>CM053784.1:358613450-359813450 GCA_028749045.1 Cupressus sempervirens
TTAAAAAATAAATAAATAAAAAATAAACTAAATATAAAATTATATATACATGCATATATGATAAACTAAATATAAATATTAATATAATGTATATATATAATAAATTACTATATTTTAATCTATAAAAATCATCGATGGCTTGAAAGCGAGCTCTCACCACTTTTTACTCGCAGCTTTGCCAGTGCCTACCAGTTTGAATGCTACCTCTTTAGCTGCTCTAGGTGGTTACAATTCATCTTTCTAGTTTGGTGCTTTAAATGCTAAGACCCTAGCTCAAATTTTGACAAGGAACTCCTTTGCATTGATGGATGATCAAAGATCAAATATCTATGAATTTTAGTGCTAAAAGAAGAAGGGTCGAAAGGGATGATTTCCATTATGGTAAATTTTGAAACCCTAATGGCCTTTCAAAGCATAAACGAATTTGGGTTCTCCCCATAAGCTCTTCATGTATAGCATCAGGAGCAAATATTGTTCCTTTAGGCCCTTCTAGGATAGATAAGGGCTCTCCCTTGACTCTTCATATTCCATAAAGGACCCAGTTAATATGGTTTAAGCCCTAGCAAAAGAGGCAAGTATTTGGGTGAATCCTCCTAGGGTTTCAAGGAATGTACCTACAAATGAAACCCAAACCTTAATCATCAATAGCATGTACACTAATAGAATTTGGTATTATTTCCAAACAAATGACATTTTCACTAAATGATGTGGTGAGGACCCCTCTAGAACCCTAGCTTAGGATTGTCTCAAAACCACTTTTAGGGAACAAGTAAGAATCTCCGCACTTAAAAATAATGTTCTTTTCCTAGATTTCTCTTTAATTCAACTAAGGAAAAAATCACTGTATGGAGGTCCTATTTTCTAAAATGTTATCATCGAAAATTCATAAAATGGGAACCTAATTTGATTTGAACTCTTTTTAAAATGTTGAAGTTAAGAAATGGATTTTGATTAAAAACATCCTTGTAGAATTATTGGAGAGTGATATCCTTAGTCACAATTAAGACTCTTTGGGATGTTTTAGAGGTTTGGAGGAGGATTTTGTTTCCTCTAATAATGTTAAACTATCGATTGAAATTGAATTTTCAAAAATCAATTTTAAACAAATAAGGATAATAATGAACAATTCTTTATGTAGACACCTAAATCTGATTACAGAAATAGGTAATCATATTTAGTCATCTCCTAGGACATTATTGATTAAACATTTATTATTTAAATAATTAATCATCATCCCCTAGTTAATTAATTAATTTAATTAACTATAGTCCAATTGATAAAATCAAATGATCACCCAAAATCAATTTATCAATTAAATCCCTATTCCTCTATTAAATTGAATAAATCCTCATATCTATTAAATTTAATTCCATATTCCCATTTTATTAAATAAATCATTTAATAAAATACCTAAAATCCTAAAAGCCTTCCTAAACCCTGTCCTAACCCCTAATCCAACCACTTCACCCATACTAACCTCACTTAGCCACCTAACTAACTCATCACATCAAAGCTAAGCTACTTACCCTCCTAACCCCCTTTCTAAGTTAATCCTAATCCCCCTCCTAAACATGTGCACAACCTTAAGCAAGGGTTAAGACTTGCTAACCCAAGCCATAGTCAAAAAACTCAACCACACCTCTTACACTCGCCTTTATGACTCTTACAAAGCATTTATGGAGCCCTTATCTCTTGAGCCTCCTTTTTTGACCATCCACCTTCCCTTCCCTTCATCCAATAACCTCTGACATGTGTCACCTCCCTATTGGTGCTAAACAAGCACAATCCATGTGTTCTCATCTCCTTGCATCCTAGCCCTCCCTCATCATCTCATCATCTTTGCATCCTGACCATCCATCTCTCTACCCTTTGGCCTATAAATGGAACCCTCTCCCTTTACAATATCATCCACCTTCCATGCAAAGTTATAATACTATTTTGAGAGCTCAAAACTACCAAAATACCATTATAATGTTGAAATCACTCCATGAATCCATTGTTGAAACCTTCCTTCATCCACTTCATCCCTCCATCTAAAGCTTGAGCATAACTTGTGAGCATACATATCTTAAATCAGGGACAAATCCATTATATCATATGTTATACCATTAGGAGCCTACCATTCTTGGTTTGCTTCCTTTTGTGGTGATAACAATCGGTCCTATATTAAATGTTTGCTTATTTGGTATTGTTAATGCTTTCCTTTAATAGTTAGTATTCATCTTACACTACTAAACTAGGTGATACATTTTGGCATGCTCGGTGGGACCCCACATTTGGGTCAATCTAATCAATTGTTGGGTTTTTTGTGTTAAACTAACCAAAGTAACATTTTGTGCTTGTGAGTTTTTGTAAGAAGTTTGCTAATATTGTTGCAGGTACATAGGTTACCTTTGGAAAATTGTGCTTCCAGCCATCTAATCATTTTTCATTTTTGAATACTTAAAATCCAGCTTGTTTTGCAATCTCGTGACCCTAGGAATGCGATCTCACGACCGCGAGATTGCGGCTATATGCTAGTGGGAATGTGAACCTGCGGCTGTGAGTTCACAATTTATCACCATCCATCCTCTCCACATGTCCTAAAGTAGCCCCCACATCCCCACCATTCTTCTTCTCGTGGGAACACCAAGTTTTACCAGCGGGATCGCTGTAAAAACCTGCAGGAATGCTTGTCCAAAATAACTGTGCTCAAAAACCAATTTTATCCTTTCACCTTCAATCCCACCAACCCATTTCTCCGTGGGAACGTGTTTCATAAACCTACAAGATCGTTGTTTCACAAGATCAATCTGCAACCTTTTAACCCATGATTCATTTTTTAGCACTTTGTCACCAGTCTTTGTATCGCAATCCTGCTGCTCTCTGCTGTGTTCCCGCGACCATTTTGGAAATTTTTCTTTTGGTGGTTAATCAATTTGATTTTTTTTGTAGCATTGCAGATTGGAGCATCTTGAAAACCTAACCATGTTTTTTGCAAGTTTTTCTTAGAATGAACTTGCATGTTTAAACACATCTTTAATTGAATGCATGTCACTCAACTCAATCTCACATGCCATGAACTAAAAGAAAGCTTTTATTAGAATGCATGATTAAAACAAAAAATACAATCTTGAATGCCAAGGATCAAATAATCATTGCTATACCTCACACTTTGACTTTGGGGCTTAAAAAGAAATCACTCAATCTTGAATGCATAAATGAAATTGACTCATTCACTCATTCCTTATCAAATTTCTCATGTTGACGACGCTCAAATTTCTTATGTTGATGAACTCTCAATTTCTATTATGTTGATGATGCTGTCAAGTTGGAATGAACATTGTATGCCATAATCACAAGTGTCTTCAATCATAGCTTACAAAATCTAAATCATCAATTGGAAATGAACGAGTGTCTTTTAAACCCAAGATCACTTATGTGGTTTTGTTTTACACTTTTTAAGAGGCTTGCTTGGGGATTTAATCACCCCTTGGGATGACCTCAACTCTAGCATTTTGGTAGAGTATAAATATTGAGAGGTGAATCAAAAGACACCTCTCTTGGAAGCATAATATTCTCACTCTTGGCTAAGCCCCAAAGAACTTTATACCTTTGGGAAGTGAAGGTGGATATTTGGGTTACTATCTCCTCCTAGCTGAGTGGCATTATTTTCTTTCATCAACAAATTTTGGCCTCACATACCTTGCGTATATCGAGGACACCCCTAGCTAAGCTTGTATATCCTAGCAAAGACCTTATAGGTTTATTGTTGTGTTTGATGTGCTTGAGCATTCAAAATCCTCCTCATGTTTCAAAAACAATCAAGTCCTTTTGCTAAAGAGATCACTTATACACCATGCACAATGGTTGTTAGCAAGTCCATTCACAACAACCCTAAGTCTAGTTTGTTCCACTTTATCCATTGGTCAATCATTCAACCCCAATGAAAGGCATACTTAGCATAGTCACTGCCTCATCCAAGATTCATCCAAGATTCCAAGCTTTTCTCTAGTATCATCATTCCTAAGGTCTTCCATAGAGTCTTCCTTTTCTCTCCATGTATTAACTATGTAACAGTCCATCCCTACCCAACTCATCATCCAAATCAAAATCTAAGCTTACCAACTTATCCTAATCTACATTTTCATACCCATCCATATACATCCTTCATCCCCATCCAACTCATCATTAACACATAATGTCACAATCCTATTATGATGAGTTTGGTCATCCCACCTTTTCTCCCATTCCATCTTATTCCAATGATGATGATGATCTTGTCGACTACAACGGGTATATTGAAAGCCTTAGAGATATTGCTCCAAACATCCTCCAAAATCCAAACATTCCTCCCAACTACTCCATGATTCCTCTATGCACACCCACTAGCACTCCTCACCATACCTTTGACAAGGGAAATCCATTATTATCCTCATCCTTACCTCCTCCTTATATTGTGCCCACATATTCCTCTTATACATCAGTCATATCTCCATCTTCCTCTACCTTCATCTCCTAGTCTCCACCATTCCAAAACAATTCTAGTAGCTACATCCCTAGTCCAAATCCACCATCCCAATCTCCTCCACACCACTTTCCAAATCCTCCAACCAATCCTAGTCATACAACACATCACCCCAATCCCCTTACTCCTCCTAGTCCAACACACCTATCTCCAAGGAATTTTACAAGGAAACCCAAAGAAAATCCATCTCCCACACCCATCACTCCTCTTAGATCATCCTATCACTACCATCTCTATTTCATCCACCCCACTTATCAAACCCCTTCTGTCCCTTACTTCCCATCCATCAAATCCCTCCAAATCCTATCTACATCTCATCCTCCTAACATTATCCAAATCCCATGTACTAAACCTCATGAGTCCATCCCCCATCAACCCATCTCCATTGAAGAACCTCCCACCCATCCATCTACCTCACTCAAAGAAACCATCCATACTTATCCTAGCATTCCATCCACTCCAATTTATTCCCATCAAGATTTTGTCCAAAAGCATGTTGAAATATCCCATGACACAAAAGAAGAATCCACCATCTCCCTTCTTCCCCTACATGATCCATTTTTACCATTCACTCCATCAAAAGAGCAGTCACTATCCCTTCCATATCTAAATCCTACCATCATACCTCCTCCATCTCAAAATCCATTTCCATCAACCCTTCCAAATCAAGATCCTATCCTTCCATCCCCTTTGCTTCATGATTGTACATCTCCTATAATCCATGTTGATAGATCAATAGAAGAAGAACTAACTATCATAACTGAAGCTTTGACTCCTTCAGCTAGTAAGGGACTCACATCTTGGGTTCCAAATAATGAACATCATATTGAAAAAATAAATAAAAGTGTATCTCTAGATGTTGGTATCCTTCCAACCCCTTCATGATCACAAGTCCTTCCATCTTTACACCAAAGTTCCCATTCCTCTTGTTCTACATCTATTTTGGGTCCATATATCCCTTATCTAAATCCCCCACCCTTTCCATCCATTTTGAGTCCATATATCCCTTATCTAAATCCCCCATCCTTTCCCTCCATTTTGGGTCCTCATATACCTCATCTAAATCCTTTATCTTCTCCATCTATTTTGGGATCTACACCTTCCCCGTTTCCATCTATTTTAGGCCCATATCCTTCATTCCCTCCATCCATTTTGGGCAATTACATACATCCATATCATTTCTTCCAATCCATCCCTCCATCCCCTCAAATACACAAGCTAGATCATCAAAGGAAATCATCCTTGAATCCTTTCCAACCTTCAAACCCTATCCCTCCATCCATAATCCCTCCATATCCTCCATACTCTTATTCCCATCCCATGGCTAATAGAAGCATATTGGATGCCAAAATAAAAAAACATAAATCCACAAATCCACAAAAATCCAAGTTTTGACATGTCCCTTCTAAAATACATGTTCCAAAAGAAAAACATTTAATCCCAATCAAAGAAAAAGTCAAGAGGCCACAAAGTCCCAAACTACAAAAGTCAAAAATCATGTGGATACCCAAGATGCTCATAAAAGAAATGAATCTTAAAGAAAAATCTTAATTGGCATCCATTCATGCTACTCAAAAAGCCTCATCCATTCATCCTTTATCCAAATCTCCATATATACATCCTTCCTCCCTCCAATCCACTATTAGTCTGTATGCTTCTTCTCCTAAATTTCCCATCCCCATCTTCCAACTTTACTCTTAGTCCTTATCTTTCTCTTCCTCCATTTTCTCCTTAACCTCGTTCAACACCATCTTTCCCACTACTTCATCACCTTTCACGGTGTGTGCCAATGATGATATTTTCATTTTCCTCATCCCTTTATCCAAAATCTTATGTCTTCCCATCCATTATATATCACCTCCTACCCATCCTACCAACATCTATGAGTAAAAATTCATCAGAAAAGTCAAAAAATAACAATAAAAAAATAACAAAAATCAAGAAAAGAAAAATAATTGTCCAATGGTGGAAACTTGGCAATTCAAGAACCTTGGACAAGTACCATGATGAAAAATTGGCAAACAAGCATCATGAGTAATCCCTTTATCCAAATGCTCTATACATTTGGGGACACGTTCCATCACCCACCATACCCATCTCATCCCACCATACCAAACACATCTTATCCATTTCACCTACCATCCTCCTTCGGATCTTGATAAAAATAAAGTCCACCACTAGATACATGCTTTTGGTCATCCTTTTGACATCCATTTTCCATCACAGTTTGTATCCACCTATCCTTTATCCACCCATTCTTTCATCCATATAATCCCTCCATCAACCTCATCCACCCATCCTATTTACCCTCTACCTCATTTAACTTTCCCATCCTAGCTCCCATCTATCTCCCTTATCCTCTTATCCTCCAACCTTCCATCCTATCACATCCCTCATAAAAAAAAATCCTCTTGAATACCATATTATAAATAGGGGCACTCTATTCCTTGGAGACCATGTTGTGTCCATCTTTCCATCCATCCTTATCTTTTTGCATTCCTCTACTCAAATCCTTCTATCCACCATACCCTTTTTCATCTATCCTTGCATCTCCCAACATTACCTCCATCTTTTCATCACCCAGTACACCCCTTGTCATTGGTATCTAGCTCTCCTGCTATCCCCATGCACCCCAATGTCATCTATTCATATCCTAATGCTCCTAAAAATCTACCATCCAATGCACCATCCCATTGCCCATCTTTCATCTCATCTAATCACCTTCTTAATCTTTTGCCCATCCTTGTTGCAAACCTTGGTCATACCCCAATCATCATCATTGAGATCCATCCTTCCCCTCCATTATCTTCTAGTATATCATTCCCTTATCCATACCACCCTACCCACCATTAATCCATGTTCTCCTGCTATCTACTCATATTGATCTTTTCATCTCATATCTTCTCATCCCAATCTTTTCATCCCCTCTATATTCTCATCCCAAACCTTTCATCCTCTATCTTCTCATCTTTACCTTTTCTCCCGCTATCTTATCATGTTGAGCTTTTGTATAGTAATCCCTTGTAAATACTTTGGTTTGTCCACTATATATTCTTTGTGCATCAGTCCTTAACTTGATACCATTGTATATCTCTCATCTCTTCATGTTAGTTCATGCTTGATCATAACTTGTTGTTCTCTTGGTTAGGTGCTTTAGTGAATTCTCATACGAGATCCCTTGTCATCAAAATGTTTTCCTAAATATTTTTGATTGCCTCGCTCATCCTAGTCCTCAATATTATCAATAGATCTTTGCAAGATGCATCCTTCCTCTCGTTTGATCTTGGTCCACTAGTATCCAGTCCTATCGATCTCTTTGGAAAAAGGTTACTTTTTCATGGATTCACATTTTCTTTTGATTTTTTTTTCTTTTTGGGATTTCAAATTGGGTTCTTAAAGTATCTCTTCCAAGCAATTTGGGTTGTTCCCTCCTCAAAATCACCATGATCTTTTATATCATGGTCTGCTACGAATGGGGCAACTTGAGAGCAAGGTCTTGATTAGGTCTTTCATCTTTTCTTTTCTACTTGTGAGTCAGTTGGATATGACCCTTGCATTGTCCAAACATGTGCTCACTTCTGGTTGCATGGTGCACCTAGGAAATATCATTTGCTTGTGGGTTACCCAGTATCATTTCCACTCTGATTCCTCTGGGATTCATGTGTGATGCTAAGGCAATCCCTTGCATGTTTGTTTCATGTTAGTCCTATGTAATATTGGTACATAGGCCTCGATGTTCTTGGTAACCTTGGCATATCTCCAATATTCCTATATCAAAATAAGTGCTCAACTACATGGTGGTGCTCCCCTTTGGAACACCCCCACACTCAAGCTTCAATAGATTACTTTACGCATCCCATCCTATCCAAACCTCCCATCCTATCGAAGCATTTTATCCTATCAACACATCCCATCCCATCCAAGCATCAAATCTTATCAAAACATCCATCCTATCCAAGCATCCCATCCAATCAATCCTGCCATCATGATCTAGCCAATCTATCAATCCCATGGTATCCAATCCTACATCAATAATAATCATAGCTCCTACATCAATCATAATCATAACTCCTGCATCAATCATAATCTTAGTCATCACCAATTATAATCCTAGAATCATAGAACTCCCCAACCCTACCATCTTCCAAATCACTTCCTTGGGTTCAATGTGAACAACCAATCACCCCTCTCTGCTTGACCTTATAACCAATGTTCTTAATCCTTGGTTATCCTTGTGCACAAGGTTTTCCTTTTTATCACTCTCCCATAGTGAGAGTATGAGCTTCCTTCAACCCACTCTCTTCGCCACTCTAAGTCCTCCTACTCGCCCTTGATTCTTGTACTTTTCAAGAAGTTGTCGGGCCTCACCTTCTCTCCCTGCCACCTTCTTGAGAGGGCATCATGCAGTCCATTCTCTCCTCTTCTACTCAAAACTAGGGCAACCATGTTGCTTCAAAATAGTCTTCTTCGTGTCATGTATATTCAAACTTCTTTGAAATAGTGTTGTTTCAACACTATGTCAAAGAGGGGCAAAATGTAGACACCTAAATCTGATTACACAAATAGGTAATCATATTTAGTCAATCTCCTAGGACATTATTGATTAAATATTTATTATTTAAATAATTAATCATCATCTCCTAGTTAATTAATTAATTTAATTAATTATAGTCCAATTGATAAAATCAAATAATCACCCAAAATTAATTTATCAATTAAATCCCTATTCCTCTATTAAATTGAATAAATCCTCATATCTATTCAATTTAATTCCATATTCTCATTTTATTAAATAAATCATTTAATAAAATACCTAAAATCCTAAAAGCCTTCCTAAACTTATCCTAACCCCTAATCCAACCCCTTCACCCATACTAACCTCACTTAGCCACCTAACTAACCCATCAGATAAAAGATAAGCTACTTTCCCTCCTAACTCCCTTTCTAAGCTAACCCTAATCCCCCTCCTGAACATGTGCACAACTTTAAGCAAGGGTTAAGACTTGCTAACCCAAGCCAAAGTCAAAAAACTCAACCACACTTCTTACATCCCCCTTTATGACTCTTACAAATCATTTATGGAGCCCTTATCTCTTGAGCCTCCTTTGTTGACCATCCACCTTGTCTTCCCTTCATCCAATCACCCTCTGACATGTGTCACCTCCCTATTGGTGCTAAATAAGCGCAATCCATGTGCTCTCATCTCCTTGCATCCTAGCCCTCCCTCATCATCTCATCATCTTTGCATTCTAACTATCCATCTCTCAACCCCTTGGCCTATAAATGGAACCCTCTCCCTTCATAATATCATCCACCTTCCATGCAAAGTTATAATGCTATTTTGAGAGCTCAAAACTACCAAAATACCATTATAATGTTGAAATCACTCCATGAATCTATTGTTGAAACCTTCCTCCATCCACTCCATCCCTCCATCTAAAGCTTGAGCATAACTTGTGAGCATACATATCTTAAATCAGGGACAAATCCATTATATGATAATTTATACCATTAGGAACCTACCATTCTTGGTTTGCTTCCTTTTGTGGTGATAACAAGCGGTCCTATCTTAAGTGTTTTCTTATTTGGTATTGTTAATCCTTTCCTTTGATAGTTAGTATTCATCTTTCACTATTAAACTAGGTGATGCACTTTATACTATCTAGAACCAAATATTTTTAATGGTAAGATCTCTGATAACATCACATGGAAACCTCTTCCATGTAAGAAATTTAATAATTCAAAATATTAAAAAAATTTGGACATTTGGGGGGTTTCTGTTAGAAACAATACTCCACCAAGTAAATGAGAGAGGGAGGGGGGGGGGGGGGGGGGGGGGGGGGCGGGCGGGGGGGTTGAATTAGCTATCCAATTATAACATTTATCAACCTTAAATAATGTTAACCATTCAATCAAAGTAAGCAACAACTATACTAAGATGCATATACACAATTACACTAGATTTGTTAACTAGGGAAACCCTTGATCAAAGGGAAAACCCTTGTGGGAATGATGCCCACAAGATGATGTACTAATATAAATTTTTCTTGTTAGAGGATGGACCCTGTTAGGAGTCTATTACAACATTTAGTACATATGAGTCCCTATTAGGAGACTTTGAATCTTTGTTAGGAGTTGTGCCAACCCTATTAGGAGTTGTTGAAGGCAGAAGGACTCACCATCCAAATAGCTTCTAGGGCAAGACCACTAAATTCACTGTCCAATTGATCTTTCAACTATTCCTTATAGAATAATTGTCTGTACTATACTTTAACTTCTTTCCTTTGTCCTATCAACTAGATTAATTAATGTTAGAACTTTTAGACTAGGTCATGAACCTCAAATCCAAATATCAAACCTTAGGTCTCACAATAAAATCTCGGCAATGAAGTTCTCTTCAACTTCGCCCTACTCTGCTTATCTTTGCATTTTGCTCTTTATGCTTCTTTTAATCATTCATACATTCCATATAAATTCATACATAACAAAGGAAAATGTCCTTCCTTTATACCAAATCCATAAAACAATTCCCCGAGTTGACTATTACACCTTCTCAATTAATTATTATAGGACTTCATTAAGAACATGTTACACTTAGTGACAACATTAATCTTTCACCATGTAACTTGATTAACTTTCCAAAAATTTAACATTATGATGAGTGAACTTAGCTATGTCAACTCTAGAATGTCTTCTTCATATCTTTAACTTTGGCTTCTTAGTATAACAACTTTGCTAAGAGATATAACAAGTTTACCAGAACATGCTTTTGGAAACTCTATCTCAGAATAGTCTTCACTAAAACTTGCATAAATTCTTCTAAACTTAATATCTTATGCTTCCAAGGTTATCTACATATACTACACTTAGTATTATCTCCCTTTAACCTCACTGCATGAAAATGCTCATCTATTTGTCTGTATCAACTTGATCTTTACCATTGTTCTTCTGTCAGAATACCATAGAAAACTGTTATGTTGACATCAATGACAAACACAGTCATGATGTAACATATCATCATGATAATGTTCTAATCATGTATCTACAATACTAATCCATAGACGTATCATCAACATTCATGCTTCCAACAATCTCCCCCTTTGGCATTGATGGCAACATAGATGAAAAACATCTAGTTCCAAAAATACCAAATGTAAAAGATTGTTAACCTTTCTTTTCAAATCCTCTTCATCAATCATTTTCAAATCCTCTTCATCAATCATTCTCCCCCATTGATATACCTCAATGTGCTCTATATCAATTGCAATCTCTCCCTTCAATGTATTATATATCAAACTTATTTTCATGATGTAATCTCTCCCCCATTGACATCAATGTCAAAAGTTTCAACAACCATCAATCTCTGCAAAAACTGTCTCTAACTTGCTCAAGTGTCCAAAGATATTTTTCAAAATAACATCCAACACAAGTCCTAGATGACTCTATCCATCACAAATACTCACCCATATAGGAAGCATCAACATTTAGTCCAGGCAAATAATAGTGCTCTGTTACATGTTGAGATAATGGGCGTTGCACACATTGCATAATATTGTTATATTTTATTATTTTATTTTATCATGTAATGTTCCACCTAGATGGACATGCAACATGTAAAAATTCCCATAGAATATTCTTGATGAGTTGTATTGTAACATTATGATAATATTTCATGTAATTATTTAATATTGGGGGAAAGTAAATTAAATACCCAATATTAAATGTGGGGTCAGTGGGTTAGGTAGCACATGGTTTTAGCACATGGTTTATGTAATACCACTTGGTGGTTTTGTGAGACTTGCTACTATATAAGCAGCCACAAGGGTAGTTGTTGTAGAGTGACAAGGAGAAGAGTGAGAAAGGCAAGAGTCGAGCGGGAATAGGCTTGACAGGTTAGCCAAGGGAGCATTTGTGAAGGTTGAAAGCATGGCATGGGATGTGTGGATTCATGCTTGTTCACATAGTTTGTTCGGTTGTGGCTATGGCCATGAAGACTTCCATGGTTGTATGGAAATGGTATTTTTGCTGAATAATACATGGTGATGGATGCTTTTGGAGGCTGGGTTTTTCCCTCAATGAGGGTTTCCCAGGGTATATCTTGTGTCACATTTTGTGGGTATGTTGTCTATTCTCTTGCATGTGGATTTTAATTCTGTGTTTATTTCAAATCTATTATGGGTTATGTGGAAACGGTTATATTCTTTGTTGCCAAGTTTCCTTACAAGTGGTAGAAGAGCTATGGTTTTATTATTGTAACCCTAGATTGAATCCATGTGAATGAATGAGAGGATAAAAGGAAAGGGCAAGATATATGAATGATTTATTGTAGGTATGAGGGTTTTAGATTTGCTGTTATGATGGGATTTTAAAAGATTTGGGCATGTGAAATTATTGGAGAAAAGAATTTTTTGGATGTTTCATTTAAAATGAGGGTTTTGGGGGGTAGCATGCAAAAATGATCTCCTGGGTAAAAACAGACCTCACCATTGGATTTGGGTCGACATTTCCATAAATGTTGATATATAATATGCCCTAGTTTGGCCATGTTCAAAGGAAATGAAAGAGTTTTTTGATTTCAGCCCATGATGGCCGTCAAATTTAATCCCGTCAGAATTTTTGTCACAAAAAAAAAAAAATTGCAGTGAAAATGGTAAAAAGACTGTCTTAGTAAAACGATCATAACTTTCTCTCAGAATATCAAATTTCAGAGTTCTTATAGGTGTCGGAAAGCTAATTCAAAGCACTACAACATGGTATAGGTGTGGTTCTATGATTTTGATATTTTGTTAGGTTTTAAGAGCCCTAAAGTTAGATGTTATTTATTTTGAGCACGGATTAGGGCATAACTTGGGCATACAAAGTCAAATTTTGGACTTCAAATAGTCAACGAAAAGCTCTTGGAGAGCTCTACACATTGGTTTAGATTTGATGTAGGTTTGGCATGATTTATTTGGTGATATATTAATCTAAACAGTTTATAGGTATATTTTGACTATGGTAACATGGTGAGTTTATGGAATTGGAGATTTAAGATTTGATGCCATTGTATACTTAGTTCATTATTCAGTTTGGTCTCATGATGATATGGTTATCAGTATTTGGTTTGGATATGTATGATGACTTGTTGGATCTACAAGTTGTGCAGTGTTGTAAGCAGTCTATACTTACACGTTGCATTTATAGCTTGGTTATGGGTTGTCTTTGCCCATTGATCTTTCATTATTGATGCATATTCAGATTGGTGGCTTGGATTTGGGTTATCTATGCCCTAAGTCACATTGTTTTATGATTTTATATCCATGTAGAAGAGATGAGATGTTGTTACCAGGGGTAGTCATGGTGGAGGATTGTGGTTGACTATTTTATGCTGACAGGTTGGACATATTGAGAGCCTGATGCTCGGTTCATGGATACGATCATGGTGCCATGCATTTTGGCATGACATGATTGGCTATACAAGTACATCCTTCATGTTCATTAGCTTGGATTTTCTGATTCATTTATGGTGGTATATCTTCTTGGTTGAGGATCATGGTTATTTGGTTTCTTTTGAGGAGCTCATGATGTGCACTTTGAGTTCTTTGATGGTTTGATGCCTTGGTTGATTCTCATGGTTAGATGATGGTTTTTCATCATTATGTCATGGATAGCTTAGATACATAGTTTAGTGGGAGCTTGTGAAAGTGATGGGGTGATAGTGTAGGATTAGTTCTTAGTTTGGTTTGGATCTTCAAGTAGGAGATGGATTTTATGATGCCATAGGTGACTTGGTACCATGGCTGAGTGGGAGTTGTTGGCATTGATATATTTATTGAGTGTTTGCAGATGTTGGAGGTTTGTCTTAGATCTTGTTGCTGCAAAAGCAACTTTGACATTTGCATGGTGCACTTGTTATCTTCATGGTGTGTGGAGATGGTTCGTCATGGTATGTGGAGATGGTTTTCTTCATGGTGTGTGGAGATGGTTGCATCTTGAGGACTCACAGGGTTCTTGGCAAAGGTGTAGTTTATGCTTTTATTTGGCATGTTATCCTTGGTATGAGGATGGTTTCATTATTATGTCATGGTATACTCTTGATACACGTTTAGAGTTGTGACATGTTATAGTATATTCATATGGAGCATGTTATATCTTTGGTTGAGATGGTTTAGATCATGTTGTCATGTTTATGTTCTTGAGGCCATGGTTGGAACTTTGACATTGATCTTGGTTTAGTTTCTTGGTATTGAGTACACTGATCATAAGCTGGATACTTCATGATATTGCTATGTTGCATTTGGAGTTGGCATGGATTGATTGGTTACATGTGCTCATGGATACTTAGAGATGATGGTGATGCTAATTTCTCTTGGATTAGAGAAGTATTTGTTGGGACGGTTGATGGTTTCAGCAGGAAGTCCGAGGGGCAGTCACCTGATATGGACTTGAGAGGAGATTGTTATTAGATGAGTCTTGGTTGGAGACTTGGGTATCTTGATGAGCATTCTCATTCCCCACTCTTGGTCTACTTAGTGGTTTGCTACTTGAGAGGTATAACCCATTATTTTTCTTAGTTGCATTATATTTATGCTTGTCTTTCATGGATATGGATCTTGAGCTATGGTACATGAGTTAGTTCTGGAGGGTTCATTTGAGAGATTGTTTAGCATTGGTTATCTCCATGTGCATATGTTGTTATGTTGGTTGAGTTTAGGAGATGGTTTTATATTGGGCATATTCCTTGGATTAGGAATGGTTATTCCTTGGTTTAAGAATGGTTTATGAGTTTGGTCTTCTTGTGAGAGGCTTACATCCATGATTAGTTATATGGTATGGTTTGGGTGTTGTTGAGGCTTCTTGCTAGGATTTTATGGAGGAGATCATACTTGCATAGTTTATATCTAGAGGTGTGTGTAAAAGGACATGATATAGGTTATGATTTGCATGGTTTCTCCGGTCTTGGTTATCTTCCTGGATGTTCAATTTTGCTTACATTGGATTTGAGATTGGTTAGAGATTGTGATCACTGGCTTGTGTTCATGTATGTCATGTGAGAGATGATATGGTTATTACTTTATCTCTTTCCTCTATTGGTTGTGGAGAATTTGGGAGACTATTGGAGACTTGTTATGAGAGTTGTTCTTGCAAGATATTAGTTTATGTATTGTGGATGTCCTTGAGACTACATGGATTCACTTCTTTGAGATGTTGTGAGTGGATTGGTTATAGATTTGACATTATCTTTTGCAGTGGGAGCTTCTTGGTATATATGTGGCAGGTATTGCTCTTGGGGCTTGTGATTGTAGGTTATAGATTGGATATGTTGGTGATATGAGATTCACTTGTTATACCTTTGAGGTATGGATAGTTGGATGGGTTTGGCACTTGCTGTGGGTTGATATTTTGACAACTACGGATACATGTGATTACCTTTGGATCAGGTTTTTTTTTGTGCTTGAAATTTTAGTTGGTATAAGATTTTATAATCTTCTAATGCTACAGGTTGGGTGGCTTTCTCTTTGCATGGCTTCTATGTATGTCTAGTGGCAGTGACATAATAGGAGGTGAGATCATTCATGTTTGAGATGCTGGATACTTTGATTTTGTTGCAAGTACCAAGATGGAGCACTTGGTGTACTTTGATCCATGACGGTGGATGTGTTGGGAGGGATTATTCCCTTGTTCCTTTATGTGGCTATGGATTGACCTTATGCAATGTATACACCAAGTGGGAGATTGTTGAGATAATGGGTGTTGCACACATTGCATAATATTGTTATATTTTATTATTTTATTTTATCATGTAATGTTTCACCTAGATGGACGTGTAACATGTAAAGATTCCCATGGAATATTCTTGATGAGTTGTATTGTAACATTATGATAATATTTAATGTAATTATTTAATATTGGGAAAAAGAATTAAATACCCAATATTAAATGTGGGGTCAATGGGTTAGGTAGCACATGGTTTATGTTATACCACTTGGTGGTTTTGTGGGACTTGCTACTATATAAGCATCCAAAAGGGTAGTTGTTGTAGAGTGACAAGGAGAAGAGTGCGAAAGACAAGAGTCGAGCGGGGTTAGCCAAGGGAGCATTTGTGAAATTTGAAAGCATGGCATGAGATGTGTGGATTCATGCTTGTTCACATAGTTTGTTCGGTTGTGGCTATGGCCATGAAGGCTTCCATGGTTGTATGGAAATGGTATTTTTGTTGAATAATACATGGTGATGGATGCTTTTGGAGGCTAGGTTTTTCCCTCAATGAGGGTTTCCCAGGGTATATCTTGTGTCACATTTTGTAGGTATGTTGTCTATTCTCTTGCATGTGGATTTTAATTCCGTGTTTATTTCAAATCTATTATGGGTTATGTGGAAATAGTTATATTCTTTGTTGCCAAGTTTTCTTACATTACATTGGATTGATGCACTCTTGTATCATCTACTATGATGTAGGAAGGGGCATAACCCCTAGCATACCTCGCAAATACTCAAAAGTCTCTTTGGGAAGAGGCCTAGTGAAAATATATGCAATCTACTCTTTGGTGCTTACATACTCCAATCTGATTTCCTTTTCTGCAACTTTCTCTCTAAACATAAGATACTTGATAGAAATGTTTTTAGTCTTAGAATGCAACACTATATTCTTAGACATGTTCCCTGTACTTGTGTCATCACAATGTATGACAAGAAGTTCACTAAATTCTATCCTTATATTCTTCAGCATCTACTTCATCCAAACAACTTGATTACAATTGTTTGCTACTGTAACATATTCTGCCTCTATGTACTCTATGCAATACAATCCCACTTCTTTCTTAACCAAGAAACCAATCTTCCTCCAAGAAAGAAGGCTCCACCATTGGTGCTCTTTCTATAATCCACACTACCTGCACAATCAACACCAGTATAAGTATATAAAGTGAAATTATTAGATCTGTCATACCACTATCCGAACATTGGTGTTCCTTTAATGTATCTAAATATCCTTTTGACTACTACATAATGTTCTTATCTAGGATCAGCTTGAAATCTTGCAACAATTCCAACTACATTTTCTATATCTGGCCTTGTGTGAGTCAAATATTGCAATCCTTCAATCATAGATTTTTACCTCTTCTACTCAATAGTAGGTGTCTCATCCTTTATAGATAACTTGTGTCCACTTACCATAGATGTTCCAATGAGTTTATATGTTTCCAAACCAAAAATTTTTAGTAGATCTGTCAAATACTTAGTCTAAGAAATAAAGATTTTTTCTTTGTCCTGCACAATTTGTAATCATAGG
This sequence comes from Cupressus sempervirens, assembly GCA_028749045.1. Classification (NCBI taxonomy): domain Eukaryota; kingdom Viridiplantae; phylum Streptophyta; class Pinopsida; order Cupressales; family Cupressaceae; genus Cupressus; species Cupressus sempervirens. Next base: position 358,631,228 of record CM053784.1, read on the forward strand.
AAGTATTACATTTCTCCTATCATGCTCATTTCAAATTCCTTCTTCATTTCTTCTACAAACTTGTCACTTTCATCATCGTTTCCTCAAAATATGATATCATCAACAAATATTACTAAAATCATCAATCCATCATCTATTTCTTTCTAATATAGGTTACTATTTGCCATATCTTTACTAATCCAAGATTTGTTAAATGTTTTTCCAACCTTGCATGCCAAGTTTTGGGTGCTTGCTTTAAGCCATATAATGCTTTCTTCAATTTTCATACTATGTCCTTTTCATTTGTTAAAGGAAAACCTTCAGGCTATTCTATGTATACCTCTTCTTCAAATTCTCCATTCAGAAATGCTGACTTGACATCCATTTGATACACTTTGAATTTCTTATGTGCTACACCGGTTAAGAATAACCTTACCATTTCTATTCTTTCCATAGGAGCATAGGTTTCATCATAGTCTATTCCTTATTACTATGAGTAACCTTTACATACCAATCTTTCTTTATTCCTTACAACTTCTCCTTGTTCATTCATCTTGTTCATGAATACCCATTTTGTTCCTATCACATTCTTGTCTACTGTTGTGGGGATCAATTCCCATGTCTCATTCTTGACTATTTAATCCAATTCTTCTTTCATAGCTTGCTTCCAATAGTCATCTTTACATGCTTCATCTACATTCTTTGGTTCAACTTGAGATATCATACATAGTTCTTCATTGTTTCTGCTTTTGGTCATCACACCTTTATATCTACTTTTGATGATATAATTTGATGGATGATTCTTTGTCAGAATCTTTCCAGAAGTAGGAGTTGTTATCTCAACTCTTAGCTCTGTTGAAGGTTTCGAGCTTTGTTCATGCCTTTGCTCCCCTTCATTCTGCAAATCATTATTATTCTCAAAGAATAGTTCATCATTCCTTGATTTAGTAACAACATTCTCATTGTTAGAATTTTAATCAACTACTCTTTCTTGTATCTTGAATTTCTCATTAACTCTTACATTTGCACTCTCAAAAATAGGCTTAGTTCTCAGATTATAACATCAATAAGCTCTACTTATTAATGAATAACCAAGAAACATACCTTCATCACTTCTAGCATCAAACCTACCAATACCATCATCTTTTTTCATATAACATTTACCACCATTTTTTTGAAATACTTAACAATAGGTGAGTGACCAAACCATAGTTCATAAGGGGTCTTGTTTGTGTCTTTCCTAACTTGCATTCTATTCATAGTGTAGAATAATGTATTCATAGCTTCTCTCCAAAACATCTTGTATACATCATTCTCAACTAACATAGCTCTTGTTGCTTTTGTAATTGACCCCTTTCTTCTCTCTACAATGCCATTTTATTGAAGGGTTGTCAGAGCTGATGACTATTTTTTGATTCCATTAGCTCCAAAACATCTTGGATACATCATTCTCAACTAACATAGCTCTTGTTGCTTTTTTAACTGACCCCTTTCTTCTCTCTACAATGCCATTTTATTCAAGGGTTGTCAGAGCTGATGACTATTTTTAAGAAATGCAATCCACATCATTCTAGAAAAGTCATCAACTAAAATCATGAAATACATTTCACCATAGAATCCTTTAGTCTTCATAGGACCACTAAGATCTATATGTCCAATCTCCAATTTTTTTGTAGTAGTAAACTTCTTGCTGGGAAAAGAAGTTCTAGTGTGCTTTGCCAATACACACTCATTGCAAATTGTGTTAGCGGGCTTAACAATCTTAAGAAAATCTCTAATTGAAAACATACTACTAGTTTCCACAATGATTTCAAAATTCATATGTAAAAATCTCTTATGTCATAACCAACTGTCATCAATCTTAGCAACCAAACATGTCATTTTAGTTGGCTGAAATACATTACCTCTAGATCTGGTTCCTATTCCAATTACCTTTCTATCCTTGTCTTTGATCGTGCATGGCTTCTCTATGAATTGTAATTGATAACCTTTATCCACTAGTTTTCCAACACTCAAAAGATTATGTTTCAAACCATCAAAAAAAGATACATCCTCATTGTTAGTCTTACCATCAAGAGTTATAGATCCAATACCTTTAACATGGCATGTTGCATTGTTTCTAACTTTGACAATGTCTCCATCATGACTTTTGAAGTCAAAAAACTTGTTCATATCACTAGTCATATGATGTGAACAACCACTATCAATTATCCAATCAGATTTCTTTTCAACCTATGATACCAAATCCATTTTCTTTGGACTTTCTTCTTTAATAACTAAAAATCCTATTTCATCATGACTAATAATTATTGTTTGTTCATCAGAATCATCTTCTTCATTTGCATACAAACACTCTCTATCTCTTTTAGGTTTGAAATTTCATTTATACTTTTTCTCTCTTTTAGGAAACTTAGATGCATAATAACCAAACTCTTTACAAGTCCAACATTTAAAAATTTTCTTACCAAAAGGGATACTCCTTCTATCTTTCTATTCTCATCAGATCTGCTACTGCTCACAAAGTCTCCTCTAGCACTTGTGCTCCTTGATAAACTAGGTTGAATATTTAGGGCACTAAAAGCTATTTCTATTTTGGTCAATTCTCCAAACTATCTTAGCTCATCCTCAACTGCTTCAAGTCTCCCAAGTAATGTTTCCTTTGTGAAATCTTTGGCACAAGAGATCAACAACTGTATCATTTGAACTGCTTGCTTAAATGGTGGTGTTAAGCTCTTCAATATCTTCCAGATCACCTCATCATCTTCCTTGGTTCCTTCTTGAGATTTGATACCTGTAGTGATTTATGATATCCTGCTTACATATGTTTTTATAGATTCATCTTCCATCATTTTAGCATCTTGAAATGCATAAATCCAACTTTGTAGCCTTAATTTCTTAGAATGTTCATCACCTTCAAAACTATTTTCCAAAGCTTTCCAAATCTTATGCTAAGTATCAAGTGATTTTACCTAGTTGTACTCAATTTTAGGAAGTGCAAACAATAGTGCTTCTCTAGCTCTCATGTCACACATAAAAAGTTCTCTTTCATTCTCATTACAAGTCTCCAATGAACTTTCAGCAATAATTGTCTTTTCTAATTTTGTCAAGATCCAATATCCTAGACCCATACACAATAGATGTGTCTTCATCTTTTCCTTCTAGCTATCATAATTTGTTCCATCAAACTTTGGACTATCCTTTCTGAATATGCTTGTCATGGATCTCCCAAAGTTGTTAAAATTTATCTTCAAGGACCTACCTGTAATGAACCTGGATTAATGTGTTTTTCTTTATTAGAAATATTATGTATCAAATTCAAATATTTGTTTAATCAATTTTACTTCTATGATAGCACTACTTTAATTTGTTCCAATAAAAAATAACATGCTAGTTGTGATAAATATTAACTTCATATTTTCCAAGTCCCATATAAACATTCACATTATAAATATATAATATGAACATTCATATTATAAATATATTATTATATATTTCACTTTTAATATATTACTCTGTTATTACAAATATTATCTATGTTTAATAAATATAATTATTATAAACATTCTTTGAAAAAGAAGAAGAAGAAACCCTAATCAACTAATTGTATTATTTTGATACTTATAATAACAAAGCACCTACTATATGAAAATAGTAATGCTTATTGTATAAACATAATACAAGCATTGTAATATACAAATAAGAAAGTTAAAATTATAGTCATATTAAGTCACAACTTTACATACGTGATTCCCAAAAGGTATATAAATACCCATTATTAGGGTTAGATTAAAAAAAGAGGGAAATAGTGGAAATCGGTATATCAACCAAGCATTGAAGAAAGGAAACCATATTACTAAACCACGTACATTCTAAGCGTAGTACAGGAGTAACTTCTGTGATCTCTGGACACTTAGCCCAATCTCTCCAGTGTCGTAGGTTCGCATTCACAGGTACGTCTATCGGACCTTTGCTGAGAATTATATATATCAAATTTCTATAATATTAATGGCATAAGCACCACTGATAACTTAGTTTTAGAATCCACATTTACAAATACTCATACAGTGCATTATGTGGGTATGGGATATTATGCACTTCATAATTCTAATTAATACAATACCATGTCATTCGCAATTTTTGGTAAAATAATTCGTGGATGTATTTGAATATTCCCCAAATTGATATGTGTATAAAACAATTGGAAGTATTATATATATATATATATGTATGTATGTATGTACAATGCTAAGTATTTTTCAAATAGTAATAATGTGTAAATAATTATGATCATGAAGAGATATTGTTGCATTATTTTTAACAATAATCTTAAGAATTACGACGTGTTTTCAAATATAGTCCACAAAGCTTGCTCTCATCTAAGCTATGACATCTCCAGATAGGAAGTGGGTGGAGGGAGAGGTGGAGTAAATTTGAGCACCTGACAGAATCCTCTAGGGAGCTGCTTGTAGCTTGTTTCATGCACCCTTTGCACTGTCAATCTACCGTCTCCAGATACTCATAACCCGAATAGAGTAGCTTGTCTAGTGCTATAGAGTGAAATTTTATAAATCAATTAAACTAATTAAATTATATTGCTCAATTCCTCCATTTTGAATAATAATAAGGATCTAAGGCATGTTAACTAGAATGAATTCCATAAATTATACTAAATTTTGAATAACATGTCAAAGTATTAAAAAGGGGTAATTACAATTGGTATCAAAGCCTGATCCTACCATCCTAAAAATATAAGAAATGACAAGAGGAGTAAAAATGAGTGAGCAATTATCCAATGAAATTAGGAATGTTATGGAACAAATAAACCAAACCTTAGTAGAGCAAATAGAAAGATCAAATCAAGCACTTTTTCAAGCACTGCAAAACATGGGAAATTCTATAAACAATCTTAAAAACAATAATTCTAGTGGAAGGGACATAAGTTCAAACCATTCAGAAAATAATGGAGCTATGCCTTCTCAAGTACCCAAACCTCCTTTCTTACCCAGGGAAGGCCCCTCAATGTAAGAAGAAGGTCAGGCAACCAATACTGCTATTGAAAATGCTAGAGCTTATGCCAATCTTGAACCATAAATCAAGGAATTAGTAACATTCAGGGAATTCTGTGAAACCAACAAGCAAGAAAGTCATAGGAAAGAAAAAAGACATCAGAATCAAGATTTTAGAAGTAAAGTAAATAAAGCGACACTTCCAAATTTTGATGGATCATAAAAACTTATGGCATGCACATGGCTACAAAAATTGAACACCTATCTCACCCTAAGTCCAATGACATAGGAAGATGCGCTTCAATTTGTAATCCTTCACTTAGATGGCATAGATCATGATTGGTGGCATCATGGCCTTATCACCCAAGGACACCAAAATATTACTTCCTATGAAGGTTTTTCTCAAAAACTCATTAAGAGATTTGATAGAAAACACCCTCAAGAAAACTTTAAGAAATTAACTCAATTAAGGCAGCAAGGAACAATAGAAGATTATATTAAGGAATTCCAAAGGATCTTTGTCCAAGTCATAGGAGTAGATGATGAACGCTTTACCTACTTGTTCATAGAAGGGTTAAAAGATTCACTAAAAGGTCTAGTAAGTGCCTTAAATCCCTCATCCTTAGATGATGCTTTTGAAATAGCATTAAGATTGGAAATTTCAAACACAAGCAAAAAATCATGGAATAAGCCCACTATTAAAAATCACAAGAAAGACAAATCCTACAAAAAGTTCATTCTAGCTAAGGAACGAGAAGAATTAAAGAAAAAGAATTTATGCTTTAAATGCTAAAAATCGTGGGAGCCAGGTCATAGCTGCAAAAGGAACACTTGTAGAAATTGTGGAATAGACTGGGTGCCTAGACACAAATGTGGGAAGAAAGGTTGCATCCAAAAAATGGAAGAGGATGATGAGGAAGAAAGGGTGAGAAAAAAGGAAAAATGTGATAAAGGAAATGAAGAAGAAGTAGAGGGGGAAGAATGTGGAGTAATAGTCACTATGGCTAAACCCTCCAAAAATAGGGACTTAAGAATTAGATGCATCCTTAATGGACATAAAGTCATTGCATTGGTGGATAGTGGAGCATCCCATAACTACATTAATGAAAGATTAGTTAACAGAATGAAATTAAAAACTAAGAAGTTTAAAGGCTTTACTGCTGTTCAAGCCACAAGATCATTGGTACGTTGCACAAAAGTGATTCCACAACAAGAAATCACTTTAGGAAGAAAGCACACCATCAGAGAAGACCTACATGTGGTTCCACTAGACTTAGATATAATTTTGGGTAGTCCATGGATATTTTCTCTGGGATGTTTTAGGTTCAACCTTCCAAACCTAAAAATCCATTTTGAGCACAATGGGGAAAAAATAACATTGTAAGGAATGCCTTATGATTCTGTGAAACTGGTGTCTTGCAAAAGAATAGAAAGAATACTATGACATGATCAGGGAGAATGGATTGCACAATGTTTAGTATTAAATAAATCAACTCCATACGAATCTGTCATCCATATTGACATTGAACCTATCATTAAGAAACATCAAAGAGTATTTGAAGAGACCCCCCCAGGATTACCTCCCAAAAGAGGATTTGAACACATTATAGAATCGGAAAAGGATGCTAAACTAGTGATCACCACCCCTTACCAACATCCTCAAAAGTATAAGGATGAAATTGAAAAGGCCATTCAAGAACTCTTAGCAATGGGACACATTCAACCCAGCTCTAGTCCCTTTTCGTCACCAGTAGTACTTGTGAAAAAGAAAGATGGGACAATGAGGATGTGTATAGATTATTGAGCCTTAAATAAGAAGACTATAAAAAATTGCTATCCCATTCCTAGGGTGGATGAACTTCATGGAGCAGTATATTTCTCTAAAATTGATTTACATTTAGGATACCACCAAATCAGAATGAGGAAGGAGGATGTTCCCAAAATGGCATTTAGATGTCATTACGGACATTTTGAGTTTCTAGTTCTACCCTTTGGCCTAACTAATGCTCCAGCCACCTTCTAATCATGTATGAATCATATATTCCCAAAAAAACTCAGGAAATTCCTTCTTGTTTTCTTTGATGACCTCCTTATCTATAGCAAAACTTGGGCAGAACATCTCCAACCCATTGATGAAATCCTAAGTATATTGGAATCTGAATCCCTATTTGCAAAAGCATCAAAGTGTGAATTTGGATTAGAAGAAATTCTATATCTCGATCATAAAATCAGTGCCAAAGGTGTAAGTGTGGATGAGGAAAAGATTAAAGCAATAAGAGAATGGCCAAAACCTAAAACTCTAACTCAACTCAAAGGGTTCTTGGGCCTATGCAACTACTATAGATGGTTTGTGAAGAATTTTTCAAAATTAGCATTTCCTTTGACAGACTTGACCAAAAAAAGGAAATTTTAGATGGAATGAAGTGACACAAGAAGCTTTTGAAGAATTATAAGAAAGAATGAGTTTGTGCCTAGTCTTAGCTGTCCCAAATTTTACACAACCTTTTGAATTACAATGTGATGCTTTTGGTGAAGAAATTGGGGTTGCGCTTATGCAAAAAAAATACCCTATTTCTTTCGAAAGATGGAAACTTTCTAAGACAAAAATGTACTACTCAATTTATGATAAGGAAATGTTAGCTATCATGCACGCATTGGAAAAATTCAGGCAATACCTAGTGTGTGGAAGGTTCAATATTAAAACATATCACAATAGCCTAAGATTCTTCATGAGTCAAAAAGATCTTAATGATCACCAAAAAAAATGGATAAGTAAAATCCAAGCTTATAACTTTGATAGTGAGTATGTCAAAGGAACCCATAACGTGGTAGCTGATGCTTTATCTAGGCAAGGACAATTGAATACTATTACTAGTATCACAGATAATCGGAAAAATGAAATTATTGCAGAATATGCTAAAGATCCTATAACCAATGAGATCATGGAAGGAAACATAACCAATGATGAAATCAAAATTGTGGAGGAGCTCATACTATATAGAGGAAGAATATTGCTAGCAACAAATTCCAAAGTTAAAGAAAGATCATGAAGGAGTATCATGACAACCCCCTATCTGGTCACACTGGATTTTACAAAACTTACAGAAAGGTAAGAGAAAGGTACTCTTGGAAAGTTATGAAGAAGGACATCATAAAACATGTCCAGAAATGTATAACATGTCAGAAAAATAAATCTGAACAGCACTACCCAGCTAGTTTATTACAACCATTACCTATTCCCAATGAAAAGTGGGAGAGCATTTCTATGGATTTCATCACAAGCTTACCTAAAGTGCAAGAAAATGATTCCATCCTGGTAGTGGTGGATAGGCTAACAAAATTTGCACATTTCTTTCCCATGTCCATACATTATAAAGCACCACAGATAGCAGAATTATTCTTTAAAGAGATTTTCAGGCTTCACGGATTGCCAAGGAATATCATAAGTGATAGGGATAGCAAATTCCTCAGCCTATTCTAGAAAGAACTCTTTAGGTTAGCAGGAACTGAATTAACCCCTAGCACTAGTTATCATCCCCAAACAGATGGCTAAACCAAAATTGTCAATAAGTGGATAGAAGGTTACCTTATAAATTATGTGATAGGACAACAAAATACATGGGTCAAATGGTTGTACTTGGGAGAATATTGTTATCATAATACCCATCACATGTCAATCGAGATGAGTCCATTTAAGGCATTATATGGATATGAAGCCACTACATTTGGAGATTTAATCATCCAAGAGAGCAGGATACTAGGAGCCAAGGATTTCATTCAACAAAGCATTGATATTATGAAAGTTCTCAAAGATAATCTTCGCCATGCTCAAAACCAACAGAAGATATATGGTGATCAAAGATGAGTGGAAAGGTCATTCCAAGTTGGAGATCTAGTATTACTAAGATTACAACCCTACAAACAAACCTCACTTAAGATCAGTGGAGCAAAGAAATTAAAACCCCATTTCTATGGGCCATACTGGATCCTAAGAAGGATAGGAGAAGTGGCATATGAGATAGAGCTACTTGAAAATAGTAAAATCTGCAACATATTCCATGTATCCAGGCTAAAAAGGGTCCTCAGAAAGAATATAAACCCCTGTGTTGATTTGCCACCACTAGACAATGAAGGGAAGCTTGTTCTAGAGCCTAAGACTATTCTTGAAAAGTGGGATAGGAGATTAAGGAGTAGAACTATTCCAAAATACTTGGTAAAATGGAAAAATCTTCCCAAAGAAGATGCTTCCTAGGTGGGAGAAGAAGTCCTTTCTCATACAGCATTGCTTGGGGACAAGCAAAATCAGGAAGGGGGGACTGTAATGAACTTGGATTAATGTGTTTTACTTTATCAGAAATATTATGTATCAAATTTAAATATTTGTTTAATCAATTCTACTTCTATGATAGCACTACTTTAATTTGTTCCAATTAAAAATAACATGCTAGTTGTGATAAATATTAACTTCATATTTTCCAAGTCCCATATAAACATTCACATTATAAATATATAATATGAACATTCATATTATAAATATATTATTATATATTTCACTTTTAATATATTGCTCTGTTATTACAAATATTATCTATGTTTAATAAATATAATTATTATAAACATTCTTTGAAAAAGAAGAAGAAGAAACCCTAATAAACTAATTGTATTATTTTGATACTTATAATAACAAAGCGCGTACTACATGAAAATAATAATGCTTATTGTATAAACATAATATAAGCATTGTAATATACAAATAAGAAAGTTAAAATTATAGTCATATGTAAGTCACGACTTTACATACGTGAATCCCAAAAGGTATATAAATACCCATTATTAGGGTTAGGTTAAAAAAAGAGGGAAATAGTGGAAATTGGTATATCAACCAAGCATTGAAGAAAGGAAACCATATTACTAAACCGCGTACGTTCTAAGCACAGTACGGGAGTAACTTCTGTGATCTCTGGACACTTAGCCCAATCTCTCTAGTGTCGTAGATTCACATTGGTAGGTACGTCTATCGAACCTCTACTGAGAATTATATATATCAAATTTCTATAATATTAATGGCATAAGCACCATTGATAACTCGGTTGTAGAATCCACATTTACAAATACTCATACAGTGCATTATGTGAGTATGAGATATTATGCACTTCATAATTCTAATTAATACAATACCATGTCATTCATGATTTTTGGTAAAATAATTTGTGGATGTATTTGAATATTCCCCAAATTGATATATGTGTATAAAACAATTGGAAGTATTATATATATATATACAATGCTAAGTATTTTTCAAATAGTAATAATGTGTAAATAATTATGATAATAAAGAGATATTGTTGCATTATATTTAACAATAATCTTAAGAATTACAATGTGTTTTCAAGTATAGTCTAGGAAGCTTGCTCTCATCTAAGCTATGACATCTCCAGACAGGGAGTGGGTGGAGGGAGAGGCAGAGTAAATTTGAGCACCTGATGGTATCCTCCAGGGAGCCACTTATAGCTTGTTTCAAGTGCCCTTTGCACCGTTAATCTACCATCTCCATATAGTCATAACCTGAAGAGAGTAGCTTGCTTGGTGCTATAGAGTGAAATTTTATAAATCAATTAAACTAATTAAATTATATTGCTCAATTCCTCCATTTTGAATAATAATAAGGATCTAAGGCATGTTAACTAGAATGACTTCCTAAAATTATACTAAATTTTGAATAACAGGTCAAAGTATTAAAAAGGGGTCATCAAACTACCACTCTAATGCCAATTATTAGAAACAATAGTCCACCAAGATAAATAGGAAGGGGGGAGGGGACGGGGTGAATCAGTTATCCAATTATAACATTTATCAACCTTAAATAATCTTAACCATTCAATCAAAGTAAATAACAACCATACTAAGATACACATACACAATTACACCAAATTTGTTAATTAGGGAAATCCTTGATCATAGGGAAAACCCTAGTTGGAATGATGCCCACAAGATGATTTATTACTATAAATATTCCTTGTTAGAGGATGGACCCTATAGGAGTCTATTACAATATTTAGTACATATGAGTCCCTGTTAGGAGATTCCAACTTTTTTAGGAGTTGTGGAAGGTAGAAAGACCCATTGTCCAAATAGCTTCTGAGGCAAGACCACCAAACTCATTGTCCAACTGATCTTTCAACTATTCCTTGCAGAATAATTGTCCTGTCAACTAGACCAGTCCTATCAGATGTTGTAGACTAGGTCACGAACCTCAAATCCAAATATCAAACCTTGGATCTTACAATAAAGCCTCGGCAATGAAGTTCTCTTCAACTTCATTATGCTTTTCTTATCTCTGCATTTTGCTCTTCGTACTTCTTGCAATCATTCATATATTCCATATACATTCATACATAACAAAGGAATATGTCCTTCCTTTATACCAAATCCATAAAATAATTCCCTAAGTTGGCTATTACACCTTCTCATTTACTTAATATAGTACCTCATTAAGAACATGTTACACTTAGCGATAACATTAATCTTTCACCTTGTAATTTGATTAAATTTTGGTATGTGTAACATTATGATGAGCTAGCTTAGCTACGTCAACTCCAGAATGTCTTCTTTACATCTTTAACTTTGACTTCTTATAATAACAACTCTACTAAGAGATATAACAAGTTTACCAGAACATGCTTCTGTAAACTCCATCTCAAGACAGTCTTCATCGAAACTTGCATAACTTCTTCCTAACTTAATATCATATGCTTATGAGGTTAGCTACATATACTAGACACTTAGTATTATCTCCCTTTAACCTTACTTAGTAAAAATGCTCATCTATCTATTCGTATCGACTTGATCTTTACTATTTTTTTTCTGTCAGATACCACAAAAGACTGCTATGTTGACATCAATGACAAACACATTCATGAATGTAACATATCATCATGATAATTATCTAGTCATATATCTAAAATACTACCTCATAGAAGTATCATTAGCATTCATGCTTCCCACAATGTCTACTTCCAACCTTACTCTTAACATTTCCTTTAATCATGAGGGTGGGGGATTTATTATTTCAAATAGGGTATCCCTATTATAAATATGTAATACTAAGAGGGGGAGGGGGGGATAGGGGTGGGGGTGAATCAATATTCTACAAACTTTTTCCCACAACTAAATATTTTAAATTACTTATAATATGCATATGATAGTAAACTAACAATGTTGAACACTAATAATAACCATACATAAAGAAAACTTATAACACCATATTTTGTTAACTAGGAAAACTCTTAGTGGGATGGTACCCACAAAATGATCCACAAAAAAAAAGTATCATGTTAAGGATGTTGATCCTATTAGGAGTCTATTAAGTATATATAATGCCTTGGTCCTTGTTAGAGGGCCAAGCCTAATTAAAAGCCTCAACCTTGTTAGGAGTTGATATATACAATTACAGAATGTATGCAAGATGAGCCCACTACCCAAACATGCAATTTTACACTATAGTTCCTTTATACAAAAAGAGTTAGATACAAAAACCTCTTACTATTGATATCTTCATTATCTAATCTTACTTTCGCTGCTCTTCATATACCTTTGATCATACATCAGAATTCACATCATACAATTTGCATAATACTTCACATATCATATTCAACTTGCACATCACTTCACATAATGAGATCTTTCCTCTATACCATTGCATTTTATAAAACTTTGTCCAGTTGGTCTTAATTGCTTTACACACTTAGAAAAATACAAAATTAAACTTTTCTCTCTTGGGGTTAACATCTAGGATGTCGTCCCTAAATAGTTAAGTAATTATTTTGTACCCAAAATAATTTCTTAATCTTTAATTCACCATTTAATGTTATGCTATGTTCTTCTCTTTTCATTTCCTTTGTTGGTGTTTATTGCATAATTCCATCTGTTGGGACTCAAAATCACCTTCCTGATTTGAGTACCATTCCAAAATTTTGAGCCCTTTAAAGTGCTTTTAATGCATGTGTACTCCATTGTTCTTTTGAAGCCTAAGAGGTGTTTAATGTTTCTAACACCTTACATTAAACATATCCACTTGTTCCATGAAGATAAATTGCCATTCTGAGTCATTCTGTGAAGTTTTGTTTTGAGCAATGTTCAAATTTGCATTTTTGCCTATGTTAAATAGTGTTAGGAGGCCTAGTTTACAATTGAATATCTTGTACCTAGTTATGTTTCATGACTCACCGCTTCAAGAATGTTTAGTATGCCTTTCAAAGAACTGATGTTTTATTTTTCAAGTCATTTAGACATGTTTTGATTAGGTTTGAATCCCTCAAATTTGATTGTTTATTGTTGTCGTGTTGATGTAAATTGTTTAGAATTCTGGGAGGCCCTATTTGACTTGTTCTAACTTTGACCTAGTCGACCAAAATGAGATAATTCCTTTTGACTTATATTCTAGAGGTCAGATAATTATTATTTTTCAGATTTGAGCTTATGATGAATCAATTTGATCAATTTTTGAATGCAATTCCAAATGCAGTTTGTAAAGTTTTACTAGTGTAATAAAGTACATATTGGTCGGTACCCTTGTTCGGGATGTCATAACTCTGAATCTATGATAGATGAAACTAAATGGATTTTACTTTTATGTTCTTCTCTAAAAATACTTTAAGTTTTCTAGTTTGCAAGTCTTGATTAATTCATTTGCACACTTTCACAAGTTCATTCCATTTGCAAAAACCACTTTTTTGCCAGTCTTGCAAATCCAAGTAGCCCATGTTGACCGCTCGCCAAATGTGCCCATTTATTCATCATGAGACCAAATCCTAGATTTATATTATCCTAGTGCAAGTGAACTAATGCCCCAGTTTTCATTCCCCCAAGTGTCAGTTTGCCCTGATTTCAAAAGCCAAAACCAAACACGTTTTATGGTTTATTGACATGTTTGCTTACAGGTAGTTTTCAAAAGGAAATTTTGATGGTCAATATATTTTGACTGAATGATCATCATTACACAAGGTTTGGCAGGGTGTACGGATGTTGAACAAAGAATCAATGTGTCTAATTTTAGAGCTTAGTCAGGTGTTTTTGTTAGTTTATAAGGCTAGTTAGAGGACCCCTTGGCATAAAATTGGCAGTCAACAAAAAAAAGAGTTAAATTGAGTTTTAATGGATGAATTAGTGATGAAAATTGATTTCAGTTGGTACCAGGTGATCACTAAATTATTTTGAGATGTCAGGTGTTTGAGTTTGAAATTTTTTTTAGCCGGACCCACTTTAGGGGCCTAACTATTTCCATCAGGTAAATAAAATTTGGGAGGTAGAAAGGTTGGCTAAGATTAGGTTTTTGAAATTAATTTTGCATTATATCTAGTATGTGTATGCCATTCTAGAATCATTTGATTAGGATACATGGTGAACAATTAAAGAGATAATATGTGTTTGAGAAGTTTTAAAGACATACATAATCAGGCCCATGCTAGAAGTAGCTCTTCCCTTTTTGAATAGTGTATAAATCTCTTATGAGATAATATGCTATAAAACCTATAAATGATAATTATGTTATTCATAAGAAAAGATATTGACTAATGTTGATCATTTTTGGGATTACTTTATCTATGCACCTACTTGAAAAAAAGAAGATAGAGAATGACTATTTTTTCTTTCAAAAGGATCATGCTTGGTCATTTCTTTGCCTTGAGGCCTACCAATCCACCTATAGAACTTGTTAATGATAAGAAATGTATCTTTCCAAGGTAATTGTACTACAACAATGTTTACTCATAAGGAGATAGTTGATGCCTATGTTACTCTAGAGATGGATTGTTTTACCAATAGTTGGAAAGCCTTTCTTTTGATTTCATTGCCCAATCCGCACATAGTGACCAGTTGGTTTTTGGGACTATTATCCAAAACAAAAGAGAGGAAGTCCCTCTCAATCTTACTTTGAATACACTTGCCATGTTAAAAGACGTGTTAATCCACACACAAGCAATTGGGAGCAGTGGTTTTACACCTCAATAGGCATGATTTTGATATCTTTTGAATACATAGGAGGAGTTTGAAGAAAGGTTTTGTTCAAGAATGAACACAAAGGATGATACTGAAGTGCAATCCTTGTACACACTAAAAATGAACCCATAGATCCTTGATTCCATCCATCTAAATGGTCTCTATCACTTCTTCTTCAAGTGTATTCAAAGGAGAAGAGGAGTTGGGCATTCAAGAATGGAGTCAATTGAGAAATTGTTTACAAGTCAATGTGTGAGTTACAATCACACATGGATTTTGAAGAGCACGTGGATCAATGTTTAGAATTTCAAGCAAGTTTCCCTCCCTATCAGTATTTATTAAGAGTCTAGTGGGTCAGTTGGCTAATGCTCTCACATCCACAGTTCCTCTCGTTGCTGACTGAATGAGATAACATAGTGAGAGGCAAGAGTATTTCCTACCCATAAAGGAAGGGGCTATAGAGACAGAGGCATTTGTTCACCCTTGCAAAGAAATTGGGCCAAATCAATGCACCCCATTCAAGTTGCGGCATGTATGGTATACGAGTGCTTTCCCATTAGAGTACCAACTAGTTACTTGGCAAGAACGAAGGATTGAGGTGATCATGCAAGAGCACGATGAAAGAGAGGCAATGATGGATCAGATAGAAAGAAGCTAATATTTTAAGATTTTTTTGTTGAGATTGATCAACACAAGGGGTGTATGGTAGTCATATTTTGAGTTACAGGCCAAAGCATTAATCCCACATTGAGTGGGCAGAGGCACCTTTTGTTATTTAAATATCTAAACACTCAATATCTAAGTGTCTTAAGACACAAGACTTTTAAAGCCATTAAATCCTACGGTGGGGCCTTTTGATGGATTTCAAATTTGAGGACGTGCTAAAATTTTGAATGATGTTAGCGACAAGATGGCATGATGATGTGGACCTGTATGGACCAACTAGGAGGTGACAAGTGGTGCCAGATGGATGAATCATGGAATGACATGTGGTAGGGTGACATAGACTTGGCATAGATTTTGAGGTGGCCACATCAGCAAGGAGTGACATGTGGCATAAGTTTGCTATGTCATCAGTGATGTGGTAGGCCTAAGATCCCATAGTGACATAGAAACAAGCCATTACTTCATAGGACCAGTGATGTGGTAATGATGACGTGGTGCTATGATGAGGCAATGACAAGGTAGATGACATGGTGGGAGATGCCACATGTTGCGATGTTGATATGCTATGATGGTGTGGCACCATGCTGACGTGGAAAACAACATGGAAACCCAATTAGAGGCCACCATGTAGTAGAGAAACTAGAAAGACATGGTAGGACAAGGACCAATAAGACAATGACATGTGGTGCCTAGGTGGTAGGTGTTAGATGATTGTGTAGATATAGACCAGTCTAGTGGTGACACGTGTCCAATTGATCAAACCTAGTTCGACCTAGATTGGTAATTAAGGGGAAATTTTCAAAATGCAAAAAAATAATTCTTTATTATTTTCCTCCAGAAAATGAATGTGTAGGTCATTTTAAATATACAGAGGATATAGTCTAAAGTTTTGGCTTTAGAACTTTTAAAATTTTTTGCATAAAATTTAGAGGCAAATGCAGACCTGAAACCCTTGCTAAGGACCTGAAATTCATTTTTGAGATTCTAGGCATTTTTTGTAAGAAAATATAGCACTATTATATATCACTAGAACTAGGAGAAAACAAAATTTCCATTTTTGGAGTTTATTTTTTCACAGGAAGCCATTGGTTCAAGATATTCAAGATTTTGTCTTGGGTATCCATTTTTGAGTTTCATTTAGTTGGGGCAGTTTAGATTTGATGTATGATGAAATGGTGAATTGAATGAATGTAAGAGGTAGTATGAATGCAGTTAGGAATGAATTTTCTCACCTCCTAGTCAGTTCAGTGGATGGATTATCAACATTTTAGATATTTTGGCAACACAAGGGTTTTCATCATTGAAGAAGAGATATTTCAAGTTTGTTACATAACAATGATGAGAATCATATCATATTTTAGTTATAGAAAGATGAGAGATTCTTTACAATAGTAAGGAATGAAGATTCAAGTGGACACATGTCACTTCCAGATCAGATCTAGGATTTTATTCTTTTCCTATATTTCTCTCTTTCTAATACATTGTAAGGGTTTCAATCTTGAGTTTTCTCAGTATTGTGAGACCAAGGTTCCAATTTTTGATATGTTCTCATGACTTTGATACCATTCTTTAGTATATCTCTCTCATATGAACAATAGTAGTTAAGCTAATATAGATAGTTTTGATCTATTTAGTGGTTTCATGAGTTGTTTGCATGCATCTTGAATGTATAGTTTCAAAAAAATGAATAAAAATGAGAAAGAAACTTCTTAGTTTCATTCTAATTCTCATATCCTATCTCTATAATCTACAATTTTTTGAGGTTTAGAAACAAATAACTTAGACCCATTTGCATGCCTGTAAGGTTATATGTCTAGTATGTTTTGCTATTGGAACACAGAGCCAAGCAAATGTTTGATGTATTTGATAGGGTTGTTGGTGATTTGAGAAGGATATTTCATGAGAATGAGGTCTTTATGGACATGGATGTCTAATTCACAAAGTGGTAAGATAGATTTGATATCTTGATGTATGGAATATGTCATTGGTATCATAGATGTATGTGTGTAATTCATGAAATTTTCCAATAGATAAGGCACTGATTATCTACAAGATCAACTTGTTCTTACTAGTGCATATTTGGGGATTTTCTCAAATCAAAAATTATAATCATCCATTTCCCTTTTCATTTAAGATCTGAAAGGATGCCCTCACTTAGCTTATCAATTTCTTAAGTCATGTCATTAGCTATTTCATGTCTATGATCTTTGCATAAGTACATAAGATATAAAGGTTTAATTTTCTTTTTTTAGATTCGGTCCATGTTCTAAATATTGGTACCATATGAAGAATCTAATAGGTCCACCCACCTAGGTTTAGCAGAGCCTAAAGTAGAAGAAGGGTCTAGCCTTATAGTTGGCTTGATGTCTAAAAGGATATGTTGCAGATGGAAAGTAGCTGTCCCTAGATGTATTATGTTCTCATTGGGGTAATTTGAAACTATGATGTTTCAAAACACCAACACCTTCCTTACTATCTATATAGACTTGTGCACTTAGTCATTTCATGTTGACATATTGTACTACCTATCCTTAACCACACATGTGCCAAATATCACTTTGTCATTCGTACTCATCAAAACTATTCTTTCTCTATTGGATAACTATCTAACACTCAAACAATTTTCATGTGTAGCTGTGGAATCTTCAACTATACATAGTGCCTTCTTATCATAAGATATATGTTTCCATAAATGACAAATCCATTTTATACTAACTTGTCTTAGCCATATTTCTACCAATCCTCTCCCATAGTAGGTATTGAGGGCTATCCTCTAGATCTACTCATAGAGGAAGGAGAAATTTCTAAGAATTAGTGGTTAGAGAAAGTGGTTCCCTTGAACCCACCATTTATGGCCCGTATGGATCAATGGTCATCTATGAGAGTAAATAACTTGTACTCTATTCCAGAACCTACTCTAGATAACAATGAAGGATTTGAAAGGGATAGTCATGCTATCCCTTCCCCTTCTTAGATCTACACCATAGAGGAGCCCTCTACTCCCCTTAAAATAACCTCTTAGTCACCTCTTGTAGAAGGGGATGCTCTATGTCAAAATAGTAATAGATCCTCTTGCTATAGGATGAGCGTGGAAGAGAAATAAGCCTTATGTGAGAAACCCATGAAATATTTAATCAATACATTTATCATGAATTATGTTAAAGATGGCCTAACTATTGAGAAATAAAAAATATTTGAAAAATTGCTGGTTATTAGGGGTGAAGGATAAACCTATAAGGACTTGATGAATGATTGATAAGAATGGAAGATTATGATAATCTTAAAGGATTCGAACAATCTTAGGAATTTTTAGTTTCTCCAAACTTGATTAAGACTCCTTAAAAAAGAGGAAGACAATATTTAAATGAGCTTAAAACTCAAGATGTAGAGGTAGAAGGCCAAACCAAAATAACTAGTCTATTTGATGTAGGGAAGGGGAAGTTCCTTCCCATGAAGAAATGAAATTCATTACATGGAATATTATGGGCCTTAATGCCCCTAAGAAACAATGTTTGTTGAAGTGATGTCTAAGCCAATACAAACCAGACATAATTATTATTCAAGAAACTAAAATAAATCAGGAAGAGTTAGATGCTTTCAGAAAAAATATGGGATATAGAGAAATCTTTGGAAGCCTAATCATAGGGGATTCTAGAGGTTTGGAAATTATTTGGAACTCCCATATGGTCAGTGTCACTCCCCTAAGAAATGAGAGAGATTGGATATCTTCTCATATAAGGAGTTTGACTTCCAATCTTCAATACACTTTTATTAACATTTATGGACCCATTCCCACAATAGATACAAATAGATTATTGTTCCAATTTTATCAAATGTCTCCTAAGAGACATCTAATAAAATTGGAATGATATAGAGAAATAGATTATTATATGCAAACACTTCAAACCCTTTGTATATTGGGAGGGAACTTCAATGCAATATCAACCTCTTCATAAAAGAGAGAAGGTATACAAACATTAACACAAGCATCAATAGATTTTTATAATCAAATTTCTTGATCTTTTCTCTTAAAAATTAAATCTAAGGATAACTATTTTACATATTGTAATAATAGATGGAAAAGATTTATCTAAATAGTGGAAAAGTTAAATAGATTTTTCCTATTAGGAAATATCCCCAATGAGGTATCTTATCTAGAATCTTAAACTCTTTCCTTCTCCAAATCTAATAATTATTTGGTTCTTCTAGCAATTGACTTAGAAGGATCCCCAACTAGAAACCTATTTAAATTTGAATTAACATGGTTAAAAAAAAGTCACTACCTAAATTACTTGAAGAATGGTGGGTAAGCTTAGAGATTTTGAACTCCAAAATATATAAGGTAGTACATAAACTTTAAATTATCAAGAAAACCCTTATTCATTGGAATAAAACTAAATTTGGGAATATCTTCACCCTCAAGGCTGAGATTGAAATTGACTTAGCCACTATTAATTAGAAGTATTCAAAAAAGGAATTGATGAAAGCCTATATCTCAACAAAAAGACCTTAGATTGAAATTGGAAGATATCCTAGCTAAATAGGAAATCTTCTGGAAATAGAATTCCAAGGAGACCTGGTTAAATGAAGGGGATAGGAATACCAGATTTTTCTACAATAACACAAAATTGAAAGGAGCTAGCAATAAAATTTAAAAGATAAAAAATAGAAAATATCGTATTATATAAGCCCTCTACAATTTCCTTGGAGGCATTATCTTTCTTTGAAGACATGTTGAATAAACTGGAAGGGCCATCTCTAGCATTGCAAAATTCATTTATTAATAATATTCCAAAACTGGTTAGAAATGAACATAACAAATTCTTATGAAATAAAATTTCTAAGGAAGAGGTCACAACTACTTTCTTCTAGATGGAATGGATGATGAAATTATAGATGTTTTGGATGGTTCTAGAAGCTTTGGTGGTTTACTCAAAGAAGTTAATCACAATTTTCTTGCACTCATTCTCAAATAAGATACTGTGGGAAGCTTCGAGTACTATCAAAAAATTGTACTATGTAATACTCTTTATAAACTAATATCCATAAATTGGCCAATCAAATGTTAAAAATTCTTCCCTATCTTATCAGCAAGGAACAAATGAGCTTTAATATGGGAAGACCCATTTATGATGGAATAGTCATTGCTCAAGAAGCTATGTACTCTCTTTAACTTATGATGGTTCTATTGAAAAAAATTGATCAATTGTATATTGTCTTTGATGTTACACACAATCCCATATCTTTACCAGTGAGTGTATGCCAAGCTCACTCAGGTGATGAAGATAGTTTTCTATGTCTATCAAGCATTCTAGTGTCTACTGAGTTCACTTGGGCATCACAGAGAAGTTCATGGAAGTTGAGTGTTAACCAAGCTCACTTGTGTAACAAAGGAAAGTTGGATGGAACCAATGTTAACCAAGCCCACTCAATTACCAAAGGAAGTTTGCAAAGATGCAGTGTTAATCAAGTTCACTTGGTTAACATAAGAAAATCATTTTAGTGTTATTGTCTACCAAGTAGGGTCAGCTAACAAAAGATTTTTGTGTTTTGGCATATTGAGCTTAATGGATTTGTTTGTTGGTTCTAGCCAAATGAGGAGATGTATATTAATTATTCTAAGTTGTGTTCAATGTTTATGATATAAGTATAAGGTCAAGGTGAGGATTGAATGCATGAAAAAGTTTGGAAGATAAGAAGATGCTTAGAAGAAGTGAATTGGAAGGATAAGTAGAATATCCTAAAGGAGCTAAAAAGATACATTGATTAGGAAGGATCAAGTATTCAAGCCAGAATTGAGATCTGAAATCAGCAATATACTTGCATCAAAAATCAAGTCATATCATTGATACTCTCTAACCATTGTAGTAGTGTATCAAATCTCTTAAATGAGTTGGCTTAATAGCTATTTTCCAAATCCTCTAACAAGGTGACATTTCTAGATTGAAGTGTCTAAAGACGTATAACAAGGCCACTTCTAATAGGGTGATTAAATCCTCTAATATGGTTACACCTAACAATGTGTTTTGTAACCTTTAATAGGGTTGGCTCCTAATAGGGCTCACTTTAGAAGAGTGAAAAATCGTAACTAGTTGCAATTGGTGGTTTTTCCCAAATTGGGTTTCCACATTAAATCTTGGTGTCACTTGTGTTCATGCTATTTCTTTTATGTGTATGAAACTAAGTTAATTAAGTTTACTCATAGTTAATATCTTAAGATATGCATGTTTAGTATTTGATGAGTAACATTTGATATTATAATGCTTGTTGAGTTACAACATATTGTTAGTGTTAACCGAGTGCTTGTGTATTAACTAAGTAACATCAATTTCATTAGAGTTTATGTTTTGTAGTGACATATAAGGGATCTTGGATTTATCTTTGTGGTAACCAATTCATCCCTCCCCTCTTATATTTCCAACAATTGGTATAAGAGCTTTTGGTGCTTGCAAAGAAGGTTTCAAGGACATAAGCTAAAGATCAGGATGTCTTACAGGAGAGAGATTCCCAAGTTGAACAAAGATAACTTCAAGGCATGAAAGGAACTAATGAAGCTACATATGGCTACCATCATTGATTTAGGTCTAAAATATTTCAATGCTAAGTATAAGGCTCCTACTAGAACAATGACTATGGAAGAGATTGTTGAAAAGAAGAATCATAACATTATGATGAATGACATTACATCAACTCTTAATTATGTTGAATTTGATGAGGTCAAAGGATGAACTACTAGTAATGAGATGTGGACAAAGATGAAAGATATCTATAGAGGTGATGATAATTTGAGAAGCTCCAAGGAAATTATCTTGAGAGGTTAGTTTGATTAGATGAAGATGAGAGAGGATGAAAACATTGCAAAATATGTTGAGAGAATCAAAGCTAGTGTCAGTGCAACCAAAGCCTCTAGAAGGACAATTGAAGATGTGACATTGCTAAGAAAGGTACTCAAAACCCTTCTTCCTATCTATGCAATTAGAGTTTCAACTATTTGAGAGATGAGATGCAATCCAAATAATTAGATAACCTTGGATGCTCTAGTGGGAAGATTGATAATATTTGAGCTAGATAACTATGATAATTATGTTCCTAGTTCTAGCAATCTTGAGTTTGCATTTGAGGCCAAGTTGTTACTCAAGAAGAAAGTTGCAAACTCTAAAGACAAACAATCTAAAAGTGAAGAGGAAGATAGTTCTAATAGTGATCTTGAAGCCATTGAAACATTGTTTGAAAGAAGGTATCCCAAAGGTAAAGAAAAATATAAAGGTAAAATTCCTCTAATATGTTTTTCTTATGAAAAAGTTGGTTACATTGCTGCAAGGTGTCCAAAAAAAGAAGATAAATATGACAAGAAGAACAACAAGTATAAAGACAAGAAGGATTTCAAAAGCTACAAGGACTACAAGGACAAAGGTAAGAAGTCTTGTCTCATGGCTAAAGATTCAAATAGTAGTGATGATGATGAAATTGTCTATATTATTGTAAAAGATGAATCTAAAAATGAAAAAGTTAAAATGACACTTATTTCTCATGTTAGGAAAAATGATACATGGATTATTGATAGTGGCCATTCTCACCATATGATTGGTGATAAAAAAAAGTTTGAACTTATGGAACACTATGATGGTGGAAGTGTAAGATTTGGAAACAATGAACCATGTTACATAAAAGAAAAAGGTTGCATTTCTCTAACCAATAAATTTAGATGTGATAATGCTTATTGGGTTGAAGGATTGAAACATAATCTACTAAGTGTGGCATAGTTCAATAACATTGGATTTAAGGTAGAATTCATAAATGGGAAGTCCAAGCTATTCGATGGAAAAGGAAATCTAGTTGGGTCTCGTAATAAAAAAAAAGGTAACTTATTCTACCTAGATCTTATTGAAAGTTCATGTTTCATTGCTCAAGTAGAAGAAAGATGGCTATGAACTAAAAGGTTATGTCATGTGAACTTTGATAACTTGATCAAGATAAGAAAATGAAAAAGAGTAAGATGTATTCCTAGTATGAGGGAACTTGATATGGGCCTATGCAAGAATTGTCAAATTGGTAAGATGGGAAAGACAAGTTTCAAGAGCAAGAACTATCATTTTAAAGAAGTCTTGGAGTTGGTTCACACAAACCTTTGTGGACCTATTGGAATTGAGAGGTGGAGTGGAGATAAGTACTTTATTTTATTTGTTGATGATTATTCTAAAATGATGACAATAATGTATCTAAAAGATAAGTCTGAAGCTTTTCAAAAGTTTAAGTGGCATCTGATAAGAGTAGAAAAGGAAATAGAAAAGAAGTTGAAATGTTTAGGACCAAATAGAGGAGGTGAATTCATTTCTAATGAATTCAATGAATTTTTCATTGAAAGAGGAATCAAAAGAAAACTATCAACCCCTGGTACACCTTAATAGAATGGTATAGTAGAAAGAAGGAAAAGATCAATCATGGATCAAGCAAGAACCTTGATGATAGAAAAGAATGTTGCAATCAAATATTGGAAGGAAGCAATTAGTACAATAGTTCATACCTTGAATAGAATATACCTAAAGAAAGACTCAAATAAAACTCTTTATGAAATATGGTATGGCTATAAACCTAATGTAAATTACTTGAAAGTATTTGGTATTAAATGTTATATTTTGAAGGAGATTGGGAAAGGTAAATTTGATGTCAAAAGTAATGAAGGCATATTCCTAGGATACTCCAACAAATGTAAAGCGTACAAATGTTTAAATATAATCAATCATAATATCATAGAAAGTGCACATGTGAAGATTAACGAGTTTGCAGAAAAGAGTGAAGCAAAGAGCAAAAAAGAACCTAAATATTATAGAAAGTTTATTTACTTTGAACCTGATATATTTCCTAATCCAATTGCAAGTTAGCAAACTTCACCTCCCAAGTCCCCAAAATCTCCAAAAGCACCTGAGTTGTAGCAAGTGCAACTCAAGTCATAGTCTAGAGGACCTGAGTCATAGTTAGAGGCTACCTGAGTCTAAATTTGAAGGACCTGAGTCATAGACAGTGGGACCCAAGCTTGATGGAGAAGATCATGATGAGGCAAGTGGAACAAGTTCTAAATCCAAAGTACCTATATTAACAAGATATGTGAGAAGGTACCATGCACCTGAGTAGATTATTGGAGACAAGTCAAATGGTACAATGACAAGGAAAAAATTGAAAGGTACATGTTTTCTTATTGAATTTGAACCTAGATTGGTTAAAGATGCTTGGGATAATTAAACTTTGATTGAAGCAATGAATGAAGTGATAGAATAGATAGAAAGTAATAAGACCTAGACTTTTGTTCCTAGACCCAAGGATAAGAATGTAAT
The DNA here is from genome assembly GCA_028749045.1 of Cupressus sempervirens. Lineage (NCBI taxonomy): Eukaryota > Viridiplantae > Streptophyta > Pinopsida > Cupressales > Cupressaceae > Cupressus > Cupressus sempervirens. The sequence goes on from CM053784.1 coordinate 358,656,207, forward strand.
TGGCACAAAGTGGGTTTTCAGAAATAAGTTGAATGAAGATAGAGAAGTTTCAAGAAACAAAGCAAGGTTAGTATGCAAAGGTTATTCTCAAGAAGAAGGTATCAAATATGGTGAAATTTTTCTCTAGTTTCAAGATTAGAAGGTGTTAGAACTTTACTTTCTTATGCTGCATTTAAAGGATTTAAAGTGTATCGAATGGATGTGAAATCTACATTCTTGAGTGGAATTCTAGAATAAGAAGTTTACATAGAACAACCTAAAGGTTTTGTAGATCCTAGAAAAAAGGATATGGTTTGTAAACTACACAAAGCTTTGTATGGTCTCAAGAAAGCTCCAAGAGCTTGGTATGAAATACTTCATAATTATTTGATGAAGATTATTTTTCAAAGAAAAAATGATAACGACAACCTTTATATTAAAGAAGGACTAGACAAGAAGATTGTGTTGGTAGAAATATTTTTAGATGATACATTATTTACTGGAAATGATAATTTATGAAAATATTTTTCAAAAGAAATGAGTAAGGAAGTTGAGATGTTAATGTTTGATGGTATCTAAATTACTCAGTCTAAGTATATCAAGGAGACACTAAAGAAGTTTGGAATGGATTATTCAAGTCCACTTGGAACACCTATGTCTACTAGACATAATCTTTCCGAAAATGATGATTCCAAGGAGGTAAATCAGACCACATATAGATCAATAATTGGTAAACTTTAGTATGTTGTACATACTAGGCTTGATATTGCTCTTGCAGTCGGTATGGTGGCAACATTTTCAGCTAATCCTAAAGAAAATCACATGATGGCAATAAAGAGAATCATGAGGTATCTGAAGGGTACTAAAGACTATGGATTATGGTATAAGAAAGGAGGTAGTTTAGATTTGAAAGCCTTTTTATTGATGCTGATTGGATAAAAGTGTTGATGTCAGGAAGAGCACCAATGGTGGAGCACTCTTTCTTGGTAAGAGACTAGTATCTTGGACAAGTAAGAAGAAAAATTACATTTCTCAGTCTACAACAGAGGCATAGTATGTTGTAGTAGCAATTAATTGTTCCAATGTTGTTTAGTTCAAGAACCTGTTGGCAAGTATGAAGGTAGAAAACAAGGATCTAGTGGTTATCTTCTATGATAACACAAGTGAAATTAATATATCAAAGAATCATGTAATGCATACCAAGACCAAGGACATTGAAATAAGACATCAATTTATAAGAGAATTGGTGCAAGACAAAGAGGTAAGATTAGAATATATGAATACTAAAGAGCAAATTGTAGACATATTCACCGAGCCATTACCTAAGGATGCATTCTTGTATCTAAGAGGTAAGTTAGGGTTTATTCACCTATTTGAAGCTCACCACATGGAGTTTAGTGATGCATCAACAAGAGCATGTTGAAGATTAGTCATGTTGATGTAGTAATGAAAGGGAAATTTTTATATGAATTTGTACATCAGCTAAATTAATATTCACTTAATATTGTCTTTGGCATAAGATATCAAAGAGGGAGAGTTTACTAACATAGTCATATCACAAAAAGTTAAGATGTCAAAGAGGAAGAACTTGGTCTGATATCACAGAGGGAGAGTTTGCTATTAGTAGAAGATGTTGAAGAAATATTTTGCTAACAAATAGAGAAACTAAAGTTAGAGGGAGTTTACACTGGTAGAGGGAGTTCTCATGAATGAGAATTAGAATGAAACTAAGGATATTTTACTTACTTTATTTTTCTCTAAAATTTCATTGTATTATGACATACATTCAATATTTCATTATGTATTTAGAGTTAGAAAATTGTCTAAGTGTTAGACAATTTGCAATAGTACAAAGATAGATGTGATGTGCACAGATGACACACTGAGTTAGATAATGAAAATTTGAGGATAGATATATTAAAATATCATGATGATGTGAGTCAGTGTGCAAATGTGTTCAAACGATATGACAGAAGTTATAGTTAATTTCCTAATTGAGGTATCTAATAGGACATAATAATGCATATTAGAAATATGATTTGTATGACTCAAGGAATTATTTTGGTGGAAAAATAATTAATAATTCATGATGAGCTATCATTATAGATATTAATCCACAAGTTATCAAGCATGTGAAGACATGAAGGCCGACTGAGTAGAGATTTGTTAATTTGCAAGATATAAGTCAAGATCTTATCTTGCACAAATGATGTGATGGTGATGGGTAACATATGTGACATGTGAACTATTGTGAAGATATCTTGAAAGATAAGTAAGCCTTATGTGATATGAAATCTGATGTATGATTAGATCAAGTGCAATTTTTAGCAGTGAGAAAGTATTGTATGTATACCTATACTTGTGAAGAGCTTTATTGGTTATTGCATGTTAGGGCAGTCGGCTCTTCTTGTATACATTGTATTTGATATACCAAGTCCTAGTAGGGTTGAGGATTTTAATAGGGTATATTCCTCTAACAAGGACTCAAGCCACTATGTGTACTTCATAGACTTCTAATAGGGTCAATATCCTTAATAGGATTCTTTTGTTCAATGAATCATTTGGTGGGTATCATCCCCACTGGGGTTTTCCCTTGGCTAGGGTTTCCCTAGTTAACAAATAATGGTGTTATGAGTGTAAGGAAACTCAGGTGCGAAAACAACTTCCTACACTAATCTCATAAGGAAAGTATGGTGCAAATCCTTTTAAAAATCTTCTACACTTACAGATTCAATATCATGTAAACAACAATATTGTAGCCAACCATGCATATAAAAAATAGATAGAGAAAGAACACATAACACAAAGATTTTCCAGTGGGGAAAAACCTTTCAGTAAAACAACCCCATCCCTCTAGAACTTGCACAATGTATTATCTTCAACACAAGATTACAATACACTTGCAATGCAAGTTCAATAGCAACAATAGAAGACTCCAGTAGCACCTCAGTACCTGCAAACTTTCATCTATCACTCTATTGCATTACAACATGCAATACTCCTTTTATGAACATCTTAAGACCCAACAACATGCCCACAAAGGAGTTGGGAATTTTTCATGGCTTAACCACCAAGAAACATGCACAATGCCACATGTACATCCAATACCAAGAAAAAAATGTCCATCCCTTGAATAGACAATGACAGCTTGTCATAGAATCTGCCAAAAATAGCGGCCACAAGAGAAGTGTAAGGGAATCCGTCATACCAACCTATTTTTGGCATATTCTCTTACACAAACCAACCACTCATTCTTGGGCGCCCAAATAGGCCTCATGTCATAAGATGCTCTTACACCTGTCATAGCTCATTCCTTAAATAGCTCTTACGCATCATAGGAATCCGTCATAACCATTTCAACCATGATCTCCTTCACACACTTCAAGATGCCGACACATGTAAGTGATCAACATGCCAACTAGACATGTATACTCACATTTACATATTATTTGCAAAAATACATTTTACCAAAAAAAAAAAAAAATAATAATAGGAATTATACAAGGTTGAGACACCTTATTCCTAACATTCTCCCACTTGTCAAACACCTTGTAAAAGCAACAGGAACATAACAGGAACTAACCGCTATAGGCCGAGAGGCTCATAGACTCTGAACACCATCTGAACTTCTCAATGCCCACTGGTTTATTAATGCATCTGCAATATTCTTCACAGTATCTATCTTCTCCAAATTTACCTTTCCATCTTCCACCATATCTTTCACAAAGTGAAACTGCACATCAATGTGCTTCGTTCTGGCATGGAAAGTTGAATTCTTTGCAAGGCAAATAGCACTCTGACTGTCACACCAATTAGTAATTTGTTTTGCATCAACACCAACATCAAAACATAATCTCTTAAGCCAAATGGATTCCTTACAAGCATGAGTAGCAGCCATGTACTTAGCTTCTATAGAGGACAAAGCAACCACATGTTGTCACTTACTCATCCAACTGATGGCACCACCAAACATAGTGAACACATAACCACTGGTGGATCTCCTGCAATCAATATCACCTGCCCAATCTGAATCCACAAACCCATGAATACAAACTAAATGTGAAGATCCAGAAGAGTTACCATGATAACATATGGAGTAATCTGATGTACCCCTCAAATATCTGAATACTTGCTTAACTGCATCCCAATGTACCCATCCAGGATTAGCCATAAATTGACTTAGGACTCCCACTGCTTGGGCAATGTCTGGTCTAGTACGGACCATAGCATACATAAGACTGCCAACTGCACTAGTATAAGGTACTCTACTCATGTCCTCCACCTCACTAGGAGATTTTGGACAATCATCTACAGATAACTTTGTTCCCACAAAAATAGGAACACATAGTGGTCTACAATCTACCATGTCGAACCTATCCAACACAGACTTCACATACTTACTCTAACTCAACCAAAGTTTTCTGTTAGACCTGTCTGTACTGATTTCCATACCCAAGATGTACCTAGCTACCCCAAGATTTTTCATCTCAACCTGTGCTAACAACTGAGATTTAAAATAAAAAATCATACCCTTACCCTTCGCAAATAGCAACATATCATCAACATATAATGAAACAATAAGAAGGCGATCATTTTCAACTCTGAAATAAACACAATGATATGATTTTGATCTTACAAATCCAATTAACAACACAAAGGCATCAAACTTAAGGCACCACATCCTAGGAGATTGCTTTAAACCATATAGAGATTTCTTCAATTTGCAAACAAAGGATTCTTTATCTTTAACAATGTAGTGCTCAGGCTGTGACATATAAATCTCTTCCTCCAAATTACCATGAAGGAAAGTTGTCTTCACATCCATCTGTTCTATCTCTAAATCATATGATGTAGCAAGAGATAACAGAAATCTAATGGATGTCAACTTTGCAACAGGAGAGAATATTTCACCATAATCTATTCCCTCTACCTGTGAATACCCCTTTGCAACCAATCTAGCTTTGTACCTTTCAACACTACCATCTGCACAAAATTTTTTCTTGAACACCCATTTATAGCCAACAGGTTTTACCCCTTTAGGAAAAGGTACAAGGTCCCATGTTTTGTTTTTCTCTAATGAATCCATCTCATCATCCATAGCCTCAATCCAGGAACCTACATCTTCCATGCCCAAAGCCTCTTTCACAAATCTAGGCTCATCAGTGTTAGTAATCAAAGCAAAAGCACAACTAGAATCTAACATAGAATAACCAAACCTTTCTGGTTGCTTTCTTTCTCTCGTGGATCTCCTCAAGGGCTGAGGTTGAGGTTGTTCTTCCTCTTCTTCTGAACTTTCAGAGCTGCTAGAGCTCTCCTCATCATTAGACCCAACATGGTCTCTCTGTTCAATCTTCTCAGGGGTAGGAGGCAACTGAACAACATCTTTTTTATTTTCTTTTTCATCTGGTTGTAGCACAATAGGAGAAGATGTTAGCTCTCTAAAAATAACATTTCTACTATACAACACCTTACTAGTCACAGGATCCCAAAGCTTGTATCCTTTCACACCAGCACTGTACCCGATGAAAATACATTTAACAACTTTTTTTTCCAACTTAGATCTTTTCTCCTTTGGAACATATGCATAAGCTTCACAAACAAAAACATGAAGATGTCTAATTGAAGGTTTCTTACCAGACCACACCTCCATGGGTGTCTTACCAACAAGAGCTGATGTAGGAAATTTGTTAACTAGATAGCAAGCAGTGGCCACAGCTTCGGCCCAAAACCTTTGTTCTAAACTAGCTCCACTAAGCATAGTCCTAGCCTTCTCCATCAGTGTCTTGTTCATTCTCTCAGCAACTCCATTTTTCTCTAAGGTATAAGGAGTTGTCTTATGCCTCTCGATACCTTGTTCTTTACAGAACTGTTCAAACTCTGCTGAGCAAAACTCACCACCATTATCAGTTCTCACACACTTAATCTTCTTACTAGTCTAATTCTCTACAAGGGCTTTAAATTCCTTGAATTGACTAAAGACTTGTGTCTTACTTTTAAGGAAATAAATCCATGTCCTTCTATTGTAATCATCTTTGAAAGATACAAAAAATACAGACTTGGAGATCGAAGGAACTTTTACAGGACCAAATACATTAGAATGAATAAGATCCAAAACATTAGAAGATTTGTGAGAACTAGAGTAAAACTGAACACAATTTTGTTTACCATATACACAGTGTTCACAGAAGTCAAACTCGAGATTGCAGTCATTTAACCCCTCAATGAAATTTTTCTTTTTCAGGGTTTTGAGACCCTTCTCACCAATGTGGCCAAGTCTCATATGCCACAACATTGTCTTTTCTATAGGAAGCTTTCCTTCCAAAGTGTTTGCATTGCCATTGGAACCAATAACCATAAAATTCTTCACTGCTCATTCAGATGGTGAGGATGAAGAACTGTTACATAAAGGAATACATGCATCTAGCTGAAACAAAGTACCTCTCCTAGTACCCTTAGCAAGCACAATCGATCCTCTAATCATGTTACATCCTTCTTTCAAAAAAACAACTTGCACACCTACATCATTCAACATACTTACAGATAATAGGTTTCGTGCTAGACCTAGAATGTGCATAACTCCATTGATTCCCTTTACTTGTCCATCAGGAAATTTGATAGTGACCCTTCTGCGTCCAACTATCTTCAGGTGAGAATCATCACCCAAGTACACCTTTCCACCATTGAACTCTTCATATCTTGAGAACCAGTTTTGATGACAGGTCATGTGAAAAGATGCACCTGAGTCAACCAACCACACATCATCAGATGCATGGGCTACCAAAGCTATGATGAATGCATCGCCATCTTCTTGAGATTTTTCAGAACTAGAATCTGAGGCTTTCTTCTTCTTCTTAGGTTCTTTATAGTCTTTACAGAAGTGCCCAGTCTTTTCAAAGTTCCAACATTTTGCCTTGGACTTATTGGAAGTCTTTGACTTCCCACAGGATTTGGATCTACCCTTATTGTCAGACTTACTGTCATTTTTCTTTCCTCTTTTCGTGGATCTCCCACGAATAGCAAGGGCTTCTTTTTCCAAAACGGAAGCCTTTCTCCGCATCTCCTCTAATAGTAGCAAAGACACCACATCATCCATTTTGAAGGTGACTAATGTGCTTCCGAGAGCCATCACAAGATGGTCCCATGAATCCGGTAAAGAACACAAAAGTGTGTAGCAACGATCCTCCTCCTCTAACTTGACACCATTAGATGTCAACTATGCAGCTAGTAGATTAAATGCATTTAAATGATCCGTTAAGGATCCACCTTCCTCCATTCGTAGAGAATACAACTTCTTCCTTAGGAACAACTTATTCACCAAAGATTTGGCCTGATACACGGCCCCAAGTTTCTCCCACAAACTATATGTAGTTTTCTCATCTAGAACATTCAGAAGGACTGCATCGATTAAACAGAGTCTTATGAGACCTTTAGCTTTATGATCTTTGATATCCCAATCTGCTTGAGTTATAGTTGCTGGTCTTGTAGCACTTGTAGTTGCTTCCCATAGGTCACAATCTTCCAACATGTCTTCCATCTTGAGTTTGCACAACTCAAAATTAGTGCCATTAAATTTCTCCACCTCCATTCTTCCATATGATGAACTCGCCATCTCAGTTTGCAAATAAGATTCAGGATGCTCTGCACAAGACTCCCACTCAACTTGAGATTAGCTCAAAAAACCCTACCCAACAACTAGGATCAAAAGTTGATCAAGCTCTGATACTAATTGTAAGGAAACTCAGGTACAGAAACAACTTCCTACACGAATCTCATAAGGAAAGTATGGTGCAAATCCTTTTAAAAATCTTCTACACTTATAGATTCAATATCATGTAAAAAACAATATTGTAGCCAACCATGCATATAGAAAATAGATAGAGAAAGAACACATAACACAAAGATTTTCCGGTGGGGAAAAACCTTTCGGTAAAACAACCCCACCCCTCCAGAACCTACACAATGTATTATCTTCAACACAAGATTACAATACACTTGCAATGCAAGTTCAATAGCAACAATAGAAGACTCCAGCAACACCTCAGTACCTACAAACTTTCATCTATCACTCTATTGCATTACAACATGCAATACTCCTTTTATGAACATCTTAAGACCCAACAACATGCCCACAAAGGAGTTGGGCATTTTTCATGGCTCAACCATCAAGAAACATGCACAATGCCACATGTACATCCAATACCAAGAAAAGGGAATCCATCCCTTGAATAGACAATGACAGCTTGTCATAGAATCCGCCAAAAATAGCGGCCACAAGAGAAGTGTAAGGGAATCCGTCATACCAACCTATTTTTGGCATATTCTCTTACACACACCAACCACTCATTCTTGGGCACCCAAATAGGCCTCATGTCATAAGATTCTCTTACACCTGTCATAGCTCATTCCTTAAATAGCTCTTACGCGTCATAGGAATCCGTCATAACCATTTTAGCCATGATCTCCTTCACACACTTCAAGATGCCGACACATGTAAGTGATCAACATGCCAACTAGACATGTACACTCACATTTACATATTATTTGCAAAAATAAATTTTACAAAACAAATAATAATAATAATAGGAATTATACAAGGTTGAGACACCTTATTCCTAACAATGAGTTCTCTTTATGTATGGTTATATTTATTGTTCAATATTATTGGTTTACTTTCATATGCAAGTTATGAAGTAATTAATAATATTTAGTTGTGGAAAAAAGTTTGTAGAATACTGATTCACCCCCCCTCCCCTCTCAGTATTATCTATTTCTAACAATTGGTATTAGAGAATAGTTACTCTAAAGAGGCTTAACAACTTGAGTATGGTCACTATGGATATGGAATAGCTAAAGAGAAATCTTGAAGAAGCTCTTGAACAAATTGATCCTCTTACAAAAGAAAGGGACAACTTGAAAGATGCAAAAGTCTACATTGGCAAATTGAAAGACAAGATAGATCATTTGAAATATGGTGAGCAATCATATATGCAGACTAGTGACAATGGTGAAGTAGGAAATCTCAAGAAATAAAATGAGATCTTGAAGCATGAGTTGAAAATTGTGGAACTTGAGTCTTAAGAAAGATGGTAGTAAGAGTGAACTTGATTTGAAATCTGAGAATACAGACCTTTGATCCTAGTTAAGTAAAGTAACATCTGAATTAGATTCTATTAAGATTAAGCATGTAGAATTAGAAAAGTACAATACCATTGTGAAAGGAGAATTAACACAAGCTAAGCAATAGTTATAGAAACTTTGTTCCAATAGTGAGAAAATTGATGAACAAATATTTCACTAGACATCTTCTTATGATAAGACAGGCCTTGGCTACCTTATTAGGGAGAAATCTACCAAGAAATTTGAAATTAGAAAAGAATTAGATCCATTTGTTGAATCCCCTAAAGAATCTAATCTGAGTAAGATTGAATCAAGCATTACTCCTAAAGTATCTAAAGAGTTTGAACTAGTTGATTTGTCTAAGAAACATGATAAGCCTAAGAATTTAGAGCAAGTTGATAAACCTAAGCAAGATGAACCACCCAAGGAAATCAGACATGAATTAAAAGGTAGATGTTTTATATGCAATGAAGTTGTTCATATGAAAAGAGATTTCATAGGTAAGTCTTTCAGACAGATATTACTAATTTCTATTGTTATAATTGTCATGGTTATGGACACAAACCAGTAGATTGTAAGAAACGTAAGTTTTATAGTAATAATAAAAATAGTAGAATGTTTAGGAACACTAACTTTGTAGGTAATGAAAGAGGAAGATCACAAAGAAGATTTAATGATGGAGAAAAACTCAATGGAGAAAGGAAACAATTTGTATACTAGAAGTATAACAATCCTGGACACATTGTAAGGAAATACAAAGCACCTAATAGTCAGATTCAAACCAATCAAAGAATAAATTCACCTATATGTTAATTATGCATTAACTTTGGACACATGATAAGATATTGCATAATGGACAGAAGAAACTTTAACTGGAATCCCAATCATAGAAGGAACCATACCATAAATGATAGAAGGAATGATAACAGAAATTATAAAAGTTAGAAGAAAGAAATCAAAGAATATGTTGATGAATTTAAGGAAGCATTTGTGAAGGCTAAGGATATAGAAAGATCTTATACAGTTTTGGAGGAATAGTATTTGATGCACCTAATGAGAGATTGAAGCCATAAATTGTTTTTGATTCATCCTATTTGAATTAAGAATTTGTAGTAAAGGTAGAGTGTCATTTCATTAGGAGTGATATTAAAGAGTGAATTAGAAGTTTCATAGTTAATCGAAGGTAGAAGACATAGAAAGGAAGCTATGGTCAAGTGCACAAGATTAGATATGATCACAAGATGATGTAGGATAGAATACAAGTTTACTAGTGACCAGTGATAGTTTTTGAATTTGTAGTAGATATGCATTTAATGCAGAGTTTGATTTGAAGTGATTTAAATATTGTGAACAATATTGTCAGTACCATTTGATCATGCAAAGAGTTTAGAGAGATTAAAGAGTGATTTGACAATGATTTCAAGTGTAAAGAAAGACATTTGAAGTGTGAAGTTACAAAAGCCCTAAACATGATATTTGAAGGTATTTTATGAAGCTTGGATTAAAATTATAATGTATATAGTTAAGAATTATGGAAAGTTAGATAGTATATGATGTAAGTGATAGGCCAAGATATATGTTCAAGAAACACCCATTTGTTTCTTTAGTGGATGATCTGTTAGGAGCATTTTTGCAAATCTCGTCAAATGTGCTTCATGCAAAAGGTGTTCAAAGTTATATTCATTGCAAGTTTGAAAGTATTGGAGTTGAGGACATACATAAGGACTTAGGAATCATGTGTAATAGTGACCTAAACCTTAAATCTGAGTACATGCACCTAAGTGAGATGAATTTTATCAAGTATATGTTCTACGTGAAGTTTGACAATCATGAGTAGACTAGAATCATTATGAGTAGAGTGCATGATAGAATATTTTGGATAGGTGATGTACTAGTCATAATTGAAAATGAACTAATTCATAGGTTCACAAGTTTGAGCAATAAAGGATGCAACCTAGTGAATGATATAAACATGAGAAAGACAGTTGAGACAAACTTGTACACTAGGTTGATTGAAGAAATATGAAAGTTGACATGATTTAGGATAGAGGAGTTAAAGTATTGAGCAAAATTCTTGGATATAAACTAAATCATAGTTGTAGAGTGAACTTAGTGCCAACAGGATTTATGCATGTAGCGTATGTGATGGTTGTGGAGAAAAGAAAGGTAAACATGTGTGATATTGTCAAAACACAAATTTTGGACAGCATTGCAAAGATAAAGAAGACCAGGAATGTAGTCTTTAGATTTGAGTCTTTGTTAACACATCTATTCTTCTATGAAATAAAGAAATTACCTAGAATGACAAGTTGGGATAATGATGAATGTACCATGAAGATGGTAAGACAATGTTATAGGGAAAGAATGGAAAATGTCAGAGATAGTGACATTGACAAAATGATGAAGAAATTTTAGTCTAAGATGAAGTGAAGATTTAGAATCCCTCTCTCCATGGTGGAGATGTACAAGGAAGAGATATGCTTCATGGTGGAAAGTGATAATATTTGTATGAAAGTAGTAGAACCAAGGGTAAAATTCATTGAGCCTATGGGGTATGAGATGAGTGAAGAAATCAAGGAAGGGTATGCATAGATCATACTATAGTTAGAAAATGACATTGAATGCCCTAGATGGGGTACCTATGAGGAGAAGGTAAGGGAAGTTCATTCTAAACTTCACAACAAAAATATTAAGAAGAAAGTAGAGAAGAAGATAGATTCCATCCTCAAGGAATCTAGTATGACTTGAGAGGATTTTAATGAAATCAAAGGAATTGTAGTGGAAATTAAGAACAATGGACAAACAAAGGTAATAACAATAACACCAATTAATATTGCAGCATTGTTTGAAGGGGTAACAATTGTAAAACCAAGTGTGAAAACACCTGCACCTTATGCAATAGTTACACAAGTGCAACCAATCAGAGTTCAACATCATCAACCAAGGAGGTAATTAGGGGATGACACACCTATTGCACAGAGGAAATATGAGAGATTGGTGAAGACAAAGTAGGAACCTTCACCATCCCCCAAGAAAAGGGTCAAGCAAACCACAAGTGGACCCAAAAAAAGGAGAAAGACACTATAAATCAATGATGCTAAGGAATTTGATGATGAAACTGAGAAGAGACCAATGGCACAAGCAACCAAAGAAGGAAGACTCCAACATTCAAGAAGGCATGAAAACCAAAGGTAGAAAATCTAAAATGGAGATTATTACTGATGAATTTTTTTTATAATTAAATAAGTATTATAGCTTATATAATAATATTGATAGAAGGAAATTAGAGAATGCCGTAGTAAGGAATATGATCTTGAGGAACAAAAGATTTAACAATATACATGGAAAGATCTCATAAGGTCTTTGTAATAGATCACTAAATATAACAAGAATATTAGTAGATTAAGACACCAAGCTAAGAAAGAGCATGGTTAATGAATTGTGTGAAATAAAAACCAAGGAAGACTTGGATAGGGTCTTGAAAGGCACTGAACCCCTACTAAGGAATAAAAGAAAAGCTATTCTTCTTATGGGAGAAAACTATGAGGAATTAAGGAAATAAATAGAGGAATTCATTGTGAAACACATGACTTCAGTACCTGTAGTCAAGAAGGAGAGTGCACAACCATGACTAGGTAGTCTAGTTTATGTGGAAGCCAGTACTCCCACTGATGGCAAAGAAGAAGCTAAAGAGACATAGAAAGCACCATCACCTCCTCACATAGTTATGGATATTGAATCCATGAAAGTAGATAGTACATACATAACAATAGATGCAAAAAAAAATTCTTTTGTAGGCTATGGAACATCAATTGTTGGAAATATTACTACCTATACTAACTTTGATGAAGAAGATAAAGAAGAAGAAAGCAAGAGGAAAGAAGAGGAAAAGATAAAAGAAGAGAAGAAGAAAGAAAAAGAAAAGAAGAAACAAGAAAAGGATGAAAAGACAAAAGAAGATAAGAAGAAAGAAGAGAAAAAGAAGAAACAGGTAGAAGAAGAGAAGAGGCAAGAAGAGCAAAAGAGAAAAGAAGAAGAAAAGAAAAAGAATGTAGAAGAAGAATCAAAGAAAGAAGAAGTCGAGAAACAAATACTAGAAGAAAGGAAGATGGCTGAGGAAGAGAAGAAGAGTATATAACTGAAAGTAGTTGCACTCATTCCCATCGTAACTTCAGTAGTATCAACAACAACAATATTATCTAATGATAATGATGATCACCAAAAAGGATGTTAAACCTTAGACAAAAATAACAATTACATGCAAATATAAACAATATTAGAAAATAATAGATCATAGAAAAGAACACAAGGCACCAATATTTAACATGGTTCACCCAATCTGTGGGCTGCATCCACCAAACAAAAAGTCTGATATTATTATGATACAATGATTACAACTTGATTACAATCTATAATCCCTTACAACTCAATATTGCTGCAAGAACCAATTTTACATCACCACAATGAAACAATCCCTAACCCTAAGCCCTTGTATACATGGATGTTTATGCTACTTTAGGGTTACAACATGTCGATCATATGTCAACTATATGTCAGCCACAAAGAATTTATGAATTATGTATAGTACTTCCTTGATCAGTCACCACAAACTAACAATCTCCCACTTGGGGACTGATTAGACTCCACACTAGAAAACAATCTCCCACTTGGAGACTAATCTTATAGCAATACCGCTACCACATGGGGCTCCCACTAGATCAAACCACCCTAGACTCTACTATTCTTGTATTCATGTTTAGTCTAGAAGACCAACTGAAGTTGAAGAGGAGTTCAACTTCTCCCTTGTTACTACCTTTGTAAACATATTTTATAGATTGTCATTTGTATGTATCTTGTCCAATTTTAACTTTCCATCCTCCAAAATTGACCAAATGAAATGCTACTGCAACTATATGTGTTTGGTCTTTGAATGTAGAGTTGAATTCTTTGCAAGATGAATGGCACCCTAACTATCTATAAAAAAAAATTAATCCTTTTGAGGGTGTCCCAATTCTTCCAAGAAGAATTGAAGCCATATCATCTCCTTGGTTGTCTCTATAGCAGCAACATACTCTACCTCTATAGTGGATAAAGCATTAACCTTCTATAGCCTAGAAACCTAGCTCATCACTGCCCCACCAATAGTAAAGACATAACCTGTAATACTCTACCTGGTATCAATATCCCCTACCACATTTGAGTCAACATAGCCCTGTAAATCAGTAGTAGAGCTTCCTAAGTGTAAACACTTATTGGATGTTCCTCTCATATATTTAAGAATCCACTTGACTACATTCCAATGCTCAATTCTTGGATGACTCATACACCTGCTAATGACACCCACTACATGTGTAATATCTAGACTTGTACATACCATAGCATACATCAAGCTTCCAAAAACTAAAGCATAGGGTAGCTTGGACATCTTATCCTCTTCTTCTTGTGTCTTGGGTCACATCTCCTTAGTAAACTTTAAATGACTAGGTAAAGGTGTGCTGACAACTGTAGCATTCTCCATAGAGAAACATTGCAACACCTTCTCAACGCAATTAACTTGAGATAGCATCAATTTCATGTTCTTCCTATCTCTACAAATCTTCATACCAAGGATTTGTTTTTCTACCCCCAAATCCTTCATAGAAAATGCATGTGCTAACTAGCATTTTAGCCCCTTAATGTGATCTATGTTAGACCTAGCTACAAGTATATCATCAACATATAAACATAAAATAATGTATCTGTCATCATCCAACCTCTTTAAATAAACACAATAATCTAAATGACACCTATTGTATTGATGATCATGCATAAAATTGTCAAATTTTAGATACTATTGCTGAGGTGCTTTCTTTAAGCCATATAAACTTTTCTTCAATTTGCACACTAAGTTCTCTTTACCTTTGACCTCAAATCCTCATGGCTGATCCATATCTATCTCTTCATCCGAATCACCATGAAGGCTATTTTAACACCAAGCTACTCTAAATACAAATTTTTAGTAGCTACAATACTTAAAATAATATGAATAGAAGTCATTTTAACAATAGGAGAAAATATTTCATCAAAATCAATACCCTTTTTCTATGCAAATCCTTTTACAACTAACTTGGTTTTACATATTTTCTTACCTCCATCCTTTTCTTTTAACCTATAAATCCACTTATTTTATAAAGCTCTTTTACTATAGGCAACTTGCATAAATCCCAAGTCTTATTCTTCAACAAAGAGTCCATTTTGTCTTTCATGGCAGACTCCCACTAAATCTTAGTATCCACCTGCATTGCTTCATCATAATATTCAAGTTCACTAGCATTAGTAAGTAAAATTGAATAAAAGGATGGAGAAAATCTTTCTAGAGGTCGAATTTGCCTTGTTGACCTTCTAACATTTAGTGGTGTATATGGTATTTGTTGTTGTGGTTGTTGCACATCATGAGGAATGGCTGGAACATCATCTTTTGGAATATAATCCAAGACTACATAATCATCTTCTTTCTTCTCATGTTGTTGCAATAGATCTTTGTACAATACCTTCTCATTGAATATGACATCTCTACTTCTTATAATTTTATGATTTTCAAAATCCCAAAGCCTATAACCAAATTCATTAATGCCATATCCAATAAATACACATTTCTTTGAGTTAGCTTCCAGCTTGGTTCTATTTTCATAATCTATATGAGCAAATGCTTTACAAGCAAAGGTCTTGAGAAAAGAATAACTCACCTTCTTACTAGTCCATGCTTCCTCTACAATACCATAACCTAAAGGAGTAGAGGGACCTCTATTAATCAAATATATAGTAGTATTGATAGCCTCCACCCACATATGTAAGGGAAAACCAACATGCAACCTCATGCTCCTTGCACGCTCCATTATAGTCTTGTTCATGCATTTAGCCACTCCATTTTCCTATGGAGTCCTTGGAACAATTTTCTATCTATGAATACCATAAGTAGAGCAATAATATTCAAATTCATGACTACAATACTCACCACAATTATCATATTTGACACATTTTAATTTCTTACCAGTCTCATTTTCAACCAAGCATTTCCATTTCTTAAAAGTTTGAAATACATCAAATTTTTGTGTAAGGAAATAAACCCATACTCTTCTATTTTCATCATCAATGAATGTAACATAATAATGAGATCCACCAAAGGAAGATACCTTAGTCGGTCCCCATACATTGGTATGCACAAGCTCTAATTTCTCCTTTTTGTTTTTCTTCCCAGTCTTCACAAAAATCACTCTCTTTTGTTTTTCATATACACATCTTTCATAGAAATCCATATTAACACATTTTAGACCTAGTAAAATATTCTTTGAATGAAGTACTTTCATACCTTCTCACTCATGTGCCCAAGTCTATTGTGCCATAACACTGTATCAGAATTTATAGCAACTATTTGTTCTCCCTACTTAACTGCAACAACTGTTCCTAAACATTCATTTTTCTCTAGAAAAATTAAAGCATACGGGAACAATATGACCTATACAAAGATATAAGATGCCTACGTTCACACCTTTTTCTACTACAAGAGAATCTTTTTAAACCTTTAAATTTTTATCATTAAAAGTAACTATACAACCCTCATCACCAAGTTGCCCTA
The DNA here is from genome assembly GCA_028749045.1 of Cupressus sempervirens. NCBI lineage: Eukaryota > Viridiplantae > Streptophyta > Pinopsida > Cupressales > Cupressaceae > Cupressus > Cupressus sempervirens. Next base: position 358,672,918 of record CM053784.1, read on the forward strand.
CTAAAATTAAATTCCTACTCAGCCTTGGAACATGTCTTACCTCATGTAGTAGCCAATAATTCCCATTCTGTAACTTAATCTTAACTTATCCCTTTCCAACAATCTGATAGGGTTCATTATCCCCCAAATAAACAAGCCTGGAATCCCCTTGGACATAATCAATGAAATAAAATCTATGAGGTGTAGCATGAAACGAAGTACCTGAATCTAAAACCCATGAATCATCAATACTTTCTAAAGATAGAAGAAAAACATCCTCTTTAGATTTGTTACTTACCACATTTGCCTCCTTGTCTCCATCTGGTTTATCTCCTTCATTTTTCTTTCGAGTCCAACAATCTTTCTTTTTATGCCCTACTTTCCCATAGTACAAGCAGTCATTCAGTCCTTTCGATTGAGACCTCCTCCCCTTTGACTTTCCTCTTGATTTCCTATGATTTTTGGAATTACTTCCTCTCTTACTTGTTTTGCCTCTGATTTGTGTGTTCAAAGCACTTCCTGATGTAGATCCACCTGAGGTTTTCCTATGAGTTTCCTCACTCAAAATAACATTGATCACATAATCATATTTTAGGGTACTAGATCCAAGAATAGAATTACTCACAACTGTTATCAAGCCATTCTGACTTTTAGGCAAAGAACACAAAATCAAGAGAGCCCTAATTTCTTCATCAAAATTGATACCCATAGAAGATAATTAACTGGTAAAAGTATTAATCTCATTTAAATGATCTGCAACAAATTCACCTTCTACCATTTTTATATTAAATAAATGCTTCATGAGAAATGCCTTGTTTGAAGTGGAGGGCTTTCCATATAGTTTTTCTAGGGTTTGCATCAACTCTTCCATCGTCTCCGCTTTTGTAATATTAAATGCCACCGATGGTGCCAGACATAATCAAATGATTCCAAGTGCCTTTCTATCCAAAAGATCTTAGTCATCATTTGACATAGATCCCTGATTCTTGGTTTTGCCTTCCAATGGCTTCCATAAATCCTTCTAATAAAGATAGTCTTCAATTTTCATCTTCCATAATTGAAAGTTCTTCCCATTAAACCTGTCAACTCTTAGCTTACGCTCGTCTACCATCGCTCCCTATCAATTGTGAGACTCTCACTCAACTATGAGACTTTCCTATAAAGGATAATTGAAAAAAAACCTGACTCTAATACCACTTATTAGGATTAAACCTCAAATAGAAATAACAATTACATGCAAATATAAACAATATTAGAAAATAATAGATTATAGAAAAGAACACAAGACACCAAGATTTAATGTGGTTTAGCCAATCCCTGGGCTATGTCCACCAAACAAAAAGTCTGATATTATATCAATCTAGTGATTACAACCTGATTACAATCTATAATCCCTTACAACTCAATACCACCACAAGAACCAATTTTGCATCAACACAATGAAACAATCCCTAAACCTAAGCCCTTTTATACAAGTATGTTTATGCCACTTTAGGGTTACAACATGTTGGCCATATGTTGTCCATACATTGGCCACAACGTTAGCCATGGCCCAATTTTTTTAAATTATGAAGTATGTACAGTACTTCCCTAATCAGTTACCACAAACTAACAAAGGACTCATGAGCACCTTGATAAAATTTCTCCAAAAGAATAAATTGACTAAGTCTTTGGAGAAGATATTATTAGAAGTCCTATAAAGAATGCATAAGACAACTCACACAACTACCACAAATACATACTTGCAGACTAAGGCTAAAGAATTGATAATGTCTTTTAATGAAAATTCACAACCTTGCCTAAAATTGCTTCAGCACAAGCATAGGTCAACCATGATGCATCATTGTTTGATACAATATGCACGAATGTAAGAAATGACATTAAGTCCTAAGATGTATGTATCAAGGGATAGAGAAAGAATATTGATGAAGGAAAGAAGTGGCATGGACAATGTGCAATGTCATACAATTACCTATCAGATTTTGATAATAAAATCAAGGGTCAAATGAGTGAGCTTCATTTACTCACCACAAGGTTGCAGTTTCCAAAGGCTAGCATTGAAGATTTTAGAACTAAAGTAGAGAAGATTGACAGTGAAATTAGAGGCATAGAGACTGATAAAGAAAAGGTAATCAAAAGGTTCTCTACCCTTAGATAAATTTAATCACCAAAGATCAACATTTTGTAGAGGCAACTTACAACAAGGGTCTCTTATGACAATTTTTCTTATACTGACTTGAGCATGGTAGAAGTGGCATCCTATGCACTTTGTGTACTCATCATTATCTTTGACATAGTTAAGGGGAACTAGAGGAAAGAAGTTGAGAGACTAAAACTTGTTTATGGAGACTATTTTTCAAGAATAACAAGTTGATTAGAAAAAGGCCACACAATTTTGTATACAGTTTTGACTCCTTTTCCATTGATGTCAAAGGGGAAGAAGTATGTAATGAAAATTGTATATGTGTATCATGTTTAAGGACAAGTATATGTAAGGAAATTGTATATGTATATGTAAGGGGGAGTATGCCTATATAGCATTATAAGGAGTAATAAGGAATGTAATGATCCATCAAAACATGAATATAATACTTTTTATTTTGAAGGCAATTTTTGTAGTTACTTATGTTTTGTATGACATCATTTTGGGACTTAGCCAAATTTTCCAAATATTTCCATCAATGCAAAAGGGGGAGATTGTTGGAAATATGGTTAATTAGATGTCTTGAGTATTGTCATTTATGACAACATACATTTAGTATTTCATTTATGTATTTAGAGTTAGAAAATTATTTAAAGTGTTAGACTATTTGCAAAAGTACAGAGAAATATGTGATGTGTACGAATGACATACTTTGAGTTATCTAATACATAGTTGAAGATAACTATATTGCAATGTCATGATGGCATAATTTAGTGCATAGATATGTACGAACAATACTACACAAGTTAAAGTTGATTTACTAGTTCAAGTATTTAATAGGACATAATAGAGCATATTAAAAGTATGTTTTGTATGACTTAAGGAATTATTTTGGTGAAAAAATAATTACTAAGTCATGATGAGCCAAAATTATAGATATTAATCCATAAGTGATCAAGTGTGTGAAGGCATGAAGGCCAACTAAGCATAGATTTGCTAATTTGTGAGATATAAGTAGAGATCTTATCTTGCACAAATGATGTGAGAGATATGTGACATGTGAACTATTATGAAGATAGCTTGAAAGATATGCGAGCCTTATGTGCTATGAAATCTGATGTATGATTAGATCAAGTGCAAGTTTTAGTAGTGAGAAAGTATTGTATGTACACCTATACTTGTGAAGAACTTTATTACTTATTGCATGTTAGGGCAGTGGGCTCTTCTTGCATACATTATATTTGACCTACCAAATACTAATAGGGTTGAAGCAACTGCTAATAAGGTTGAGGCTTTTTATAAAGCCTAGTCCTCTAACAAGGACTTGAGACACTATATGTACTTCATAGACTCCTAAAAGGGTTAATATCCTTAACATAATTCTTTTGTTTAGTGAATCATCTAGTGGGTATCATCCCCATCAAGGTTTTCCTTGGGCTAGGGTTTCCCTAGTTAACAAATAATGGTGTTATGAGTTCTCTTTCTATATGGTTATATTTACTATTTTTCATTATTGGTTTACTTTCATATGCAAGTTATAAGGTAATTAACAATATTCAGTTGTGGCAAAAGTTTATAGAATACTGATTGACCTCCCCTATTAGTATTATCTATTTATAACATGGATGGCATAATGATACCCACTCTCAATGATTCCCTTATCCCATGCATTATCTTGGAGAACTCCCCTACCACCAACACCATATCCTTAGAGAAAGCACTCTTGATTAAAGCAAAGTTGGAGTAGAAGTTATATTTCCTAAGAGCCTTAACAAATTCATCATCTACAACCAAATTATTGCGTAATATGTGTCAAATGATTACTTCTATTTGTTGGGTATTTTATAGAAATTCTACCATATTGAAGAGGAAGATAGAGATTAGCTAAGAAGGAAAAATAAGCCTACATTTAGTCAAAAATAAGATATCTACCCGTAGGATGCTTTGAATGCTGCACCTATAGGCACAACAATCTACCATGAGAATCTCTTGCACTGTACTTTCTAAAATCTAGTCGTCTATAGGTATTTTCCACTCTTTAACATGAATAGACATTCTATAGTTATGTGGTGCATATTCCAATTTATGCTCCAAATTCAATTTTTCTACTTCCCAATTTTGAGTCCACATGAAAAGAAGGTAATGCCATTTATTCATATATAGCCAATATGCATTCATACACTAGTCTAGATAAATAGTTTCAAAAATATGTCACTTGGCTATGTACATGCACAAAGTGATGATATTTTAACATAAGATCTCCACTAATCTCCTACTCATGCCAACTAAAGTACTATCTAAAAATTCTTGATTATTACCTAGCCATCAACAATAATGATCATTAAAATATACTAATCTCATTTCCCCATCAAACTCATCAATTTTTGATAAGATATTTCCTAGTATTAGATGTTTTAAATGAGCTCAATCTCACTTCTAATGACTATACTTTTCTATTATTATCAAAGTTGTATCCTTACCCATTCGTAATTACTATATTATACACCTCTGACCTTGATTTGAAAAAAACTTGTGTATAATGTTATTTCTTTCCTTTATGCCTTACATTCCTCGACCTCTTACTAAAAAATGATATTGGCAATAGCATGTCCACTCACTAATGACTTGAGATTGCTCAAATTTTTTATTTTTCTTTTTAAATGGGTGAGGAAAGCTATGGATATTGTCTAGGTAGAAAGAGCCATGGAGATTCCTCTGTCTCAATTTGATCACACCCCACATTGGAAAATATAGTGGCTACAATATTTCCTTCCCTCAAGGTGTCAGAAAAGCTATAACTTCAAATGAATCTATGATTTTCTACACTTGGATTAATATGTTCATTCTTCCAACTCCCCAAAATTCTATTTAGACATGCATTGATCACTACCATTGAATCTCCCTTAATGTGGAGGCATTTAATATTCAAATTTATAACAATTTCTATCACATATAACATTGCAAGTTCCTTAAATACATTATTGGTGCCAATTTAAGCTCCAATTCATGAAGCCCTTGGGTTATGTCTCAAGCACCCATCAAAATATAGTTTCAACAATCCAACATATGGTGGGGACTATCTTGTTGGAGTTCTTTCTTGTAAAGAACATATCAAGTGGATTTAAACCTAATACTAGATAACAAAGATAGGGACAAGCCTAAGGATGAGCTAAATCTTATATTCAGCAAGGCTAAATCTCAGTTCTGGACCAACATTAATAGAGTCATCAGGACTCACTTCTCTTTAGGCTCTGCTAACCTAAGGTAGGTAAACCTAAGGGATTTTATCTCATTAACTTGATATTCTTCTTTGCAAGACTATCCCTTTTAGTAGAAATGGTCAATATTCTTCTATAGTTTTCTAACGAACTTTCTAATTACAATAGCTAATTACAACCAAAAAGTAACAACAAATAAGCCATGACTGACACTTCTAGTTCTTCAAAACATAAAATGGGAAATTAATATTCATTTAAAGTTTGGATCTTAACATAACCCAGGTATGCAACAAGAGAGAACATGTAACCTTCAAGCTGACTAGTGCCTTATTCATTGGGCATCAACAAAATCTTCACATACAAATGGATACCTGAAGTGCACTCATATATTTAGACATTTGATCTATCTATTTGACTTGCAAATAGACATCAATTTTCATAAAAAATCTCATACTTATGGTGATATCCTTTTGCTATAACCTACAACCCTGTCAATGTAAACAAGCATTTACTTGGCTTCTTTGTTCCATTACCAAGTTTATCCTGACATACAACCTTAAGGGATTGCAATTCAGTTCAAGCTCTTAGTTCTTAAACACAAAAGATTGCAAATAACAGAAGCAGGAGATGAGCATTAGAATGAAACTAAAAGAAATAAAGCTCTTGGATTAATTTCCTTGAAAACAATACATCCTCTATATGCCAAAATTTAGAAAAGAGCACCAAGAAATGACTGTATATCTAAAAATGCCTCAAAAGAAATACAATACTATTGTTCATAATAGAGTAATACTAAGAAAATGGTATCATAGTAATGGGAAGGGATTTCAACCAGACTAGAATCTTAAAGTAGTTACAATGTAATGAAAAATATCCAAAAATTGGAACCCTTACAAAGAGTAGAGAAGGAAGATATATAGGAGAGAAGATATTTTTGGAATTGCCATTTGAAACTGACATCTATCCCATTGAAATGTCTTCAATCTGAAGTTGCTGAAACTAAACTTCTTTCATCTGTCAGCGATCAAAAATCATAAATGATGCAGCAAAATATCTAATATATCTCATTAAAAAAATTAGCAAAATATCTTATGGATAACATATCAGGTACAAATCAAATCTACTAGAGGCTCAAAATTTGATTTAGTTGGTCACATTTTCTCTTGCCATGAAATCAACTTGTGTTGTTGAAAAAAATGCTTCATTACATCTAAATGTACTCAAAACCATCAAATCACCCTTACAATTGATGATGAGAGCAAATTTGATGAAATTCTAGACTATATTTGATTGCAATTTCATCTGCAACAATAAATCTTTTCTTTTCACTAAGAAGCCCCCGGAAACAAAAATCTACCTGTAACTACTTCTGGTAAATACTTGCTCAAAATTTGACTACAAAAATGGAAAGCTCATCTTTTTCTAGTTCTGTTGGTATGCTACACTATACATTTTTGACAAAAATGGTGTCCCTAAGACCAATTTGAAAATCTAGCTCCCAGATTGCGAACAATCATTAAAATGAAAAAATTAAAATGTTTATATAGTTTAACTATATGAAAAATTTAAATCATTTAAAACCTTAAAATTCATGCGTAGATAATCTTGGACTTCATTTTTAAATCATTTCGCTTTTCCCTCCAATCCCACATCACCACATGTCCACCCTCTATTTGAAACATTTTAATTTTTTAGCCTCCAAATCGTAATATCGTAGCTCTTGAAATTATCTTCCTTGACCATATGACAATTGAAATTTTCCATCTTCGATCATATGAAGACTAGATTTTGTGGCATCGTATATCAAAGATTTTACTACCACGACCTTACAAATTTCATAAGATCGTGGGTTTCCTAAATTTGGCTCCTGATCCTATGATCCATCATAACATCAAGTCTCTTTTAAAGATGCCTCATGATCATATGCTAGGCCTATTTTGTAGCATCACCATTCTCCAAATTAACTCCTCTAATTTCCCAACTAGGCTCTTAATCTAGCACTTGACATCATTGGTTTGCATTGATTGTCAAAATCTACTCTTTATCCTCTACTAGCCCCTTCACGTGAATATTGAGTCTTGAAAGCCAGAGCTTTTAGACAAGTGCATACTATTTGCTTGCATATAAAAAGACTTTGAGTCCCCAAGGCTAAGTGAATGTGGGATTATAAAACTAAATTTCTTTGACCATACGCTTGTGCCCAATCTATCTAGGTGTAAACTATGCCTCTGCAACCATCATCCAATGTTTGGGGGCTCTTGCAGGCTACGAGCCTTCCTTGCCTCCTTCTAACATGGGCATTGTGGTGGTCTTCTTAGTCTTTCACATGGGGATCCCCTATATTAAAATTGTTCCTCTACCTTTGAAGATTGCTTAAAACCCCAATGCCATGAGCTTTTTATGGATTCTGATGCTTTGTTGTTTTTAGATGTTGGCTGGCTTCCTTATAACTATTAATGCCACCTTCTAACCATAGAGATTCCATTGTGTCTTCCCCTTCACATGTCTTGCTACCAACTCCCTTGCCACTTCATCTCTTATTGTGGATGCATCCTCTTTATGTGGGGTGCCCATTTCTTGAGTTTCTTCCTTGTGTGGGGATCTTCCTTTTTCTGTAGATGTGGATACCCTATTCCTATTTTGGGGATCTAATTTCATGCTACAACTTTTCTTTTGACATGGGCAACTTCCTCAAATCTGACTGTACATGATGTTCATCCTCTGACATATGTGGAGTACCTTTTATTTCCTATGACTTCTTGGATTGTGGTAATCTTCCTCTTCATGCTCATTGAATTTGATTACCTATTATTGGATGCCTTAGTGCTGATTGCTCCCTTAAAAAAAATTGTGGCACAGAGTTCTGCCATGGATACAACAATTTCCCTTTTTTGTTTGTGAAGGTGTCAAGTATCTACAACTGATATTAATTTGGGCACCACTATGTAATCCAAATAACATTACATAATACCAAAAACTGGCATCCATAAATGATTCCTTGCTTAAGGCCCCTTTTTATCATTGCAAATATTGCAACTTTTGAATGCATCTTTCAATGCCCAAACATCTTAACAATTTGATGGGAATCAATTGGGTCCCAGAGTGGGTCCAGCTAATTTTTTTTTTTTGGGTTTTCAAACAATTGACAATGCAAAGTGATCCATAAATCATCTTGAATTGACTAGAATCAAATTTGATCACAAATTCACCACTAAAAAGTTATTTTAAAACATTTTCTCACCACTATGAAATCTGTGTCAAGAGGCCTATTGCCTAGCATTAAAAACTCAAGAAAACACCCGGTCGAGCTCTGAAACTCTGAACTTCTTGTCTCTTTGACATATTCAACATGTTTTCCAAATATCATCGCATGATGACATCAGGGTCAAAAGATATCAACCTCCAAAGTTGCTCACTTAAAATCACCTGTGAATAAACATGTTAGAAAACCAAAAATTACGTCTAGTTTTGGCCTTGAAAAGTAGGCTAACGATCACTTGAGGTTTTGGAAACTAGGAAAAAAATTCACTATCATAAGGAGAATATAATTCTATGATTTTGGCTTATGATGAATTGCATGATGCATTTGGTGAGAGTCTGAAGTTGGTTATCTGGATTTGCAAGACAGTGAACATTAATAGAAATGTTTTTTTTGCAAATGGAATGGCCTTAGGAAAGTGTGCAAATAGATTTGTCAAAGTTTATAAACTAGCACACTTGAAGTATTTTTAGAGTAGAATGTAGGGGTACAATTCATTTGATCTAGGCAATCATGGATTTCAAAGTTATGACATCCCAAACATGGCTTCTGATTAATCTTCATTTCTAATTACCAGTGAAACTTTATAAATTGCAAACAGAATCACATTTGAAAACTGATCAAACAGATTCCTCATAAGCTCAAATTAGGAATGTAGCAAGCCTCTGGCCCCTATAATATGATGCAATGGGAATTTTCTATTTAGGTCAACTAGTCAAAAGTTATAACTTGTCAAATAGGGCTACCTGGAATTATGAACAATATGCAGATTTACAATAGAGGCAACTGACCAACTTTGAGACATTCAAAACCTAGTCAAAATATGTCAAAATGACTTGAAACTTGGAACATAGGTTCTTTGTATGCATACTAAACATCCTCAAAGTGGATAGTTATGAATCTTATTCTGGTAAAATATATTAAAAGGCAAACTTGGTCTTCTATCACTTTTTGACACAGGTAGAAAATGCAGAGCTAAAGACTACTCAAAATGGGACTTTGCAGAATGGATTGGAATGTTATATATTCATTACAAAACACATGCACAGGCTGAACGAAGGGTGTTATAAACATAAAACACCACTTAGGCATTAATACGATAGCCAGTGACATATGCACGAAAAGAATTCATAGGGAGCTCAATGTAACTCAAAATCTAGAATGGATACTCAAAATGGGAATGCAATTTTTGAGCACTAACATAGGATCTGTCTAGGGATGCATGCCCCTTGTGGGCATGGAAAGAATTTATATCTCTAAAAGAAGTAGACCACTTCAAAAAATTTCTCGAACAACTTACTGAAAATAAGGAAACCTATTCTAACTATACAAGATGGTGACCCCAAGCCACCGAAACTCCTCCAAACTTCTTACCTCTATAAAATACTTGATTCTCACTTATGTCTCCCTGAGGTAAGTTGGAATTTTTTTTTCCATCAATTTCACCGAACAAATAAAAATTCTCAATCAGCTGAGTTGGTAAAACAAAATAACTTTCCTGGCTTTTATAGTGCATACTATAGACATCCTTAACATAATGCTCACCATGAAAATAGGGGTCAGCATGCTCAAATATATCAGGATCAAACTGATAACTATCAATAGATGAATTATGCATGAAATCAAATTTGGGAAAAAGACTAGACACACCTTGAAAATATGTATCTCTATATACAAATGGTTGACATTCAAATGAGTATTCAGGTTTGTACTCACCCGTACTATCCTTATTAATGACTGAAAATAATCCAAGGCTCTCCATTGATTCTTCACAATCAACAAATGGATCAATCACATTAAAGCATTCATCATAAAATTCCTTGAAGGTGCAGGAAAATTTTCACTAACCATTTCATCTATCACCTTGCCCTCATAATCACATTGTAAATGTTGATTAGTATATTCACTATCACATATGAAAGAATAACAATATGATTTGTTATAGTAATATGATAGTGTGTCACCATTAAAATCATCCTTTACTAAATCTGAAACCTCCATGTCCTCTTCAAACAATAGATTGATAACTCCATGCAGGGATTTTTTTAAACATTTTGACAAAAGATGGGCTGATCATCATCAAAATCTCCATCATATAAAGCATTAGTATAAACCTTGAAACCATTTCCAACATTATTGTCTTGAACACTTTCAACATGTGAAGAGGAAAAATCAGAATCACCATCATCATTACTTGAAGACATTACATCCACTTCATCAACTAGGCATGCATAATATAAATCAATATTACTCACATCATCTTCACTAAGATGATTCAAATGACTTACCCACCAATCATCTCTTATGTTCTAACTAGGTGCTATTCCAATAATTGTAGAATTACTTATATGCTGATGGTTACAATTACACACAACAACATGGCATTCATCTACACAACTAGGTAATTGATCTTTGTAAATAATCTCTTTTTCCTCACATTGTGTAAATAATTCCTCATCAAAACTTTCAAGTACATGCTAGTTTATAAAACTCAAAGATGGAATTTCACATTCATTTTTACATTTAGTAGAAGAAATATACTTTCACTTGGATAAGGACACTTACTTTCCTCATTGCTCTCTTCTTCCCAATCAACATCAGACTCATATGAAGATGAACATGTAATATCATTTTCCTCACTTTGATTCGAGTAACCACTCTCATCATCTTCTTCATATGACATCTCTTGATTATATACCAGATCAACAACATTGTTCACATCACTTGAAACAAAATTTTTAGCTTCTTCACCCAAATTGAGATGAATGCCTTGCAACTTCATGATTACTTACATTATCAACACAAAGAAAATCATCAATTGGAGAAGCAACAACTGAAATTAAATCTTCTACATATAGCTTATCAAGTTAATCAACCTTAACATCTACTGCTGAAGTATTGCAAACATATGCACTCTATTCAGTAAGAACAATATTATCTCTGCTTTGAAACAAAGAGACTTCAACTTCAACTTCACATGTTTTTTTATTTTGAATTTTCAATAAGATTATCTACAACACCAAGGGAATGTATACACTGATCTATATTTGAATACTCAACATGATACTGCTCTTTATTTTTGACTTCATTATGCAAGAAAGTAGCCTTAGAGAAATGACTCCTAGTAAGTCCATACTGCAAATTATTCTCAATATCAATAGCAGTCATAAAAGCCTAATATAAAGTCTAAGGTTCTTTATCCCTTAACTGATAACTCATTTTCTCATCAAAAGCATCCAGGCAAACTTTTAAACTCACTTGATCATCTGGTCTGTATTTCGTAAGGATCTCATTCAGGGTTCTTGCAAATGTGTTATTAAATTGAGGAACAAGTTCATCATTCTCAATATGAATCCTTAAAAATGTACCATATGAATTAGATATGCTTACCCTTTCTCCAAATTGCTCCATGAAGGTTGAATACAACTCACTCCAAGATGAAATAGAACATGCTGGTAAAAAAGAAAACTAGTCTCTCCCATCACCTTCTAAAGTTTGAAAAAATAATTTCATGTGCACATCCTCATGAGCAATCTCATATTCACCCATCAAATCATTGAAAATTTGAATATGATGACTAGCTAACATAGTATGGTTCCCACTCAATTTAGTCAACAGTTTTCTAACATCATTAGGAATGACATTTGGGAAACCATAGATGCCATCAAACTATAATGGTATGTATCTCTTGGTAGAAAAAGATCTATGATTTTGGTCAATGGACTGCATTCTAGGTAAAAAGAAATCTTCCATCTCTTGCAAACTTACAACTCACCAAATTAACTTTCAAAATTTCTAACTTGCAGTAAATCTAAAAACTCGTCTACCAACTTAAATCTCTAACATATTCCAAGATGTAAATACCTTTTCTGAAACAATATTTCATAGAATATGTTGAGATGCATTAAACACTTCTCCTACTTAGTGCCAAAAAATCACTTGATGGAGAAACCTTTCGTATAAGTTACTTTCCTGAAAAGAAATCTCAAGAAAGAGGAAAATACCTTAACTGTGATTCTTGCAAACCTCTTCAATGCTGTGAACAATAACATATTAAAATCTTGTCTTGATTTAGTAGCTCTTGCATAACATCACCCATTTTCTTCACAACTATTGCCAAGGGCCTGAGATGACTTCAAATTTGCATTCCAACTGTTGTAATGTTCACAATACCCTCAACTTCACAATTGTACTAGTGCAGAGATATAACTTGGAGTTGCCACTCACTAAGTGAGAAAAGATTTTTCTAGCTTGCACAAAACAACAAGCTGGTCTAGAATTTATAATAGGTATTTGAAAATCACACACAACCTTGGAAATTCACACCCTTAACAAAGTGAAAGTAAACCTATTCTTGACACTTAAATGCACAACTGAGAGACACAAATCTAGCATGGAGATGAAAGGCAACTTACAATTTCTTACTGCTCTAGTATTTTCATTATGTCTTTCCCTAGCAGAATCACCATTTTGTTGGAGTTCTTGCTTGTAAAGAACATATCAAGTGGATTTAAACCTGATACCAGATAACAAAGATAGGGACAAGCCTAAGGATGAGCTAAATCCTATATTCAACAAAACTAATTCTTAGTTCTAGACCAACATTCATAGAGTCATCAGGACTCACTTCTCTTTAGGCTTTACTAAGCCAAGGCGAGAAAACCTAAGGGATTTTATATCATTAACTTGATATTCTTCTTTGCAAGACTATCCCCTTCAGCAGAAATAGTCAATATTCTTCTATAGTTTGCCAACAAACTTTCTGATTACAGTAGCTAATTACAACCAAAAAGTAACGAAAAATAAGCCACGACTGACACTTCTAGTTCTTCAAAATATAAAATGGGAAATTGATATTCATTTAAAGTTTGGATCTTAGCACAACCCAAGTATGCAACAACAAAGAACATGTAACCTTCAAGCTGACCAGTCCCTTATCCATTGGGCATCAACTAAATCTTCAAATAGAGATGGATAATTTGAAGTATACTCATATATTCAAACATCTAATCTATCTATCTAACTTGCAAATAGACATCAGTCTTCATAAAAACTCTCATACTTATGGTGATATCCTTCCGCTATAACCTACAACCTTGTCAATGTAAACAAGCATTTACTTGGCTTATTTGTTCCAAAAGCATGTTTATCCTAACATACAACCTTAAGGGATTTCAATTGAGTTCAAGCTCTTAGTTCTTAAACACAAAAGATTGAAAATAACAAAAGTAGGAGATGAGAATCAGAATGAAACTAAAAGAAATGAAGCTCTTGCATTAATTTCCTTGAAAACAATACGTCATCTGTATGCCAAACTTTAGAAAAGAACACTAAGAAATGACTGTATATCTAAAAATGCCTCAAAAGAAATACAATACTACTGTTCATAATAGAGTAACACTGAGAAAATGGTATCACAGTAATGGGGAGGGATATCAACCAGACTGGAACCATAATGTAGTTATATTGTAATGAAAAATATCCAAAAACTAGAACCCTTACAAAGAGTAGAGAAGGAAGATATATAGGAGAGAAGATATTTTTGGAATTTCCATCTGAAATTGACATTTGTCCCATTGAAATTTCTTCAATCTAAAGTTACTAAAACTGAACTTCTTTCATCTGCTGGTGATCAAAAACCATAAATGATGCAGCAAAATATCTGATATATCTCATTAAAACAATTAGCAAAATATCTTATGGAGAACATATTAGGTACAAATCAAATCTGCTGGAGGCTCAAAATTTGATTTAGCTGGTCACATTTGCTTTTGCCATGAAATCAACTTATGTTGTTGACAAAAATGCTTGATTACATCTAAATGTACTCAAAACCATCAAATCACCCTTACAGTTGATGATGAGAGAAAATTTGATGAAATTCTAGACTGTATCTAATTGCAATTTCACCTACAACAATAAATCTATACTTTTCATTGAGAAGCCCTTGGAAACACAAGTCTTCCTATAGCTACTTCTATTAAACACCTGCACAAAATTTGATTGCAAAAATGGAAAGCTCACCTTTTGCTAGTTTCATCAGTATGCTACTCTACATTTTTGACAAAAATGGTGCCCCTGAAACCAATCTAAAAATCTAGCTCCTAGATTGTGAACAGTCATTAAAATGAAAAAATTAAAATGTTTATATAGTTTAACTATATGAAACATTTAAATCATTTAAAACCTTAAAATTCATGCGTTGATAATCTTGGACTTTATTTTTAAATCATTTCCCTTTTCCCTCCAATTCCACATTGCCACATGTACACCCTCTATTTGAAACAATTTAATTTTTTAGCCTCCAAATCGTAATATCATAGATCTTGAAATTATCTTCCCCGACTATATGACAATTAAAATTTTCCATCTCTGATCATACGAAGATCAGATTTTGTGGCATCGTATATCAAAGTTTTTACTCCCACAACCTTACAAATTTCATAAGATCATGGGCTTCCCAAATTTGGCTCCTGATCCAATGATCAATCATAACATTGAGTCTCTTTTAAAGATGCCTCATGATCCTATGCTGGGCCTGTTTTGTAGCATCACCATTCTCCAAATTAACTCCTCCGATTTCTTGATTGGGCTCATAATCCACCACATGGCACCTTTGGTTTGCATTGATTGTCAAAATCTACTCTTTATCCTCTATCAGCCCCTTCACATGAATACTGAGTCTTAAAAGCCAAAACTTTTAGACAAGTGCATACCATCTACTTGCATATAAAAAGACTTGGAGTCCCCAAGGCTATGTGAATGTGGGATTATAAAATTGAATTTCTCTAACCATATGCTTGTGCCCAATCTATCTAGGTGTAAACTATGCCTTTGCAACCATCATCCAATGTCTGGGGGCTCTTGTAGGCCACATGCCTTCCTTGCCTCCTTCTAATGTGGGCATTGTGGTGGCCTTCTTAGTCTTTCATGTGGGGATCCCCTGTATTAAAATTTTTCCTCTACCTTTGAGGATTGCTTCAAACCCCAATGCTGTGAGCTTTTTATGAATGTGGATACTTTGTTATTTTTAGATACTGGCTAGATTACTTATAACTATTAATGCTACCTTCTAACCATAGAGATTCCATTGTGTCTTCTCCTTCACATCTCTTGCTGCCGACTTCCCTACCACTTCATCTCTCACTGTGGATGCATCCTCTTTATGTGGGGTGCCCATTTCTTAAGTTTCTTCCTTGTGTGGGGATCTTCCTTGTTCTACATGCATGTAGATGTGGATACCTTGTTCCTATTTTGGGGATCTAGTTTTATGCTACAACTTTTCTTTCTACGTGGGCAACTTCCTCAAATCTGATTGTACATGATGCTCATCTTCTAACATATGTGGAGTACCTTTTATTTCCTGCGACTTCTTGGATTGTGGTAATCTTCTTGTTCATGCTCATTGAATTTGATTACCTATTACTGGATGCCTTAGTGTTGATTGCTCCCTTCAACAAAATTGTGGCACAGAGTTCTTCATGGATACAACAATTTTCCTTTTTTGTTTGTGAAAGTCTCAAGTATCTACAACTGATATTAATTTGGGCACCACTATGTAATCCAAAGAACATTACATAATACCAAAAACTGGCACCCATAAATGATTCCCCACTTAAGGCCCCTTTTTATCATTGCAAATATTGCAACTTTTGAATGCATCTTTTAATGCCCAAACATCTTAACAATCTAACAGGAGTCAGTCAGGCCCTAGAGTGGGTCCAGCTAAAAAATAATTTATTTTGAAACAACTGACAATGCAAAGTGATCCATTAATCATCTTGAACTGATTGGAATCAAATTTGATCACAAATTCACCACTGAAAACTTATTTTAAAATATTTCCACACCACTATGAAATTTGTGTCAAGAGGCCTATTGCATAGTGTTAAAAGCTAATGAAAACACTTGGCCGGGCTCTAAAACTCTGAACTTCTTATCTCTCTGACATATTCAACAGGTCTACCAAATCTCATCACATGACGACATCAGGGTCAAAAGATATCAATCTCCAAAGTTTCTCACTTAAAATCACCTGCGAATAAACATGTCAAAAAACTAGAAAGTACATTTGGTTTTGGCCTTGAAATTTGGGCTAACAATCACTTGAAGTTCTAGAAACTGGAGCAACAATTCAATGCTATGAAGAGAATATAATTATATGATTTGGGCTCATGATGAATCAAAGGATACATTTGGCGAAAGTTTGAGGTTGGCTATCTGGATTTGCAGGATAGTGAACATTAGTAGAAAAGTATTTTTTTGTAAATGGAATGGCCCTAGGAAAGTGTGCAGACAAATTCATCAAAGTTTATAAATTGGAACACTTGAAGTATTTTTAGACTAGAACATAGGGGTACAATCCATTTGATCTAGGCAATCATGGATTTAAAGTTATGACATCCCAAACAAGGCTCCCGATCAATCTACATTTTTGATTACTAGTGAAACTTTATAAATTGTAAATGGAATTGTGTTTGAAAACCAATCAAACGGATTCTTAATAAGCTCAAATTAGGAACATAACAAGTCTCTAACCCCTAAGATATGATGTAAATGGAATTTTCTTATTTGGGTCAATTGGTCAAAAGTTGTAACTTGTCAAATAGGGCTACCCAGAATTATGAACAATATGTAGATTTACAATAGAGCCAATTAACCAACTTTGAGACATTCAAAACCTAGTCAAGATATGTCAAAAAAAACTTGAAACTTGGTACATAGGTTCTTTGGTATGTATACTAAACATCCTCAAAGTGGCGAGTTATGAATCTTAATTGGGTAAAAGATATTCAATGGCAAACTAGGTCTTCTGTCACTATTTGACACTTAGGTAGAAAATGCAGAACTGAAAACTACTCAAAATGGGACTTTGCAAAATAACTTGGAATGTCAATTGATCATTAAAAAATACACGAAAAGGCTGAATGAAGGGTGTTATAAACATAAAACACCACTTAGGCATTAATACGACAACTAGTGACATATGCATGAAAAGCATTCATGGGGGCCTCAAAGTAACTCAGAATTTGGAATGGACACTCAAAATGGGAATGCAATTTTTGAGCACTAACACATCTAACCTCTATTATTTTAATTTTATTATTCGTAGCACAAGAGGTAAGAATGTAGTTTGGGGAAGGTAAGTTGCTCCAATGGTTCACCATGGAGATATTTCATGTAGTAATAACTAACCACTCTTTGGTATTTCTAACATAGGCCAACACAACCTCAATAACTGATGATTCGATAAGAGATAGGAAAATTTAAATGGATGCCTATTGATTTAATAAAATTCTCTTGTTCCTTTCCCACCATATCAACCGAACCACTATAGCTAGGATACATTTTCATAAACATGAATAATAATAGTGATTTTCCACACATGGCCAATCGTGAAACAATTACCAGAAAGAATTTAGTAGGAACATGAAAATCTTAAGCATTTGAAGAATATATATCCAACACTTCTAGGAAAAATTATACTGAAGCAATAGGTGATTTATTGCTTCTAATCCTTCCACACATAGGACACATTTGAATCCTTGCACAATGTTTAGCTTCTGTAACTTATCTCCAATTAGAATTTGTATTTTTATCTCCAACCAAGCAAAAAATCTTGCCTTCGATAATACTACTATATTGAAACATAATTTATATGCATGGGATTTTGGCTTTTCCACAAGTATACTCCTTGCTACCTTATAACCCAATTTAATAGTGTATCTACCATCTTGTTGTGGCACCCATAACACTTCATCCTTTTGATTCGAAAGGAAAACTACTATGATTCTTCAAATTTGAAGAAAGACTAATTTGGCCTACTTTGGAATTGTTAGCTAATTAGGATTATTCCAAGAAGCTCACCCTATCACCCCATCCATAACCTCAATATAGTCTACCATGAACTTAACCCAATGATCACAAAAAACTATAATCCACTCCTTCAAGGAAAAATATATTTGAATAGGAGGTGGCCATTCCAAGTATCATCCTAGGAAAGGGTCCTCCCTCCATTATTAACATTCCATGATATATATCTATTCACCACTTCTCGTGATGTTATTTTTTATCCCAAAAACTAGGGTCAAAACATGACAACAATTTTTTTTAAAGGTAATAAAAACTGAGTATGAAACATACTAAGATAGAATACTATTGGAAATATAAGGTAGGAAAGGTTTCTAAGAGGGGATGGGTGAATCAGGAACCAGTAAAAGTTTATCTTACTTCACCAATTAATCCTTCATATAATATTCTAATCTAATTGCATGCATGAAAGAATGAAAGAAAATAAACATTCACAACACTTTGACTCAAGATATGGTGACCTAGAAACCTTCCAATTAGAAAGTAAAACTAGGGTGGGGATGATACTCATAAGCTTTAGTACTACAATATAAAGTTAACTTGTTAAGGCTTATAATTGACCACTTTTGGCACTCTACCCTATTAGGAGAAATAAGGACTATGAGGTCCACCTTGTTAAAGGATTTACAAACATACAATGAAGTATTCACTCGGTTAGGAGATTTAGAAAAGACTGTTAATTCTACCCTATTAAAGGATTTGACTGCTCTGATCTATAACTCTGATTTTTTGGTTGAGATTCCTTGTATAGCAATGATCACCTAACTGTGATAGATAAGTCTATGCTATCCCTTATATTGCTTGTAGCCTTCTTTGATTCACACTCCTACTCATTATATCTCTTCTCATGTATTATATTTTTTGGATATGATATAATGTATTACATATATACCAATCCAAATCACAACTTACTTAAGTCACCTACAATACCAATTTCATCATTATTAACAAAATCAACCAAGCTGTTGTAACTCGAGTTTAGAAGAAAAACTTGATGATGTTCTAATACTCAAAAAAAATTCTCAATGCTCAAAAATATTTGGCACTCAATTGAGCTTGAAGCTTAATCCATACTAATAATTTCCAAGTAGCTTGAACTCGGTCAACATTGTGTGACTCAATGAACACTGAGAAACTCAGTAGCAATTGAATCACTCAGTTGACACTGCATGAATTGGTCAACACTAGATCCACTTTGTTAACCCTATGATCTTGGTAGACACTATTGGACTTAGTTAACACTACAGAGCTCGGTTAACACTACAATCTTCTTCACTTCTATTGAATAGCTTGGTAGCCTCTACGATGCTTAGTTTGCACTATACATTATTTATGAAGCTTGGTAAATACTGTGTAACTCAAAAAACATTACAAATTGACTCAAGTGCTCAACATACCATGTATTATAACTACTTGTCTTGGGAACAACTGAATCACTTGGTTAACACTACAAACTGACTAATAGGATTGGTTGCAATTGTGGACCTCGATAACAATGTAACCAGTTGACTAAGTGTTGAGTCACTCATCAAAAAATGAACCTTAATGTCAAAAAATACATTTTGAGTCACAAGGTTTAGGTAACAATTTGCTTTGATAACATTTCCAAGGGATGCAGAGTTGGTGTCCAACAAACTGCATTAGTTCAAAACCTATGAATTGAGTACTATAGAAATACTCAATTTGGTTGATTAATGTTGGTTGATTGAGTCATAATTAAAGTATGTCATCATGTTCAAGAATCATTAAGGATTTCTTAAGATTCTAAGTTGAATTTGAGTTAGATAGGTTTAGTGTAGATGAGGGTTGATTCACAAGTTTTCATTTTAGATATTAATATGAGAGAACACCAACACATTGGTACATTCAAGGTTTAATCACAATTACAGGTAAAAAAACCCTACTCTTATAGATTTAATTTCATAACATTGAAAATGATAAATAATGAAGTTCCATTAGGTTGTCATGATACCTAATATTCATTTCAAAATGCAAGTGTAATCTCCTAGGTGAACTAGTTTTGCATCTTTAAGAAGTTGACCTATTACATTAGTACTTGATCTTGATTATAATAATAACCTATTTAAAATTAATTAAAAAATTAAATATTTATCATTCAATGATTAAAGATATTCATTTCATCTTTAAAACAAATTCCTATACCACTATCAGGCTATCTAGATTAGACCCCTTCAATAACCCTTTAGACTTATAACCTTAGCAACTTGAATTAATTGAACCCATAATTAAATACATAATTTTTTTATAAAAAAATATTTAAATACTAATTATAGTATCTACCCACATGATAATAAGAAAAAAACTAGGCCTAATCTTCCCTAATCCTAATAAAGATAGTAACTAAAACCACTTTGTCAACCTTAATAATCCTAACTATATACTAACCTCTATTTATGCACTTTTAATTTAATAAGCTTTAATTATAACCTACTAACCATACCACACTTTAAAATTAAATACACTATCTATACTAATTCAAATTACATTCCTAAACATATCCTAACACTAATTACTCAACAAGTTTCTACACCCAAAACCAAGATTAACCCTATATAATACAAATCAAATCACTAAAGGATTTTATCCAAACTTGAATTATGATCCTTTAAACCATGCAAGGTTTACTACTTTCATTAAACTATTGAAAATGAAATACATACTATTATCAGTAATCTATTTACTTCTAACCTTGATTACCCATCCTAACTATCCTACCCCTAAGCTCGTATGGCCAATTGACCACTTGCATCACCCTCCCCAAGACTTTCTTGGGTGCTCCCTAAGGTTGGTTATTCTGCCCAAATTTTGTGATTACTGCCCCATGTGAATTTTGAATGAAAAAGGAAGGTGATGTGTTAAAAAGGTAAACACATTAAAGTTGGTGTTTTCCCCTTTTTGCAAGACAAAACATCATAAAGCTCTCTACTAGCCTAATGCTTATCTCACATGGGGGCATAGGAATGGAGGGGGTAATCATATAACAAAAGGTGATAATGGAAAAAGTTAAGTGGAAAATGTCTTGGTTTGTTATTTAAATTTAAATTTTTATTTGTTGACTTTTCTCTTTCATTGTGTATGCTTGGTTGAGGTATTAGGAGAATAGGTTAAGGATGATGGATGGGTGTAGTCCCAATCTATTGGAAATATTCAAGACTATACTAAGTTATTGAGAGAGGAGGGGTGGATCAATAACATTTAAAACTTTTACACTTTAACTCTTTATCCAACAGTCCAATTAGCATTTATTCCATCAAATAAAATCTGATCTAATTGCATGCATAAGAAATTGAAAACATGAAAGCATTCATAACACTGTAATAGAAAGATTTGGTGATCTAGAAACCTTCTAAATAGAAAGTAAAACTGGGGTGGGATGATACCCACAAGCTTTAGTACTGCAGTATAAAGTTAGCCTATTAAAGGTTACATTGATCACTTCTGATGATCTACCCTATTAGGAGCAATAAGGACTATTAAGTCCACCTTATGAAAGGATTTAAAACCATACAATGAAGTATGCACTCAGTAAAGATATTTAAAAAAGATTGTTAAGTCTACCTTGTGAAAGAATTTGACTGATCCATGTGTTAGGATGAAACAGTAGCTGATCTCTGATCTGCAACTTGGTTTGCTAAATGAGATTCCTTTATGTACTAATCACCTTGCTATGATAGATATGAACTGCTATAGCCTCTGCAATTCACTCTTTCTACTCTTCTCTGATTGTATTCAATTACATTGCATTCACATTCACTTACTTGCTTAGATATGATACAATTCATTACATATATACCAATCTAATTATACAAATTACAAAGTTGGCCACAATACAAGTTTACACAAATATTACAAAGTCAGCCCAAATGAAGAGACTTGGGTTCTGAAGAATGACTCGATGAGGTTTTGATACTCGACATCCACTATCAATGCTCAACATTGTCATGCATTCAGTAGACATAGAAGCTTGATCCATACTAATCATTTCCAAGTAGTCTTGAACTCGATCTGCATTGGTGACTTGGTAGATACTATGAAACTTTTCATATAAACTAAATCACTTATTTACCATTGGATGACTTAGTAAACACTATCACCTCAAGCTTAGTATAAACTGATTCATTGGGTTAACATTGAGTGGATTGGTTAACATTAGACTTGCATCACATAAATTGCATCACTAAGTAACTTGTTTACCATTGGATGACTTAGTAAACACTATCAACTCAAGCTCAGTATAAACTAATTCACTTGGTTAACATTAGACTTGAATCACATAAATTGTAATCTCGGTGAACATTGCATAGCTTGGTTTGCACTGGAAAACTTGGCATATACTAAGATACACAATTTACACTATTGATCTTCACTATAATTGTAACTACGCGATAACCAATTAGATTTGTCCAAAGGACTTGGTAGCAACTATAGAACTCAGTGACAACTAAAATACTTGGCAAACACTATTAACTGTACAATAAGCTAGCCATTTACAATTTGAATAAGTGTGTGTCACTAATAGAAAACTTGACTGATATGTCAACAATCTTCCCCTTTGGCATTAGTGACAAAAACACTTATCAACCAAAACTAAATTCAAAAGGCTTTCTGAATACCTTTATTCATCACCTTATGATACCAACTTGGTAGAGTATATTGTTTTTGAGATTTTTCAAAATTGATTTTCTAAGATATATATCTATACATGGTAAGGCTCTTTCATATAGTATACTATACATCTTCTTGCTATATACACCATATCTTTATGTACATATCATTCTCCCTCATTGCCTTTACTTTTTATTACATTTCCTCCCCCATAACATATGTCTTTCTCCCTCTTTTTGACATTAATGTGAAAGATTTATTCTATTTATTTACATGGTAATGCCAAAATGAGATAAAAATTCTGAATGTATCTTGAGAATGGTTGAAAAAGTTTTATCCCAATTGTCTTGCAGGACCTTACATGTGTGAAGTGCAATTTGTACTTCTGCTAACAATCTATCATATGGTCTACTATGGAGACTTTATTCTCATGGATGAGAGTTTTTGAATGTACAATGTCCTTCTACAATACATCCATGTCGGGAAGAATCATATTCTATATATCTATCAATGTGGATCTGATCATTGCTTCTTCTTTGAGCAATTTTGCTTGCATATCTATCAAAAATCTTATATTCTGGAAGTGTGCAGAGCTTGGGTCAAGTAGAAACTATTGAGTGCTTAACTTTAGATCTTCATCTATTTTGGATAATTTATCCTTTATTTCCTTGGTAAACTTAGAAATATTACATAGCTTTCCAAAAAGTGATGACACATTTGTACAAGATACTTCCAAAGAACCCAAAATTGTAGAAAGTTCTACTTGATAAATAGCTATTTGTTGAGCAATGTGCTCCAACACTTTATTATCAAACTTGTTTTCTACTTTCTGTACTAGCTTATCCTAACCATTAGTATCTTCATTAAATTTTTGGACTGCTTCTGCTAGCTGATACAAAATTGGTTGTGAAGAGTCAACCTCAATGCCTATGGCCTTTGCCAAAATGTTCTTTGAATCTTCAATAATTTTGAATTCCATATCTCTCTCCTCTCTTAGTCTTTTCTATTTAGCCATCTTCTAAAGGAGTTCACCAAATGATTGCATTTGGTCTGGAGTAAGCTTAGAAATGTCCCAATTTGGGATTACAATTTCCTCATCTAAATCAATTTCTTCCTCCATCTCTTTTCCTTTACCCAAAAATTTTGTACCTTTTTGAGCCTTGGGCTCAACTATCCTTACACTTATCACTTGTGTACCTAGAATATAAATAATAGTAGACATGCTAGGACTGGCTGTGAAAACTAATACTACACTTATTGAAGGAATATTGATAGAAATACCTAAAGAATCCAAAATTGATGTGCTCAAAACTAAAGTAGCCAACTTGGTAGAAGAAGAAAGATTTTTCAGCTTGGTAGATGAAGTGGAGGTCACTTCTATCAATGATGTGCTAAGGTGAGTGGGAGAAAAGAGTGATTGGATGTTTGGGTTGGCACTGGTGGTCACAATCAAACTTTTTGGGGCTGTCTCCATGCTTGATGTTGTTACTAGTTTTCTTGGAGAGTGAGGAAGTGAGGCAATGACTACTACAACTATCTTAACTAGATCATTTTCCTCATCATCTTGCTTTTCTTCCTTGATAGCCTCTTTCCCTTGTCCCTCTTCATCTTCTTTGTTGTCAAAATGAGTTTCTTCTTTGATATTTTCCTCTTCATCTTTCTCCTTATCCTCTTCATCATTATCATCACCTTTTACATCAACTAGAAAATCACTTGGTTTATGCAAAAGATAGATATTCTTCCAAGTGTTTGTTGCATTCCTTACAACATGTTCAATGTCTCTCATCAAAATTAGGCAAGTATTAAATTTTAGAGTCAAATTTTCTTCATTTTTCTTCAGTAACTATTTTACTTCTACATTTGATGTGTGCGATATAAGCTACCTTAAGGTTTGCCCATATATGTCTTTGATAGTTTACATGGAAAAATCCTATCTTGGCTTGATTTTCTCCAAAAAATCATTAGAATTTGAGAAGCAAGTTGGTCTAGTGAGTATTTCCATTTGCCCATCTTGTCCATCATCATATCTTCTATCTGCTTCTAGTCTTCTGCTATCCTGATTTCATACTTTAATGATTTGAAGTTTGTTATACTGGCTCCTGCTTTCAAATCTTTCAATTTTTCTTGGAAGGTGGGTGGAGGTTTTCTGAATATAATGTCTCCTCCTTCCTTGTTAGATTTCTTCTTGGAGGATCTTCTTGCAAGCACTGTAGTGGATGACTTTTGTGGCTTAGTAATAATCACCTTGCCCTTCTTTCTTAATGGCTCTTCTACCTCAAATTCATCATCATCCTCTACTTCCACATCCTTTGCTTCCTTATCCTCACCTTTTTCCTCTTTCAAAAAAAGGGTTGAACTTGTTTTCAATTTAGCTATCCTTTTCTTTCCTTTGTTAAGTGCCCAAGGGAGCTTTATTTCAAGTTCAATCTTGGCTTTTGCTTCATCATAAGTTCCAAAATATGCTACCTTAGGATCAACTAGCTCATTGGCAAGTGCTTCAATGATGTCTTTAGTTTCATCACCTCATGTCTAAGAGGTTTTCCCCATCCCATTCTAGGCTTAACTACCTGGATGTACACTTTGTCACTATCCATCATGAAACATACATCATCCTTATAATCTTCAACAAGTTTCTTGGAGATCTGGTATCTATTGTTCATCTTTTCCTTAAATGCATCAAAATAGTTGTCTATAATACTATTGTAGTTTTCACCCATTTCAGCAATATACTCATTTATCTGATATAACATAGGCACATATTTTCTCCAAACAAAAGTGCCTTTAGAAGGGAAGAATTTTTGAATATAAAAGAATAGACAAGTTAAAAGGGAACCAAACTTACAAGGGTTATTCTTTGGTGTCCTTATGCTTTCCATATTCTTGTTGAACTATTTCAATAGTGGCTTAGCAAGGTCAAAAGATAAATTGTTCTTCACTACTTTGTATGCCAAGTCCACAGCTTCACATGACACACCGTTCAATCTTCTAGAGCTATATATTTTGTGGCCAATAGTGTGAATACCAAACTTCAATTCCACATCTGAAAAACTACTAATTTTCATTCCTCTGCCATCCCATTCTGCTAGGGTTTTCTTTTCAAGTTTTGATTGACCTATGCTTTTTTTAATTTTGGCTTTGGATAGCATTGGGAGGCGAGTGATTTGATGAATCATCTTCTTTATGATCAACACTAGTTGTTCCAACCACAATTGTCCATTATGCACTCGATTAAGGATAAACCTAATCCATTTTACTTGAAATTCATGGGGTATGTAAGGGATGTGAGTTAACCATTTGGTTTCCAGGTGTTGGTGCTCAGGTTTTAAAACTCAATTAACACATAGCTTATCTAGGGCATCATCCATTTCTAATGTACCAAAATCTTGAATAACACATTTAAAATAAGTGAGAATATCATCGATCAAAATTACCTTTAGAGGGATTTGAGACTATGCTCCACTCGGATCTAGGGTTTTAGCGACTGTAGGAGTGAGTTTCAAATTTGGTGCCTTCCATTCGACTCCATGAACCAACATGTTAGATCCTAACTTAACCTTTCTTCTGCTAGATGCCATCTTCACTTGATAGGGTTTTGAGAAAATTTGAAATCTTTTACCGTTAATTCACTCAAATCGCTTGAAAGCTCTGAAGATTGCACTTTGCAGCAGCTCTTCAAAAATTTCAAGGTAAGAAATGAATTTGATTCCATGCCTTTTGTTAAAATTTCACCATAAATACTCAATATGAAAGGTAGGTTGACTGACATCATATTTGATAGACTATCATTCACTATGCTTGTATTGAACACTTGGCAAAGTCTCTGTGACTCGGTAACCATAAGCATCTTCATTACTCCTGACCTTGCTCAGTAGAGTCTGTGACCCAACCTCACTCGGTAGAGAAGGTAACTTGGTAGAAACTTGTACTCGGTGATCCCTTTGTATCCTGAATACAAATTTGGATCATTTTGTTCTTTTGATCTAGAACTATTTTGGTTGTCTTCTTGATAGCCTAGTTCTAGTTTCCTCCTTTGAGAACTTAAGTAGAAATGGTAGAGTCACCCAATTCTTGAGTGACTTGATGACGATTGCTTGGGCTTGTATCCTCAGTAGACATTGGAACCCAATGTTGTCTCATCTATTTTTGGATGTTATCAGCCTTTGCCTTCTTATCATCTTCAATTCTACCAATATTCATGCAATTCTTGGCAAGATGATCAAGTTCTATACAAATAAAACTATAGACACCTAAATTTGTCCAAAACCCATTTCATGATGAATTAAATAAATATTTATTATTTATTTAATTACCCTACCTTTTAATTAAATAAATTTTCATTTATTTAATTACATTTTTCTTACCTTGATTTAAATAAACTAAGGTTTATTTAAATCCTAGTCATTCCTTGATCTAAGTAAACTAAGGTTTATTTAAATCCTAACCCATTCACTTTAATTAAGTACTTCATTTACTTAATTAATTCCTTTCCTAATCCCCCTTGGAATTAAATATTAAATTTAATCATATTTGAGCACATGGCTCCTACTTTTAACCCTCACCTAACCTCACTAGCCTACTTAACCCATCATGCTAAACCTACCCACTTCCTAATCATGCTTGGCTTTCCTAATCATCCTTGCTAATCACCTCTTAATCCTAAGTGTGTTCTCACACATGTGTGAGGAATCCTCACACATGTGTGAGAGATGTTCACACTTTCCTCATCCCTCATGTCTTGCATGTCTCTTGCACACTTGTCCTCTTGCATGAGAGTCAAGGTGTCTCACACATGTGTGAGAAGCCATGCCTTCTCACACCTCTTGCATACTTGTCCTCTTGCATGAGAATCAAGGTGTCTCACACATGTGTGAGAAGCCATGGTTCTCACACCTCATTTATCATGTCACCATCAAAGGTTGCTCACACATGTGTGAGCATATTGCCCCCTTTGAATTGGTCAAAACCCTAATCCACTTGGAGTCTACTTGGCCTCCACCTCATTGACACCTCATCAATCCTAAGAGATCCTAGCCCTCCATCTTGCATTCAATGTTAGCCATTTGTTACATCCTTTTTCCTATAAAAGGAGAGCCCTCTCCTCATTTTCATGAAGCACTATCTACCTCATTGTTATGCTGCTAGATTTGTGAGCAACCACATCCCATGAGCAATGAAATCATCTAGACTTGATGGTTTTATGAGGTTTGCATTGGTATTATTTTCAATAGCTTAAGATCTTTGTGATTTCATGTTATGCTTTTTACATGTTTATCTTGCATTATTTTGAGGTTTTCATAATCATGTAAGAAGATGCATTAGTTGCTTAATGTTTATTCCTTTAGTTACATTTTTATGCAATACATTTTGGCATGCCCGGTGGGACCCACTTCACGGGTTTGAACTAATCATCTAATGTGTTTTTGAGTGTTTTTTGAGTTTTCAAGCTTGTAGGTCAAAGGCTTGCATTTGGAGATCAAGTTTCATGGGGAGCCTCTAATTGAGCCATAAAGCCCATCATCACATTTGGAGGACATAAGAGAAGTTTTTGGACATATAACACTATATTTTATTTCTCATAGCTCTATTTTTCAAATTCTAAAAGTGTATATACATTGAATATATCTCTTTGCTAATAGGAAAAAATTAGAAAAGAAAAAAAATTCCTTCTTTGTTCATAGATAAATAGGTTAAAAGCAAAAAAAAAAAGAAAGAGGGGGTTGTTTTTATTTTATTAATACTTTTCTCTTTACATGTATAGATTTTAAATTTTTTTTTTTAATGGGGTTAGTTCAAATTTAAAATCAAAAATCAAAAAAACAAAAAAAAAAAAAAATTAAAAAAAAAATTTAATAAAAATCATTTTGGTTTGTTTTTTGCAGGCTAGCGGCGCCTGTAAGCACCGCCCGTGAGCACCGCCCCCGCGACCGCTCCCCCTTCTCCCCCCAACCTGTGGTGGCCACTCTATCCTCGCCGCCCCCCCTTTATCCCTGCCCCTGCACCTCTCAGCTTCCCCCTACAGCTGAGCGACATCACCTCTTCTGTGCCTCCCGCCGTTGTTTCTCCTGCAGCCACCTTCGATGCCACCACTGCCTTCAATGCCTGTGGTGTCGCGTAGCTCATCCCTCATCACTTCTAAAACCCTACCAACACTCCGCTATGCCTGCGACCAACTGTTTGCCTGCCGCTTGTAGCAACCAACTATCGCACCCTGTCCTTCTGTGAGCATCGCCCAGCCACATCCCCACTTCCCTCACTCCACAATCACCTCTCGCCCCCAGCTTCAAACTCCTCTCCCACTACTCACCACAAATTTTGCTCGCAGCCAAGACAATAAACGCGTAGCTCCACCTTTCCTCTTTTGGCCCGACACCAAACCCTCTGCTATGCCACCGCTAACCCAATACCCCGTCGCCGCTTCAAACCCTCGATGCCACCATCCCTCCTCTGCTCAACCTGAAAACCTCCTGCCCATTTCAAACCCCTGCATTTTTTTATAACTTTTTTTTTTTTTTTATTTCTTTAAAAAAAAAAAAATTAGATAAGCATTGTAAAGGGGACTTTGCTTTTCAATTTTTTTAAATTTTTTTTAAAGTTTTTTGTTAAAAAACTAACTTTTATCCTTTTAATTAACTCTTCATGATTTCTTTTTTTTAAAAAAATGTTCAAATTTTTTTTTTTTTTCTTGACATGCACCTAACTATCAAATTTAACCTTGCAGGTCATCAATGTTAGCACTACATCATCAGTCCACATGCCTTTTTAAGCCATAACGAGTAGCCTTTCATTTTTTGCTCATAACTTGAGCATATGAGCTTCGTTTTTGCAAAACAAAATATTGCTTGAAAGCTGATTCCGAGCCTGTCATCATGGTGCTAGTTTCATGAGATTTTGATGTTGTTTAGATCCTTAATTTTTTTTTCAAAGAAAAAACTTTATGCTAACTCTTTCATTGCAAGATTGCTTCATGTTTGTTCTACATTTTCGTTGCATTAACTTGTGTTTTTTGCAGGGATATTTTGTCACTAACCATATTTCTTGCAGATTTTTTGCTTTAAGTTTATTTTTAAATGAACTTGTATGGTTAAACACTCATCTTTGCATGCATGGTTAAATGCTAAAATAATCAAATTCAATCTTGAATGCCTTAAGAGAATGGACATGTATGTCTAGGCTAGAAAACATTTGGAATTGGTGCTTAAAATGAATTCACACAATCTTGAATGCCTTAAGGAAAATTGATTTCATTTTCAACATTTTGTTTATGCACATGCTCGATTTTCTTTCTTGTTGATGAATCTGCATTTTCATTTACGTTGGCACTATTTCAAGTTGGAAAGAACATTGTATGCTTTAAACACATGTGTCTTCAACATAGATTAGAAAACCTAAAGTTTCATTGGGAAAGAACGCATGTCTTTTAAACCCCGAGGCCACTTACGTATTCTCTCCCCTCATGCCTTTGGGTGATCTTGGGTGCACAAGAAATAAGTGGTCTTGCTTTTCTTTTTTTTAGGAGGTCTGCTTGGGGATTTCATCACCCCTTGGGACGACCTCAACTCTAGTGTTTTGGCAGAGTATAAAAATTGGGAGGTGAATTGAAAGACACCTCTCTTGGAAGTAAAATATTGTCACTCTTGGCTAAGCCCCAAAGAAATTTATACCTTTGACAAGTGAAGGAGGAGATTTGGGTTATCGTCTCCCCCTAGCTATGTGGTAGTATTTTCTTTCATCTATAGATTTGGGCCTCACGTACCTTGCATATATTGAGGATGCCCTCTAGTTGATCTTTGTACATCCTAGTTGCAACCTTATAGATTTGTTGGCGTGTTTGATGTTGTTGAGTGTTTGAAACACACTTGCCTTGTACATATTTTCCTTGTTCAATTTTGTATCTTAAACCTAAAAATCCAAAAACATCATAAAACATAAAAATTCAAAAAATCATCATAAAAATTCAAAAATCCAAAAAAAAAATCAAAATATTTCAAAACATTTCAAAAACAACAAAAAAGAAGCTCATTTTCTCATCACTTCTTCTATCCTTCCATCTCATCATCATCATCATGCATCTCTTGTCTTAATCACATTCTTAATCATTCAAATCATTCCTCCAAATCTTAATCATCTTTATTCATCCAAATCATTTCCTTGTCATTCAATCTACTTCATAATCTTCATCCTAGTCATGTGTCATCATCATCCAGCTTTAATTTCCTCCGCCAATTTCATAATGCATTCTTAATTCAATCCTCCACATCATCATCATCCTTCTAATCCAATCCCTTGTCAAACTCATTCTTTTATAATCAATTTCTAATTCAATCCATTTACATCTTCAATTCAAAGTCAATCAATCTTTCTTCATCTATCCAAATCTTCTTCTAATTCAATTTTTCACTTTGAACATAGGAACATTTTCATCAACATTGGACTTTAATTCAAATCTCACATTCACTTGTTTGGAATATGATAGGGTTTTTCATCAAATCAAATCAAACCCTCATCCATATCAAATCAAATTCAATCAAATTAATATCAAGTCTGATTCAATTCAAATCAAATCAACACAAAGTCAAAACTTTCTCCTAGCCCTAAGTTCATATTCTATCCTCAAATCTTCCATCACTCTTCCTCTAACATCTATGGATCCAAATTTTCTTCATTAAATGGTTGAAAATCTTCAAAGACAATATGGAGTTATACCTCCTGTTCAACCTACATATCAAATTCATTCTCAACACTTCATATCCAAATCTAATCCATCTCATGTCCATCATTCTTCTACCTTTAACAAGGAAAATACACCTCATTATCCTTCACACACATACACTTCCATTCATAGCCCACACACTTCCTCAAACACAATGACCTTGCCAAGGAAATGGAACAATTAAAGAATTATCTCTTAGCAAGCCAACAAAAAGAGGCCACCTTCCATGCCATGTGTCCTCTTCCCCCATGTTTTGAAGATCCTAGTCCTCATGTACCATCCATCCCCAACCCTCCATGCAATTCCCTCCACAATCCTAATCCTCCAAAAACATCATCTCCACCTTGTAAGGGGTATTTCTCATCATTATTGGCTAAATGTAAAGAACAAGATAAAGTGAGCCACTCACCCAAAGTTCTTTCTCCAAAGCATGTCACTATAAATTTCTCTTCTCCCCTCGATCCGAGCATTTCTCCATCCCATCCTTCCCCTATCCCTCAAGATCCGTTTATCCCCCCTAGTCCATCTCATGATCCCATTCCTAACCAAGATCAAGACATTCCATGTACCAGCATGCACATTCCTCCCTCCATTCCCTCTCAAGAGTTTGCCTCCATAGATCCTCCACTTCATGAAGAAGTTCCTTCCACTCCATCCATTATCTCTCCTCCATGTCAAGATCAAATCACGCCATCTCATGATTCCATCCCCTCCACTCTATCTCATGATCTTATTCTATCTCATGATCCACTCATTTTGCTACATGATCCTCTTCTAAGTCAAGATCAAAGCTCTCTTATTTTCCTTTCATGATCCCACTCCATCTCATGATCCTATTCTCCCTCCTAATCCTCCACATGATCCCATCACACCTATCCAATCCACTCATGTATCCCATCTACTTGGACTCACATCTTGTGTTGAAAATGATAAGCATCCCATTGAAGAAATAATGTCTCAAGATGTTGGTACACCTTCCACTTCTTCCAAATCTAAAGCTACTCCTTCCAAGCCTAAAGCTTCCCATTATTCATCTTCCAAGTCCATTCTAGGTCCTTATCTTCCACCCATTCTAGGTCCCTATATTCCACCACCAAACCCTTCATCGCTTCCTTCCATTTTGGGTCCTTACATACATCCTTCTACCATATCCATGTTTTCCCCTTCATCCCATCATGTTCCTACTAAAGATCAACAAAGGCACATGTCCTTGAATTCCTTCCCATGTCCACCATTCATTTTCTCTCCTTCATGCACCCATACCATAGCCAATGAAAGAAAATTGGATGCTAAAGAAAAAGCGAATAAAGTGAAAAATCCACAAAAACCCAAGGAACAACTTGTCACCTCTAAAAGACATGTTCAAGAAAAGAAAAATAAAAAAAAATCAAAAATCCACAAAGGCTGAAAATCAAAAATGCAAAAATTTTGTGGCTACCAAAGCTACTTAATGTACCAATGAATCTCAAAAAAAGATTCACAGTGACATCCAATTCTACTAATCCAAAGACTTCCCTCATCCATAAATCATCCATGCTTCCATCTTCCAAATCTATTTTGGGTCCTTATGCCCCAAAATCCACCATCCCAAATCCATCGTCTCCTTCCTCCATTTTGGGTCCCTATATCCCAAAATTCAAACTTTCTCCCATATATCCTCCACAATTTCCTCCTTTCCATCACCCTTCAAGGTGTGTGCCCATGATTATCTTTCCACTTCCTTTACAAGTCTTCCAACATAACATCCATCACCCATATCTTCCTCTCACCCACACCACCTCCTTATTCCAAACCTTTTCATAAGCCATTTTCTTCCATTCACTATCCTACCAACATCTATGAGAAAATAATACAAATTCCTTGAAAATAAAAAAGAAAATAATAAAAAATCAAGGGATACTACCTATATATCTAGATGCTTGAGTCCTCCCTTCATTCTCTTATCATGTATCCATTGTCTTCCAATTCCACTTATCCCTCCATTCACTTTTCCTCTTCCACTCTCACTCTATACTGGGGGCAAGCTCCATCCATACTACTCTTCCATACATACCTTCCATGCTTCCATCTACCATTCATCATTTTCTTTCCTCTTTGATCTTGAATTTCACTTTCCTTTCATCTATACATATGCACTTTCCACATCCATTGCAAATCCTCCATACATTATCCTACATACGTCCATAATGCTTCCATATATTTGATCTTGACCTGTTGTCCATATCTTGGATCCCATCGTCCTTGTCATTTGTCCATTTTCCATCCACCTCCATATTTCCATCCTTCTTTCATATGTCCTTGATCTTGGTTATCCCTTCCATTTCATCCCCTTCATATTCCACATTTCATCCATATCCTTCATATCATTACCCATCCCTTTTTCATACTGTCCCTCCCATCTCCCCTCTTCATTCCACTTTCATGCCCATGCTCGTGATCACTATTAGAGGCACAATAACAAAATGTTCATACATGCTTTGGAAGAGTGCTTGCCTCCTCTTCCTCCACATGCTAGACTTCATTCCATCCTTCCATTTTCATGCATATTTTCCACACATCCTTTCCCACCATATTTCCCTCCATTTTCATATCCTTGGTAAGGGGCATTTGGACTCCTTCAAAACATGGTCCTTGGTTTTGCACTTTTCGACATCATATCATTTGGCCCCTCATATCCTTTCACTATTCCTTGCATCCACCAACATCATGTTGCTTTTCCTCCATTTACCATACCTTGACCCTCCCTTGTCATTGGTTCCATTCTATTCATTCTCTCTCACATTCATTTAATCCATTCTCTCAGACATTTGTCTAATCAATTCATTTCTATCCATTCTATTCATTCTATATCACATTCAATCTACTTCTTCCAACTCACTGCAATCAAATTCATTCTTCAATTCATTTTCACTTCTTCTAATTCTTTCATATCCAACCAATTCTACTATCATCATTCTTCATCCTATCAATATCTATTCTTCCAATCTCATCCACGTTCATTCTTCTATCCACCATAAAATCAAAAAATCAAAAAAATCACATGTGCAATCAATACTAATTCAATCAATCTAATCTTGCAATCTTGCGCATCAATCCTTAATCAATTCATCAATTTGACCCAATCAGTTGATAATCCATTACCCATATTCAATCATTATCCCTTCCCAATCCTTGGATGTGCATTACGCTTATCGGTAGCTTTTCCATCCTTAATAAATCATCATCAATCAATCTATTAATGGGTTTTCAGCTTTACTAGAGGCAAAATGTTGGTTTTCTTTTGGTTTTTTGTGCATGATTGCCTGTTACTTGTCTGCATTAGTATTTTTTTTATTTTTTGTGTGAGAGATGTTCACACTTTCCTCATCCCTCATGTCTTTCATGTCTCTTGCACACTTGTCCTCTTGCATGAGAGTCAAGGTGTCTCACACATGTGTGAGAAGCCACGTCTTCTCACACCTCTTACGTACTTGTCCTCTTGCATGAGAATCAAGGTGTCTCACACATGTGTGAGAAGCCATGCTTCTCACACCTCATTGATCATGTCACCATCAAAGGTTGCTCACACATGTGTGATCATATTGCCCCTTTTGAATTAGTCATATCCCTAATCCACTTGGAATCTACTTGGCCTCCACCTCATTGACACCTCATCGATCTTGAGAGATCCTATCCCTCCATCTTGCATTCAATCTTAGCTGTCCATTGCATCCTTTTTCTTATAAAAGGAGAGCCCTCTCATCATTTTCATGAAGCACTATCTACCTCATTGTTATGCTGCTAGATTTGTGAGCAATCACATCCCATGAGCAATGAAATCATCTAGACTTGATGGTTTCATGAGGTTTGCATTGGTGTTATTTTCAATAGCTTAAGATCTTTTTGATTTCATGTTATGCTTTTTACATGTTTATCTTGCATTATTTTGAGGTTTTCATAATCATGTAGGAAGATGCATTAGTTACTTAATGTTTATTCCTTTAGTTACATTTTTATGCAATACAGAAACATCTTTTAGTAGTATCTCTTTTCTTCAAATGATGCTTTATACAATTCATCTCAATGTGTCCAAATTTTCCACAATAATGACATCTACACCAAGTGTTGTAGTCCCAACCAAATATTGCTTTCACAATTTGCTCTGCTAGATTTAATAACTTGGTTTTGCATATTGATGAATTATGTTCATGTTTCTTGCATTTGTGATGTTTGCCTTCAAATTTTGGTTTCTCTTTGCATTCATTAGCCTTGTGACCATGCTAATTGCAATTATAGTATTTTTCGTTGAATTTTTCTTTTCCATTGCTCCAATATTTTTTTCTAGTATGACATATCTTACCACAGTGATTTCAAGTAGGTATTTGATTCTTTCGAGATCCTTGCTTGGATGATTCTACTTCTTTTGTATATCCAATTACTACTTTTCCTTTTTGTTTATAGAGATTTTTATCATTCAATTGATTCATGTCTACTTGGGATTTCATCATTCTTTCATTGATTTTCCTTTTAGAGTTTACATCATGTTGTAATCTTTCATTGTTTTGCCTTTTAGATTTTAGTTCATTTTGTAATCTTTCATTGATTTGCCTATCATAGTTTAGATCATTTCACAATCTTTTATTTTTAAATCTTAGGCTCATGATCTCCTCATTAGCATTGGAAAGTTGATTAACAAGCTCTGCTTGGTGAGGGGATTGGTTCTAGATTTCAATGTTCCTTTCATCTATCTCTTCTTTTATCTTGTTTTTCTAATCCATGATTTCACATAACCTTACTAACTTAATTTTTTTTTTCTCTTCTTAGTTTTCTTATTTCTTCTTGCAGGGAACCATTTGTTGGAAATGACTGAAAAGATCATGAATGAACAGTAATGGAACTGATAAAGAATGTTTTCAATCATTGTTTTGTCATTGATGTCAAACTTGCTACTTGCAAGAAGGCCAATTGCTTAAGTGATCCAAATACTATCAATTGGTTGATTGTCAAGGAGGTGGCAATCAATAAGATGTAATTAAAGTACCTAGAGAAAGGTTGAAGTTATGATTTTGTAATGAAGTATAAGGATTAGCTAAGTCATTGATGAAATAATGTATTGATGACATACTCTAAGAAGATGGAGACACTAAGACACAAAAAAGATGTAAGGTTTAACTAAGTCATTTGTAAAACCTAACTAAGTTCATTAGAGTGAGTCGAGCAAGCTAGTTAGAGTCGAGCAGATTCTTAGTTGAAGCCAATCAAGTTCAACTTTAGTGTAAGCCGAGTAATTATTCAGATGCCGAGGAACATAGAATCCTTTAGGTGCCAAGTAGTAGAAAAAGATAATGGATGTCGAGTAAGTCTTCAAGTGCTGAGCAAAACAGAAATGCTATAGGTGTCGAGCACCAATAAAATAACAATAGAAGCTGAGTAACATAGAAGGAGCCGAGCATCAATAAATCAATGATGTCGAGTTGCTGCATTATTTGTTAAGTCAAAGATTCGCCAGATCAGCAGTGATAAGTTTGTTACATCAAATTTTGTGAATTAGTTGGATGATAAGGATGATGAGTAGATGTCACAAAATTTTATGTAAACTATGAAAACCAATTCAAGGCAAATGCTAATGGACTTATCATGAAGTTTCTAGAAGAAATAATTTGGAGGGAAAACTATACCATTTTCTTAAGATCAAATTAAGATTTGAGTGGGAAATGAAGAACATAACTTCTTTATAAGGAGTTACAGGTCAAAGATCAAATGCGTATGTATGAGAGGGAGTTGGTCATAAAGTATGGTCGTGCAAAGAAGCCAAGAGGAGTAAGAACAGAGCATCAAGACTCTGTGTTGATCAAGTGACCATAGAGTGCATTCACATAATGAGTGGAAGAACTCAAGGAGACAGATCTTGAAGGGTGAACAAGTTGTTAGCACTGTAAGGGAGGAAAGACAAGAAAAGAAAAGAACTGAAGAGTGATCTGAAATCTACACAGTTAGGGTTGCAATCTTTATCAGGTCAAAACCCTTCTAATACTCTCTTACCATTGTATTAGATATTGAAATCCTACATTGCTAGGTTAGCTTAATAGCTAGGTGGATAAGCCTCAGGAAATGGATAAAGAGATCTTGAGGAGAAGGATAAAGAGATCCTTAGGAGGAGGATAGGAGACCCTTAGAGAGGGATGAAAGATTCTTTTGAGAAGGTGACTGTAAATCCCATGAACTTGGGTGAGCCTAATAGCTCTATGTAAATTGTTTAACAGGGCGACATTACAAGTTAAATGTTCTTAAGTCCTCTAACAGGGTGTAGAAATCCTTTAACAGGGTCACATTTAATAGTGTGTTGTAGCCTTTAATAGGGCAGACTATCAAAAGTGGTTGAAATCAATTGCACAACTAATTTGTGGGTATCATCTCCACCCCAGTTTTACCTTCTTATTTCTGGAGGGTTTCTAGGTCATCAAAATTGTTTGAGTTATGGTGTGATGCATGTTTACTTTTCATGATTGTTTAATGTTTAATTGCATGCATGATAAGAAAGAAGAAGGATAACAGTTCTAATTCACTCCTATTTAATTAAAAAGTTTGAATTAGACATCATTGGATCTTGGATAACTGATTCACGCCCCCCCTCAGTTATTCTAAAGAATTCTAACAATTGGTATCAAAGCTCATTGTTGATTTGTTTCAAGGTACTAGCAGTAGGAAGATCAAGATGTCCAAGAGAGAAGTTCCCAAGCTAAACAAAGACAACTTTTTTGCATGGTAAAGTCTGATGAAGCTACACCTCAGATCAATAGGTGACTATGCACAAACCACAATCAAAGTTGATCATGTAGACCCTGCAAGATCCCTCACTACAAATGACATGAGCAAGAAGAAGGAGCACAATCAAGCAATGTTAGATATTGCTTCAGCACTAAGCTATGCCAAGTATGATGACATCAAAGAATGTGCTATTTCACATAACATGTGGGAAACATTGTCAAGAATCTATGGAGGAGATGAAAATGTCAAGAGAGCCAAAAGAGATAGCCTAAGAGGAAAATTTGATGACATGAAAATGGAAGAAGGAGAAAATGCCACTCAATATGGTGCAAGAATGAAGGAAGTGGTAAGTGCCATAAGAAACCTAGGAGGATAGTTAATAGAAGAAACAGTATGTAGCAAATACTTGAGAACTTTGCTTCCCATCTATGCTATAAGAGTGTCAGCCATCCAAGAGTTAAGGTGTGTACTAGGAAACACATTGTCATTTGAAGAAATAATTGGAAGACTCACTACCTTTGAGCTATCCAACTTTGACAACTACAAGCCAAAAAAATTTGAATTTGCATTCAAATCCAAGATGATGATAAAAGACAATGATGAGGTGTAAACAAAGAAAAAGAATGGAAGGGAAAGTATGTATCCAGTGACAACAACACTAATGAAGATGATGTAGACCAATTGGAGGCATTACTAGCAAGAAGATTTCACCGAGGAAGAGGCAAATTCAAATGTAAGCTACCAATCATTTGTTTTAATTGTAATGAAGTTGGTCACATTGTAGCCAGATGCACACAAAAGAAAAATTACAAGGATGGAGCCAACTTCAAGAACAAAAAAGAGGACAACAAGGACTACAGAGGTAAAGGCAAAAGATGCTACATTGTTGAAGAAGACTTTGATGAGAATGATGATGAAGTAGTCTATGTGGCTATGAAAGATGAATTAGATGTAGATGAAGTAACTGCCCTGGTAATCTACATGAACAAGAATGATAGGTGGATCATAGACAACAGATGCTCTCATCACATGATAGGAGACAAAAGTAAGTTCATTACCTTTAATCAATATGAAGGAAATAGTGTTAGATTTGGTAACAATGCACCATGTCAGATCAAAGGGAAAGGTAGTATCAAGCTTAATAAAAGGATAACATGTGATAATTCATACTATGTTGAAGGCCTAAATTATAACTTGTTAAGTGTCTCAAAATTAGGCAACATAGGATACAAGGTCAAATTTGGAAATGGAATTGCTAAGATCTATGATTCTCAAGGAAGTCTAATAGGAAAAGGTGACCAGGCTAAGAGTAATTTGTTTTACCTAGACATGGAAGATGTCTCTTGTCTCATTGTTCAAACTGATGATGTATGGTTATGGCACAAGAGGCTATGTCATGTAAATTTTGACAATCTGATAAGCATCAACAAGATGAAGAAAGTTAGAGGTCTACCAAAGTTGAAGAAGCCTGATAACACCATGTGCAAACAATGCCAACTAGGAAAGATGACCGAGTCAACTTTCAAAAGAAAGACCTATACTTGTAATGAAGTATTAGAGCTAGTTCATACTAACTTGTGTGGTCCTATTGAAGTACAAAGCTACAAAGGTGATAGATACATAATGTTATTTGTAGATGACTATTCAAGGATGATGACAATCATGTTTCTGAAACTAAAATTAGATGCATTTCAAATGTTCAAATCATACTTGGCAAAACTAGAGAAAGAGACTGGGAAGAGCCTAAAATGTCTCAAATTTGATAGAGGAGGTGAATTCACATCAAGAGAATTTGAAGAATTTTGCAATGAAAGATGAATCAAAAGGTAGACATCAGCACCTAGGACTCCACCTCAGAATGATATAGCAGAAAGAAGGAATAGATCAGTCATTGACTATGATAGGACCTTAATGATGGAGAAAAATGTTGCACTCAAGTACTAGAGAGAAGCTGTAAGTACTGCAGTCTACACAATCAACAGAGTTTAAGTCAAGAAAGTTACAAATACAACACCTTTTGAATTATGGTATGGGCATTCTCCTAATGTAAAACATTTTAAAATATTTGGATGTAAATGCTATATATATAAAGAGTCTAGAAATGGAAATTTTGATGCAAAGAGTGAGCAAGGCACATTTCTTGGTTATTCTACTAGAAGCAAAGCTTATAAGTACTTGAATGTTAACACTAACAAAGTAGTAGAAAGCACAAATGCAAAATTTGATGAGCTTGCAGAAGTTCAAAGTGTTGAGAACACCAAGAAAGTAGAAGAATACAAGACCTTTGTATAATTTTATGAAGGTATACCTAATAATGGTGAAGTTGCAACTCAGAATGACAATCAACAACAAAATCCAGTATCTGCTGAATCAAAGACAATGAGTGCCGAGCAATAGACACATTTAGAAGCCGAGCTGTAGAATACAGAAAATGTTCATCCAAATTCTGAGAACAGCCAACAAGAAGAAATGAAAAAATACCTAATGAAAATATACATGAAGATTCAGATTTTGAAAGAGACAATATGCAAACAAGGAAAGAATCAGTATTGGCAAAGTATGTAAGAAGAAATCATCCTGCAAATCAAATTATTGGAAATAAAGAGGCAAGACCAATGACAAGGAATATACTCAAAAGTGAAACATGTCTGCTCAACAAAATGGAACCAAAAATAGTAATTGAAGCTATAAAAGATGATAACTGGTACAATGCTATGAAAGAAAAAATATAACAAATTGAGAAGAACAAGACATGGACCTTAGTCTCAAGACCAGCTGACAAGAATGTAATTAGAACCAAGTGGGTGTTTAGAAACAAGTTAGATGAGAATGGTGAAATCACAAGGAATAAGGCAAGACTAGTTTGTAAAGGGTATACAC
This sequence comes from Cupressus sempervirens, assembly GCA_028749045.1. NCBI lineage: Eukaryota > Viridiplantae > Streptophyta > Pinopsida > Cupressales > Cupressaceae > Cupressus > Cupressus sempervirens. Next base: position 358,714,350 of record CM053784.1, read on the forward strand.
AAGAAGAAGGACTAGACTATGGAGAAACTTTTGCTCTAGTTGCCAGAATGGAAGGTGTAAGGACCTTACTGGCATATGCAGCCTTCAAAGGATTTAAAGTCTATCAAATGGATGTTAAGTCCACATTTTTGAATGGTATACTTGAAGAAGAAGTCTACATAGAGAAACCAGAAGGTTTTGTTAATGAAAAGAACAAAAATAAGGTATGCAAATTACACAAGGCTCTATACGGATTAAAGAAAACCCCTAGAGCTTGGTATGAGAGACTTCACAAGTATCTAGAGAAAATAGGATTTGAAAGAATTGATGATAACAACAACATGTACATCAAATCAGAAGAAGGTAAGGATATTCTTGTATCTAAAATATTTGTGGATGACATAGTTTTTGGAGGAAAGGAAGTACTCTGCAAAAGTTTTGCTGACAAAATGAAACATGAGTTTGAGATGTCTATGTTTGGAGAAATCAAGTTCTTTTTAGGATTGCAAGTACATCAACTAAAACATGACATATTTGTGACATAATCAAAGTACATCAAAGAGATACTTAAAATGTTTGGATTGGACAAATCCACACCTGTTAGCACACCAATGGCAATAGAACATAAGCTATCTAAAAATGATGAATCACCTGAAGTCAATCAAACAATGTATAGATCCATGATTGAAAAACTACAATATGGTGTACATAGCAGACTAGACATAGCATTAGCAGTTGGAATAGTGGCTAGATTCTCTACTAATCCTAGAGAAAATCATCTCATGGTAGTAAAAATGATAATGAGGTATCTCAAAGGAATTGATGATTTTGGCCTATATTACAAAAAGAATGAAAAGTTTGAGCTCAATGCATACACAGACGCAGATTGAGGAGGCAACATTGATGACAGGAAAATCACAAGTGGAGGAGCATTATTCTTAGGTAAAAGGCTAGTTACTTAGACTAGCAAGAAACAAACATGCACATCTCAGTCCACTGGAAAAGCAGAATATGTGGCAGCAACAGTCAATTGTACAAACATTGTGTGGCTTAAACATCCATTGAAAGGAATGAAAGAAGAGGTAACCAATCTTGTGACACTGTATTGTGATAATACAAATGCTATAAACATATCCAAGAATCTAGTAATGCATGCAAAAACCAAGCATATTGCAATAAAGTATCACTATGTCAGAGAATTAGTGGAAGACAAACAAGTGAAGATGGAGTACATTCACACAAAGGAACAAACTGCAGATATCTTCACCAAACTATTGCCCAAGGATGCTTATGAATATATTAGAGGCAAGTTGGGGGTAATACCCGTAACTCAAGCAGTCTAAAGCAATAGAGAAACTACCCTGTATCAATAGGAGTAGATCATTGAAATATCTGAAGAATGATGCAGAGGATGACAACAAGAGTAGAAACTCTAGACCAGTCACAAGCATGGTGACAAAGGGAGAAAACATGGAGATGAAAAGCTTATATTTAGCATGTTGAAGATGCTACATCTTTGGCATTTATGTCAAAGAGGGAGATTGATGAGAAACTGATCAATGAAAGGATTAGATATGGAGATGTATGAGATTAGTAGTAAGGATGCAACAATCAAGAGGGAGAAGCAGAAATGAGGATTCAGTTTCTATTAGAATCTGATCAATGAAAGGATTAGATATGGAGATGTATGAGATCAGTAGTAAGGCTATAGCAGTCAAGAGGGAGAAGCAAAAATGAGGGTTTAGTTTCTATTAGCACAAGAGGGAGTTATATAACAAGTAGATAACATATGTAATTTTGGTGGTAACTAAGTTGATCAATTGATTAGTTTGGTTTTCCATCAATGCCAAAGAGGGAGATTGTTGGAAATGATTGAAAAGATCATGAATGAAGACTAATGGAACTGGTAAAGAATGTTTTCAATCATTTTTTTGTCATTGATGTCAAACTTGCTACTTGTAGGAATGAAAATTGCTTAAGTGATCCAAATACTATCAATTGGTTGATTGTCAAGGAGGTGGAAATCAATAAGATGTAACTAAAGTACCTAGAGAAAGGTTGAAGTTATGATGTTGTAATGAAGTATAAGGATCAGCTAAGTCATTGATGAAATAGTGTATTGATGACATACTCTAAGAAGATGGACACACTAAGACACAACAAAGATGTAAGGTTTAACTAAGTCATTTGTAAAGCCTAACTAAGTTCATTAGAGTGAGTTGACAAAGTTAGTTAGAGCCGAGTAGATTCTTAGTTGAAGCTGAGCAAGTTCAACTTTAGTGCAAGCCGAGTAATTATTTAGATGCCGAGTAACACAAAATCCTTGAAGTGCCGAGTAGCAAAAAAAGATAATGGATGCCGAGTAAGTCTTCAAGTGCCAAGAAAAGCAAAAATGCTATAGGTGTCGAGTGCTAGTAAAATAACAATAGAAGCCAAGTAACACAGAAGGAGCCAAGCATCAGTAAATCAATGATGCCGAGTTGTTGCATTATTTGTTAAGTCAAAGATTCGCCAGATCAACAACAATAAGTTTGTTACATCAAATTTTATGAATTAGTTGGATGATAAGGATGATGAGTAGGTGTCACAGAATTTTATGTAAACCATGCAAACCAATTCAAGGCAAATGCTAATGGACTTATCATGAAGTTTCTAGAAGAAACAATTTGGAGGGAAAATAATACCATTTTCTCAAGATCAAATTAAGATTTGAGCAGGAACTGAAGAACAAAACTTCTTTATAAGGAGTTACAGGTTAGAGATCAAATGAGTATGTATGAGAGGGAGTTGGTCATAAAGTATGGTCATGCAAAGAAGCTAAGAGGAGTAAGAACAGAGCATCAAGACTCTGAGTTGATCAAGTGACCATAGAGTGCATTGGCATAATGAGTGGAAGAACTCAAGAAGATAAATCTTGAAGGGTGAACAAGCTGTCAGCATTGCAAGGGAGGAAAGCCAAGCAAAGAAAAGAACTAAAGAGTGATTTGAAATCTGTACAGTTAGGGTTGCAATCTTTATTAGGTCAAAACCCTTCTAATACTCTCTTACCATTGTATTAGATATTGAAATCCTACATTGCTAGGTTAGGTTAATAGCTAGGTAGATAAGCCTCAAGAAAAGGATAAAGAGATCATTAGGAGAAGGATAAAGGGATCCTTAGGAGGAGGATAGGAGATCCTTAGAGAGGTATGAAAGATTCTTTTGAGAAGGTGATTGTAAATCCCATGGACTTGGGTGAGCCTAACAACTCTATGTAAATCTTTTAATAGGGTGATATTCCAAGTTGAATGTTCTTAAGTCCTCTAACAGGGCACACTCCTAACAGGGTGTAGAAATCCTTTAATAGGGTCACATTTAACAATGTGTTTTAGCCTTTAATAGGGCAGACCATTAGAAGTGGTTGAAATCAATTGCGCAATTAATTTGTGGGTATCATCCCCACCCAATTTTACCTTCTTATTCGTGGAGGGTTTCTAGGTCATCAAAATTGTTTGAGTTATGGTGTGATGCATGTTTACTTTTCATGATTGTTTAATGTTTAATTGCATGCATGATAAGAAAGAAGAAGGATAGCACTTCTGATTCACTCATTTTTAATTAGAAAGTTTGAATTGGACATCATTGGACCTTGGATAACTGATTCAACCCCCCCCCCCCCCCCCCCCCCCCCCACCCCTCTTCAGTTATTCTAAAGAATTCTAACACTATTCTTTTCTAAAATTTCTTTGATTTCTTTATTGGCTTCATCTAAATTGCTTGAATGAAGGTCCTCAACTCTTTCTTAAATGTAGAGATGATCATTCATTTGAATTGCAAGTTCTTTTCTTCTTTTCAAGGATTGAAGGAGTTTCTCCTTTGCTTTCTTGAGTTGGGCAATGGCCATTTCCAAATCTAGCTTCTCATTGTCAATAGCTTTATATAGTTTGAATATCTCCATGGTCTTGATCTTTTTTTAAGTTGTTAAACTTTCTCCTAAGAACCAAAATCCTTTGATACCAATTGTTAGAAATATTCAAAACTAGGCTAAGTTATGGAGAGGGGAGGGGTGAATCAGTAACTTTTAAAACTTTTACGCTTTAACTCTTTATCAAATAGTCCACCTAGCATTTATTTTATCACATAAAATTTGATCTAATTGCATGCATAAGAAACTGAAAACATAAAAGCATTCATAACACTATAACACAAAGATTTGGTGACCTAGAAACCTTCCAAATAGAAAGTAAAACTAGGGTGGGGATGATACCCACAAGCTATACTATTGTAGTATAAAGTTAGCCGATTAAAGCTTACATTGATCACTTTTGATGATCTTCCCTATTAGGAGCAATAAGGACTGCTAGGTCCACCTTGTGAAAGGATTTACAAATATACAATGAAGTATGCACTTGGTAAAGAGATTTACAAAAGACTCTTAGGTCTACCTTGTGAAAGGATTTGACTGATCCACCTATTAGGATAAAATAGTAGCTGATCTCTAATCTACAACTTGGTTTGTTGATGAGATTCCTTTATGTACTAATCACCTTGCTATGATAGATATGACTTTTCTACTCCTTATACTACTGTAGCCTTTGCAATTTACTCTTTCTACTCTTCTTTGATTGTATTTGATTACATTGAACTCACATTCACTTCCTTACTTGCTTGGATATGATACAATTCATTACATATATACCAATCCAATTATACAAATTACAAAGTTGGGCACAATACAAGAACTTTACACAAATATTCCAAAGTCAACCCAAATGAAGACATGCAAGTTTTGAAGACTGACTTGGTGAGGTTTTGATACTTGACATCCACTATCAATGCTTGGCATCATCATGCACTCGGGAGACATAGAAGCTCGGTCCATACTTATCACTTCCAAGTAGTCTTGAACTTGGTCTGCACTGGTGACTTGGTAGATATTGTGAAACTTATCATATAAACTGAATCACTTGTTTACCACTAGATGACTCAATAAACACTATAACCTTGAGCTCAGTATAAACTAAGTCACTTGGTTAACATTGAGTGGCTTGATTAACACTAGACATGTATCACATAAACTGTGAACTCAGTGGACACTTCATAGCTTGGTTTGCATTTGTAAACTTAGCATATACTGAGATGCTCAGTTTACACTGTTAATCTTCATTGTAACTGTAGCTAAGTGGTAACCATTGAGATTTGTCCAAATGACTTGGTAGCAACTACAAAACTTGGTGATAATTGAAATACTTGGCAAACATTGTTAACTGCACAATAAGCTCGATAGCCATTTACAATCTAAATAAGTGTGTGTCACTAATAACAAACTTGATTGATATGTCAACACCAATCATCCCCTCTACTTTCCCCTTTTGCAATATATAAATATTTTTGTTTTGTTTTGTTTAAGGCATTTAATAGAGATTTGACTTATAACAAGGGGTATTTAAAGTGGGTATTATATACCCTTATAATATTGATTGCTGGAAGTGGAAGTTTGTATAGGAAGAATTTCATTTCTTCCCATACAATCTCCAGAAACCTATAGGGTCTCATTTAGAAGAATTTATCTTATGAAATTTCCAATGAAAAATGTTACATGAGTTTGTTCCCAACTTACTTGGTAATGGTAATAGGTATATTTCCAATAATCTTAAGAGTTAGTTATGAAGTTAAATATATGTGATTAAACTTGGATTTTAATCCATTGATTTACCATCATGTCTATTAAATAAATTTAAGATGCAACTATATAAAAAAATTATTTCAATTTTGAATATGGAGCTTAAATTAGGAACTTGAGGAGATCTATCCACCTCTCCCTTTGATTTCTTTATGAAATACCATGACTTTATCATAATCAAGTCTATTTATATTCATGATTAAATCCAAGGTTACAAAAGGTTAATTATGAATTGAAACAACTTTTGATACTTTTCTCTTCAAATACCTTTCAGAGAAAGAATTGGAATGAAACCAATATAAATCCTTTAAAATTTCAATACCCTTTTTCATACAACAATTGCATTTCCTATTATAGAAAGTGAAATCCACAATATTGAGTACAATCCAACAGATAACAATGAAGATACAAATCCTTTTCCCCAATACAAGAATACCAAATTAAATAAGGAATTGTGATAATGGAGAAATAGCCAACACAAGGTGACTCAAGAACACCTTCACTACTCTAATTCCAAAATGACTCCATCATGAGGCCTATCCAAAATTTGAAAAAAAAAACATATAGAACCAACCATGGAGTACTCACCTCCCATTCCAGACCTCAAGGAGACCACCCTCGAGTAAGGAGAATAGGTAACCAATAGGTGACAACCCATTCAAATCTCAAAATATGGATTACAACACAAAAACACCCATCCAAGGCTTACATAATGGGATTCACCTTGAACACATGACAAGGGGGTGAAGGTGGACATACAATAACCATGCCTTTCCAAGGCTATAATTCGCATAAACTTTCCATACTTTCTCTTCCTTATCCTCTCCAAAGAAAGATTATAACATTAGCATGCAAGGGCCCATACACCTTTCATTTCTTTCCTCTTGACTCCATGATAAGAGACTCTACACTTCTATAGAGTCCAACTAACCTCTTCCCACATACTTGGCCACTTCTTCCCTATCCAAGGTGTGTACTATCATTACACCCTTCACAAAAATCCCTCATTCAAATCAAAAGATGAATACAATAAGCATGAAAGAAAACCCAAAATCCCATTCCCTTACATCACAACAAAAAAAATAAATTGATAACATACACAAGAGAATGAAATAAAATGCTAACCTATTTGCCAAAGAACAAAAATTCCATGGAAATGGTGGAGACCAACCTTCACAAGTGTTATGGTATAATGATGTTTGAGAAGAGCCCAATCCTTCTTTTGCTTCCTTCAATCCAAAACCCTAATGTCTCTAAAAGTAGAGAGTGGGTGAACACCCTCTAACTCCTAAAAGGGCCTCTAAAAAGGCCTCCAAATTCTACCTACCTACCAAAATTAAATTTAGAAATGACCCTTATGTCCTTTCGCTTTCCCTTGTCTCCTATCATAAATTTAAGATTGGAAAGGAGCGTAGGTTTGGGTAAAGGTCAAGAGTCCACTCAATTTTAGTAACATGTGGTAAATGAGATTTTAGAATTTTCATAAAGGCCACTAGGGGGTTCTAATAGTTTCAAAAATGTACCTAACCCATACTCCTAATACATAGGTACTTGGATTTTGCTAAAATAGACCTTTACAACCACTTTTTGGCCTCTAGAAGTGGATGAACACCCTCTAACTCCTCAAACAACCTCCAAATTCTACTCACCCACCAACATTAAATTCAAAATTGACCCTTGTGTCCTTTGGCTTTCCCTTGTCTCCTATCATAAATTTAAGATTGGAAAGGAGTGTAGGTTTGGGTATAGGTCAAGAGTCCACTCAATTTTTGTAACATGTAGGAAATGGGATTTTAAAAGGGTCACAAAGGCCACTAGGGGGTTCTAATAGTGTTAAAAATGTTCCTAACCCATACTCCTAACACTTAGGTACTTGGATTTTGCTAAAATAGGCTTCTAGGACCACTTTTTGGCCTTTAGAAGTAACTAGAAAAAGTGAATTTAAATAACCTCAATTATGGGGCTTTATAAGCATCTCCCAATCAAAATGGGGGTTAATTAGGTTCCTAATAGGTTAGTTAGGTTTAGAGTTACATTTCCAAACTTAGTAGACATTTCATTATATATACACATGACAAGTGTCAAGTGACACTGTAAAACAACATTAAACAACATTGACATGTCACTAATTAAACAATGAAATCACCTAATACATACACATAATTTTACAATTACAAATAAATCACATAATAATAAGTTTTGAATCTCTTCATTAGATCCAACCTTTCTTTCAAAGTTTCTAGATATGGTTGGTTACTGTTTTTTCAAAAATTTCCATGGTAATTTCTTGACACTTAATTTGAACATCAGTAAATCAATAAAATCACATGTGTGTGTGCGCGCGTGCGCATGTAATTCAAATTGCATAATCACTCAATGAGACATTCTACATTCTCATTTTATATAAACTTTTCCATTTCTACACATGATAAACATAACTAATTGCATAATCAAAATATAATAACATATTCATCAATTCAAATTAAAATACTAGAATAATCATCATAATGCATGCATATACCTAAAAATCATCAATAGAGGATACCAAACTATCTGAATGCATATAGCCTTGTAGTGCCTCTCTCGTTTGACTTCTGTAAGTCATCCTGATGGATGCAACCTTGCTGATCTTTTGTTGTGATGGGATCATGATTGTGACCCTGAGTGGTCTACACCGTCGAGGTGTTCAGATTTATGTTTCTGTATTAGTTGCTTTGATTATGCTTTTGACTGATCTTTGAGATTATGATGTGGTTTTTGGTTCATTGAGGTTTGTGCTAGTGGTTACCAGGATCGATGTGGTATCATGAGGTTGTTTTGTGATTACCTTGAGATGTGTGCATAGATTGCACTATGTTCTATTACCATGCTACACTGGACTAGGTTCCTATAGCAGTGGTTAGTCATGTTTATGACTGTGTTTGCTTATGTGTTTTAAATGCCTTTTTAATGTAGAGTAATCAATCTTTATTAAATGCATTAATGATTAGAAATGGATTGTTCATGTGGGATTATTTGGTTATGTGCTGCGAACATTTACCTTGTTATAATTCTGATTAGAGAGATATTTGTTACTCATGTTATGTTTACATTTGAGAGGACCTAAAGGTCAGATGTTACACTTTGATTCCAGTATCATGGATTTTAGACTACTATGCTGTTCAGTTAATCATATTGCATGATGATGCCATTTTGAGATGATAGTGTGTTTTATGATGATATATGATTATCTGGTATTTGGACATACCTCTGATTTTGTTATGTGATGGAATTAATGCTATGGTTATTTACTTCATTCCTGCGTTGTTATGCTTTATGTGAATGTGAGTGATGTAAATAGATTATTTTAATATAATTAAATAAATGGTTAAATTTGGTGATTTAATGCATTATTGCTTCGGCTATGTTATTATATGCAATTGCACTTGATAATGTTGTTTAGTGTGCAAGATTTATATCCCTGGCAGTGGCACATGGAGTTAGTGATTCATCCTTTCATATTTTACCAACGTCGTCCTGGTATGGTCGACGTATCCATAATTAAAGTGTTTAAATTAAACCTTTTGGTGATTATTAAATCCAAACTCATTTGCATTATGTGATTAGACCAGTAAGTGTGTCTGTGCATTTAGAGGTTCACATTGTCGCGAAAGTTATTAAGGAGATTTATGTATTTTTGGGTTTTCGGGCTTTTTAATTGATTTATTTTAATTTTTGGCAGCTTTGCCATAGATGAATTCCTATTTATAGGAATAGCCTATTTTCGTTTGGGTCGATTCAAGGTTTAACTAGGTTGGCTGGTTATTTGCCCTAATCGATTATTCACTCGAAAAGTGAATAAGTATCCAAAGAGGAATTTAATTCCTCACTTCTCACTTTCAAATTGGAAAGTTGGAGAGTAAAACCCAAAATCCTCTTCATGAGGATTTACTATTTTGTTCGTTGTGGGAGCTACAGGCATGGGATCGTCACGAGGTTGGGCTCGTTGGATCTAGCTCAGGAAAACTTTGGATTGCATGATTTTCAGCTACTTCTATGAGATATTTATTTTATGGTTCAGATTCCAGTTTTGCCCTTTTGGCTGTGAGGTAGGGTTTTCCTATTTTATTGTTTGTGCTCTGTTTCTACTTCTATTTTTGGTAGCCATTTTTTTGGAGGCTGAGAACTAGTGTTCCCCTCCATTTTTGTATGCTAGTTCTACTCGATTGGGCGGGTATGAACATTTCCCTATTTTTTGGGATGAGGGTTTCAAATTTTACACCATTATGCTGGCCATTTTTGCATATGGTGTTCGATTCTATTTATTTTTGGATTTTTGAACCCAAAGGTCAAATGGGTTTTAATTTTGGAATTTTTCTAAAAATTTGGGATTTTTACCTTGTTTTGTGTGCTGCCCTATTTTCTTGAGTTTTCTTGGCACAATGTGGGTCATGGACTTGGATGATCCGTTTGGATATCAGTTAGACCACTTTTGCACTTTAATGTTGCATTGGGATGCATGTTGCATTCATACTCTCGACATTGTGTTCGGTTGAGTGATTTTATACCTATTGTTATTGTTTCTTTTAGACCTTTGCTTTTGTTTCATGAATGCTAGGATTTGTGTAGAATCCATACTCTCGGATTGAGGCCGGTTGAGTGAGTTCATGATATTTGGTCTTGTTACATCATTGGGATTTGTGTAGAATACATACTCTCGAATTGAGGCTGATTGAGTGATTTCATGATGTATGATTTTTTTGGCTTTGGGATTCATGTAGAATCCATCCTTCTCGTGTTGCTTTTAGTTGGGTGTTTTCTTTGCATTGTGTTCTCATTCCTGTCCTTGTGTTATGATCTTCGTGATGGTGGTGCGCCACACATGAGTACGTCTACGTACATTTGTCAAGTGACTTGCGAGGCTCGATATTCCATGGTACTTTTGAAAGTTACGATCATTAGGGTTGGGATGAGAGTATGCATGCCCACGGGCACTTGTCATAGGATGAGCATGGGTAGGGTAGGGTAGCATATGGAGGGGCTTCTATCCTGCAACCTGGTGACTATTCCCCAGTTGGCAAAAGAAGTTTTATATAAGTGATAATTAAATTAAAACATTGGGTGGTGATGATTACAAGATAATAAAATGTGTGGGTTGTGCACCTTCTATTGAGAAGAGTAGTTGCCCTAGGTTGTGCACCTTCTGTCATGAAGAGTTGATACCCTAGGTTGTGCGCCTTTTGTCAAGAAGAGTAGCTGCCTATACTAGCTTGGGCTTTTGGATGCCAAGCGACTCTCCATGATGCCAGCCCCTACTTAGTAGCCTATTGAGTGTCTGACCAGGACTTGTACTCCTTGCATTGTCTTAGGTTCTTGGTTGCAACCATCATACTATCTGGCATTTGTGTTAGCCTTGGATGTTGTGCTTTATGTGTGTTTGTGGTTGGATCTTTATCTCCATCAGCACGGTGGGTGTGGACCTACAGGTACCACGTGGTTGGGAGGCGTAGCTACCTTCACCACTGCTAGGGATCGGTGTATAGAGACGATCTTTTGTCCTAGTGCGACCATTGTTGGATGTCTTCACTTGGTACTTCGAGTTCCAGAGTATGCTTTCTTGTGATTTATGCTTTCATTAGGATGCTTGTATATCATTTTTAGATGATGTTATTTTATTTGACGCATTCCCTTATTATGATGTTTAGCATATGATTAGATGTTGTGAATTGTTGTATTAGCATATCTGTTGCTTATTGTTGTTTAGCATGTGATAGGTGATGTTATCTACTGTAGGATTATCTTATGCTTTTCTACTAGCATGTTAGATTTCCTTATGCTTATATTGTTGCATGTTTTTAGTAGTGACGTCCCTATTATGATAGTACTAACGATCTGGTCGGTGGCTTGGGATGTTACGCGCGAGGGATGGCTAGGACCCACGATGGTCTTATGATGCTATTGATGGTTGGGAGGAACCACATACTTAGTTTGGTTCTTCAATTCACTATGATGTTTATTTCAGTGTGTCCTTTGCTGCTATAGTTTAGATGGATAGATGTTCCTTCTGTGTTATTCTTGCACATGAGTGTTCATTCCTCAAGCCTTTGTGGATCTGGTACTCCCTGGTGTGGAGGTTCTTTGCTCTATTTTTGGTCCTTTTTTCTTCTGGGAGTGTTTTCATGTTTCTATGGGCGACATTTTGTCAGCATTGTGTGACATAAAAATGTATCGCACGCCCATATAGACTGTGTCATAGGATACTGTAAAGTATCACACACCTTCTTGAGAAATGTCGTACGACACTAGAAGAGTGTCGCACACCTTCTTGAGAAGTGTCGTACAATCCTGTAAAGTATCGCACACCTTCTTGAGAAATGTTGTATGACACTGGAAGAGTATCGCATTCCTTAAGGAGAAGTGTCACATGATTTTTGTGAAAAACTTGCGCATGCAATCAATGGGCACTTTTCTTTGTGATTCAAACTTTTTGAGAGTTTTTCTAGATACCCTTTTGGGTGTTCTTCAACTCTAAGTTGTTGCTTTTGAATTCTGTCAATTTCTCTTGAAATCCAATTTTTGTGTTTCTATTTTTGTCTATTGGGGTTTAAATATATCGTTTAAGTATAAGTTGACATATATTTAGACATATATTTAATTTCTTATACTTAAGATATATTTTAATATATGCAACAAATCTTTTGAGATAGGTTTCAAACCTCTCGGAGATAAGTTATGGATTCTAGAAAATTTCAGGGCTTCAGAAATTCAGACTTAGCCAATTTTTAGGGCTCCAGGATTTCAGGCTTAGCCAAATTTCAAGCTTTTGCATTTTACCCCAGCTTGGTGTTTTGTTGATGAGTGGTTGTTTCTTGTGCCCTCATAAAATGCGTTCTCGTTGTTGGCTTTGTTTGTGTGTGTCAGTTTGGTAGTGGCATTTGGAGATTCATTGGTTGCTGGGATGGTGGTGAAGTCTTGCGTTGTGATCATTGTGATCCTTGTATGATGTTGTCATGTGCATCCATACTTGTAATAAAAATAAAAATTCTTGGCTTGTATTTCATCCTTGTTTCCAAGGATCTCCAGGCGGGGCATTACAAGCCTAATCATCAAGGTACCATAAATAACATCATCATCATCATAAGGTGAAACACCTCATAGCTTCATTAGTACAAATCAATGTTTAAACAATAAAACAATGTAGTAAATCTTGAATCATAGAGTATCAAAACATGAATGTATCAACTGATCTCAATTTCCATTAGGACACCTAAACCATAAAACCTTAATTCATATCCATCATCATTATCATCTAAGTCCATAACTTTCTTTCACCTAATTATGAAAATGTATCCTAGAGAACACACACAATTTTTATGATTTAAACTATAATTTTGAGTAACTGAATAACTCATTCCACTACAGAAGTATACCTTCTTCTACATAATACCCTAACAACCTTAAATCATCACAATGTATTTTTAACCATTTAGAATTAAGCTACTTATGGGAACTTCTAGTGAGTTAATGATCTTTTTCTTGGAGTTTCTAATGATTCATAGGAGGGTAAGTATTAAATTATATAATTGTAAAAATCATCAAATCATTTTACATAAGATAGCTAGAGTATATCATAATGTTTTCTACATGGTTTCTAGAAAGATTGTCAACATTTTCCCATACCATTACCTTGTCGTGGTCATATATCCATTCAAATATCCTATAAAGGATTTAACAGAGAAATTTATATTTAAAAATATATACGAGGAGGGGTCTTACATCCTCCCCCAATTTCCTTTGACTTCCTCCTAGAAGTCACTCAACTAAGATGTTCATCCCATGCTAGAACTTGTCTAGATTTATTTCAAGATTTAGTCTGATACAAAAAGAATGATTTATAATTCACATATACACTTAAAGATAATACCATGTTTACCTTGTTACCCTTACTAAAAGTGAATTTCAACCCATAACTCTAACATGGGCACATTTCCTAGGGTCGAACACTTTTTAAAACATGTAATTCACATATAAATAACATTATAAACTAGTATGAATATACTTATAGAGTCTCTCATTAATACCATAAGGTTTTTAGAATTTCCATATACTCACTCATCAAGGTAATAGTTGTATGAGACTCCCTTAAATAAGGTTTCCTTAAAATATAACTTGGATCTTTATCAAGTGCTATTCACTTTTACTCTAGAGTTTTCATTGCATATTGCTTCTTTGATAGGACACTAAACAAGTCCATCACAAGATGTGTACCTTTTTCATCTAAATACTTTATTAGGTTAACTTGTAACCTTAACTAGTTTTATGTTGGGGTACAATCCATTACTCAAAATAGTCCACAGATATTCACTAGTCATGTTACTGAAGTATCGAGAGAGGGTGGAGCATGAATACCTTTACTAAGAACCCCATACCATAATGTAATATCTCCACTTGATTGTTACGAATCCCTTTGATAGGCCTATCATAAGTCACTTTTCTAACACAATTCACAAGAAGGTGCCTCAAAATTTAAATTCAAAATCAAAGATGAAATATGCAATGAAAAGAATAAAACAAAAGAAATCAAGAGTGGCCACAATAGTAAATTTTTTAATCAAGAAATAAAGGAATTTCCTAGAAGAAAAAATGAACTATCAACAATAAATTTGGTTAAGTATCCCAACATAACATTTTTGGCAAGTAGGAAAGAATATAAAAATACAAAATTTGAAATAAAAAAAATAAGGAAATAAATAAAATTTCTTACAAAATTTATATTACTAATATAATGTGGTCACACCAAGGTTATCAAGGGAAAGGAGGAATCTTAGGTCTTTTAAATACATTACATGGACCTTGCATCAAACTTAGATGGTTGTCTATAGACCATATTGCTAAAATTGTGATTGATCTCATGTACTAGCAGCCTAGCTATCTTCATTGATAGTGCCCTACAGTTAGGGTTTACTGTACCAAGGAGTGTATCTAGACTACAAACCCCATTATAATGTGCAAATGTGAGGATAACCAAAATGAGTTTCCTTCCATCCTCTTATTGTTATAGGGTCTCCTTTTGAAGAACCTAAACATGTGGGGACATTAGTGTTAATTATAATACCAAACCATTATCCTCAATTCACTATAATTACATTCTAAGCATCTACCCACAATATTTCTTAGGTCAAATTCACCACAATATAGAAGTTGAAGTTGTGCTATCAAATTCACCAAAAAATTGTATGATGATGTATACATATATATCCTTATCCTATATTTTTTCATTGGTTACACAAACTCTAATTATCATTAGAGAATGCACTAAATGCTACTTCTCTTATCAATAATCCATATTCCATGTCCCCCATTCATAAATGTCTTATGAATCCATCCTTAAGTTGTAGGTTTGTAACTAGGTAGGTATAAAATCATTAGATGGATGTTATCAATGATTACTTATTTACTCTAATTAAAACTACCTCCTCACCATGGTATAGGTCATAATTACTTTTCCTATCATGCCTCATGGCTTGTAATCCTCCTATACTTAACCCTAAAAATTGAAACCCCCTTTTCTTGACCTTACTTTCTCTATATTATAGGATTATAATTGATCCAAGAATCTCAATACTAGGGTCTAAGAGTATATACTTGGTAGCTATAATTTAGTATCACTCATGCTTATAAAATAAGCTTGCTAACATAAAAAGACACACATAACCATAACTTAGAAGTTTTATTTTTTTATCTTACTAGTTCAATACTATATTTTACATACTTCTCACTATTTGATTATGTTCTTACCATCATATTTAGACAATTTTATTACACGATTAGGGTTCTATTCCTTATAGTAGACTGAGATACTCCTATTCTTTAGGTGTCCCTAACTAACTCATTTGTTGAGTTAACATCTTGGATTATTGTCATATTATTTGAGGTTCCAAAAGGTTACTTGTAGATTTAAATTGAGCTCTTTTTTTCTTTCCAAAGATTACCAAAATAGTACATTTTAACTCATAATAGGTAAGAGGTATCCCAATAGCTTGATAAAATTGCATACCTTTAAAGTGTTACCATCCCATCTACTCATCATTATATTTTATTGACACAATATCTTAATCCTGAAACAAAAAATTAAATTAAATTAAATTACAAAGTTTTGTGATGTGGAACCTAATTAGACTCGTAGGTTTATTCAACATGGTTTCTCCCTAGATTATTTCTATCGGGGTTTGGAGGAAATGCCCCCAAGATAGGGTCAAGGGGCATTTCCCTAGGTATGCTCCCTATCATAGTACAGGGTGGGGTCAAGAGGAAATGCCCCCATGAGGGTTTTGGGGGGTAGCACCCCCAAAGCCAAAAATGACCTTATATTGTAAAAGGCATTGGCTACTATTTTTTGTTGGATGACTTATTCTAGCCCTAATTTTGTAAGTAGAAAAATCTTGTATAAAAAGGCTTAGGGTTCAAGATTTCAAAATGTATGGTGATATTGTAGCTTCTTGTAGTGGTATTGAGTTGTAAGGGATTACATATTGTAATCATTGGATAATTATAATGTTGGACTTACTGTTGGTGGGCATAGCCTAGGGATTGGATGAACCAAGTTAAATCTTTGTGTCTTGTGTTCTCTTCTATGCAATCAATTATTTTTTGATATTGGTTATATTTGCATTTAACTATTATTTCTGTCCGAGGTTAATCTTTACACAAAGATCATAGGTTTCTATTTATTTATGTTGTAATGTCTAATTCAAATCTAGTCTATTTGATTATACTTGATATCAACTACAATAATTTCATGAGTGAAATGGTCAGACAAAATTTGATCCCTACTAGAGATGATGCTAAACACTTTCTCTTTGATTACTAAGTTATTTGCTCATTTCTAGACACATGATTGAAAGATGTTTTAGGGTTCTTAACTTAGTTTTCCCCCAAGGTGTTAGTGTTCAAAATAATTTTGAATACCCTATGAGATGATAATCTACCTTAATACCAATACCACATTCTTATATCTAATCATTTGTTTCAAGTCATTAAGACATGTTTATCTATTGTGGTTGACTATTTATGATTGTTAATACCAATTTCAAGTTTTTCTTAGGTTTACTCATGATTGTCAAAGTTTAAAAATAATACATTATCTTATTAAAATTCTACAATGAGAAATCCCTACTTCATATAGTAATATTTAAACTTATACACTTAACATGAACCCTTTTTTGTCCAAGTGCTACAAACCTAGGCTCTGATACCAAAATGTCATGCCCAAAACTAAGGTAAAAATACACCAACAATTTATTTTTAAAGGTAATCTAAACTAAATATGACAAATACTAAGATAGAATATATTGTCAAAATATGTCAACATGATAAATAGATCTTTTTGAGTCACAAGATTTAGGTAATAATTGAGTTTCAATAACATTTTCAAGGGATGCAGTGTCGTTATCCAACAAATTGCATTGGTTCAAAACCTATGAATTAAGTACTATAGGAACACTCAGTTGGGTTTGTTTAAGGTTGGTTGATTGAATCATGATTAAAGTATGTCACCATTTTTTAGAAGCATTAATGATGTTTTAAGTTTCTAATTTGAATTTGAGTTAGATGGTTTTAGTATAGATGAGATTTGATTCACAAGTTTTCATTTCAAATATGAAGACGAGAGAACACCACAACACTGCTACATTTAGGTTTTAATCATAATTATGTGTAAATCAAACCTACTTAGCTAGATTTAAATTCACAACATTTAAATTGATTAATAACATAGTTCCATTAGATTGTTATGATACCTAGTAGTCATTTCAAAATGCCAGTTCAATTTGCTAGGTAAACTAGTTTTGCATCTTTAAGAAGTTGACCTATCACCTTAATACTTGATCTTGATTATAATCATAACCTATTTAAAACTAATTAAAAAAGTAAATATTCATTATTTAATCATTTACAACATTTATTTTGTCTTTAAAATATGTTCCTATGCCAATATTAGGTTATCTACATAAGACCCCTTCAATAACCCTTCAAACCTATAACCTTTGCAATTCAAATTAATTGAACCCATAACTAAATACATAAAAATATTATTAGAAATTATTTAAAGATTTAATATACTATCTAACCACATGATAATAATCACTAAACTAGGCCTATTCTTCCCTAATCCTAATAAAAATACTGACTAAAACCACTTTGTCAACCTTAATAATCTTAACCATATACTAACCTCTATTTATGCATTTTTAATTTACTAAGCTTTAATTATAACCTACTAACCATACTACACTTTAAAATAAAATACAATAACTATACTAATTCAGATTACATTCCTAAACATATCTTAACACTAACTACTCAACAAGTCTCTACAACCGAAACCTAGACTAATCCTATATAATACAAATCTAATCACTAAAGGATTTTATCCAAACTTGAATTATTACCCTTTAAACCATACAAGATTTACTAATTTCATTAAACTATTAAAAATGAACTAAATACTATTAGAAATAACCTATTTACTACTAACCATGATTACCCATCCTAACTATCCTACCCCTAAGCTCCTATGACCACTTGGCCACTTGCAATGCCCTCCCTAAGACTTACTTGGGCACTCCCTAAGGCTAGGCACTCTGCCCAAGCACTATGAGTGTTCCCACATGCAAGGTACATTTGAAAAGGCATGTTTTGAATGAAAAGTGAAGGTGATGTGTTAAAAAGGTAAACACATTAAAGTTAGTTTTATCTGATTTTTGCAAGACAAAACATTGTAAAGCTCTCTGGTAGCCCAATGCTCATCTCATGTGGAGGCTTAGGAATGGAGGGAGTAATCACATAACAAAAGGTGATAATGGAAAAAGGTAAGTGGGTAAGTATAACGTATTGGTTTCTACAAAGGGGTGAAGGTGGACTACCATGTAGGAGATTCCAAATGTAAAACATACAATAACCATGCCTTTCCAAGGCTAGAATTCACATAAAAATTCCATATTTTCTCCTCCTTATCCCCCCCAAGAAAGATCAGTAACATTGGTATGCAAGGGCCTATAAACCTTGCATTTCTTCCTTGTTCTCTCCATGAGAAGAGAATATACACTTCCATGGAGTACAACTAACCCCTTCCCCCATACCTAGCCACTTCTTCCCTATCCAAGAGTGAGTAATTTGAATACACCCTTCACAAAACTCCCTCATTCAAATCAAAAGATGAACACAATAAGCATGAAATCAATCCCAAATCTCATTCCCTTACATCATAACAACAAAAATACATTGATCACATATGTAAGAGAATGAAATAACATACTAATATATTTTCAAAAGAACAAAAACTTCCCTTGAAATGGTGGAGACAAGCCTTGACAAGTGTTATGGTATAGTGATATTTGAGAAGAGCCCAATCCTTATTTTTCTTTCTCCAATCCAAAACCCTAATGTTTCTAAAAGTAGAGAGTGGGTGAACACTCTTTAACTCCTCAAAGGGCCTCTAAATTGTATCCAACCATCAACATTAAATTTAGAATTGACCCTTGAGTCCTTGTCTTTCCCTTGTCGCCTATCATAAATGTAAGATTGGAAAGGAGTGTGGGTTTGGGTAAAGGTAAAGAGTCCACTCAATTTTCGAAATATGTGGTAAATGAGATTTTAAAAGGGTTAGAAAGGTTACTAGGGGGTTATAATATTGTCATAAATATTCCTAACCCATACCCCTAACACTTAGGTACTTGGATTTTGATAAAATAGGTCTCTAGGACCACTTTTTGGCCTCTAGAAGTGACTAGAAAACTTGAATTCAGATAACCTCATTGGTGGGGCTTTACAAGTATCTCCCAATAAAAAGAGGATTTAATTAAGTTCCTTATAGGTGAGTTAGGTTTAGGGTTACATTTCCAACCTTAGTAGACATGTCATTATATATACACATTACAAGTTTTAGGTGACACTATAAAATAACATTACACAAAATGGACATGTCACTAATTAAATAGTGAAATCACTTAATACATACATGAAATTTTATGATTATGAAATAAGTTACTTAACAAAGAGGTTTCAATATCTTCATTAGATTCAAGCTTTGTTTCATAGTATGGACATATGGTTAGTTACTAATTCTCTGAAAAATTTGCATTTTAATTACTTGCACATTGAATTTGAATATCAGTAGGTCAATAAAATCACACGTGTGTGTATATATAATTCAAATTGCATAATCAATTGATGAGACGTTATATATTCTCATTTTTTATAAACTTTTCAATTTCTTCACATGATAAACATAATTGATTGCATAATCAAAATTACATAACATATTCATGAATTCAAATTAAAATACTAGAATAATCATCATAATGCATGTATATACCTAAACATCATAAACATCATCAATAGAGCATACTGAACTATTTGAATGCATATAGTCTAATCATCAAGGTACCATAAATAACACCATCATCATAAGGTGAAACACCTCATAGCATCGTTAGTACAAAATATTATTTAAATAATCAAACAATGTAGTAAGTCTTGAATCACAGGGCATAAAAACATGAATGTATCAACTGATGTCAATTTCCATTAGGATACCTAAAACATAAAACCTTAATTCATATCCATAATTATAATCATCTAAAATTCCTTAATTTTTTATCACCTAGTTATACAAATTTATCCAAGAGAACACACACAATGTTCATGAATTAAACCATAATTTTGAGTAATCAAATAACTCATCCCAATGTAGAAGTATAACATCTTGTACATGATACCCAAACAACCTTAACATGTCTCAATATACTTTTAATATTTATAATTAAGTTACTTAAGGGCACTTCTAGTGACTTAATGATCTTTGTCTTCGAATTTCTAATGATTCATAAGAGGATATGTATTAGATTATATAATAGAAACAATTATCAAATTATTTTATGTAACATAGCCATAATTTATCATAATGTCCTCTACATGGTTTCTAGAAAGAACGTCAACATTTTCCCATACCATTTCCTTGTGCTCATATATCCATTCAAATCTCCTATAAAATATTTAATAGAGAAATTCATTTTTTAAAAGTACACACGAGGATAAGTCTTATTGTAGATGCTTAAAATCATCCCAAAAGACTATATTAATTTATTTAATATTGTCCTTGACATTATAATTAATTAATTATTAATTAATTATATTTTTCATATTCTTCTACCTATTTAATTAAATTTATTTAATTAAGTAGGTTCACTTTCCTAAGGTATTTAAATTTAATTTAAATACCTCCAGCCTTAATGTGTTAAATTTACTTAATACAAAATCCCTCCATAAATCCCCCTTTTAAATAAATTCTATTTATTTAAATCCCTCCATCTCATTAATTCTTCTAAACCTATGATTAAATTTAATCTTATTTAATTTAATCTTAAACCTAGCATAAAACCTAGTCTACACCCATCATTTTCATCCTCTTAAGCCTACTTCCACCCTTTAATCCCACTTAATCATCCTAATCACTTTCCTAATTCCCCTCATTAGCCTAAGTGTGTGCTCACACATGTGTGTGACCACTCCTCTTGCACTCTTCTCTTCCACTCTTCCTCTCAAGCTTGCTCACACATGTGTGAGAAAGCTTTGAATATTTGACCACTTGCATGGCTTACATGTCACCTTATGTGGCACCTACATGGATGCCACCTCATCAAGCCCTCCCTCAAGCCTATAAATAGATGCCTTGTCTCAAACATTTTCATCTCCCATTATTGCATTGTTATCATGTTGGTTTGAGTTTTTTAGCTTTCATAGTAGTTTGAGTTTAGAGCTTGCATAGTGATTTCTAGGTTGCATACTAACCTTTGGTAGTTGATTTAGAGTTCATTTGCATTATTAGAGTAGGTTTATGGCTTTCATTTCTCATCTCCATTTCATTTGCATCTTAGTTTAGCTTGCATCATAATTTAGATTCTTTTATTGCATTTTATATTTTCATCTTTGAATGCCTTCAATTATGGTTTTCTCCATAGCCATTGTTTTAGGTGTTCTTCATATTCATATAGCATAGGTTCATAGTTTCATCACTCACATTTGCACATTCACCATTCAAGAGATTCAATACATAGTTGTGTTTGGGAAAGCACACCAAACATTCCACCAATCTACTAACAAGGCCTCTCATGGGTGCCTTTGTTGAGCTATAGAGGTTGCTTGAGGATTTGGCTTGATTACCTACTTTGAGTTGCAAAACTCAAGAAAGCATTAGTTTGTTTGTTATTTCATTTGGGGAAATACTTGATGCATAGTTTGGTTTGAAATAATGTTTTCTTGTTGATTCATGCTCCCTACAGGTCAATTTCTTCTAGCATACATTTTGGCATACTTGGTGGGACCCACGTCCTTAATTTCATTTCAAAAATTTGCAAGTGAACCTTGTTTAGTCACAAAAACATCGCATTGTCATCCACACTAGCCATAGCATCTTCCCCATTTGTCATCTACACAGATTAGTGTCTACACAAATAAGCTTCTTTGACAACTAGCATCTCCGCCCTATAACTAAAACCACTTGTTTCATCACCAAAAAACCTATTTTATTGTCTGCATAGTTTTCCATTTTGACATCTAGGTTTTCTTTTTGTCCTCTGCAAAAAAATATTCAGTCCTCTGAATATCATAATTTTTCATCTGCAACCTATCCTTTGTCATCTATGACTTTCAACGTCCCTACAGTTTACTTTGTCATCTGCATCTGACAGTGTCACATCACCTCAAAAATCATACTTAGTTGTCCTCTGTCATCTGTGTTGATTACCTTCTATGCATTTCATCATCTCTATAGTTTAGTGTTTGTGTCTACTATCGTCTACACCTACACTTTGTCATCTGTGCCTATAGACAAAGTTGTACAAGTTTTTGAATTTATTTTTGCTAACTGGTGACTTACAAGTTTTTACTAACGATTTTTATGTAGGAAATTAACCTTGAAAACTTAAAAAGAAAAAATAGTAGTGATTCTTATCACTTTAAACTTAAGGGCTAATTAAATTGTATGGCTTAATCACTCTCATTTGAATGAATGAATGTTTACCATAGAAAACATTTGGACTTGGTGCTTAAAATTGACATGAATGTTTAGGGTAGAAATTTTTTTTGGAATTGGTACTTAAAAAAGAATTCATACCCTCTTGAATGCTTTAAAGGATAATGGACATGTATGCCTAGGCTACAGAACATTTGGAATTGGAGCTTAAAATTGACATGTATGCCTAGGCTAGAACACATTTGGATTTGGTGCTTAAAATGAAGTCACACACTCTTGAATGCCATAAAGGAAATTTATTTTATTTTCAACATCTTTCATTTTCAACATTTCATTTATGCACGCTCGATTTACTTTCTTGTTGACGAATCCACACTTTATTTATGTTGGTGACATTTCAAGTTGGAAAGAACCTTGCATGTTTTAATCATGAGTGTCTTCAAGTAGATAGAAAACTTAAAGCTTCATTGGAAAAGAACAAATGTCTTTTAAACCCCAAGGTCATTTATGTATTCTCTCCTCTTGCAACTTCGGGTGATCTTGGGTGCACAAGAAATAAGTGATCTTGTTTTTATCTTTTTTAGGAGGCTTTCTTGGGGATTTCATCACCCTTTGAGATGACCTGAACTCTAGTGTTTTGGTGGAGTATAAAAATCGGGAGGTGAATCAAAAGACACCTCTCTTGGAAGTAAAATCTTGTCACTCTTAGCTAAGTCCCAAAGAACTTTATACCTTTGGGAAGTGAAGGAGGAGATTTGGGTTATCGTCCCCCCTTGGTTGTGTGGCATTATTTTTTTTATCAAAAGATTTGGGCCTCATGTACCTTGTGTATATCGAGGACACCCTCTAGTTGATCCTTGTACATCCTAGTTGAAACCTTATAGGATTGTTGGTGTGTTTGATGTGCTTAAGTGTTTGAAACCCTCCCTAGTTGAGGGGGACACACCAGCTACACTAGTCTTGTACATATTTCATTATTTGATTTTGCATTCCAAATTTGAAAAAATCTAAAAACATCATAAAACATGAAAATCCAAAAAACATCATAAAAATTCAAAAATCCAAAAAAAAAAAAAAATTTAAAAACAACAAAAACAAGTCTTGGTTTAGATCCTCTTAGTCAAGTTGTCCACATCAATTCCACATCACTTATTCTTTCCATCAAATTCATCACCCTTATGCATCTCTTAATCATTCAAACCATTCCTCATTAAAGTCTTAATTATCTCTATTCATCCAAATCATTTCCTCATCTCCCTAATCATTCAATCTAATTCATAATCTTCATCCTAATCATGGTTCATAATCTACATCATGGTTCAATTCCCTCATCCAATGCTTCATCATCATTCTTCTAATCCAATTCCTTGTCAAATTCAATCATTTCTAATCAATTCTTAATTCAATCCATTTATATCTTCATCCATAATCAATCTTTCTAATTTCATTATCATCTTCTTCTAATTCAACTTTTCATCAAATCTTCTACTTTGGACATAGGAGCATTGTTATCAACATTGGACTTTAATTCAAATTCCACATTCACGTGTTTGCAATATCATAGGGCTTTTATCAATATCAAATCAAACCCTCATCCAATCAATCTCAATATCAAATTCAATCAAATTCAATCAAATCAAATCAAATCAAATCCAATTCAAATCAAATCCAATTCAAATCAAATCAAATCCAATTCAAATCAAATCCAATTCAAATCAAATCAACACAAATCCCACAATTGCTCCTAGTACCAAGTTCATATTTCATTCATCATCAAATCTCTCACCACTCCTCATCTAATCTATGGATAATAATTGGATTAATCAAATGGTTGATGATCATCACTGACAATATGGAGTTATACCTCCCTTTCAACCTATATATCAAATCAATCCTCATAACTTCATATCCAATTATAGTCCATCTCATGTTCATTATTCTTCTACCTTTGGCAAGGGAAATCCACTTCATTATCCTTCAACCACATACAATTCCATTCATAGCCCACACAATTCCTCAAGCACAAATGACCTTGCCAAGGAAATTGAGGAACTAAAGAATACAATCTTGAACACAGCAAGCCCACAGGAAAAGGCCACCTTCTATGCCATGTGTCCTTCATTTTCTAGTCCTCATGTTGCATCTAATCCCAACCCTCCATGCAATTCCCTATACTTTGAGCCTAATGTCAAAAACCATCATCCCAATCCCCTACCCATAGTTCCACCCTCACACAATCCTAATCCTCCAAAAACATCATCCCCACCTCATAGTAGGTTTTTCTCACCTAAATTCTTGTCTAAGTACAAAATTCAAAATAAAGTGATCCAGTCACCCAAAGTCATACCCCTAAATCCATCTCAAGATCTTCCTCCAAAGCATGTCATTATAGCTTCCTTGTCTCCTCTAGATCTAAGAATTTCTCCATCCCATCATTCCACTATCCCTCAAGATCCATCTATCCCTCTTAGTCCATCTCATGATTTCCTTCCTAATCAAGATCATGGCATTCCATGTCTCACATACCTTACCAATTTCACTCCATCTCGAGAGTTAGCATCCATAGATCCTCCACTTCATGAAGAAATTCCTTCCACTCCATCCACTAGTACTCCTCCATGTCAAGATCAAATCACTCCATCTCATGGTTCCATTCCCTCCGCTCCATTATCTAATTCTATTCCATCTCATGATCCTCTTTTAAGTCAAGATCAAAGCTCCCCTTCATTTTTCTTTCATGATCTCCCTTCATCTCAAGATTCTATTATCCCTCATGATTCTTTGCATGATCCTATCACACCTATCCAATCCACTCATGAACCCCATATACATGGACTCGCATCTTGTATTGAAAATGATAAGTATCCCATTGAAGAAATAATGTCTCAATATGTTGGTACCCCTTCCACTCCTTCCAAACCTCAAATTCCTCCTTCCAAACCTAAACATTCCCATCATCCATCTTCCAAGTCCATCTTCGGCCCTTATATCCATAATCTTCTTCCTTCTTCGTTACCATCCATTTTGGGTCCTTATGTTCCATAGCCAAACCTTTCATCCCTTCCATCCATTTTGGGTCCTTACATACATCCATCCACCATATCCATGTTTTCCACTTCATCCCCTCATGCTCTTAATAAAGATCAACAAAGGTGCACATCCTTGAATCCCTTACAATGCCATTCATACACTCTCCACCCAATTTATCTTCATGCACCCATACCATGGCCAATGGAAGAAAATTGGATGCTTAAGAAAAAGAGAATAAAGCCAAAAGTCCACAAAAATCAAAGGATCAACATGTCCCCTCTAAAAGACATGCTCAAGAAAACAAAAATACAATCCAAAATAGAACTCAAAGGCCACAAAGGCTACAAATCAAAAATGCAAAAAAATTTGTGGATCCCAAAGCTACTTAATGTAGCAATGAATCCCAAAGAATGATTCCAAATGACATCATATTTTGCTAATCCAACAGCTTCCTACCTTCATAATTCATCCATGCTTTCACTTTCCAAATCCATTTTGGGTCCTTATATACCCAAATCCACCATCCCAAATCCATCATCTCCTTCATCCATTTTGGGTCCCTATATCCCAAAATCAAAACTTACATATCCTCCACAATTTCCTCCTTTCCATCACCCTTCAAGATGTGTGTCAATGATGATCTTCCAGCATCCTTCATCCACTCATTCACAAGTCTTCCAACCTAGCATCCATCAACCATGTCTTCCTCCCACCCACTCCACCCCCTTAATCCAACCTTTTTCATAAGTCATTGCCCTCCATCCACTATCCTACCAACATCTATGAGAAAATCATAAAAATTCCTTGAAAATAACAAAGAAAAAAGGAAAAGATATCAAGGGATCCCATCCATGTATCTAGATGCTTGAGTCCTCCCTTCATTTTCCTATCATGTCTTCCACTTCCACTTATCCATCCATTCACTTTTCCTCTTCCACTTGCACTCTACACTGGGGGCAAGATCCATCCATACCAAGCTTCCTTACATAGCTTCCATACTTCCATCTACCACTCATCATCCTTTTCCATCTTTGATCTTGACTTTCACTTTCCTTTCATCAATCCATATGCTCACTTGACATATCCCTTGTGCATTATCCATACATTTTCCTACATACTTCCATAACCATTCCATATCTTTGATCTTGACATGCTATCCATATCTTGCATTCCATAGTCCTTCTCATGTTCATCCATTTTCCATCCATAGTCCTACATACATCCATCCTTCTTTCATATGTCCTTGATCTTGTTTATCCCTTCCATTTCATCCACTTCATGTCATATACCACATTTTATCCATATCATTACCCCTTTTTCCATACCCTCCCTCCCATACCCCTTCTTTATTCCAATTTCATACCTATGCTTGTGATCCATACTAGAGGCACAATAAAAAATGTTCATACTGTATATGAGCAATGTTAGTATGCGAATAGAAACCAACTTTAAATAAAGCTTCTACAAACTAAAAAAAATTCATAAACTTCAAGATAGACTAAGATGAGCTCTCAATTGAGAATATGAGCCATTAATGGACTCTCTAAATAAGAATCTCTCTTGTTGAGTGGCTTTGTCTAAATAGATAGGATGTATGCTCAAGCTTATGCTGCAAAAAGGGCTTCAAATGGAGTTGGAATTTGGGTGTGAGTGTATGGTTTTGATGTAAAATGGCTTCTTAAAATGGCATTATGACTTTACTTCATGGATTGTGTTATTTTGCAAAGGGGAAGGATCCATGTTATAGGCAAGAGGCTTGAGGGATTGAGGGCTTAGATGCAAGGATGGGGAAAAGCTCATGGGGGGCTCAGATTGCATGAGAGGAGAGCACATGGATTGTGCTTCCTTACAGCCAATCAGGGAGTGACACATGTCATAGGGTGAGAGGATGGAGGAAAGGGGAAGGATGAGTCAACAAAGGAGGCTCAAGGGATAAAATCTTCATAAAGACCCTCATAATGACTTGTAAGAGCAATAAAAGGGCTTGGAAGAGTCATTTATGGCCTAGTGGGCTTCATAAAGTTTTATGGTTGAGATATTTTGAGGGAGATGAGAGCAATTTTGACTTGGACTTGATTAGGAAGGTTTTAAGCTTGCTTAGGCTTGTGAAAATGATTAGAGGATGGATTAGGATGGTTTAGGATTAGCTTAGGGATAGGCAAGTGGATGGCATTTAATGAGGGTGGGTGAAGGAGGAGATATTTGTTAACTTTGGCTTGGGTTAGTAAGTTTTAACCCATGTTTAGGGAATGTGACAAGGTTAGGAGGGGATTAGGATTAGGTTTAAAGACATCTTCTAGAAGAGTCTAGACTTTGGATGAGGATAAAGACTTTCTAGAATAGTCTAGAATTTCTTAGGATGAGGATGAAGACTTTCTAGAAGAGTCTAGAACTTCCTAGGATGAGGATAAATTAGATTTTTAGGAAATAAATATAGTTTTATTTATTTCAAGGGTTTGGGTTGAGGAGATATTTATTAAAACTTTTTAAATAAACATGAGGATTAATATTTAATCTTAATTAAATATTTTGAGTTGGGATTAGGGGTAGGAAATGATAGGATTAGGCTTTAATCAAAATTAAAGAAGGATTAGAAGATTTTGGAAGAGGTTAGTGGTCTTAAGGAAATTGGCCAAGTTTTGGGCAAAAAATAATTTTTTAAATTTATTTTGGGTTTTTTGGTCAATTTATTAATTAAATAATTAATAAATAAGGAAATAATGTTTAAATAAGATTTAAACATTTTTGGGAGGGATTCCTTAATTAAATATTTTTAATTAAGATAAAGGGATTTAATGGCATAAAAATAAATAAATAAATTAAATAAATAATTAATTAATAAATGATGATGTCATCAAGAATTTTTCAAAAAATAAAAATACTTTATTTTCTAAAGGTTTTTAGGTGTCTACATTTTTCTCCTCTTTGATGTGATGCCGCAAGTGGCATGGCATCAAAGATAAGAAAATAAGATGCTCAAGGCTAGAGCAGAAGAGGAGAGAATGGACTACAAGATGCCCCCTCAAGAAGGCGGCGGGGAGAGAAAGCGAGGCTTGACGACTTCTTGAAAAGTACAAGAATCCGAGATGAGCAAGAAGACTCAGATTGGCTTAAGAGAAGAGGTTTAGTTAGCTCAAACTTTCACTACAAGAGAATGATAAACGGAGAATCAGAGGCACAAGAGGAAGCAAGCTTAAGATCTCAGGGATTGCAGAGGATGAAGGAGTGGAGTGCTATAAAAGGAATCTAGGATGGGGAGATGGATAAGGGGATTATAAAGCTGATGCAACAGGATTTCAAAGAGTCAGATTGGTGAAAGATGGGTTTCGGAGATCCCTAGGACTAGGATTGTGGATCTCGAAAGATGAGGCTTGGTGGATTGATTTGGATTGGTGGATCCCTAAGACTAGGATTGTGGATCCCTAAAGCTAAAGGTGAGGAGTGATTCAAAGAGATATTGATGCATAAGCTGGGGTAGGAGAGATGGATGCTAGATATGGATGGGGGATAATGGAGATGAAGGAAAACCATTGAAGCTTTTTGAGTAGGGGGATAATTCAAAGAGAAGTACCACCATGTAGTTGAGCACTAGATTTTCTATAGGACTGTTGGTTAATTGCCAAGGTTACCAAGAACATCAAGGCCTTTTCACCAACTGTCCAGAGGACTGACATATTGACTCAAAAAAAAATGCAAGGATTGCCCCAGTATCACACATGAATCCCAGAGGAAGCAATGTGGAAACGACACTGGGTAACCCACAAGTAGAAAAGAAAACAAGCAAAAGATATGATCAAGACCTTACGCTCTGATTGCCCCATTCACAGTATACCATGATATGAAAGATTGTGGCAACCTTGAGGAGGGAACAAGGAGATTGCTTGGAAAAGATATTTCAAGATCCAACAGGGAAGAGTCCAAATCAAAAGAAAGCGAAAATCCAAAAGAGAACCGTTTGCCAATGAGATGGGTAGGACAAGGTACTAACGGACCAAGATCAGACATGAGGAAATCTATATCTTGCAAGGACCTATCGGAGAGCATGTAAGCTAGTGGATTTGGATGAGTGATGCGTCTGGCAAGCTGAACTAAGAAAGATGACACTTTGGTGATAGGAAATCTAGCTAAAAGATGCATTGGAATAGCTAACCAAGATGTCCGATGGGTGCAAGATGCTGATCAAGGATGAACTAACACAAACGTTGGATAGATACAATGGTACTAAGCTAAAGAGGACGTACAAGCTGATGGACCAAGATATGTTACAAATGTACAAGTTTGTTCATGTTTTGGTTTTTGTGAGATGGAAATGTTTGTGAAGGATGGGATGTCTATAATAGGTGATAGGTGAATAGGTAGATGGTTTGCAAAAAGCTTAAGTGAAAATGGGGTTTTGTGTGTGCACATGATAGTATACAAGCTAGGATACAAGATTATTTACAGGCTAGAATATGGTACAAACTTTGGACAAGATTCAGATATACAAGGTATGGTACAAGATTTACAAGGTATAATATAAGCTTTGGTACAAGATTTTACAAGCTGTACATGAGGTATTTACAAGCTCCATTAGATTTTGGATATTTGGTTGGAACGCCAAGGGAACAAGCAGGTGTTTTATGGGATGGTGGGTGAATGGATGAGGGATAGGATAGTGATAGATAATGGATTAGTCTTAGTACACAAGGTGCCTAAATTACTAAGTTTTCACCAAGGTAACAATCCAAGGCACTTGACTTGCCAAGTTTTCACCATTGGACGCTTATTTCTCTTTACTATTTTTTTTTGTATTTTTCAAAAGCTGGGTATACCAAGGATCTTCAAGCATAGAAATTCTTGAGATGAATGATGTTAGTAAGATCATTCAAGAGTTCTCCTTCTGGTGTAGATAACTGATAGGCTCTAGAGCCAAAGGAAGCAGTGACAACATAAGGACCAAGCCATGTAGGTTCAAACTTGCCTTTCTTTTCTCGATTTGCTTGGACTTTCATGTTTTCTTTGAGGACCATGTCACCTGACTAAAAGTGTCATGGAAGCACCTTCTTGTTGAAATTCCTTTTGAGATGAGTTTGATAGACTGTGAGATGATCATAGGCTTGTTGTCG
Organism: Cupressus sempervirens; assembly: GCA_028749045.1. Taxonomy (NCBI): domain Eukaryota; kingdom Viridiplantae; phylum Streptophyta; class Pinopsida; order Cupressales; family Cupressaceae; genus Cupressus; species Cupressus sempervirens. The sequence goes on from CM053784.1 coordinate 358,745,137, forward strand.
CTTCTTGTCTAAGAGATCTAGCTAGGTGAGCTGAGCTACTATGTATTCTTCATCTGATATTTGCCCTTGCAAAGATATGCGCAAGGAGGGAAGTTCAACCTCTATAGGTAGTACCGCTTTGGCACCATAGACTAGGGAGTATGGAGTTGTGCCTATGGATGTATAGAAGGAAGTTCGATAGGCCCATAGGGCTGGATTTATTTTTAGGTACCAATCACGGTCGGAATCATTGACAACTTTATTTAGGATTTTGAGGAGGGTTTTGTTAGTTGCCTCTGCCTGGCCGTTACCTTGTGGGAAATATGGGCTAGAAAAGTGGTGATGGATGTAGAGGGAAGTACATAATTCTTCCATGTTGAGATTTTCAAAGTTACCTCCGTGGTCGGTGAAGATGGTGGATGGGATGCCAAAGTGGAAAACAATGTGGTACAAGATGAACTTGGAGACCTAAACTCCTATAGATGAGACTAGGGGGACTGCTTCTACCCATTTAGTGAAATAGTTTGTAGCTGTTATTATCCATTTATGTCCATCAGATGAGAGGGGTGTGATAGTTCCAACTAGATCAAGGCCCCAACAAGTGAAAGGCCAAGGTGGTGCAATAGGCTGTAGATCCTGTGCTGGAGCGTGCACAAGATTTGCATGCTGCTGACATGGGAGACACTTTTTGACAAAGTCATAGGAGTCTTCTTCAATGGTAGGCCAATAGTAGCCTTCTCTAAGGATTTGTCGCGCTAGGAAAATACCACTCGTGTGGGCACCGCAAAGTCTAGAGTATACTTCCTTTAACACCATCGCAGCCTTGTTTTGGTCTAAACATTGAGAGAGAGTATTGTGATAACCTCGACGACATAGGGTATTGGCTATGATAACATAGCGAGATGATTTTCGGATGAGGTTCTGGTGTTGGGTACGTGCGAGGTGAGGGGATATGATACCATTGTTAAGGTAAGCATGAATCTCATGGTACCAAGGGGATTGGGGACCAACCAAGATACAAACACGGTTTGAATCCTCATTTGCATAGGCGGGTGTGAGGAGCTGCTCCACTAAAAACTCATACTGTGTAGCTGCTTGGGGAATTTCCAAGAGCGAGCCTATAGTAGCCATAGCATTTGCTACTTTGTTCTGTATTTGAGGCACTTGTGTAAACTGAAGCCTTGTAAAATGCTGGGTTAGCTGATTAACTAGCTCTTTGTAGGGTAATAGCTTTTCATCTTTGGTTTGATATTCATTTAGGGCTTGCTTGATGATGAGCTGAGAATCACCAAAGATTTGTAGCTCAGCAATGTTCCATTCTGTAGCTATCTTTAATCTTGCTATGAGGGCCTCATATTCAGCTATATTGTTGGTGCTAGGGAATTGTAGCTTGAAGGCTTTTGGAATGTAATTTCCTTGAGGTGTGACCAACAATATTCCTACCCCCGATCCATGAGATGTGTATGAGCCATCAAAATAAAGTTTCTATAGGGGTTGTTCTTCAAATAGACAGATATGCTCATCTGAAAATTCTATGATCAACGGATAAGCATCTATTAGAGGTGCATCAGCTAGGTTATCTGCTATAGCTTTCCCTTTGATTGCCTTTCTGTCCACATATTGGATGTCAAATTTGCTAAGGAGCATAACCCATTTGGCCAAACGGCTTGTAAGTGTTGTTTTGGAGAGCATATACTTGAGAGGGTCAATCTTGGAGACTAGTTGGATGGTATGACTTAGCATGTAATGGCAAAGCTTTTGAGTTGAGAAAAAAACTACCAAACAAGCTTTTTCCATAAGAGTGTAATTGAGTTCATAACCAACTAGGGTTCTACTAATATAGTAGATGGCTCTTTCTCTGCCGTAGTCATCGAGCTGTGCTAGAAGTGCCCCTAGAGTAGTAGGTGTTGCTGATATGTACAAAATCAGGGGACGACCAAGAATTGGTGGAACCAAGATAGGGGGATTGATGAGATACTACTTGAGATGGTCGAAGCTGCGCTGACATAAAGGATCCCACTTGAAGTTCTCATCCTTCTTCAGTAAATGTGAAAATGGTGTATACTTATTTGCAAGCTGGGAGATGAAGCGCTGAATAGATTGAAGCTTTCCCTGAAGAGAACAAAGTTGTCGTAGTGTCTGGGGAGGAGGCATGTGTAAGATAGCCTTGACCTTCTTGGGGTCGATCTCTATACCTCATTTAGATACTATAAAGCCTAGAAGCTTGCCAGATGTGACCCCAAAGACACACTTCTTTGGATTCAGCATGAGATGATATTTGGCTAACCTATCAAAGACTTCCTCCAGGTCAGCAAGATGATCCATGAAGGTATGAGACTTGACCAAGATATCATCCACATAATCCTCCAAAATGCTATGGATGAGATCATGAAAAATGGTTGTCACAGCTCTTTGATAGGTAGCCCCAACATTCTTTAGGCCAAAAGGCATCATGTTGTAACAAAAGGTTCCCCAAGGGGTAGTGAATGTTGTCTTATGCTGATCCTCTTTTGCAATCTTGATCTGATTATACCCAGAAAATCCATCCATGAGGGACAGAATTTCATGTCCAGCTATAAGATCTATGATCATATCTATGTTGGGCAAGGGAAAATCATCCTTTGGACAAGCTTTGTTAAGATCTCTGAAATCAATGTAGATTCTGATGTCACCGAAAGGTTTAGTGATGGGGACCATGTTAGAGATCCACTCTGAGTAGTCGATAGGTCAGATAACCTTAGTAGCTAACATTCTTTCTAATTTAGCTTTGACCAATAATGCCACCTTGGGGTGCATTTTTCTAAGCTTTTGTCTGACGGGCTTGATCTTTGGATCGACTGCAAGATGATGAACTACAAGCTTTGCATCAAGCCCTGGCATGTCCTGATATGACCATGCAAATCAACCAATGTTCTCTCTTAAGACCTCAAAGAGGAGGTCAACTTGGTCTTGTGATAGGGATGCAGCAATGTGAACAAGCCTAGGGATCTCTGAAGAACCGATGTTGACTTCCCTAGTATCCTCAATTAGAATAGAAGATATCTTTGGTCGATTATCTTGAGGAGGTAATGCTAAATCCTCATGTTCTGCTTGTGGCTCTGGATGTTCTTGCTGAGGGGTTCTCTTTGCTACCTTAGCTAGTCTCAGATTCACCTTAGTTCCAGTTTTGGGTGTATCAGAACTAGGTTGGGGATTTTCTCCAAAATACCCCTTGGGATCTAGCTTGTAGATATAGGCAGAATCTGGCTTTATTTTCTTGTGAGGTATTTCAGCTCCCATGAATCTCAGAAGTTCTTCCTCTGATGTGAACTCATCAATGTGTATGACACTTGGTTGGTCCCAATCTATGAGTTGTGGATGGGCGAGTGGTAGGTCAATGAGGTGGATGGATAGTTCTTGGAGAACAGAGTCTCTGAGGGAGATTTGGTCTAGGATATCGTTGTAGGCTATCTTTTTAACTTCCTCAGGAATGTCTTCGATTTTGACAAGGTCGCAATGAATGTTCAAAAAAGTGTGACCGTTTGTATTGTTGCTCTCAGTTGTGGGTATGCCAAAGCCAAGACCTAACTTTGATTCCCACTTGTGTGCGTCGATGGGGCACTGCATGCCTCTTTCTTTTGGTTCTAGAGCACCACCTTGATAGTTCCATTTGTCAGTGATGAGCTTATGTTCTTGGGGATACTTCTAGCTAAAGTGATCAAGGCATGCTTGATTCCTTTGAGGTGCATCCTTATGTAACCAATTGTTGATATCTGGAGTGAGCTCCTCATGAAGAGGGATTTTCAAGGATACAAAGGTTGTTGGGCCAAATTGTTTGTATCGAGCAGGTGGAATCTCTTTAGCTTTATGATACGTTGGTCATCCATGGGCATGTGGATCAAGTGGGAGTGCCCCGACAGCAAATGCATCCGATAGAATATACTCTCCACAGCCCTTGTTATTGATCTTCATGGTAGATAGGGTAGAGGCGAGGATGGTTTCTGGGTCATTACAAGTGTGGGATGAGCTGGCAATGGATGTGCCGATATCAATTCTAGGGCAATGGTTTGTATATGAAGCTTCAACTGCATTGTAGTAAGCAAAGGGTTTTAGATCGGCATGGATGGTTACCTCAGTGCCTTGATGCAAAAATTTGACGCACTGATGGTAAGTGGATGGAACGGCTTTCATGGCATGAATCCATGGGCGATCGAGGAGGATGTTGAATGGTAGGTTTAGATCAATAACATGGTAGAGTGTTTCTTGGATGACTGGTCCAACCTTGATTGGCAGCAAAATAGTTCCTTCTATGGTTCTTTCCAAGTTGTCATAAGCTTTGATGGTGATAACCTCACTGATGATATCTACCTCAGTATACCCAGCTTGTTTTATGAATTTTAAAGTGCAAATATTCAAGGTTGATCCATTATCTATCATTACTCTTTTCATGGAAAAATTGGATACCATGATGGCTATGCGAAGCGAAAGGGTGTGATCTGGCTCGACCATGGGTATGTCGGTGGGTTTGAATGATAGGGCACATGAGGATGAAAGGTGTCCAACAAGATTGCAAAAATCAGTAGCATTGATATTAGAAGGGACACGAGATTCTATGAGAGCACTGTCAAGGATGTTCTTGTACACAGGACTAGTGCCAAGAAGGTCTAAAATGGAGATTTGGGCTGGCATGTTCCCAAGGTGTTCCAAGCTATTGTACTGGCTTTTTGATGGAGCTGATGGTGCTAGTGAAATAGGTGGGCCTACGATGTTAAATCGAGCTCTTCGAGTGGTGACTGCACACTCATTGTTTGGTCCTTGGATATTGATAACATTGATAGAAGGCTCTTTCTTGAATATACAACCTATAAGGCTACCATAGTCTATATAGGATGAAGTGTGGTCATTGTTCTTCCCATGTTGTTGGTTTGGCTGACGATTGTTGGTGTTGTTGTTGTTGGTTTGGATAGGTGCTTTTCCAGGATTTTGGTTGTTGTGTGGAGGAAAAGTATTTTGATAGATCTGTAAGCCTACATTGGGAGAAGTTTGGGCACCAACAGTGATTTCCTTCCGATCAATGAGGTCCTGCACATAGTCTTTCAGTTTCATGCATCTAAGGGTAGTGTGACCTTTTACCCTATGAAATTTGCAGTACTCATTGTCTTTGTACCATGCAGCTTTGGATTGGCTTGGGTCAATTTGTTGGGTAGGAGGAAATTTGATGAGGTTTTCCTTGACTAATTTCTCAAAAATGACATCCAATGGCTCACCAAGGGGTGTATAGTTTCTAGGTGTAGGTTGGAATCTGGGCTTTTGTCCTGCAGCTACATTGATGGCATTAGCTTGATTGCTAGACCCTTGAAAGTTTGGTCTTGGATTGTGGTTTTGATAGCTGTGGTTATTCTTTTGTTGGTAGTTGATAGCTTGTTGATTGTTTGGTTGATAGGGTGGGTTGGACTGGTTGTGAGAAGGACCAACAATATTCACAAGTCTGGTGTTAGTGACGCCATCTGTTGCAACATGCTTGTTTTTGTTCCAATATCCAGACTTGTCATTGGAATGTGATTGATTTTGGTTGGCCTCTTTTTAAATCTTGACCACACCATATTTAATGAGTCCTTGCTCAAGGATCATTCCTTTCTCGTTGATATATTTATAGGTCTGCAAACAGTTCATGGTCATGTGGTGAGCCAAGCTGGGATGGGCATTATCAATAAACATTTTCACCACATGGCACTTTGGCAAGGTGTAGGATATGCGGGTGGTAAGGGTTTGCCATCTTTGCAGGTATTCAGCAAGGCTTTCTCCACCTTTTTGCTTGGTGTGGACGAGATCAACTACTGATAGCTCTGTTTCAACAAGATGGGCATATTGGGCTACAAATGCCTCAGATAATTCAGCAAAAATTTTAATTGTGCCATAGGGAATTCTATAAAACCATTCAAGAGCTGGTCCAGCCAAGCTTTTGGAAAAGAGACACAAGAGGAAGATGTCATCGTATGCCACTTCTTGGCAGTGCATGTAAAATTCTTTGATATGTGTGACAGGGTCTCCTTTTCCTCTAAATTTGTCAAATTTGGGTGTCTCAAAATGCTTGGGGAATGGTGTCATGGTAATGACTCTGTCAAATGGGTAAGGGCACACATTCTCAAACTTGAAATTTTTTGGATCATTTCCCTCTTGGATGTTCTTCAAAGTTGTTTTCATGGCTTCCCATTCTGAATTAATGGGTGATGGTTGGGGTGTCCCCAATGTAGGAGTGCCTTGAGGTAGGTATGCACTAGATGGGGCCACTGAATATGGATGGCTATAAGGGATTTACTGATAGGGATTGTACATTGTTTGGGCAACTACATGGTGGATGATGGTTTGCTGAGGGGGAGGTGGCGCATAGTGCTGCAAGGCTTGCTGTTGATATGGGATTTGAGGTTGGGATTGAGGAACATAAGCTGGCTATGGGATAAATGAATTGCTTTGTGGAGGTAAGGTATAAGATGGTTGTGAATCTTGGGGAAAGGATCGGGAGGCTTGTGGGGTTTGACCAAGGTATGTGGGTTGTGCCCCCATTTGGGATGGTACCTGCAAATAATTGGTGGTTGGCTAGATTGGTGGGTTACCTCCTAGAAGTGGCATTGAAAAGTAGTTGGTAATAGGAGGTAATGGATTAGTTGGTGGTGGAGGTGGTGGGAATTGAAAGCTAGGAAATGGAATTGATGGGGTTTGATAGCTTGGTGGCTGGATTTGGAAGCTTGGTAGAGTGGTGGCAGGAGCTTGGGTCACTTGAGAGCTAGGCAGAACATTGGTAGTAGCTTGTGGGGTTTGATAGCTTTGTGGAGTAAGGGTAGTAGCTTGTGGATTTGTGGCTGATGGCACTGAGCTCCCAAGACCTAATGGAAATGATGGGATTGTGCTTTGGGTTGTGGTGAACAAGCTGGGGGTGATGAAAGGTTGATCACTTGGCCCCATGGGCAGCATCCCTGTTGTATATTGCTGAGGCTGGCCAAAGATGCTAGCACTGATTTAGGAGATGGGTGGATTTGGAAGGCTGGGTTGGGGAGCAGCAACAACAATAGTGAAGGGGGTGAACGATGAGGTGTTTTGGGTAAAGGGGGTTTGGAGCGAAGAGGTATGAACCAAGGATGGAGTGGTGGTGGTTGGGTTGGCTTACGGCATGAAGATTTCAACTTGGGTGGATGATGGTATGTTTGGGTCTGTTGGATCATATGGATTGGCTGGAGGCTCTTCTTTTGGCATATATTGAGGATAATTTGGATCATAAGAGAATATGGGTGGTGGCAGCTGCCCAAACAACGGGTGAGATGGATCTGATAATGGAGGGGGTCTTCCAAAGTCAAAGGTTCCTACATTGTCCCTTCAAAAATTAGCCATGATTGTCTCTTTGTTCTTGTCTATAATGGTGTTTACCAATACTGCATTTCCTGGTTGGTTCATGAAAGCTTCAATGTCAGTAGATGATGGCATAGCTTTCTCTAGGCTGAAGGATGGCTGAGTGCTCAAGGGGGGTGAGGCCGTTCGATCCAAATGATAGGGCTCCATTGTTTGTTTCTTCTTGGCTAAGCGAGTGACGGGTGGCATGAAAAATGCTCCTAGGGATGAGATGCAACAAATGCTGGTGGATGCAAAAGGGAGGAAGGCTTTTCTATGCAAATGATTTCCTAGGTTGAGGCAAAGCTATATGAAAAAACCTAAGGAGGATTGGGTTGAGGATTCTAACTTTAAAGATATGTTGCCAAAGCACAAAAGGTCTGCTTTCCTATGTGCAAGCTTGGTGGTGATTGTGTCAACTTAAGGATAGACTGATGATCCTTTAGGAAGAACACAAGATTGACCACTTGTGGATCCCAACCTTTAGCTCAAGGTGATGAGGGATAACAAGTGGCAAAGCTAGATTACCCTAGACAAAGCTTTGTCAAAGGGATAACCTTGGTGAGATTGGTGGTTTTGAAAGATTTTAGGAATGGCAAACTTTTAGCAAGGTGACAACAATTTTTGAAGGCTTGGATGTGAAGATTTTGGATTGCTGGCTAGATGGTTTGGTCCTAAATGAGATGGATGAGCTAATAATGCTTAAGGGGATAACCTAAGATGGCTAACTTTTCTACAAAGATGACTCTAAGGTGAAGCTTATCCAAGAAGGTGTGGAGAAACAAGGGTGTCTAATCATAGAAATCATGCCTAGTTGGTAAGGCATAAGCATGATTAACTCCTGGATGTTGGCTAAATTTGATGGTGCACTCTAACCAGGCCTCTTGAAGTGCTTCCTTAGCAGCTCTATCCTCTACTTTTTGGAGTTTGGCAATTCGAGGACTTGGCATTAGTTCCTTTCTCTTGGCTAAAAGTTCTTGGTATGCCTGAGATGGTTTGAGTTTAACTTTGTGGAACTTCTGTTTAGGTTTGGGTTGCTCTGACATCAATTCTTGAATTTGCTTGGCTTTGAGAGACCTCAATTATTTTGCTTCAACTTGTTTAACTTCTAGAATAGGCAGTGACTACGCTAAGTGTACCTTAAGCTAGGATTGACCAAGTTTGGCAAACATTCATTCAACAAATAAAAAAGCAAGCAATAGATAGGAACAACCAGATAGAAGTTTTTGTTTCTCAGAATGTGATACTTGCACCAAGGAGTGTGTGTGTTCTACAAATGTTTTGATCAGTCACTTCAAACACATTAACATCCTAGATGGTTGTCTGCAAGGCTGACAGTTGGTTTAGCTAGGGAGTCCTTGATATACCCAAGGTACGTGAGGCCCAAATCTGTAGATGAAACCAAAAAGATGTCACATAGCCGAGAGGAGCGGTAACCCACTTCTCCTCTTTCACTTCTCAAGGGTATAAAGTTCCTTGAGGCTTAGCCCGAGTGACAAAATCTTGATTCCAAGAGAGGTGTCTTTCGATTCACCTCCCGGTTCTTATACTCTGCTGAAACGCTGGAGTTGAGGTCATCCAAGGGGTGTTGAAATCCCCAAGCAGGCCTCCTAAAAAGAGAAACAAGGTTTTGGATCCTAATCTTATGCACCCAAGATGGCCTCGAAAGACGACAAGGGGAGAGAAGACTTGGATGACCTTGGGCTAAAAAACACACTTGTTCTTTTACCAATAACTCTTATGTGTGCTAATCTAGACTTTGCAAGCACTCATGTTTAAGAGACAATGTTCAATTCCAACTTGAAGCGCCAACAAAAGTAAATCGATCGAAGAATACAAACAAGAAGAAGAGTTAGGGTCAACAAAAGAAAACTCGCGCACCCGGAGGCCCTCCACATCAAGTATCGATTAATTTCTTTTAAAGTATTCAAGAGTTGGTGTGATTTTGTTTTAAGCCCAAAGAAAAGATGTTTGAGACTCGATTTTTCAAGCGTGCACCCGGAGGCCCTCCACGTCAATAGTTGTTCAATTTTAGTGCCCAAACATGAAGTATGATCGATTTAATCTATAATTTTTTTCATTTAAATTTTTTGATAAAGTTAAAGCAAACGTTCAAAGACCAAGTGAGTGATTTAGATTGTGGAACATTTAACACATTTTTCAAGTAGACCCATCCCCATACATGGTGCTGAGATTGAAACCAATGGTTGAATTGATGGGTGATTAGAAAAGAGGTGAGTCCAAGGAACTACTCAAATTGATTTTTTCAAATTTGTATTTAACTTAACAAAGTTTTTTAAATGTCCAAAAATAAAATTTTACCTAAATTGCATGTGGAAAACAGATTTGTTTTGTTCAATTTTAGAAGCTCCAAATGAAGTGTTTGATATTGCAATGGTTAATTGATCCTTGGCATTCAAGATTGGATTTTTTGTTTTAATCATGCATTCAAGGAAAATTTGATTTTAATCCATGGCATTCAAGAGTGTTTTTATAAACATGCATTCAAAGAAAAGTGATTAAACATTCAAATTTTTTCCTTTGAGCATTCAAGATTGAGATTTTGTGTATTGTTTTAAGAACTTTGAAGTGCTTTGTTTTAACCTTAGATCATTCAAGATTGTTTTGGACTCAAAAGTGAAAATGACTCTTTGAACTTTGGTTTTCATTCAAGATTTTGTGTTCTAATTTTCATATTTTAAGCCCAAAAATGATATTCCAAGATTGTTTTGATGCATGAAAAACCTAAGAAACATTCAAGATTTTGCAACAAGACATTTGTTTGGAAAAAATAACAAAGCTTTTAGGACAATTTTTGGCAACCATTTATAACTCTTAGTTTTCATGAGATTTTTAAAAGAACTTTTAAATATTTGCAAATGAAGTTCATTTTATCCTTGATTGATGCTTTGAGTTTGATGTAGATTTTAGTGTGCACTTAGTGTTGATTTTGAACCTTTTGAAATGGAAACTTGAAGTTCTTTTTAAATTTCCAAAAATGAAGTGTTCCTAACTTTGCATGAATGCATCTAAAACCTTGATGTTGCAAGGATGCAAATGATTGAATTGGTTTAGTTTCACTTGTTAAAAGGCTTTTTTTTTTTTTGCAAATTTTTAGTTTTTAATGGATTTAAGTATGATTTAGGGGTTCATTTTAAGCACTAAAAAGAAGTGTGTATGATTTTTCTTCCTTCAAACAAAATGGCCAAGATCTCCCACAAGAAGAAGAAGAAGAAGTAGATGGAATAAGAAAAATATAGACAAGAAGAGGAAGAAGAATTCCAAGTGCTTGGTCCACCTATAAGCTTGAAAAATCTGCAAACACTATGAGATAGATTATGAGTTCCTTTGTCTTTTTCATGCTCATGTGGACCTACAAAACCAATTTATAAAATACTACCAATCACAAAAAGAAAAAAAATTAGCCAAAATTAGCAAATGACATACAAAATTTGACTAAAAAAGCTAATGAAGATGACCCATGCGGGGTCCCACCGGGCGTGCCAAAATGTATATGAGCAATGTTAGTATGCAAATAGAAACCAAATTTAAATAAAGCTTCTACAAACTAAAATAAATTCATAAACTTCAAGATAGACTAAGATGAGCTCTCAATTGAGAATATGAGCCATTAATGGACTCTCTCAATAAGAAGCTCTCTTGTTGAGTGGCTTTGTCTAAATAGATAGGATGTATGCTCAAGCTTATGCTTCAAAAAGGGCTTCAAATGGAGTTGGAATTTGGGTGTGAGTGTATGGTTTTGATGTAAAATGGCTTCTTAAAATGGCATTATGACATTACTTCATGGATTGTGTTATTTTTCAAAGGGGAAGGATCCAATTTATAGGCAAGAGGCTTGAGGGATTGAGGGCTAAGATGCAAGGATGGCAAAAAGCTCATGGAGGGCTCAGATTGCATGAGAGGAGAGCACATGGATTGTGCTTCCTTACAGCCAATCAGGTAGTGACACATGCCACAGGGTGAGAGGATGGAGGAAAGGGGAAGGATGAGTCAACAAAGGAGGCTCAAGGGATAAAATCTTCATAAAGACCCTCATAATGACTTATAAGAGCAATAAAAGGGCTTGGAAGAGTCATTTATGACCTCGTGGGATTCATAAAGTTTTATGGTTGAGATATTTTGAGGGAGATGAGAGAAATTTTGACTTGGACTTGATTAGGAAGGTTTTAAGCTTTCTTAGACTTGCGCAAATGATTAGAGGATGGATTAGGATGGTTTAGGATTAGCTTAGGGATAGGCAAGTGGATGGCATTTAATGAGGGTGGGTGAAGGAGGAGATATTTGTTAACTTTGGCTTGGGTTAGTAAGTTTTAACCCATGTTTAGGGAATGTGACAAGGTTAGGAGGGGATTAGGATTAGGTTTAAAGACATCTTCTAGAAGAGTCTAGACTTTGGATGAGGATAAAGACTTTCTAGAATAGTCTAGAATTTCTTAGGATGAGGATGAAGACTTTCTAGAAGAGTCTAGAACTTCCTAGGATGAGGATAAATTAGATTTTTAGGAAATAAATAAAGTTTTATTTATTTTAAGGGTTTGGGTTGAGGAGATATTTATTAAATTTTTTTTAATAAACATGAGGATTAATATTTAATGTTAATTAAATATTTTGAGTTGGGATTAGGGGTAGGAAATGATGGGATTAGCCTTTAATCAAAATTAAAGAAGGATTAGAAGATTTTGGAAGAGGTTAGTGGTCTTAAGGAAATTGGCCAAGTTTTGGGCAAAAAATAATTTTTTTAATTTATTTTGGTTTTTTGGTCAATTTATTAATTAAATAATTAATAAATAAGGAAATAATGTTTAAATAAGATTTAAACATTTTTGGGAGGGATTCCTTAATTAAATATTTTTAATTAAGATAAAGGGGTTTAATGGCATAAAAATAAATAAATAAAATAAATAAATAATTAATTAATAAATGATGATGTCATCAGGAATTTTTTAGAAAATAAAAATACTTTATTTTCTAAAGGTTTTTAGGTGTCTACACATAGATGCTTTGGAAGTGCACATGCCTTCTCTTCCTCCATATGCTAGCCTTTGTACCACCTTTCCATTTCCACACATCCTTTCACACCATGTTTCCTTCCATTTTCCTATCCTTGGTATGGGGCATTTGGACTCCTTTGAAACATGGTCCTTGGCTCCACATTTTTTTCTACCAAATCATTTGGCCCCTCATACCCTTTCACCATTCCTTTCATCCACTGACTCGCATTGCTTTTCCTCCATTTTTAATTCCTTGGATCTCCCTTTTCATTGGTTCTAATCCATTCCACCGTCCATCAATTTTTACTTCTTCCAATCCATTCAATCAATTCATTTCTCCTCTTATCTAATCATATTCCCTTTTTTTAATCATTTCCATAATCAATTCCTTCATTTGCATATACCTTGATCATATTTCTAGTCTTCCATTCAACAAACTTTCCTCTAGAGAGCATTTATCACTTTCTCTCTCACATTCTCCTTCCATTCCAATTCAATTCCTCCATTATCTTATCATATCTTATCCAAATTCTTCTATTTATCTCATGACACTAAGCTTCAACCCATCAAACTGAGCTTATCAACATAGTGATTTCAAACAAACTTACACAAATTCACACTAAGACTAAATGATTCAAGAACCTTGTTCCTTTCACACTATTTCCAGTAAACAATCACAAACATTTCAATACTATTCAATCAAACAATCAATTTTTTCCTTACAGGATAAATCCTTCCTACACAGGCTTAACAAATTTCATCATCAAAATCAAGTTCATGGCAAGAACTATGAACGGAATGACTACTTGGTCATATGATATTTTGGTGATTTTATCTTTGTGTGTCAGTGATAGCCTCCCCATGTGTGCCTCGATCTTAAATATCTTGGTATCATTTGAATGGCTTAACCTAATTACATGTGTCATTTTGCAATATGATCTATTCTCATGATTCTTTAGCACATCTCTATTGGTTTTCAAGTTATGGTTATGCATTTCTCACTGGGAGCAACGGGTTAGCACACTTTCCCCCAAGATCCCTAACAACACTTTGGGTGTGCCCAGACCTCTCCAATGTGTATATGTCATATTTTACATCATGACTTTGAAGCCTACATCTATGTTCCTAAAGTCTCTATTTTGTTGAGAGTCTAGTCCATGCAAGGAATATTGTCATTTATGCTTCTATAGCATTTGGTGCATAACTCCTCTTGTAATATCAAACTAGGGTGTGCTCTCCCATATGAACACAACTGAATCTCATGCATTCATGTAGTTAAGATGCATTTAGATTAATCATTATCCAATTCACCCTACTTCATTCTGAGCTTACCAACAACTCATGCAAGGCCTTCTTTTTAAGCCTTTTTCCTTCCCTTTTCCTTCTCGTGTCTATTTTCGAGAAAATGGGACAAAAAAATTCTTTTTTCACCCCATTTCCTCGAGGGGGCACCCTCCTCCATTGTCATCGCTTCGACACCAACTCCTAGATTCCTACCTTCTCTAGGGAAACCTATATTTTCTTTTCTTTGATATGATGTTGTTCTAACATCACATCAAAGAGGGGAAAAATGTAGATGCTTAAAATCATCCCAAAAGACTATATTAATTTATTTAATATTGTTTGTGACATTATAATTAGTTATTTATTAATTAATTATATTTATCATGTTCTTCTACCTATTTAATTAAATTTATTTAATTAAGTTGGTTCATTTTCCTAAGGTACTTAAATTTAATTCAAATACCTCCATCCTTAATGTGTTAAATTTATTTAATACATGATCCTCCATAAATTCCCCTTTTAAATAAATCCTATTTATTTAAATCCCTCCATCTCATTAATTCCTCTAAACCTATGATTAAATTAAATCTTAAGGCTAGTCTACACCCTATCCCTTTCATCCTCCTAAGCCTATCCACCATTTAATCTCACTTAATTACCCTTAATTATCTTGCTAAACTCTTCTTAAGCCTAAGCGTGTGCTCACACATGTGTGAGACCACTCCCTCTTGCAAGCTTTGTCCCTCGCTCTTCTCTCCAAGTTTTCTCACACATGCATGAGCAAACTTTGAATGTTCACCACTTACATGGCTTGCTTAAATGTCTCCTTGTAGCACTATATGATAGCACATAGATGCCACCTCATCTAGGGTCTCCCTAAAACCTATAAATAGGGCCCTTGTCTCAAGAATTTTTATCTCCCATTATTGCATTGTTATCATGTTAGTTTAAGATTTAAACTTTCCTAGTACTTTGAGTTTAGAGCTTGCATAGTGATTTCTAAGTTGCATACTAACCATTTGGTAGCTGGTTTTAGTTTTCATTTGCATTGTTCATCTAATTTACTCATGCATTTCATCTCCATTTCACTTCCATGTTAGTGTAGCTTGCATATCTAGTTAGTTTCTTTGTTACATTTCATATTCTCACTTTGAATGCCTTCAAGTATGGCTTTCTCCATAGCCATTTATTGAGGTGTTCTTCATCTCATGTAGTTTATCTAATTTACTCATGCATAGTGATTTCTAAGTTGCATACTAACCATTTGGTAGCTGGTTTTAGTTTTCATTTGCATTGTTCATCTAATTTACTCATGCATTGCATCTCCATTTCACTTCCATGTTAGTGTAGCTTGCATATCTAGTTAGTTTCTTTGTTGCATTTCATATTCTCACTTTGAATGCCTTCAAGTATGGCTTTCTCCATAGCCATTTCTTGAGGTGTTCTTCATCTCATGTAGTTTATCTTCATAATTTCATCACTCACATTTTCACATCCACATTCAAGAGATTCACTACTTTGTTGTGTTTGGGAGAGCACACCAAACATACCTCACATCCTAACACACCAACAAGGCCTCTCATGGGTGCCTTTGTTGAGCTATAGAGGTTGCTTGAGGGCTTGATTTGTTGGCTACTTTGAGGTACAAAACTCAAGCAAGCATTAGTTTGTTTGTTTCATTTTGTGAACATTTGATGCATGTGTTTTAACTAATGTTTGTTTGTTTATTTATGTTCCCAACAGGTTACTTCTTCTAGCATACATTTTGGCATGCTTGATATGTATGCTAGAAGAAGTGACCTATTGGGAGCATGAATAAAAAAACAAACATTAGTTAAAACACATGCATCAAATACTCAAAAAATGAAAGAAACAAACTAATGCTTTCTTGAGTTTTGCAACTCAAAGCAGCCAACAAATCAAGCCCTCAAGCAACCTCTACAGCTCAACAAAGGCACCCATGAGAGGCCTCGTTGATGTGTTAGGATGTGAGTTATGTTTGGTGTGCTCTCCCAAACACAACAATGTAGTAAATCTCTTGAATGTGGATGTGAAAATGTGAGTGATGAAGTTATGAACATAAACTAAATGAGATGAAGAACACCTAAATAAATGGCTATGGATAAAGCCATACTTGAAGGCATTCAAAGTGAGAATATGAAATGCAACAAAGAAACTAACTAGATATGAAAGCTACACTAACATGGAAGTGAAATGGAGATGCAATGCATAAGTAAATTAGATGAATAATGCAAATGAAAACTAAAACCAGCTACCAAATGGTTAGTATGCAACTTAGAAATCACTATGCAAGCTCTAAACACAAACTACTATGAAAGGTTAAATCTCAAACCAACATGATAACAATGCAATTATGGGAGATGAAAATGATTGAGACAAGGGCCCTATTTGTAGGTTTGAGGGAGACCCTAGGTGAGGTGGCATCTATGTGGCATCACATATTGCCACAAGGAGACATGTAAGCAAGCCATGCAAGTGGTCAACATTTAAAGTTTGCTCAAACTTGGAGAGAAGAGTGGGGGACAAAGCTTGCAAGAGAGAGTGGTCTCACACATGTGTGAGCACACACTTAGGCTTAAGAAGAGTTTAGCAAGATGATTAAGGGTAATTAAGTGAGATTAAATGGTGGATAGGCTTAGGAGGATGAAAGGGATAGGGTGTAGACTAGGCTTAAGATTAAACTAAATAAGATTTAATTTAATCATAGGTTTAGAGGAATTAATGAGATGGAGGGATTTAAATAAATAGGATTTATTTAAAAGGGGAATTTATGGAGGATCGTGTATTTAATAAATTTAACACATTAAAGCTAAAGGTATTTGAATTAAATTTAAATAACTTAGGAAAATGAACCTACTTAATTAAATAAATTTAATTAAATAGGTAGAAGAACATGAAAAATATAGTTAATTAATAAATAACTAATTATAATGTCATAGGCAATATAAAATAAAGTAATATAGTCTTTTGGGATGATTTTAATTATCTACACTTACTCTATCATAATGTTCCAACTTGCAGATCCCTTTGGAGGATCAACCACAGTGAAAATTCATGTTTGTTCTAAAGTATCTAGATACTTTACTTGCATTAGTTTTGACCATTTAGTATATGGTTTTTCATATATATACTAGATCAACTCTCCTCCAAAAGCATTATTTCTTAGTGACAAGTATGGAATACTAATGCCCCCTTCAAATTTCTCAAAAGAAATATCTTAAATTGAGATTATAGGAATTTTTCTTTCACCAGACATGTTCCCAATCTAGAGGAAACCTCTGATAATATTTTCTATCTATTTGATGACATTATATGGTGCTGATAGAATTGAGAAGAAATAATTTAAATTGTATCCAAAATTGACTTAATGAGAAAAATTCTTCCTGATAAGGATAATCATCTAACCTTCAATGCAAAAGTATGAAAATTAGTTCTGTCTACAATGGCTTTCTTGTATAACACTTTTTTGGAGCCCATAAAGAAGGGAATTCCCAAATACACCAAGGGGAGAAAATCTTAAGAAAATTTGAGGGGAGAAAATCTTTAGAAAAATCTAAGATCTTGCATATTGTAGTGGCTAATACAAAATTAGTATTAAATAAACAAATCTTGGATTTAGTAGCATTCACTTTCTACCTTGAGAGACTTGTATACAACTCCAAAATATACTTAATTTGTTTAGCTTCCTTAACACTAGCATGACCAAACAACAACATGTCATCCCCAAAAAAAGAATGTGTTGTTGCCAAATCCTTAACCCCAAATTTGACACCTTGTCATAGATATATCTTATGAGAGTGAGAAATAGTCCTTCTAAAAGCTTCTACCATCAGAATAAACATCAATAGAGATAATGGATCACCTTGGAAAATCCCTTGAGAGGATTTCAAATAACACTAAAATTAAGAAGTGAACTCAAAAAATTCACTCTATGGCTACCTCAAGGGAGAGAGCGATGTTTGTTAAGCTGGATATGGCTAAGGCCTACGATAGAGTTAAATGGAGCTTCCTAAGGAGTATTCTTCTTTCTTTTGGATTTAGCTTTGACTGGGTGAGTTGGATTATGAGTTGTGTTACTTCTGCCTCTTTTTTCTATTCTTATTAATGGTCAACCTTCACAACTATTTGGTGCTTCTAGAGGCCTCCGCCAGGGTGACCCTCTCTCCCCATATCTATTCATCATCATGGCTGAAGGCTTGGGCAGATTCATTAAGCATCAGGTGTCCCAGAATTCTATTCAAGGCTGGCGGTGGGGTAATGGCTTACCTTCTCTTTCCCATCTTCAATTTGTTGATGATTCTGCTCTTGCCGGTCTTGCTAGGATCAAGGAAGCTGAAGCCTTTCGAAATGCTTTGGACGTTTATTTGGCAGCTTCAGGCCAGAAAGTTAATGAGCACAAATATTTCATTTACTTTTTTAACACTCCTGATTCTATTCAACATAGGATTGTTGGTATCCTATGATTTTAGATAGGTTCACTTGCTTGGACTTATCTGGCAAAATTTGATTACCAAGCTTCAGGATAAGGTAAATCATTGGACTCATAGATGGCTTTCTACTGCTGCCCGGGTTACTCTTCTTCAAGCTGTTATCCAAGCTCTTCCTACTTATAGAAGCATGGTTCATGCTGTACCTATTTACTTTCTCAAGGAGTTTGATGCTCTTTCTCGACAATTCCTTTGGAGTGGTAATTTGCATAGTACTAAATGGAGCTTGGTTAATTGGGCAACTATTTGTAGGCCTAAAAAGGAGGGTGGTCTTGGTCTTCGATCTACTCTATTAAGTAGTCAAGCTTTGGCTGCTAAACTTTATTGGCGATGGTGCTCTGGACAACATCAACTTTGGGCTCATATTATCACTCATAAATATTTTCATGGTGCTGATCCTTGCTCTATTTCTGCACTTCCTCTTGAAGGTCGTGGCTCAATGGTTTGGCATACTTTGAAGACAGGTGCGATGTTGGTGAAGAGGGGTCTATTCTGGATATGTAAAGGAGGTTCTCAGGCTTTGTTTTGGTCTGATGCTTGGGATGGATTCCCTTACATTTTATCCATATACCCTCACCTTCAGCCTCTTTGTGACTCTTTTCTTGCCGTTGGATGGGATAAAGTGGCTCATTACAAGACTCCTTATCAATTGGGACTTGTTGTTGGTTATAGATGGAAGCATTCCTCTGATTGGCCTCCTGGAGGTACAGACATGGATCATCAGGAGCTTTCTCAAATTCTGGCCTCTAGAGAGTGTTCTTCTTTGCTTGGTCCAGAAGTTTTGGCTTGGGGCAGTACCTTGTCTGGTAAATATCATGTCTCTGCTGGGTATCAGGAGATAACTAGACTATTATTTGGGGATGCTGGGGTCCCTTGGTGGAAGCAAGTTTGGAATAAAGTTTCTTGGTCCAAGTGCAATTTTTTCATGTGGCTAGTGGCTCACAACCATTGTCTCACTTGGGATAATCTTTGTAAATGTGGATTTCAGGGCCCCTCTTATTGTGTTTTGTGTGGTAATGGAGAGGAGTCTGTCTCCCATCTGTTCTTCCATTGCTCCTATTCTACTCAGATATGGCACCTTTGGTGGAGCACTTGGGGTTGCTCTTGTCGGCATGCTTCCTCTTTGCCTGAGTTCTGGGCCCGCTTGGGTAGTGCTCCCTCCAAGTCTTCTTCTCTCCATGCTGCTTGGATTGCTGGCCCATCTTTCATGCTTTGGCATATCTGGTTGGAGAGGAATCGTCACATATTCCAAGATGTTTGGCTTGGTGTTTTGCATCTTTGGTGGAAAATATCACATTGTCTTTAGGAAACTATTCTTGTGAAGTGTGAGCTTGATGGGGGTATGGATCCAGTTGATCTTGCTATCTGTAATCGCCTCAATTTTCATCTACAGGATGGGGTTGCAGCTCATAGGTTTCCTTCTATGTCCAGGAAGCTTCACCATTAGAGGAAGGGTCAGGTTAACTAGGATGGGCACTGGACTCCTCCTCCCTGTGGAGTTCTGAAAATTAACACTGATGGTTCTTCCCGTGGGAATCCTAGTCCGGTTGGTATTGGCAGAGTGGCTCGTTGTAGTTCTGGGGATGTTAAATTTTTCTTCTCAGTTCATAAGGGTGATTATACTAACAATCTCATGGAAGCTCAGGCTATTTTATATGTTGTGGAACAGTGTTTCTTGTGGGGATGGAGTAAGATTATTTGTGAGTCTGATTTCCAAGTGGTGGTGAACATGCTTTCTTCGCAAGAGCTTGAGGATGTTAGTTGGCAGCTGGCCACTGTTGTTAAGAAGATTCTTTTCTTCTCTTCCTCTTTTCAGTTCATTAGGTTCATGTATATTCCTCGTGAATGGAATAGAACTGCTGATTGTTTAGCCAAATGGGCTTCTAGTCATGATCCGGTTGGAATATTAGGGATAGGGGGCAACTGTCCTTTGAGATGGTGCAAGAATTTGATGATCTTGTTGCTTAGGATCGAGCTCCTTATTGAGCTCTCCTTGTTGTATTCCTTTCTGTCTTAATAAATTTTACCCCTCTTTTTGCAATTATCATTAAAACCAAAAATTTTGAGCACTTTGATGAGAAACTACCATATAACCCTATCATATGCCTCCATCATATCTAACTTGATTACAAATGAAGGGATTTTCTTCTTATTTATGGCATGGAAGGTTTCATGGGAAACAAGTGGTCCTTCCATTATGTCTTTCCCTTAGACAAAACCCCTGCTTAGGAAAAATGATTCCTTCTAAGATTAGCTATAATCTCAAGTATATAGCCTTTGTAAAGATCTTGTATATTGTGTTATATAGTGAAATGGGTCTGAAATCAAAAAAAAATTGTGGATCTCCATTTTAAGATATATTGGCAATATTTATAGAGTTAAAATTACTAAGCATTGAACCATTTCTCTTAGATTCTTCTAGAACCATCAATAGATCCTAGCCAATAGCATCTCATCACTTCTAATAGAATAGTATCATGAAATCATGTAGCCTAGGAGCTTTATCAAAGGAAAAAGAGTAGACCACTTTTCAAATTTCCTCCAATGAAAAGGAATTCATAAGGGAAATATTCTATTGAGCCATTATTAATTCTAGAATAGCTTCCCAAAGTGATCTTTCATTCACCTCATTTCTCTCACAATCTTTAGGAGGATCAAGGAGTCCTTTGAAAAATTTGACACCCTCTTTTTTGGTACCTATTGCATCATTGATAATGGTGCCTATTGAGGACTCTTTTTTGAAAAAGAAGATTGTTGAAGTATAGAAACCTATCATGGAATCAATCATTATTTTTTCACTAATGTCAAACCTACTACTTGCTAGCAAGACAATTGCTAACTTTGGTTAGAATGCTATCATTTGATTGATTGATGAAGAGGATTTGAAAAGAAAGGATAACAAGAGTACGTAGAGAAAGGTTGAGTTATAAGGTGTATAAAAGGAGCACTAAGACCAAATAAGACTTTGATGATATAGTGTATTGTGTATCTACTTAAGGCTACAATGAAAGGATACTAAAGCTAAGACAAGAAGAAGACTATGCAATAAGAATGTGTTTTCCAAGCCCGACTAAACAAATAGTCTAAGCTGAGCATTTAGTTCAGGCAGAGTAGAAAGGTGGTTATGACCAAGTCTCAAAAAAATTTAGTATGTGCTAAGCATCTAAAAATGATAGTATTGACTGAGCAAGATTTAGTTTATGTTGAGAAACCTGTTGTTCATCGAGCATCAAAAGTGAGTTATTACTGAGTGACAACATAAAGAATTTGAATGAAGATTTGATGAATCTGAGCCAACATAAGTTGGTTTTTTTGGGATTAAAAATTGCATGGTCAATTTTGAGTCACATATTGTGAATTTTGAAGAATCATGCCCTAAAGTGCCTATTATGCATATGTAGTTGGTTCTCGGTTTGAGGCCTAGATGGTGTTTGAGTGGCTTAACACCTTTCATTTGACATATGCATGTGATCCACAATGTTATTTTTCCATCTCGAATCATTTTGTGAAGTACCATTTTGAGCTAGTGTCAAAATTTGCAATTCTGCCCGTGTCAAATAGCGACCAGAGGCCCAGTTTGCATTTGAATAAATTTTAACCCAGGAATGTGTCATGACCCATCACTTTGAGGATGTTTAGTGTCCATAAAAAAGAACCTATGTTTCAATTTTCAAGTCATTTTGAATCTATTTGACTAGGTTTCGAACCCCTCAAAGTTGGTCATTTACTGTTTTGTACATTTGTGTAGCTGTTCACAATTTTGGGAAGCCCTGTTTGACCAATCATATCTTTGACCCAATTGACCCAAATGAAAAAATTATTTTTGCATTGTGTTCCAGGGGTTAGACACTTCATATGTTCAAATTTTGAGGTTATGACAAATCCATTTGATGAATTTTCTGACATGATTAAAAACCCAGTTTGCATTGTTTTGTTACGGCTAAGGTATCCAGATTGATTCGCATCCCTGTTTGGCACATTATAACTTTGATCCTGTGATTGGTAAGCCTAAGTGAATTGTACCATTGTGTTGTGTCCTAAAAATCCTTGAAGTATTTCAGTTCTTAAGTCATTACAAATCCTTCTACATACTTTCACATGTCTGTACATTTGCTAAAAATTACTTTTTGACACATTTCTCAGTTAAAATTTTCAAGTGCCTATTTTCGGAAATTCGCCAAATGTGCCCTTGATTCGTCATAAGCCCAAACCCAAAACATGGAATTATATTCTCTTCATGGCAAAGAACTTATATCCTAGTTTTTAAAACCCCAAGTGATCAATAACCTAGTTTTATAATGCCAAACTCGAGCCCAGTTTATGTTTTTTAACATTGTTTGCCTATAGGGTAATTGAAGTATGGATGTTCGGAAATTAAAATATTTTTATTGGAAATCATCATAGGCTAAGAATTTGTAGTGTGATAGAGTGTGTAGGATTGAACACTCATGCCGATTTTTGTGGCCCAGTTACTTGATTGAGTCAATTTTCAAGGCTAGCTGGCAGGCCTCCAGACACAAATTTCAAAAGGTGCAGAAATGATTAAAATGGAGTTTTAAAGTGATGTCCTAGTGATTGTTTTTAATTTCAATCTTCACAATGGGGTCATGGGATAAAAATGAGGATGCGAGTTGTTTGAAAAGCAAAACTTTTTTAGCTGGACCCGCTTTGGGGTCCGACTAATTTCTTCAAGCATGGGTGATTTTGAATATCAAATAAATGTTATCATGATTCAAATTATTTGAATGCATGATCATAGTTCTCAGATGCAAAGGAAGTATTCCAAATAAAAAAAAATATAAGTGTGACTAGAAATAGTTTAACCAAGCATGGAAGTAATTTTTTGAGCCGCCCAAAGACAAACAAAGATCACGGATGGTTTCTAAAGATGAATGATTCACATATTTTGTAGCAGGCAATGAAGAAAAGACCATCTGTGCATAAAAAATGAAGCAACAACCCACATTTTTGAAGCTCACGGCTTCTCCAAAGGTGCATCCACATTTTTAAAGAGGGGGGGAACATGCAGTAAGACAACTATAGAGATTTTTTCTGCTATAATGCTTATGTTTGATGTGTATTACTGTAGGCAGAAAATATGGAACCGCAGGCCAAATTTGTAGATGAAACACAAAATTGTATGCATGGTGGTCATTGTTCTGGTGAAAGTATGGCAATGGTCAATGGATTTCTTTGCCCAAGCTTGCAGGTTTATATCATTTTATCAAAAAAATGAGCAAGTATATGGCCACAAATAAATTTTAATGGTACTTGGATGGTTTAAGTTTGCCAATATTTGCGGGCAATTTTTATAGCTAATAATGTATCGCATGTAGTAAATAATCAAACTGTGTTTGATTTAGTATGAAGTTTGGTGTGTATTGTTTTAAAAGCACAAGTGTTTAGAAAGTAGTGGATAGAGAAACTCGTATGGTTGCAGCCTTCCTCCAGCAAATAAAAATACCATTTTTAGTGCTGAAGAAATTGGAGAGGATGATCTCAGTTGCATAAGTGATTTGATTCAAGTGACTGGTGACTGCATTTTTTTAAAATGGGAATCTGAGACTCACAGTATGGTTTTTTTGCCAGAGATTAGAAAAGGCTTGAATGGAGATTTAGAGACAATGGAGTCAATGGCCTGGTTCGTGATTGGTAGAACACCCACGTTGAAGAAAGAATTGCCAAGTCAAGAGAAGAGCCAGCCAATGCTGAAAAAAGTATTTAAAAAAGAAATCTTCTATGCATAAAACATACATAGTCAACGCATGGGAAGAACAGAAGAATCCAAAGCACCAAGTTATAAGAAGATAGCAGAAGTCTCATGCCGGTTAAGAAAGTGGAGCTCCCATGGTATTAAAGTGGAGGTAAAATCCTATACAAAGAACATAAAACACACACTAGAAAAGGCCAGAGGGCGTCATAAAATAAAGAGAAGCAGCACCAGTCAATGAAAAGAAGCCACCAAAAGAATAAGGGGAAAACCATAAACAATATTTGTCCCATATTTGTTAAGTGGTAAAGTATTCAAGTCTTTAAATACCACGACACTCACAATATAAGTTGTCTTCAAGAAAGATGCTTTTGAAAGCCGCATGTTGCAATGTGGGCTCCATGTGCACAAAATGTGGAAGACAGTTGGTGGTGAATAAGACAAAATTTTGAATGAATCCACAGAGATGCTCATGTGGTGCCCAAAATCTAGATACAAGGAGATGATGACACGTGGCATGATCGGAGGGCTGGCGCATGCCCGCAAATTGAAGTTGCGAGGATGATTAAAAAATGCGGGAAAGAGAAAAAATGACATGTGGTGATGGGTCCCAGTCAATGCTGAGGTGGAGATTAAGATAAATTTGAGAGGATGTGTCAGATCATGACACGTGTCATGATCCGATGGTGGACGCATGCCCGCAAAATGGAGTTGCAAGATCGTTAAAAAATGCAAGCAAGCGGGTGAGTGCCATGTGGCAATGACATGGCACTGTGTTCATGGCAGTGATTGGATATAGGTTGGCCAATCGGGTGCTGCCACGTGGCAGCTTGGTCAAACCCAGTTGACCCCAAAATTCAAGGGAGAGGCAGAAAAATGAAAAAATAATTTAAAAAGTTTTCTTTCAAAAATTATTTTTCCAAATGTGCAGAGTTTTAAATTTTCAAAATGATATTGCCTAAAGTTTAGACTTTAAAAGAATTTAACTTTTTGAAAAATTTAAAATTTAAATATATGCAGACCTGAGCTTTGTGCCAGGGGGACATTTTTTAAATGGACTTTTAGTGGGTTTCTAGAAGTCGAAATAGGCGATGTTATATATCGCTAGAATCGGGAGAAGACGAACTTTTTGATTTCGGAGTCAATTTTTGCATAGGTAGCAATGGGTTCCTACTACAGAGGGTTTTGTCCCAGGTTTCTAGATTGTAACTAATTTCAGGCATCAGAGTTCAAAATTGATTTCTAGCATGGAAATGACCTGGATATGCATAAAAGATAGTAAAATGCAATTAGGGTTGAATTTTTTCAGATTTACTTAGTAAAAACTCATTTTCACTGTCATTTTCATGGGGCAATCAGATATTTTGGTGACCCAAAGAGTTTTCACCATTAAGCAGAGATATTTTACAAATTAGTCGCAGATAATGATGAAACAAGATCATATCAAAATGGGAGATGGAAGGAAGAAATTATCTAGTTATAGAGGATTGTATTTCAAATGGACACTTGTCACTTGAAGATCAAATCCGAGATTCTTTCCTTCGCTATATCTTTCTATTTTTCATTCTTTCTAGGGGTTCTAGTTTTTATCACTGAGAGACCATTCATGGTTCCAATCTTGAGTTCTCTCAGACCTGTGATACCATTTTTCACAGTGATTCTTCTTGTTATGAACAACATATTGTATTCCTTTTGAGGCATTTGTATTACACAATCATTCTATGTGTACCTTGTGAGTTTTTTTATGTAGATGTTGTATTCTTTTCAATGAAATTAATACAAAGAGCCTCATCTTTTAGTCTTATTATGATTCTCATCTCCTGTTGTTGTTATTTGCAATGTTCTGTGTTTAAGAACTAAGAGCTTGAACCCAGTTACATCCCCTTAAGGTTGTATATCAGAATAGATTTGCTGTTGGAACAAAGCTCCAAGTAAATGCTTGTTTATACTGATAGGATTGCAGGTTACACCAGAAGGATATCACCATAAGTACGAGAGCTTTAATGAATATTGATGTCTGTTTGCAAGTCAAGCAGATAGACCACATACCTAAATATATGAGTATATTTTAGGTATCCATCTGTATGTGAAGATTCAGTTAGTGCCCAATGGATAAGGGACTGGTCAGCTTGAAGGATGCATGTTCTTTGCTGTTGCATACCTGATTATACTGAGAAACCAAATCAAAATGAATATTATTTTCCCATTTTATGTTTTTGAAGAACTATAAGTGTAGGTCATGGCTTATTTGTGGTTACTTTCTTTGGTTATGATTAGCTACCGTGATTAGGAGATTTACTAGCAAATTGAAGAAGAATATTGACCGTATCTGCTATAGAGGGTAGTCTTGTAATGAAGTATCAAGATAAATTAGACAAATCCCTCAGGTTTTCCCACCTTGGCTTTGCAGAGCCTAAAGTGAAGTGAGTCCTGATATGACTCTATTAATTGGCCCAAAACTAAGATTTAGCCTTGCTGAATATAAGATTTAGCTCGTCCTTAGGCATGTTCCTAGTCTTTGTTTCTTGGTATCAGGTTTAAATCTACTTGGTATGTTCTTTGCCAAAAAGAATACCAACAAAATGGTGACTCTACTGGGGAGTCATGAAGAAATTCACTGATAAAAGGACAAAGATCTCTGGTGTAATATATTTCAGTCCAAAAATTTGCATACTCAATTTTGTATGCAAGGTTTCATGTTTCCTAGTCAAGAATGTGTTCTTTCACTTTGTTAAGGGTGTGATTTTCCAAGGTTGTGTGTGAGTTTTCAAATACCTATTATAAATTTTGGAACAACTTGTTGTCTTATGCAAGCTAGGAAAATCTTTTCTCATTTAATGAGTGGCGACTCTAAAGTATATCTCTGCACCAATGTAAATTTTTGAAGTGAAGGGTATTGTGAAAATTGCAATAGTTGGAATGCAGATTTGAAAAATTTATCTCAGGCCCTTGGTAGTGGTTGAAAGAAAAAGGTGATTTTGTGCAAGGGTTACTAAATCAAGCATGATTTGAATCAATTCTTCTTTACAGCATTGAAGAAGTTTGCAAGCATCACAGTTAAGGTATTTTCCTCTTTCTTGAATTTCTTTTTCAAGAAAGTAAGTTATATGAAAGTTTTCTCCATCAAGTGATTTTAAGCACTACGTAGGAGAAATGTTTTATGTATCTCAGCATATTCTGTGAAAGATTTGAATTGTGTGAATCATGTTGATGATAAGCTTGCTGAGCTGGTGGCATAGAATTGAAGATAAGCCATTTGAAGATGAATTTGATGAGGATTGCAAGAGAAGTTTCTAGAGGCAACATAATGGAAATAAGGGAGGATTTAATGAATCTAACCTAACCTTAAGATGGATGATTGTGATTAAGTAGAAAAATATCAAAATTTTCTATTTAAGGAGATACAAGTCTAGAAGCAAAGTGTTAGCCAGAAGTCAAAGTCAAAGTCTGGAGTCTAGAGGTGTTGCTTCATATGGTGACTGAAGGAATGAAACTATAGTTGTAATACTAAGTAAGAAGGCTTAAGGAGGTGAAGGCTTGATGGGTGAACAAGCAATCAAAGATGAAGGAAAATGAATGCCAAGTAGAATGCAGAGCTGAATAAGAGATCTAAAAATTTTGAGTGAGTTGTTTTGTTATCAGATCAAGTCCTACTATTATACTTTAACAATTGTATTAGTCTAGATAAATCCTTTGGATTAAGGTTGACCCAACAGTCGTGAGTAAATCCTCTAACAAGGCTCACTTTTAATAGGGTGATTGAAATCCTTTAGTCAAGGTCACATTTAATAGTGTGCATTGTAACCATTAATAGGGTTGGCTACTTATAGAGCCCACTTTAGAAGAGTGAAAATTGGTAGCATGTTACTAGTGGTTTTTCCCAAATTGGGTTTCCATGTTAAATACTTGTGTCAAATTGTGTGATTGAATTTGTGATATTTCATGTTTACATTTATGCAAATTTCATTTGACCTAGGACAATAATATACAAAGCTTTGAGATATTGAATGATCTAATCAATGCATGCACATATATTTGTTGAGTACTAGATTTGTACATGTTGTGGTTCCACAAGTTTTCAAGAGATGAGTTTGAAAGGATTCCTACCATTAAGCATCGTTCAAAATGACAACTCAATAGAAGGGGTGCTAGAAGGAGGGATGATATTTTGATTTTTAGAATAGAAGAAAAATCTGCAAAAGTTTTGAAATTCTACTTTTTTTGCGAGTTCAAATTTTTTTTTGAGTTTTTTTAGAAATTCAGGTGCACATGTCTGCAGATCTACAGGTTTGCAGGTGTGCAAAACTCTGTGGTGCATTTCATTTTTGTGAGAAAGTGTACTTCTACAGAGGTGCATTTTTTCTAAAGTTGATGCAAATTGGAGGGTTTTGATCTAGAATCCCCATTTTAGTGAGCGTTAAGATCTTTAGCCAGTGCCCATGAGTTTCTTGAGCTTACCCACTTTCGCAAACCATGTAGTGACAAAGGAATACCTCAAATTCAACCACTTCCATTTGAACTTTCATCATCTTCTTCAACTCCACCTCCACTCCAACCACTTGGTGGGCCACCACATATTCCAATAGTTCCACCTCAACAACCACCCTTTGGTCTACCAAATCCTCTTATGGCCTTATTCAAAAATGTTGTAGACTCACCAATAAACTTGAGAGGTGCACTCCATGACCTCCCCAAAAATCTTGAGAAGTTTTGCCCAAGGTTCATGTATGGACAAACATGAACTTCCAAAGACCACATTAAAGTATTCAAAGAAATTTTTAACCAAAAATAGACTGCGAACAAGGATGTGGTCCTTCATTTATTCCCCTACTCTTTGGGGGAAGTTGCCCACAATTGGTATGCCAATTTACCACCAAGATTTATTGGAGATTGGGACACTTTTGAGAAATTGTCCCTAGAACAATTTATAACTTTTTCCAACCTAGTAGTGATACATCAACAGTTCATATTGATTAAAAGGGATCTAGGTGAGACAATTTCACGCGTCAATCATGCTTTCATATGGTGTATCATAGATTGGAAACACCATATACTATACTAGTTAAAGTGGCTATTCAAATTTATCTAAATGCTATGGACCCTCTTACTACTATCTTTCTAAGAAGAATTCCTACAACAAATATTGATACATTGGAAAAGGTCTTCATAGAAGCAATAACCTTACTAAGCAAGCCAATCCTAATAGAGGAGGATTGATGCTTCCAGCCCAAGCTATCATGACATTGCCAACATATCCTGTTAGAGTACCCACTATGCTTAGTCAATTTGTACCTATGAATCTAGTTCCATTACAATAGGCACTTGCTCTGCAAAACCCTGTTCTAACATATCTATGGTATGAACCTCTAAAAGCTACCTTCTTTGAGCAAAAGGTAGCAGTCCCTGTAGAAGTAGAAAATAGCTTTATTTCTAAATTTGGTGAGATGAAAAAGAATATGTAAAAAATGAACAACAAATTGACTCATCTTAGTTTGTCACAAGGAGAAAATAACAACTTCCAAAGAAACAACGCTGGTCCTTACAACAATAATTATGGCCAAAATTACAATAGGAACTTTAATGGAAACAACAATAGCACAGGAAACAATAATGGAGGGAACAACTTCAATCCTCCTAATCAAAATAATGGGTTCCACAGATAAAACTGATGATGGAACACCTGTCCAAATAATAGAAGTATTCATGTAGATAATAACAATAACAACATTCAATATGCAGATATCAATTAGTATGACAATGGTTAGAATGCACCTAAAAATGATGGTTCATACTATAATAGAGATCAAGAGACGGCTCAAAGCTCACAAGTAAATGACAATGCTCCTCTTATGTAATTTAACGCTATGTTATTAGAATCCTACAATTCCACATAGAATGCATAGGTAGAATAGTCATTTGATGAAGAGTTCTCATTTCCATTTATCCAAGAACTTGACCTTCAGCATGAAGAGATGTTTGCTTTTCGCAATGATAATTGGAATACGTACAACTTGAGAAATAGAAAGGAACCTCTAACAGATGGAATTCCCCTAGTAGTACAATCAACTCCTTTCAATCCAAGGGCAAGCAATAATCTGACACTAGTTAAACCACCATGTGGAGGACAACAAAATTTGAACCATGCAAATGTACCAACAATATTGAAAAATCCTACTTGGTCTACCTAAAAATACACTGCAGTGGTGGACTTGAAATGAACAAAGGTCAAAATGTCCATGTTTGACATGTTGCAAAACTATCCACAATAATGAGAGGCACTCATGAAGACCCTAGATCATACAAAGAATTCCCACAATATGAATACTACCCCGCAAAAGATGGTGTCACAACAAGTTAATGTTGCAGAGGCATTGCCCACTATGTTTAAAGACAAGGTAGAGGTGCCCTCATTTTTGCTCAGTATTAGAATATACAGGAAGAATCTTCATAATTTCCTTATTGATTCAGGAGCTTCATGCAATGTCATGTTGTTATCCATAGCACAAAAGTTAGGGGTCAACCCTCAACCTGACAACTAGATAGTGATACAATTGGACAAAATAGAGGTGAAAGTCATAGGTGTATTAAAGTATGTGTAGATATAGTTAATAGTCAACCCATGAATTCAAGACATCATTGATATACATGTGGTTGATATCCTAGAGATATATGGATTACTCCTTAGTACAAAATGGATGAATAGTCTAAGGGGATGGTTTTCCACAGATTTCACTCAGCTTTGGTTACTATGGAAAGGTCTGAATAATCAAATCAAAATAGATACAGACCCAAAGTTAAAAAAGATGATCATAGATTACAATGCTCCTAATGAGGTAGCCTTATTACAAACAGATTTAGACTACTAAAAGGTGATAGTTTTTTATACAACTTTGACCAGAAAACTAGATGATCAAGATATGGACCCTATAATTTTGACCCCAAAAGATGAGGTCATAACACAATTCATAGACCATATGATGGCTAATTGATAATTTCTAGGGGAAGAAGTTGACCCTAATATTCTCCTCCTTCTAGGATTTTTTTGATTACATAAAGTTAGCCATTCAGAGTTTGAATGTTCATCATGCCAAGAAGTAGTTGCTAAGGTGTTAACACAAATGGTGGGAGTAAAGAAAGTTGATGACCCACAAAATGAACCTATAGGAAACCAAAGCCTTACAAACACATCCAATGCTATTGAAGAGATTGAAGGGGAAACTGAAGATCAAAATACATCATATAGCGATACCTCTTTAGATGGTAGAGGTTTTTCTTCTCCTCCAACTAGAATGATCAAAGTACAAATAAGAAGATGGTACATAAAAGGCTAGGGATGGACTTCAATGGTCATTCTTCCTCTACCTAAACTTGAAGAAATTAAAAAACTAATAGGGGAAATTCAAGACAACCAAGAAAAGCACACACCTCCTCTATTAGGAATCCACAATGGAGAATCATCAAGTTTTCCTTGCAAAAAATTACAATGGGTTCCTAAGAAACAATCCTTTAAAGCTTAGGTAAAAGAAAAAATGAGGACAAATAAGCATAAGGTTAGAAAATCTAAGGAAATCCCAATTTAGATGCTTCTCTTTGATGATTCCAGATGCAAATTACGAGCCAATGCAGGTATTGAGTTAATTGGTCTAAAAGATAAGTCTTTCTACATAGCACATCAATTGCAATTTAGATGTACTAACAACGTTGTATAATACAAAGTGTTGATTTGAGGACTTCTCCTTGCACTAGAGAAAGGAGTTACAACTCTCATCATCGAAGGAGATTCTCAGTTGGTTATCCGACAAGTAAAATCACTATATTCCTATAATAATAAGAGGTTGCTTGGCTATAGGAAAAGGGTATAGAATCTATTTGATGATTTCAAAGCTCTAAACATAGAGTCTACTCCAAGAAGGAAAAACATGGTAGTAGATGTCCTAGCTATTTCAGCAAGTGCATTGTAGCTAGTTGAAGGAACAAAGTTGAAATGATTTTTAGTTGAATTGGTTGCTGCTCTATCTATTCCTGACAATATCACAAACTTCCAAGTTTTTAAGGATGATCAACATATTCTAGGATTTATTATGTGTAGTAGCCACTTTAAGGGACAAGAAATAGATGACACCCGGGATGATGCACCTAAGGATATCACAAGTCAAGATGAAGATGGAATCTTGAACTTGAAAACCAATACTATTCCCAAGGGGATGATCAAGTTGGAGTACATTTTTTATCGTGATGAATTTTTATTTAATAAAAGAACCACTGAAGAAAAGGGTACCAATGAATGTGATTCATACAATTTAGGAACAAAGGATGATCCCAAGATGGTAAAGATTGGGAAAGCATGTAGTTTATAGGAAAGGGAAGACATGCTCAAATTTCTTGCGAAATATAAAGATGTCATTTCCTGGAGCTATGAAGAATTGAAGACATATGATCCTCGAATTATTATGCATGATATTCCACTCAAACCTCATGCCAAACCTTTCCAAAAAAGGAAACGACTCGTCAACCCCATCCTCGAGCCTCCGATAATGAAGGAAGTCAAGAAATTGCTAGATGTGAAATTTTTTTTCCCCTATGTGTCACTCTACATGGGTGGTTAATTTAGTTCCTATACGAAAGAAGATCAGAGAGATTTGACTTTGCATAGATTTTCACAATTTGAACTTGGCATCTCACAAGGACAATTACCCATTGCCCTCGCTAGATGAAGTCTTACAAATTGTGAATGGTTTCAAAATGATGTCTTTCTTGCATGGATATTTAGAGTATAATTAGGTAATGGTAGAAGAAGAAGATAGACTAAAGACTGCCTTTATGAACAAATGGGGAACCTTTGCCTACAATAGAATGCCATTTGGATTGATTAATGCAGGGGCTACATTTCAATGGGCCATGGATGAAGCTTTTAAAGGATTGATTAATAGATGTATAATTATCTATATGGATGACATGACTATCTTTCCAAAGGATTGAACTACTCACATTTTTTATCTAAGATAGGTGTTCAATAGGTGTTGTAAATATGGCATATCTATGAATCCCAAGAAGTGTTCATTTGGGGTCACTAAGGGAAAACTCGTTGGTCATGTCATTTCTAAAGTTGGCATCTCCACTGATCCTAATAGATTTGAAGCCATATTGAAGTCATCACCCCCCAACAATTAAAAGGAACTCAAGTCTTTCTTCAGGAAGATAAATTTTGTGTAGAAATTCATAAGCAGATTTGCAGAGATTGTGCATCCTCTTAATGATTTACTCAAGAAGGGAGCTAAAATGGAATGGGTTCCCGAGGTAAAGAAATCATTTGAGGATATTAAGGTAGCCATTTCTACAACCCCAATATTGGTAAGCCCTAATTACAACCATCCCTTTAAGATATACTCCTTTACTTTAGAACATTCCTGCACAAGGATCTTGACCCAGAAAAAGGAGAAGGAAGATGAAATACCTATTGCTTTTATGAGTTGCCCACTGAGAAATGCTAAGTTCAATTATTCTAGCCTCAAAAAATAATCATTTTCCTTGGTTAAAGTAGTAAAGAAGTTTCTCCATTATATACTAAGGAGTAAGGTGTATGCTATCATACTTGGCCTAGTAGTAAAGACATTGTTGATGCAAAATAAACTTGGTAAAAGGTGAGGTAAATGGATGGTGATACTTCAAGAGTTTGACCTAGAGATCCAACCTATGAAATTAGTTAGAGATCAAGGATTGTCAAGAATGATAGTTGATAACCAGATTGGTAATGAAAAGAAATTTAAATTTGAGAAAGAAATAGATATAGAGGATCAAAAGAAAATGATAGTATCTCAAGTTGACATTGGTCAAGGTGTAGTAACAGATGTCTAGTACCAGGATATTGTTTACTATCTCCTATAGAATTAGTGCCCCAATTGGATGAATAGTTCACAACATAGAGGACTTAAAATGAAGTACAAGTTCTATATGCTGCAAGACAACAAGTTATACAAAATGAACTATGAAGGGATCTACTTAAAATGATTAGGATGTGAAGACGTGAAGGAAGTCCTAAAATAATTTCACGGTAAGTATGGTATAGGACATGGTTTGATAGAAGTGACTACTTATATGATTTTAAGATTGGGTTATTTTTGGCCCACAATATTCAAGGACACTTTTGAGCATGTGAGCTCTTGTCACATTTGCTAAACTAGTGCTAATAGAGAAAGACACCTAACAAAGCCACTACAACCTATATCCAAGGTACATCCCTTCGTGGAGTGGGGGCTGGATTTCATTGGTCTAGTCAATCCACCATCATCAACCTGACACACCTATATTCTTATAGGCACTCATTATTGTACAAGATGGATAGAAGGAGAAACTTTCAAAAATTATACTGCTAAGGTAGTAATGGACTTCTTGGAGGAACACATTTTTACTAGATTTAGAATGCCATTTTCCCTTGTGTCAGATAATGGATCTTCTTCCATTTCAATATTCTTGACTCAATGTGTATTTGAAAATCAAGTTATCATCAAGCTTTCTTCAAATTACTACCCACAAGGAAATGGGATAGCTAAATCTACAAATAAAAACTTGATCATAGTAATAAGATGGTTATTGAGGGAGAATTCTAAAGATTGGCATACACAACTCAAATATTCCTTATGGATAGATCAAGGGTCAAGAATGCTTTGGGGAATTCACCATATTTTCTTGTCTATGAACAAGAACCAGTATTCTTGCTCAACCTCAAGATTCCTATTTTAAAATTCATGAGTGGATATGCTGAAGATGCTAACAAAGTACACATCAGATTGATGAATCATTTAGAGATAGATGAAAAATGAACAACTACATTGGAGCACATGGCTAAACATCAAGCTATTGTCAAGAGATGGTTTGAAAAATGGGCCATGATAAAATCATTCATAAGTTTTGACCTTGTTCTACTATGGGATAAGGTGAAAGAAAATTCGGGCAGCCACACCAAGTTTTAGTGCTTGTGGATTGGTCCTTATCAGATCGTGGAAATTCTTGGAGAAAATGCTTTTAGGCTCAGTTCCTTACACAGGGAATTAGTTATGTTGGTAGTTAATTAGCAATTTCTAAAACAATATTTTGAAGCCTAACAGATGCAAAAAAGAAAAAAAAATGTTAGATTTTATTTTTGCAATTGTGTTTACTTTCAGTTGCGTGTTTGTTTTTAAAAGTTGTGTCAGTCCTGGGGGCAAGGTGCACTTGAGATTTTATCTCAAGATATTCTACTAACTACTCTTTTGGTTTTGATTTTAGGAAGAGGTATTTCTTTATCAAAACATTTGGACAATTGTGTGTCTTATACCAATTAAGGAACGGATGTTACTTGCAGAAATAGGGGGACTTTCAATCTTGAGTTCATGATTCTAAACCAATAAGTTTTCAACACTTTGCATACTTTAAAAATTTATTGTCTTAGGTATTGTCAAATTAAGGTTAAAGATAGCAAGGGATGATCCAAAACCCCAATTGGTTCAAACAAAAGGGGTCTTCTCAAAGGATTGTTAAGATCATTGTTTGGTGTGAGAGTTTTTTAAAAATTTCTAAAAGAGGAACACAAGCAATGCTCACAAAGGGTCAAATCCAAGAAATGACATCAATGTCTTGGCTACATAGTTTAAGCATAGTCAAGATATAGAAGAAAAATTTTTAAAAAAGAAAAGAAAAGAACAGTGTTAAAACTAAAGGATTCTAAAAATTCTAAGATGGCAAAAGGATACACTTTAAAAATGAAGTATCTAATACCAAAATATTGCTTCATCAAATAATGACATTATGAAATATGTGGAGTGATTATTCAAAATTTGGTAGAAAATTAAAAGAAAGTGACACCCTGCTAAGAGCCCTCAAATGGATTCTCTCATATGGTCAAGCAAGCGATCGATAAATAACCTTTGTGAAGATTCTTAATGAATGATCCAAGAGGGGTGGAAGATTGTTTCCATGTTGTCAACCAAATTTGATATATTATATCCTCAGATGTCAAAGGGAATGAATACATGAATCACAGACTGAGCTTGAAGGTTTTGGATCTTGAAGTTTTGACTATGAAGTCACTCAAAATTTGCTTGGAATTTTTGGGATTCAATTGGCATTTGATACACATTGAAAGAATGCTTGCTGATGTAGAAATGCCTTTGTCATTTCTTCCTTTTGGAGGGGCTATTTTTTGTGGTTCCACAACACATGCCCCATTTCCTAGGAGGAATGGGGACCCCCCAACTTCATTCTTTTGGATCTTAGGCTCCTTAGCTAGGATCTAGAGAAATTTTTGAGGCCTTGCCTACCCCTAAGCTCAGGTCCCAGGTCTTGGTGGAGAAATCTTATTAGTAAAAATCATTTTTTATTAGAGAAAATCAAATTTAAAGTGCAAACTTGAAAATTGTGCAGCCACACACCTGATTTGGTGTGTTAGTGCATAATATGGAAGGGCATAATGCATCACACTTTGGTGATGTGTTGATGCACAACTGCACACTGGTGCACCACCAAAGGACGGTGGGGTTATATAAACCCTAACCCCTTGTTAGACCTTACCTCTTTTTTCATTTCATACTCTCCAAAGACTTTAAAACTATAGCTCTATTCCTCCTCTACTTTGCGAGCTTGTATACCACACCTCCGCATCACAATAGGTGCAACTTCTGTCCAGTCTACTTTATATTTGCGGTAAAAGGGGCTAGGTGTGTACAGATGTACCTAACTTGGTGCACAAGTGCACACCTAATCCTTGCAAAAGGCTTGACAAAACTTAAAACAAAATGTGATGCGCAACCCCTCACTCACAAATGTGACAATGCAAAAAAATAAAAAATGAAGGAAACAATCTAAAGTTTGGTGCACATGTATGCACCTAACATAGTGCACATGTATGCACAAAACCCATAATACAACGTAAAATATCAAAAGAATAATACACCTTATATTTTAAAATTTGTTTTAAGAAAAGAGGGATGTGGGGTGTTTTTTGTGCATTTAACTTTTTGAGTTTTTGTTCAAGATGAGACTTAATGTTATCATAATCTTCTCATTTTTTATTACTGAACTAATGGATGTGTTCCTTTTTTCATGTAGATATAATAATGGCATCTTCATCCAATGAGAAAATGGCACCAAAAATTGTCGTGTTCAAGTTCCAAGGCATACCATTGAAATCAAGTTTCCAAGATGATTAGCAGATATCAAGGACATAGATTTGGGGTACACTAATTTGGGGAAATTTTTAAAGATATGTAATAAGCCCACTGAGAGATTAGCTATGATTTTTGCCTTAATTTGATCAGGGTTGGTGAATGTAGCTTCGCACCCAGCATCAGCACAATCCTCAGAGCTCATCATGACACGTGCACAACACTTTGTTCCCAAAAAAAGGGTGGTAAACAACATAACTAGAGAAGTTGTCCTTGACCTCCAACCTAAAAAAATTGAGAGGGTGTTTCATCTCCTTAGGGTGGATCAATTCATCAGACTCACGTATGAGGGAGTAGAAAGGTGGTATAGAGACCACCTAAGTAAGACAATTGAGATCATCCAGTCCTCTTATCTTATTGAAAAGACTCCTCTAGAGAAGGTAACGAGAAAGGAGGATATGACAAGGGGGTGCATAAAAGATCATTATCCCCTTGAGGAGTAAAATTCTCCTAGGCTATGTTTTGACAATATTGGGAAAGTCTAGAGGCTAGTGGGCAAGGAATTTTAGCATGAAGAAGCCATTGAAGATCATTAGATGAATGTGACAAATGACTATGGTATCCATATCAGGGACTATTGTAGGATAAATTTGTATTTGGCTGAGAAGGCTCTAAATATAAGCATTCCTAAGGAGATACTGCAGCAAGATTTTGGGGAGATGCTTGACCCTCTATTCAACATACATAAAATTGGGGAAAGGCCCATAATGAATTCTGAGGTTGATTGAGAGGAGAATGATGACATTAATCATCGAGAAAGGCATGTCATCAAGATGACACGAGATTAGATCAAGAAACCATCTCAACTTGATCCAATTCCTAAGACTGTAATTTTCCATGTGCAAGCTCACCCAATCAAAGGAAGATGGAAGAAAATCACCATCCCTACCTTTGTAGCCCAGTCACCAATAAGGCTAGAAATAGTAAACCAACTTGATTGGCCAGTTGGATACCATCACCCTCTAGAGAAGAAAGGAAAGGGAAAAAGAAGGAGGAGTTCTCCTTAAAGAGCTGAAATAGAAGAGGGTGAAGTCCAGACACCTAGACTCAGTAGTAGGAAGTAAATGTACAAGGGGCAAAAGATACCAGAGCTTCTCAAGACTAATTGGATGCTCAATTGCCACCAACTACACCTAGCCAAGTAGTAATAGAGGGTGAAACCCAACAAGTCTCTCTTCCTTCATAGGCAGAACCAACATCCCCTTCCACCTCTAAGAAATAGAAAAAGATCAAGATCCCCATGAAAAAGAGGTAAAGGATGATTAGGAGGATGGTTCCTTTCCCATCTATACCAAAACCTATTCTTGAGGGAGAAGAAGAAGAATGAAGAGGGCAATGACATATTTAAGATGTCAAATTTTGATTTTATGCCCATAGGGACATCGCTAATTGGGGATAAGATTAGGGATACCTCAATAGGTGAGCCCCAATAGGAGAATTGGATGCAAATGCCTCTAGAATCATAGAGTCCTAATCTTACTCCTTCATCCCTAGTATAGATTGTAGTGGTGGATAAAGGTTCTATTACTCCTCCATGTCCAAGTTTAGAAGAAGAACAAGTTCAAAGGGAGGCTTTATAGGAGGAAGAACCACAACAAATGGCAACTGATGAAGTGTCTAAAGAGGGATGAATGGTTAAGTATTATCAGAAAGCCTCCCAAGGCACCTAGGTTCAAATTACATGATCCACAAGAACTGAGACCATTGAGGGGGAGCCATTGTAGAGAGAAAGAACTCTTGAGAGTAGTGATAAGGGAAAGGAGGTAGCTGAGCATACTCCTTCATCCTTGAGAGGTGGGCCTTCAGTTGAATGAGTTCCAAGGTGGCTGAGAAAGGAAATGATGAGAAAAAGGAAGCCACAATATTGTGTCGATGAAGATCATATGATCAAGTTGGCTAAAGTTTTGAATAAACCTAAGTTCCCATTACAGGAAGCAATAGCTTTGGCATTTATCAATAGTACTCGAGATCAAGATTTATTTGCACAAGTGGCTATCCCTCTTTAGGATATAGATGTAGAAGACTTAAGTCCATAGGACTATCAAATTTGAGAGGTCATGCTTGGGAAGCCTACATTGGATACTACTACATTAATGGTGACAATGGGAATAAAGTAAGTCTTTAGAAGCTTAGAGGAAGAGAGGGCCGAACTTAGAAAGCTTCACAGGAAAAATGAAATCCTACGAGGATATTTAGCCAAAGTTATTGGTCCCCTAGATCCCAAGCACCCCAAGGAGACTCTAAACACTGCACTCATAGAAGGAGGAGGTGTACATTTGGATCCATTTTTGAAAGCTTGTCAATAATGGCAGGAAAGTTTTGAAGAAAAGGGTGTCTTAATCATTTGAGGGAATCTAAAGTTACTGCATGCTACCCAAGAAAATGTAAATAAGATGGTAGCAATTATGAAGCAGGATTTCAGCATAATGGATGAAGTATGGGGTTGGAGTAAGGATTTATAGGTATTATAGATTATTAAAGGGAAGAGGTATAGGATTTTGATATATGTAAATACAATAGAGGAATTAGATTTAATTGATGATTAGATTAAGAAGATATGAGATAGTAATAAAGTAATGGAGACATTACATGTGGAGATCCACCGACTCAAGGACCAAGCCTGAGAGTAAATTTTGAAAGTAGAGAAGCACTCTAGTAATGCATGTCTTAATATTTTTGAAGATGATGAATGAGAGAAAATAATACCCATAGAGGTATTAGTAGAGAAGTTCCAAAAGATTTTTGAGGGTGCTTCTAATGAGGATAACATCAGGCAGGCATTTAGCACAGAGGAAGCCTTGCTAGAGTTAGATACAAAACTCAGGGATTTTGTTGATATTTGAATTGAAGTAGAAAACTATAGAAAAAAGGTCAAAGATAAATATGATGCTTTGGACTTATTAGATGCAACCAAAATTATTAAGATTATTGAGAAATTCAAGGGCAAACATCCAGACATAGCTTTGGGATGAAGGGTGACAAAACCTAAAAGCTAGAATTTTAGTTTTGATACTTAGTAGAATTTTGCATTTTTGGACATTAGAGGTGCACAGGTGCACAAGTGCATAGGTGTACAAGTAAGTTGTTGCACTTTTCTAGAGTTGCATCGACAGTTAATTGCCAATTCCAAAAATAGAGCTTTCCATGCATCAAAAACACATTTTGATGATAGTTTAACTTCTACAGATGCCTAGTGAAGGATCAACTTCTATTTTTGACACTTTTAGACACTTCTATTTTGATTTAAGGCTTTCTTATTCTTTTTCATTCACAAATTCAAGGCTTATGCATTGAATTAATGAATAAGAATGGATGGAGTCCTCCTAAGTACTAGTTAGATTGTTAGTTTGTATATAATTAGTTTGTTTTATTAAATTAAAAGTATTTTATTGCATCAAGATATCTCTCACTCTCAAAAAAAATTGAGGAGACAATTTCTTATAAATACTCCATTGTAGTATGTAATTAGGTTCACCATTATTTTGCAATAAAATTATGCTTTTGGTGCTCGCATTTGGAGTGTAGTGATTCTTGCCTAAATGTGTCATTTTTCTGTGAATGTATGTTCATGGAATTGTGATTAAGCCAAAAGTTTTTTGCTTTGTTTCTAGTTGTGCAATCTCTTTTAGTTCTGATGTTTGCTACAGTTTTAACAAATTTTGTTGAT
Organism: Cupressus sempervirens; assembly: GCA_028749045.1. NCBI lineage: Eukaryota > Viridiplantae > Streptophyta > Pinopsida > Cupressales > Cupressaceae > Cupressus > Cupressus sempervirens. Next base: position 358,785,858 of record CM053784.1, read on the forward strand.
GTATCTAGCTTGAGAAGAAATCATTGAATTGTGTCTGCATAACTCCTTATCTCGCAAGAGCGCACTTTTTATTGCCTTGCGATTTGATGAAGAGAAAAACATCATATGATTATTAAAGTTTACTATTGATGATTGCATCAATGGAATCTAGGAAGTGGTACTCCTATTTCATTGGTTACCTATCAGTTTTTTTGCAAGCTTAACTCTTAGAAATGTTGTTTTTTGTAGCTTATGTCCATTAAGATTTTACTTTTCATGTTATTTTCTTTTAAAGTTCTTATTATTTGATTAATAACCCCTTGTTAAATTAGGAATTCATACTAGTTTCATTGTTAAATTTGCATTCATTAAAAAATAGAAAAATACAAAAATATAATTCTTTTTGTGTGTTTATTTTGAAACAACAAATGGATTCTTTATCTCATTTGAAAATTGAAAAATGAACCAGCAAAGGTCTCCTTGTGAACAATCACATTTATCTTCAACTGAACGGATTCTAATAGGTCATGAGATCATCCAAAACCTTGGAGTTGATTCACAAGATCAACTTTTCAAGAGAGGAGTTCGAAAGGATTCCTGTTGTTAAGCATCATGCAAAATGGGAGCTTAATAGTACATTTGGACCTTGGATAACTAATTCACCCCCCCCCCCCCCCCCCCCCCCAATTATTCTAAATTATTCCAAAAATTGGTATCAGAGCGTTCAATGCTTGTGAGGAAATAGATTGAAGGTACTTGAAGCTAAAGATAAAGATGTATAGAAAGGACGTGCCCAAGCTAAACACATAAAACCTTCCTGCATGTCAAATTTTGATGAAGCTAGATCTAGGTATACTTGGATATTTTGCATAGTCAACTATGATGACTGAATATATGGAAGTGGTTGGAGCCCTTACTGGATAATAATTGAAAGAAAAGAAAGAAGAGCAGAGCCAAGAATATCAAAATATGTTAGAAGATATCACCCTACTAAATAAATCATTGGATAAAAATAGGATGAACCAATGACAAGGAATAGATTAAGAAATGAAACATGTTTGTTAAACATACAAGAACCTAAAACTATAAAGGATGCACTAGGGAATGAATATTGGATTCAAGTCATAAATGAATAAATTGATCAGATTGAGAAGAACAAAACTTAGACACTAGTATCGAGACTAGAGGACAAGCATGTTATTTGAGAAAAGTGGATATATAGAAACAAATTAGATGAGAATGATGAAGTAACAAGGAATAAGGAAAGATTATTCTACAAAGGTTATGCACAAGAAGAGGGAATTGATTATGGAGAGACATTTGCCCCTACTGCAAGATTAGAAGGAGTAAGAACCCTACTTGCTTTTTCTACTTATAAAGGATTCAAAGTTTATCAAGTGGATGTTAAGTCAACATTTTTGAATGGTATACTAGAAGAGGAAGTTTACATTGAACAATCTGAAGGATTTTTTTATCCAAAAAATAAAAACATGATGTTTAGATTGTACAAAGAATTATATGGTTTAAAATAAGCTCCCAGAGTGTGGTATGAAAGACTACACAATTATCTTGTGAATATTGGTTTTGAGAGGACTGATGACAACATCAATCTATATTTGATGACAGAAGGAGGTAAAGGAATTTTACTGTTTGAAATATTTGTTGATGATACCATATTTGGAGGACAAAATGCATTTTGTAAGACATTTGTAAATGAAATGATGAAAGAATTTCAGATGTCTATGTTTGGAGAAATAAAGTTCTATGTTGGATTACAAGTATATCATATGTAAGCTGATACTTAGTCCAAGTGTGTAAAGGAAATCTTCAAGACTTTTGGTATGGAAGATTCAAGACCATTTAGTACTCCCACATTGATAAGACATAAACTATCCAAGATTGATGATTCTGCTAAAGTAAATCAAACATTGTATAGGTCTATGATTGGAAAGTTGTAATATGTAGGTCATAGTAGAGCTGATATTGCACTAGCTATTGGGATTGTTGCAACATTTTCTACAAATCCTAAGGAGAATCACTTAATGTCTATTAAAAGGATTATGAGATACTTAAAAGGTATAAAAGATTATGGTCTATATTATAAGAAGACTGGAAAGTTTGACTTGAGAGCCTATACAGATGTTGATTGGGCTAGAAACATTGATGACAAAAAAAGAACAAGCAATGGAGCATTTTTATTAGGGAAAAAGATTAGTTTCCTAGACTAGCAAGAAACATAATTGTATTTCACAATCTACTGCTAGACCTGAATATGTGGTTGCTAAAATGAATTGATTAAATGTGGTATGGATCAAATAGTCACTCAAAGGAATGAAGGAAGAAATCACTGAACCCAAGGTAATCTACTGTGATAATACAAGTGCTATAAACATATCTAAGAATACTGTGATGCATACAAAGGCAAAGCACATTGCAATCAAATATCACTATTTGAGAAAATTAGTTTAGGAAAAAGAAGTGAGAATGGAATATGTGAATACAAAGGAATAGATAGCTGATATATTCACAAAGACTTTACCTAAAGATGTAGATGAATATCTTAGAGGTAAGCTAGGGGTGATACCCATATCTCAAGCTACTTAAAGAAGTAATAGTAGTGCCTTGAACCAACCAAGTTGAATGACATACTTTACAACTTGATGCAGTGGATCTTAGTTTAGGAAATTCCTTAACTAGGGAACAAACTGAAATAGAAGATTTACAGTCACAAGCAAGGTGATAGAGGGAGAACCTTATGAAGGAAACTTGAATTGTTGATAACTACATGAATAGATGACAAGTCTTTGGCATTGTTGTCAAAGAGGGAGAGTTTTGTGAGAAAAAGAGGAAGGGTTTACACTAAATATCTTGTAGAGAGTTAATTTAAAGAAGAAGAGAGATTGAAAAGAAAATAGTAACCTATACTAAGGAAGGATGGATACTGATAGAGGGAGATATTTTAGTAAAAGGCATTAAGTTTTTTTTTTTTTCTTTTGTATTATTGTTGGTATTGGTTTTCCATCAATGCCAAAGAGCAAGATTTTTGAAAAAAAGAGTGTTGAAGTATAGAAACCTATCATGGGAACAATCATTATTTTGTTACTAATGTCAAACCTACTACTTTTTGGTAAGACAATTGCAAAATTTGATTAGAATTCTATCATTTGATTGGTTGATAAAGATGATTTGAAAAGGAAGGATAACAAGAATACCTTGAGAAAGGTTGAGTTATATGGTGTATAATAGGAGAACTAAGAAAAAATAAGACTTTGATGATATCGTGCATTGTTTATCTACTTAAGGCTGTAATGAAAGGATATTAAAGCTAAGACAAGAAGAAGACTATGCAATAAAAATGTGTTTTCCAAGCCTGACCAAAAAAATAATGTAAGTTGAGCAAAAATATGGTTATGATCAAGTGTCAAAAAAAATAAGTATGTAGTGAGCATCATAAAATGACATTATTAACCAAGAAAGATTTAGTTTGTGCTGAGCAACCTAGTGTTAACCAAGCGTCATAAGTTAGTTATTGACAAGTGACAACATAAAGAGTTTGAATGAAGATTTGATGAATCTGAGTTGACATAAGTTGATTTCTTGAATTATGTGAATTGTGTTAATGATAAGCTTGATGAGCTAGTGACAAAGAATTCAAGATAAATCATTTGAAGATGAATTTGATGAGGATTGCAAGAGAAGTTTCTAGAGAGAACATAATGGAAAGAAGGGAGGATTCAATGAATCTAACCTAAATTTAAGATGGAAAATTGTGATTAAGCAGAAAAAAACCAAAAATTTCTATTTAATTAGATACAAGGCCAAAAGAAAAGTGTGAACATGTTGCTTCATATGGTGGTTGAAGGAATAAACTTGCAGTTGGCATACTAATCAAGAAGGCTTAAGGAGGTGAAGGTTGAAGGGTGAAAAAGCAATTAGAGATGAAGGGGAATGAATGCCAAGTAGAATGGAGAGATGAATGAGAGATCTAAAATTTGCAAGTGAATTATTTTATTATTAGATCAAGTCCTACTATTACACTAACAATTGTATTAATTTGGATAAATCCTCTAGATTAAGGTTGACCTAGTGGTCATTAGTAAATCCTTTAACTAGATGACACTCGAATGGAATGGTTTAAAGTCTCTAAAAAGGCTCACATTTAATAGGGGGATTGAAATCATTAAATTAAGGTCACATTTAACAGTGTATATTGTAACCTTTAACAAGGGTTGCTCCTTACAAAGCTCATTTTAGAAGAGTGAAAATTGGTAGAATGTTACTAGTGGTTTTTCCCATATTGGGTTTCCATGTTAGATCCTTGTGGCAAGTTGTGTGATTGAATTTGTGATATTTCATGTGTATATTTTTTCAAAGTTCATTTAACCTAGGATAGTAATATACAAAGCTTTGAGTTATTGGATGGTCTAATCAATGCATGCACATATATTTATTGAGTACTAAAAAATTTTATTTGTACATTTGGACCTTGGATAACTGATTCACCCCCCTCTTAGTTACTCTAAATTATTCCAACACTCTTTAATAAATAAAATAGTTGTACTTCCCTTTCTCTACTTGGTTGATACATGAAAAAGTTTAGTATTCCTATCTCCCTTGCTAAGCCATAGTTCCCTTTATTTCTATCTCCAATATTCTTCTTCTCTCTTATAGAGCTCATCCCATTGCATTTGTTTCTCTCTTTTTTATGAGAATAGTTCTGGAGTAAGTCCATGTGAGATGATCTACTCATTCAAAAATTTCAATTCTTTTTTAACAACTTCTTTCTCCACAATTAAAAAAAAAAAAAAAAAACTTATTCCAATTTATTTTCTTGTTTTGAAGGAATTGTAGCTTTTTATGGAATTGAATCATTTAGAGCCTTTTCCCCCAAGAGAACTAACCCATCATTGTCTTAATAGTGGCTAAAATTTTAGATGTATTAGCCACATCCTTTCAAACATAAAAGATGGCCTATGAAAAGAGGAAATTGAATAAGAAGCATCCTCAATGTTGAGCATTAGAGGAAAATGATTAGAACCTTGATAAGATAATGTTTCTAATAAAAATATTAGATCTTGTAATTTCTATGCTTGAGCTAATAAGAATTTTCTAGTATTTTAGATATTTGTATGAAGCCATCTATTCTATTATTCCCATAGGAGAACATTCCATTAGATGGTATAACTTTTGAGAGCTCATTTGTAATAATAAAGTTATCAAAGTCTTCCATCACTTTCATAGAGGGGATGATGTGTCCTTTCTTCTCCTTGACATTTCTAATAGGATTAAGTCTCCTCCAATGATAATATTCTACTATGAACTTCTCTAAATAGTGTTGGAAGTTGTATCCTGAAAGTTGTATCTCAAAGCCTCAATACTCAGTCATTGAAGATGGCCCATACACATTTTGGATAGCTAATGAAATATTGAAGTGATTGAATCTAAGAAATTTTCAATCCACTCCTTGATCAACTAGCCCCTTTGTGATAGTCTTAGGATTCCAAAGAGTAGTGTTACCCCCCGATGCACCATTACATTGAAGATGGGTTGACTTCTATAGTGTCCACTTTGGAATAGAAGCTTGATATTTTTCATCTGACAATTTGGTCTCTTGAAGAAGAATTATGTCCCCTTTTGAGGGATCTAGAAGTGATTCAACCCCACCTCTCTTGTTAGAAGCATTGATGTCCCTAACATTCATGGGTAATTTTGAGATTACTTCATTTTCTATTTTATAATTCTAGGAAGCATGTCTATTTTGATTTTAATTCATAAAGATTATATGGTATATGGGCCTCATTGACTATAGTAGTGATTATTTCTTAAAAGGTCTAATTTCTAGGGCATAAATTTAAGCTTTGCAATTTTTAGAATAGTTATGGTGCAAATTTGATTTGAACCCTTATACTTGTCTAAAAATTTGAAAAATGAGTCATTTTCTTGGTGAGGTTGAGGATCTCACTAAGGAGGATCCATGAAGCTACACCATCTTCATGAAAAATAAGCCTAGATGGAAATTTTAGTTTCAATTAAGAAATTGGTTATTAAGTTATTCTTAGTACTTTATACAGTAATGGATGTATGCTAGCTAGGTTTTCACTCTTGTTTCGACTATGAAATCTCATAAGGTTATCAATAACTAGAGGGATTTAACAAGGGAACAAGGCTAAGAACCCCAAAATATTTAACCTCATGATTTGGTTTTACTCTTACTTAGATTGTTTATGAGGATTTTTATGCATTCCTAAGTTTTGTTTAATCATCCTATGTTATTCTCACTAGAAGATCTGAGTTAGATACTGAAACTAGGTTTGTTCAAAGGATGTAGAGTTTCTTAATTGAGGAATCTATTTGGTAGCTTTCTATCAATATTAATTTATAACCTCTTGGAACCAAATGGCACCCAGTAATAAATATATTGTGTCCTTTTTTATATTTGCATTACATTCGAGTTAAGATGGTTCTAAAAATTGTTTAGTTTGGAGAAAGGCATGTTCTATTTATTTGATGATAGGTTTCTTTTGGCATGGACATATTTTTAGGTTGAGAAATCATCCTCCAACACTGGTCCCTTTTCACCTAAGTCTTATTCAGAAAGGGTGTAAAATGGGGAATTTTGTAGCACTCTCCAATGAGAGATCTCTATAATTTCTTTTACCAACATCTAATATCTTAATTTTAATGATGTAATTCTAAAGTTTTATAGAAGAAGGTATGCCCTCTTCAAGATCATTTTTGAGGAATATGTACTTGTATAGGACTTTGGTCCTAGGCTACACCGGGGGTTTTCTTAACCCCATCCTTTTTCTCTTGGTGGCTGCACTTGAATGAGGTAATTGTAAATATTTTGAAATTAATAAAAATGGGCACTTGCCTCTTATTGATAAAAATTAAATTAAATTCATATATTATAACTAAATTCATATTGTAATTTAGATAACTAATTGAACAAGTGGCTAAGGCCTAAAATGACAATTGCTGCAATGTATAGACACATACAATACCAAAGGCAAAAAATATGAAGATTGTGAATCTTCCAATACATCCAAGTTTGTTGTGAATAATGGTAGGGAGATAGACATCCTTATGTGTAAGATGTTTCATGGTATTAGAATAATAATTTATCTAGCCATGGATGACAATGAGAGATATTATAGAAGTCACAATATGATGGCTCAAGTTGGCAACCAAGGTCATGATGGATATAAGAATTCAAGAAGACTCAATAAGAAACATTGGAAATTACCATAGTAAAAGGAAGTAAGAGATTACTGCATACCAGGTAATCATGAATAAAGTTGCAAGAAGAGGCAAGGGTTTGCTATGAAAATATGCAAATTTTATTTTAGAAATGAATAGAATGAATGATAATTACAAAAGATCAATCCTTATAGAAGGAGATAGTAAACCTAAAAGGGAAACTGTAAGAGGTAAATGACATTTAATAATTAAGAGTTAATTATTAAATGGAAATGAAAAGTGCATAAAGTGAAATATTAAGAAGGAAGTAAAGGTAATTTAATAAATTAAATTAAATTAACACTTTACTCTAACTCCCCCCTTAAGATGAGCAATAATGTAGCAAAAAAAAATGTAGAAAAAGAAAGGAAACTATAATGCAATGCTGAAATCAAACTTGGGTCCTAGCAACAAGGCCTGATGAGGTACCTATCACAACCAAATCTCTATTAAATAAAGAAATAGAGAAAACCCAGTAGGAAAAACTCTACTCCAAAAAGATATAGCAAGAAAAGAAGGAAGGAAGGACTCATCACTAAGACCCCTCAAGGACAACTTCCTTAACCCCAAGCATAGAATGCAACCAAAGATACTACAAGGATGCAAAAGGTTTAGTGAAGATGTCTACAACCTACTTAGTAGTAGGAATGTACTTGAAGCTCAAAGCACCATTCTAAATTAGATGCATAATAAAGTAAATGTGAAGCTCAATGTGCTTGGTCTGATGATGTGCAACTGAGTTGTGATAAATGTGTATAACACTTTGATTGTGACACCACAAAAGGTGGAACTATCAAGAGGAAATCCAAACTCTATCATCAACTATTGAAGCCACAAAACCTCCTGAATAGCCAATACAATTTCCCTATACTCTACCTCTATAGATGATAATATGTGAGCATGTTGCTTCTTCCAAGACAATGCTATAGGAATAGAACCAAGACAAAAGAGAAATCTAGAAGTAGACTTGCAATCATCAATATCACCAACCCAATCTAAGTCTGTACAACCAACAATCTGAGGATCCCTTGATGTGTAGTGAATGCAATAACATGTTGTACCCTGAATGTACCTCAAGATGTGTTTGGAAGCTTGCCAATGAATCTCATGTGGATCATGTGAGAATAAAGAGACAAGTCCAACCATAAAGGAAATATTAGGACATGTGTGTCTATGGTACAACAAACTACCCACAGGCTATCTATATAAAGTGGAACCCACTGTAGGAGTAGTGCAAGTGGTAGATAAAACAACACTTGATTGAAAAGGTGTGGGAGCAAGCTTGCAACCAAGCATGTTGAATCTCTAAAGCATATCAAGAACATACTTCTGTAGGAGTATGGATATCCCTTCCAAAGATTGAACAACCTGTTGGCCCAATAAATATTGCAAAATTCCAAGGTCTATCATCTCAAAGTACTCTCTCAAGGCTCACTAAACACCATGTATCATGGAGACTGAACTACCTATAATGATGAGTTCATCTACATAATAAAAAGTATCAATAAGTTAGACCCATGGTGCTAAATGTAAACTGTAGGATCAGAATGAGATTGTGAAGCAAGCAAGAAGGAATCCATTTTCTCATACCAAACTTGAGGGGCCTATTTGAGACCATATAAAGGCATCTAAAGCCTGCATACTAATAAAGAGTCTTGCACAAAAACATGAGGCTACTCTATATAGATCTCCTCATGAAGGTCTCCATGAAAAAAGACACTCTTCATGTCCATCCCTATGAAGCTACAAGAGAGAGTACAAGGAAAATAGGATTGATCTTGGCAACATGGATAAAGCTCTTAGAGTAGTCAATACCCTCAACCTATGAAAAACCCTTTGCAACAAGATGTTCCTTGCACATATCAATAAAACCATCAACAAACTACTTGCTATGGTACACCAATCAACACCAAACAAACTTTCTTCCTTTTAGAAGAGGACAAAGATCCCATGTGTGGTTCTTCATCAAAGAAGAGTACTCCTCATCCATAGTCCTATCCCACTCTAAGTGTCTTATCACCTATGAAAAACTCTGTGGATCATCTAATATAGCATGAATCAAGAGGCCAGTACCTACTATCTAAGCATAGGTATGATGGACATTGATAGTATCACCTACCAAAGGTTTGGCTGCATCAATAGTATCATGGGCCCACTTGGGCACTCGCTGAACAACTAGTGGAGGTGGTGAAGGGATAAAAATATCAAGATCTTCCTTAGAGGATGAATAATCCTCTTGAGGAGTAGAGGAAGTACTAGGTAGTAAGGAAGAAGCTGGTGATGGTGGGTCCATTTGAGGATAATGCTCATCAAACTAAATATCTCATCAAAACAATACATCTCTAGAATTAGGATCAAACAACTTGTATGCCTTCACATCCTCAGAGTAACCAAAAAAGATGAATGGTAAGCTCTTCTTCTCCATGTCTTTCCATTGAGCATTTGGAATAAATGGCCAAGCCTCACTACCATATGGAGAAAGTAGAAATATCAATCTTGACATGAGTCCAAGCCTCCTCAGGAGTCAAGTGTCAAAATGCCTTGTGAGGCATCTATTTTTTAATATAATTCATATAATTGTCCATCTCTCATAATGTCATGTTCTTTCTCTCTGCAATCCCATTCTACTAGGGGGTGTGGTAAACTATGAATTAATTTTGTAAACCATGTTCAATGAAAAAATCTTTGAAAGATTGATTCACATATTCCCCCCATTGTTAGTGTGTATATTCCTGATAGAAAGACTAGATTACTTCTCCACAAATGTCTTAAAGACTCTAAATGAATCAAAGACATCAAATTTTTACTTCAAAAAGTACACCCATGTGCTTTGAGAGAAGTCATATATGAAGGTGAGCACATATCAAGCACCTAAAAAAAAATGGAGTGGGAAATGACATAAAATCATTGTGTATCAACTCCAATGATTCCTTAGCACATGTGGATCTACTTGCTAGAAATGGATCTCTATGATGTTTTCCAAGGGCACAACCTTGACACACATCATTAATACAAGAGATCTAAGGTAACCCAATCACTAGCTCTTGTGTACTCATCTACTATAGATATGTGAAGTTGACATGGCTAAAACACTCATGTCAAAGGTTGCTCATTGAGTTTGCATGAGAAATGAGAGAAACACTAGTAGAATTAGAGCTCTCAAAGCCATCAAACTAATACAAGTGACACTAAATATCAACACTCCCATTAGAATAACCATGTTAGGATCATGGAGGTCTCAAATAACCACATCATGTGGTGTGAACTCAACTATCTTTCTAGAGCCAAAATGATAAATCTAAAAGATAGACATGATGTTCATAGAAATGGTAGGAACCAAGAAAACATCCTATAGTGATCCACTTTCTAAAGAGATAGTTCTTGAACTTGTGACTGAAAGCTATATAGAATCACCAACTGTAATCTGTGTAGTAACACTTTGTGAAAGTGAGGTAACCAAATTAGGTGAGTGTGTCATATGGTGTGAAGCTCATAAATCAAGAACCATGTAGTTGTAGAAGAAAATGCTCATGTAGAAAGAGCATGTTCTTTCCCTAAAGGACAAGGTGGTGGCTTCAAAGAAGCAATATTGTGCTGCTACATAGCCTTCTCTTATGCCTCAAGCCCTTTCCAACAATGTGAAACTGGATGTCCTTCCTTTCCACAAAACTACAAGGATCACCTATGTACTTCTTAATCTTGGAGCAAGACCCACTAGAATTAGAATATTTACCCTTCTAGGAGGGTTCTAAGCATCTAATTTAGGAGTTTTCTTGGAAGAACTCTCACTGCCTACTAAATTTTTCTTGGGCTTTAGTTTTTGCTTCTTCTTCCTCGTAGATGTTTGAGCAACCAATGCCTATTTCTTTGATCTAGTAATAGTATCCAACCATGTAAGCTTGGACTACTCTCTAGTCAATTGATCATAAAAGACCTCAAAAGTGGGCATGGTAAATTTGGTACCCAAGGCATTTGTAGTGGAATGGAAGGTAGAAGAGAAAATCTAAAAGTTTCCTTGAACCTTGGAGAGAATAAGGTAGATGCACTCCTTATCTATCTTCACTTTCCTGCATCCCTATAATAAAGTCCTTTGTTGTTTGAACCTCATAAGAAAGTCCTCAATAAAGGGATAATCATTAGGTACAAGAGAATTACACTTTACTTCAATCTAAAGTGCTTTGATCTCATCAATGGTGCCAAATAAGTCATAAAACTTGCCCCACATTTCTTGAGGATTGGAACACTCATCAAGATGAATCTATAAGCTTTCTAAAACAATCAAATAAATTAGACCCATGGCTTCTATTGGCTTCATATTTAATCCTTTGAAATTTGTTTACAACCTATAGTGAAAAATCTCTACTCTCATGTGTAAGATTGTAAAGTGTTCTAAACCCTAGGTGAAATTGTTAAATTTTCATCAAAACGTTGTTAGTGTGCCCTAGCTTTTCAAATTTTTGGGAATTAAGTTTTTATAAGGTTTTTCAGGAAGTTTGTAAACTTAAGGTTTTATTTTTACCCTTTTTCTCAAAGTTTATTTTAAGTTACTTTTCTAGAATTTAGAAACCATTCACTTTAAACCTGGCCTTAACCATGGTTTCACCTTTGATATTGTTGTAATACTTTATGAAATTTTTTGATCATTGTGGTTGACCTTTAAAAACCATTGATCTTTGGAAGATCAAAGATGAGCACATGCCCACATTCAAAATTTGCTTGAATTTTAGTAAATGTGGGAAAGTGCCTTTCTGCCATGTAGCATTTCATGACATTGAGCATTTTAATGTGCCACAAAGAACCAAATTGTTAGAAATTTTAATGGCTATCAATGATTGTCAAAGCACATTTAAATTGAAAGCTACCCATTGGTTGAGTTGAGAAGTGGGATCTCTTTTGGTGTTATAGTTTTGAACCATTGATCTTTGAAAGATCAATGGTGGGCATATTACTACTTCATGAAGATGTGCAAAGTTTGAAAAAAGTGGTAAAGTACCCTAGTGACATATATCTTTAGTGATGTCATGAAATATGTTAATATAGTTCAAAAGACATAAGATATGTACACCATTAATCTTGAGAAGATCAATGGGTAGCACTTGCCCACAATGTGAACATGCTCGAAGTTTAGTTGAAGCAAGGAAGCGCCTACATGCCATGTGTACAAGTGGGGCTAGCCACTCAGAAGGTTGTCAAGTCATGCCAGGGTGGAAAAGCATGGTGATATGGAGTCAAATAATTGGTAAGATAGTCCATGTTTTGTTGAGTTGGACAGTGACGATACTAGTGGGCCCATATAATTTTAAAGCCAGAGTTATTTAGATCTAAGGTTTTTTCTTAGTAGTCGATCATTGGAAGATCGATGATTAGCCTTTCACCACTTTAAAAAAGTGCTTGAACTTTATGAAATGTGGGAATGCACCTACCTAATGCATAATAAATCTTCAAAAGTGTTAATGCAACATTTATGATTTCAAATCAAGTTTTCTAATGCTTCGTGATCAACGGTGGAAATTTGAAACTCACGGTGCAATATGAAATTTTACTGTTGAAGTATTAAATCTTATCAATGTTGTCTCATAGAAGAATTAATGCTATAATAAGATCCTAAATTCTCCATTATTGAATGAAAAACCTCAAAATTCCTATAGCACAAATATTTCTAGAGCTATGGAAAAAAATTTCAAGGTTATCAGTAATCTACAAAGTGATTGACAGAGGTGGAAAAGTAAGAAAAGGTGGGTAATTCATCTAAATTTCTAACAATTAAGAATTGTGATCGTATTAGGGTAAATTGTAAAAATTCCTCCACACAAGGATTTTTTTGGCAAAGTAGATTACATGAAAAAGGTAGTTCACAATGACTTTCTAGAAAAAATGCCACTATTAATGAATGGATTGGCTAGGGGTAGAGAGTTGATTCTGAAAATCCCTAGGTTACTAGTTAGTAAGGGTATTTATGACAAAGAAAAATGGTTGAGGGATGTGGAATTGTCTATGGGAGGTTTATAACTTTTTAAGAAGTGGTTTGCAAAATGTAAATTGGATACTCCAATAAGCAATGTCTAGGAATTTGACATAGGTAAACTGATTGTCCCTAGAGTCTTCTTTGATGATGACTTACTAGCAGATATGGCCAAGAAATATGATTTAATTACTAGGGTTGTAAATAACCATGTAGGGGATAACCTTTTTAGGGTTTCACCCCAATTGATAAGAGAGGTATTCAAATTGAATCCCAATCATGTTGTTCATGAAAAGATTGACATGGAAGACCTCCAAGCTAGATATGATGCACAAAGGGTATATCTACCATTGTAGCAAAACTTTGTTAAGATTGGATCATTGTCTTTAGTCACACAAAATACACTTGAGCCCTTTTTGAAAAAATATATTAATCCTAGGGCATAGGCCTTATATTTCTCTCTTTACAAAAACTTTGGTATGGATGAGCAAGATAACATTCTAGGCTCTATTGTCCTTATGATTGTTCAAACTCTTCAGTATGGAATGAGATCAATTCTTGACTTTTCCACCTTCTTGGCTGATGAAATTCATAATGGTCTAATTGGAATAGCAGCGGCTAAAGTTAACAAATCTTTCTACTAGTATTCAACATTAATGTATATTTTCTTATATAAAGGAGTTACCTTCTTCTCCAAAGAGATGAAACTAGAATTGGAAAGAGATGGAGAAAGACTCCTAGTTTAGTTATGGAGTAGAGATATGACATGGGAGGTCATCGATGCTAGCTTTGTCAAATTTGATAGGTATTTTGCTTCAAGGATCATATTGTTGTTGAGAGGAGATATCCCTAGGATACCATAGTCCCTATTAGAATTAATAAGATTGAAAGATCATGCAAAAGGGTTGTTGGTGAGTCATAATTGGGGAGATATAATCCCATATGTTGTCTCTACTATCTTTGAGGTTTATGGTTTTTTGGAGAAGCCCCATGTGTTTCCATACTAGGTGCCTTTGAAGGTAGGAATTGTTGAATTATTATGGAAAATTAGATAAGTTGAAGAGAGGGATTTGCTAGGAAAATATAAAGATACTTTCTTTCCAATGATTACTATCATTCATAATTTTGTGTTTGTTAAAAAGGGATGGAGAAACCTATGGAAGTTTTTTCCAAGCCTTAGGGAAAGGAATAAGGCTAAGATTTAGATACAAACTGTATATTTTCCTGAGGATATAATTAGAAATGAGTTCTCATTGCAAGAACAAGACATTAGAAAAGTAAAGTGGATAATTTATAGTGAAGTATTAGATTTTAGAAATGCTTTTAACCCAAATATGATCCCTTGGTAGATAAAACATATTGGGGGGTGAAAATATATATGTAAATGAATAATTTTGTTGGGATCATGCAAACCTTGAATGAGAAAAAGGAGATAATGAGAAAAAGGAGATGATAACAAAAGCACACCTAGGCAAGGCTACTGAGGTGGAAAGGAGGTTAACCAACAGGATGATTGTGACCCCAAGCCAATATACATTACAAAGAAAGGTTGGGTATGGCTTAAAACATATAATATTCTCCTCCATATAAGAAGCCAAGAGCTGAAAGCCCTCTTGACACACATGCACCTAAGAAGCAAAGAACAGAGTAGGGTTAATCTTCTCATACAAAATAATATTCACCATCTCAAACTCCACTTAGAATAGATGATGAAACATCTCTAAGAGGATAGTTGAGGCAAATTGGAGGTGAAATGGACATTGTGATTATGACCGTTGGTATTAAATGAGGAGTACTTGAAGAGTATCCCATGCCATCTTTTGATCTTACTATTGCAGACTATAGAGGTAAGGAAATAGACCCTATGATTGCACAAGCTTCCAAAAAAAATTTTGATGATGAAAACATTGTAAAGTCTAGAGACTTTTCACAATTTTTGTGAAGAAGAAACATTGGTAATTTTGAGACTATGTGTAAATCAATAAAAGTAGAGCACCCAGATAGGTTGGACTCTGAAATTGAAGATGAAGTTAAAGATAACTTCATGGAAGAGTTTACACAACCAATCATTTAAGGGGGAAGGCAACTTTTTAGAGACTCAGGAGTTTTAATTTTACCTGAGTGGGACATAGCCAATGCTATGATTTTTTATTCTGTCAAGAAGGAAAAGGATATTCATGTTAAAATTGAGGAGGAAATCATACACGAACATAGAGGTTTAAAGTACATCAATGATCACCAAGCATTGGTGATATGATCTTTTGAGAAGAGAGACAAAACTAGGCTACAAGAAGTTTCAAGTGTGGAGCATACCAGTAGTCTCATTATTTATAGAGCAGATGATGTAGACAGTGAAAGGTATTTAAAATGACTAGGGAGATGATGGATTTTGGGGTGGTAGTTGTTGAAAAGGATAAAGGTAAATTCTTGGAATTAAATGCCAAGTTTGAAGAAATATTAAAGGTATATGAGGATAGGGAACATGATACATCAGCTGGAAATTCAGGTACCCTGAATGGATAAAAGATTAGGAGAGAGAAAAGTGGGAGAATCTAGTAGACCCCAAATTACTTATCCTTATCAACCAATGGAGCCTTTTAAATCCACTCCTCATGTTGAAATTCCAAATACTCCCCAACGGCCCAAATTTTATACTACATAAGACTTTGAAGAAGAAAAGAGTAAATGATGGGCATTACATGTCGAGCTAAATATGCAATATGAGAATAAGCTAAGGCAAGCTCTCATGTATTTAGTTAATAAAATTGATTGGGCATCATTTTATGAGAAAATAACGAAGAAAATAAATATATTGGATGAGATAAAGGTGAATGATGAAGCCTTGAAGCCAATTGTCAATAAATGGAGTAAAATGAGCAAAGGTGTTACTCTTTTATGTTTTTCTACCATCAATTTATCCTCTAAATATATTTAAAAAGACTTATGATATGACCAATGATCTCTTAGAATTTGATGATAAAAGAGTTGAGTTACAAAAGAAGATCATTAATTATCTTGACAAAAATAAGAGTGTTAATTTTGAACTCTTCCCACATGCCATTGATAAAAGGGAGAAGTTGAAAAACAAAGAGGAATGGGCTTAGGAATTGAATGAATTATTTTTCCTTCGATTGAATAAGGTCATAAATGAGAAAGGAAATGCATGGTGGGCAATTAAAACTGAAGAAATTGTAAAGGTGTAGTTATTATATGATTCTTTGAGGAGAGATTTTGTTGAAATTGACAAAATTGGAGAATATGTAATTAAAAAGTAGTAAGATATTCTAAGCTTTAATTGGCTAGATGACATACTTTTTAACAAGTGGATGGCAGACTTTGTCCATGCTAAATAGCTAGAACTGAATGAAACTAATGATTATCAAGATGAAATTCTAATAATTAATACATTAGTACAAGCATAAGAGGACAAGAATAGACAACTAACTTCAGCTATTGGAATCAAGGTTCATACTGATAATATAACAACAAAAGAATCAGATGTAACTATAATTTTGGTAGTATGTGATGACGTGGATGGAAATTCTTGAGTTGAAGTAACTTTGCAGACATTTGAGCCAGATCCATCATGTGCATTCCCATTGTCTACACCTTTCGAGGAATTGTGATAGCATCAAAGCCAATTATGAAATCCTCAATAGTAAAAAGATGTAGTAGAAGGTGGTCCCACCAAAGAATATTCATGATGAAAACATTTTGTTGCACCAAATTTTGTTTTTTCATGACAATAATAATGTAAATACTTTTATAGCTTAAGAACAACTATTAGTATCTTCTTGCCTGAAGCTTGCTGCATCTCACACTATTTAAGTGAGGTTCCAGGGCTAGAAGAGGCGTCTAAGTCATTGTACAATTTTAGTTTTGCTAAACTTTATTTAGTCCAATTTTCTTGATATCAACTCTTTGATGTACTTCTCTAAAAATTTCAAGAATACATTAATGTTACAGGATCATATTGTCTTATCTTGAAGTTTTTTGAGTTCTCTTACAATGTCATATTACTTTCAAAGAAAATTAATATAAAGATGAACTATCCCCACATTTTCTCTCTGAATCTTGTCTCTATTTTTATCATACGGTTATCTTGAGATTGTATGAGTAAAGCTTTTCCAAATTAAATGCAACTAGGATAGGTTGTATATCAATTCATTATTACTTTTAATTCAATGACTTAAGTAATATGATTCAATGATATGATAGGATCTTCAAGGAGTAAAAGCATGTCTGTAAGAACAATTTTTAGTGAGAACTACTGATAAAGTTGATTATAATGTAGTCAACTAGGTCAAAGAATTGGATAGAACTTGAATCCCAATGGATGGGGCACTAATCAACTATTTTAGTTAGCATATGGAAATATCATAGATAGATGCCAAGAAAACATCTAAAAATCAATGTCAATTTTACTTTTAATGTTTGAAGAATGTTTAAGTTGGTTAGCACTTGTTTACATTTAACCTTTGAGTCTTAGTTAGCTACTATTGCCCAAAATTATTCGTAGATCTGAGAAGAATTGTGACCAATCTTCTATTAGGGATGAATATTGCATAAAAAATGTCATGGAATGAATGAAATATGAATGCATTATCAAGTTGTGAATGTATTATTTGTTAGGTGCACCTGGCCTTGGTTTTACGGAGCCAAAAGACTAGAAAAATTTTCATGATTTTTTTGAAGTTGGGTAAAGATCTAAAGAACATATAGTTCTTTATTAGAACTAGCTAATCCTTAGGTTATTGTGATTTTCATCATCTTGGCATTAAGTATTTTGTTGCTTACTAGTGTTAAAACACCAAAAAAATGTTGACTTTACTGGGAAGTTGTACAACACATTCTTATATGTGAAGTTTACTATAGTTTCTTTGGTTGTGTCAATATACATTTTTGTCAGAATTACTCATGTCTATGTTGGACTTTTCTAGTGACAAACCTTGAGAATTTAAAAATAAAAGAGAAAACCCTAAATACCATAGGTGTACACTGACATATGCAGTCCATACAAAGCATCTTATCTATCAAGCAAGAGTTGTAGTCCCAAGATTTATTGTGATTGTTTTCTTTGTATGTGTCAAATTGATCTATATTGTCTCATGATATTTTCCCTGAGCCAACAAGTTGTTGCATTGTATATTTCCCTAGAATAGGGTGGTGAATTGGTCAAGGTTTTGAAGCTAGTGCTTACTAGTAAATAATGCCTAGAAATGGTTGACAAGAGAAAAAGTACACGAGCCTATACTAGAGCCAATCCTAATGTACCATTATATACTAATTTACCCTAGGGTGGTAGGAAGAACCAAATATACATACATACATACATACATACATACATACATATATACATACATACATATATATATATATATATATATATATATATATATATATATATATATCTTACTTGGAAATCAAGGGGTAATGCATTAGTAAATTCTCAATACTAGCTAGTGGTAGGGAGAGAAACTTTCTCATTAATTTCTGAATCAGAGACCACAAGACTATTAGGAGGGATGTTTAGCACCCCATTGCAAGAAGACCAAGCTTACCATGACAAAAATGTTTCCTCAATGGGAGATACACTGTGTAGAACAAATGTGATGGGTGAAATGAATCATAGGTTGGAATATAAGAATGTCATGGAGGATTCTTTCAATCCAAGAGTAGTCCCATATATAGAAACAAACTTTATAGATCTAGATGATCATGCTGATTTAGAAACAACTTTTGTAGATTCACAAGAAGTGTAATCAGAGATAGGACTCTTGAAGAAATGGGTTGCAAAAGAAGAAGCCACATGTGCTCATTTGGAAAAAGAAAGAGAACAAGCTACAATGAATGCTCTCATTAAAAAAGATAATTTGCTTAGAAGGATGGCTTCTCTAAAAGATCATAACAAGAAATTGGATGCAAGAACTATATTCCTTTATGCTGATGTTTTTGAAGACATTAATAGCTTGAGATCGAAGGTTCTAGAACAAGAAAATCTCATAAGAAAAAGGCAAGAACCTATCATATCTCAAATTCAACCCTAAAATCCTATTCAGACAAACCATGTGGAACCTATTATGAAACCCACAGATAAAGGAAAATGTAAGGCTATCGAAATCCAAATAAATGAACCTCAAGCTATGCCAAGTAGATCTATGAATCCTCCTATGTAAAAATTTGATCTAGATCTAGAAAAGGCTAGAAAAGAGAAGGAGGCTCTTGCAAAAGAAATTGAGAAGGTTGAGAATAAAGCTTAGGTAGTAGAAAATAGGAGAAAAATCCAATTCATCAAGTCTAACTCTGTCCAACTTTGCCTTAGACTCATGGCCTAATTTTTTTGCACAAGCCACAACTTCTATACCTAATTGTGGGCTAGTAATCTCTAGTCAAAATGTGTCCCAATCTGTCCTTGCTTCATCATCTACTACTAGTACTCAAATCCCTACTGTGCAAATACAACAATCTCAAAATGTTGTCCATAGTCAAACCAATGTAGCAAGCACTTCCAATGCTGTTGGTTTTCAAAAGAAGCCTATATATATGGAAAAGTGCAAACAAATGTCATTCTTACATATTCCTAGTTTTCCACATCCAATATCATTTGACCTAAGAGGCAAGGTTGTCAAGTTTTTTGGAAATAATGTTGTTACTTGTGAGGAACATTTGAAAATATTTATAGATATCCTAAATTATTTTGAAGTTGAGCATGAGGATGTAGTGATGAAGTTGTTTGTACACTCATTAACTAAAGATGCAAGGGATTGGCTTAGGAGATTACTAGATGATAGTATTAGTTCATGGAGTGATTTAAAAAAATTATTCAAAGAGCAATATGGAGATAATACTAATGTTGGTTTTATGTTGAATGATTTCAATAACATCAAGAAGAATCCTAATGAATGTACATTTGATTTTAATGTAAGATTTTAGAACGGAATGTACAAAGTATTTTAGGTTATGAGATTGAATGAGGATGTATGCCTTACAACATATTTTAATTCCTTCAATAGTAAAATGGCTTATCAGTTAAGATAGCAGCGAATATTGAGAATAATAGAAAAGCATCTAGTAAGATTGGACGAAGAGATTATCCAAAAAAAATTAATCCTAAGAACAATAAAAAGGAAAATGATAAATCCCTTGCAGGAAAGAAGCTTGAGGAATCTGTTATAGGTCAGGTGTTGGACATATTGAAGAAGATGAATCCACCAACTTTCAACACAAAAAAACTAATGTTGGTGAAAAGGCCCCAGTGAATAGTAAACATTTCAATAGACAACCAAGAATGCAAAATTACCCTTATACTACTCAATGGAAAGATGGAAAACCAATTCCTAATCAGAAGAGAAGGGTACTCCTGATCCTCTACAAATGAATTCTATTAATATGAATGATGATGTGTCATAGTGCATCATATGCTAATCACCTCATTCCCTAGATTACTATGGAGTTGCTCAGTCATTTGCTACTAACCAGAATGTACATAATGAGGATGAGGAAGAAGAAAAGAATCATGATGATGTGAGTTGTAATATGGTTGGTATGTCTGATGACTAAGTAGACTCTGACTTTGAAGATTATGAAAATGAAATTGCTAGTCAAAGAGCTATTTACCAGTTACATCATCACTAAGTATTTTCAAATAATGAAAATTATGATGAAGATAAGGTATGTGTTACATCCTTAGCTATTGATCATATTAATTTGAGAATGCCTTCTAAAGAGGAGATTGATAGAATTACTATAGAGATGATTTCTCAAGTTCATAGTAATTACAATTTGAGAAACATGACAATTGGTAATGAAATTGGCAAACCTTCTAGTATTTTCATATAGGACATTACTCATAAGATAAAGGATGACAGTAAGAAATATAACTCAAAAAGAGAAAAGGTTAAAGACAGTAAGGTTAAGACATGGAAGCCTAAAAAGAATGTTCAATTTTAGACACATGAGACAGTCAAAGAAAGTGTGCAAGAAAAGAAGTTTGAATTTGATATTACTAAGCAAGTAGTTGTGCCTATTGTTCAAGTGGCTATAAATCTAGGTGACAAAGTTGTTAGGATAGAAAGGGAGCCAAGGGTCAATCATAGTGAGGGAGATGAAATTGTTAAGGATTCCACTTGCTTTCTAGACACTACTATAAATCCATTTAGGGTAGAACTAATTATCTAAGAAGTGGAGAAACTCCCTACTGTAATTACACATGAAGTTGAGTGATGCGTGGATTCACCAATTCTATGGACCATATATTTTGTGTTGGAATTAACAAGTGGGAAGATTTACTTCTGAGAGGGGGGGGGGGGGGGGGGGGGGGGGTGAATCAGAAGTAACTAACTTTAACCTTTTCAAAATTCCTTCAAATGAAACCACTCACATGCATCTAATTTATCTAATAAACATGAAAGTAATGACATGCATGAAAATAAACAACACACAAATTTGGTAACCCAAAATACCTCCAAAATGAGGAGGTAAAACTGGGGTGGGGATGACACCCACAAAATATCACTGCAAAAATGTGTAACTTGTTCAAGGTTATAATGTTTGACCACTTCCAATGGTCTACCCTATGAAAGGCATGTCTTGTTAAAGACTTTACACTTTGTCAAAAGTGACCTAGTTAAAGGATTTCACTACTCTACTAAAAGTAGGCCTAGTTAAAGGACTTTTGTACATTCACTTGGAATACCACCCTGTTAAAGGATTTACAAATGGCTACTAAGCCAACCTAAGTCCATAGGATTTCCATAACTAATACAATTGCTAGAGAGTATTATAAAACCGTTGACCTAATAGCTTTGCAATCTTCAATTTTTTATTCTAGATCCCTATTCTACTCTTGCTAATCTGATCCTTGCTTAATCTAATATGTCACTTTGTGAGGTTCTGATACTCTTGTTCTTCAACAACTAGATTTTTCAATGCTGCTCTATTCTTTACTAAGTCCTTTGAAATACCCTCTAAATTTCACTATAGTTCACCCATACACTTCTCTCATTCACTCTCTATCATAATAGGGCTTTTTCTTCATTTTAAAGATTTCAAAGACTTAGGATTAGGTACGAATCTATGATCAATATTAGATCTTCATTTCTCGCTCATTTCTTGCACTTTTCTTATTGGTTGCATGTTGATTGCATAGGTAATGTGAAAGATTCGGTCTTATCTTCAAGATCCTCCAAGATTCATTCCATGTCGGCTCCAAAAATGGTTTACATCTAAATTCGTGAAGGCACAAACTCATATGCTAATTCTATGTTACTTGGCACATACTAGTTGTTGATGCTCGGCACATATAGGAAAACTAGCTCACTTGGCTCCTACAGCAATTCTGTTTCACTCGAAATATATAGTGACTCAACATTTATACTTTGCTTGGCACTTTAACTTCACTCGGCACCTAAAGATTTCTTGGCACCTGAAGTTCACTCAGCACCTATTGAATTCTTTGACTCAACACACATTGTGGCTTGGCTTCTATATTATACTCAGCATTGTCTTTAGAATTTTTTAAGTGTGTTGACAATCAAATATAAAAACCAATCTGAGACCAACAATCTCCCCCTTTGACATGAGTGGCAAAAACACTTAACTAAACATTTTGAATCCGATCTCTATGAATATACTATATATTCTTGTTTGGCATATGTACAAGACTTCAAAAACTTATTCAAAATTTTCTATACCTCAAAATCTTGTAACTCCCCCCAAGCTAATGTG
Organism: Cupressus sempervirens; assembly: GCA_028749045.1. Taxonomy (NCBI): domain Eukaryota; kingdom Viridiplantae; phylum Streptophyta; class Pinopsida; order Cupressales; family Cupressaceae; genus Cupressus; species Cupressus sempervirens. The sequence goes on from CM053784.1 coordinate 358,808,764, forward strand.
CCATTTCCATTCATGTAACTAGAATTCTTGTGCTGAATATGTCTCATGCTAATATATCTGATACTCTTTGCCTTATCTTCCTTTACTGAATATGTGTACCCTATTTCTAAATCTTGTACTCTGTATCTATTTGCAGTTTTACATCCTCTTGGCTTTATTTCTTCCTCAACATATGAATATCTCCCCCTTTGGATATTCTTTATTTCTTCCATCAAAGAATGTATTATGTAACCATTCTTATTCACATCTTTCCCAAAACATTATAATGAATTATACTCCCCATAAGTATATTCTCCCCCATTTATTAGATGCAATAATGAATTGAATATTCTTATTCTCCCCTTTTTTTGACACTTATGTCAAAGGGTCCTAAGGATGAATAGAATACTTTGCCAAAAATGTTTTATTTACCTCCATAATCATCTTGAGAGAAGCATCCCGATTGTCAAAGCTATCTCTAATGACTTGTGTTGGATGGCCATCTCTACTACAAGATGAACAAGGCCTTCTAAAGTAGAAAGATTTGGGTCTTTCTTTAGTACATTTTCTACATAGGCCTACTCCTTATGAAGTACGACTAGATGTGGAGTTATGGAGGATTTTATTTGCATCAATTTGGCCTTAATATTGGCCTCCTCAGCTATCAACACAGCTAATTCTTTTTGTGTGTGAAGCATAGCTGCAAAATGCTTCTCACTCTAAGCTAGATCTTTTGGAAGATGAGTGCTAGAAATCTTAGATTTTGCTCCAAGCTTAGTATCCTTTGGCTGGTTTCATATGTGAAATATGAAGAATCACACAACTTTTTGTACAATTAGAATACATTCTCAAGTACTTTCTTCACTTTTTCAATTTTCTTCGCCAATTCAACTTGTGAGAGTGCTATTTCACTTGATATCTTCTCATTCACTCTTATCTAAAATTTCTTTTTTGACCATTCTAATAATTTGACATTAGTTTCTAGGTCCTCATTCTGTACCAAGTCTATAATGTTGGATAATTTCTCCATTATGGGCTGGGTTTCATCAGGTACTTGCAAGATTAATGCATCAAGAAATATGTCCTTGATTTTGACTAGTGATTTCTTTTGCCTACACTCATTTTTTAGTATCTCTTGTCTCTTCCTCCTTTCTAGTGCCTCTTGTTTTTCATTTATCTATTCCAAATTCATAGTCCTTGAGTCATATCTTAGTATGACTATTTCTTCATCAAGTGCAGGGTCTCCATAGTGAAGTACCCTTGCAACCTTGGTAGTGCTCGAGCCTGGTGCTGAAATCTACAATGTTACTACATCAGTGCTCAGCTTCTTATTAGGATTCCTCGAGGTAGGCTAGTTTACCAAAATTTGTATTACCTCCTACTCCTTAGGGGTTTTCTCTACTTCTCTCTCCTCTCCTCTACTACCTTGATCAATGATGACAATCTATGTAGGTACACCTTAGGTTTGTGCTACAGGAATATCTTGTCCTATTTGTTCCTTTGTTTCCTCCTTGGTAGTAGTTGTCACTTTTATTGTAGAATCAACCTTAGCAATTTTATCTTGTACTTTTTTCTCTTTGAGTTGATCTGCCATAGCTATGGGAGGTTGTGAGGACTATTCTTGTGTGCTTTATTTCTCCCTTGTTATTTCAGCTACAGCTTTGTGCAACTCATCAACACTCACCAAAAAAAGATTTTTGTAAATTTGTGCTTGTAATGGTGATTGGTGAAGGATCTTTTTGAGATCCTCTACAGTTAAAGGATTGATGTTCTGAGCTGAAGTGTCAGGAACATCTTATATAGTTACTATATCTGTAGGTGTTATATGTGGAGGGCTTGGTGGTGGCAGTTGGGTGTCTTGGACACTCTATTCAGTTTGCTTTTCCTCACCATTTGTCTTCTCCACTATCTCTTTTTCCTCTTCATCTTTTTCTTTCTCTCTTTTTTCCTCTTTCTCATTCTCTTCTTCTTCTTCATCATTTCTACCCTCAAATGGGTCTTCCTATCCTTCCTTTACAATTGCCAAACCATATATTAAATTCCACATTTGTGTGGAATTTTGAACAACATATTCTATTTGGTTTTGCAAAATATTGAAGACTCTATATTTGGGTGCAAATTTTCTCCCATGCTTCTTATTAGCCTTTGTTATTTGACCTTTAGTAAGGTCTAGCATTACATGAGCCAATGTAGACTCTCTTATTTCTTTCTCCATTTTAAGACAATAATGTCATTTATTCTCAATTAATGACCTTAGCTCTTTAGGCATTGTGTTGTCGAGTTCAAGTGGGGTAGTCTTGAAGTTAGCCATCATAGTGTAGATGGACTCTTCCACTATGCTTTGCTATTCTTGTGACAACCTATCAAAATCTATGGTCTTTAGACTAGATAAATCTACATTATCTCTAAAATTATTGAAAATGTTTTCTAATTTAGATGTCGTAGGATGTCTTACCAATCTAAATTGATCTTCATTAGACTCTATTTTTTCATCATCTAATTTTGGAGGTGCAACATACTTCCTCCTCTTTTTCTTCTATATAGGTCCTCCTTGTTCTATTGCCTTTTATTTTTCATGCTTCTTTGCCTCTTGTGTTGTAGCCCTTGTGTTAGCCCTTGTTATTGGCTTGGCTAGGCTTGGCTTTGCATGTTTCTTCTTCCCTTTACACTATGCAACTGGCTACTTCTGAGCTTTCCTTTTCTTTAGCTTAGCCTTTGGTGCTTCTTTCTTGGCACCTTCCTCATCATCTACATCTTCTCCCATACCTTGGGTTAGGGAAAATGACCCTTGATCTTCTTGTTGGATACAATTGTTAATTGTGTATTATCTTTGATGTTACACAAATGTCATATCAGTCATTAGACAGAGTCTACCAAGCTCAGATGATCAGCAAAGCAATTTATAGTGTCTATTGAAAATTCTTGAACATTACTCAGTAAAGTTAGTTCTTACTGAGCTCACTCTAGCATCAAAGGATTTTGTAGCAAAAATTTAGTGTTAACCGAGCTCCCAAGGTTAACGAAGAAAAGTTAATGTTTACCAAGCTCACTCGAGCATCAAAGGATTTTGTAGCAAAAAGTTAGTGTTAACTGAGCTCCCAAGGTTAACGAAGAAAATTTAATGTTTACCAAGATCACTTAGGCATCAAAGGATTTTGTAGTAGAAATTTAGTGTTAATCAAGCTCCCAAGGTTAACGAAGAAAAGTTAGTGTTTACCGAGCTCACTCAGTTATCAAAGGAAATGTGGCTGAGAGTTAGCTTCTACCGAGCTCACAAGGTCAACAAAGGAAGGTCAGTGCTAATTGAGTTCACTCGGTCCCTAAAGGGATTTTGCAAGGTTTGCAGTGTTTTCTAAGCCTCACTTGGTCAACACTAGAAAACCATCCTGGAGCAGTGGTTATCGAGTTGGGTCAGCCAATGAAGGATTTTATTGTTTTGATATTAAGTTCAATTGTTTCGTGCAGTCGACTAATGTAATGATTTTTTTAGTTGTTGTAACTTATATTTGAGCCAACTTGATAATCTGAAAGGTATATATTTAGATGTTCAAGTTGTGAATTGAAGTGTGCATGAATAAATGGATGAGGATGGAATAAGAAAATACTAAGCGAATTCTAATGAAGGATTAGATATCCTAGAGGAGCTGCAAAGTTGTATTCGATCACTAAGGATCCAGAGAAACTGAACAGAGATCTATAAATAGTAAAAGATAAGTTGCATATTATTTAGGTCACCTCATTGTTGCTTTCTAATGATTGTAAGAATGAATCCAGAATCTCTTTACAGAGTTGGTTTAATAGTGATTTTGTAAATCCTCTAACAAGGTGAAAGTTTAGTTGAATTGTTCTAAAGATCTCTAACTAGGCCACTCCTAACAAGGTGATTAAATCCTCTAACAAGGTCACACCTAATAGTGTGCATTGTAACCTTTAACAGAGTTGGCTCCTAACAGGGCTCACTTCAGAAGAGTGAAAATTGGTAACTAGTTACTTGGTGGTTTTTCCCATATTGGTTTTCCACATTAAATATGGTGTCTCTTGCATTCATTTATTTTAACCTTTGCAAGCATAATAATAACTATGAATGCTAGATGATCAGTAATTAGTTAATCTACTGAGTTATAGTATTCCTGCACTATTTACTAAGTATCAGCAATAAGTAAGTATTATAGACATCTAAGGGATTTTTGGAATTGTTTTTGTGGTAACTAATTCACCCCTCCCCTCTCAGTTACTTCATCTATATTTCCAACAATTGGTATTAGAGCTTTTGGTGCTTTTAGGATAAGATTTCAAGGATCTAAGTCAAAGATCAGGATGTCTTATAAGAGAGAAATTCCAAGACTTAACAGGGACAACTTCTCAGTATGGCAAGGGTTGATGAGACTTCATCTAGCTTCTATTGGAGATACAAGACTAAAATACTTTGATGAAAAATATGTAGAACCATCTGGTACACTATCTATCATGGATATTGCTGAAAAGAAGACCCACAACATTATGATGATAGATATAGCATGTGCTCTGAGTTATGAAGAATTTGATGACATCAAGGACTACAATTCTACCTTTGAAATGTGGGAAAATTTGAAAGAAATCTATGGAGGAGATGATAATGTAAGAAGATCCAAAGCAAAAATTTTGAGAGGACAATTTCATCAGATGAGGATGAAAGAGGATGAAAACATTGCAAAATATGTTGAAAGAGTCAAAGCATGTCTTAGTGCAATCAAAGCATCTAGAGGAGATATCAAGGAGGAGACAGTAATAAGTAAAGTTCTTAGAACTCTACTTCCCATTTATGCAATCAAAGTTTCTGCAATTCAAGAAAGAAGATGTGAAGCAAATCATAAGATAAATCTAGAGGCCATAGTTGGAAGATTAACTGCATTTGAACTAGACAACTTTGACAACTATGTTCCAGCTTCCAAAAAAATTGAATCAGCATTTGAAGCCAAGCTTTCACTCAAGGAGAAAAGTAAAAAGAAAAAGGAATCTCATTCAGGAAGTGAAGATGAATCAAAATAAAGTTCAGACAGTGATCTTGAGGTGATTGAAGCTCTTCTAGCAAGAAAATATTCTAGAGGCAGAGGAAAATATAAAGGTAAAGTTCCTCTAATCTATTTTTCATGTGAAAAAATTGGTCATATTGATGCTAGGTGCCCAAACAAGTAGAACAAAGATGAGAAGAAAGGTTACAAGTACAATGGCAAGAAAGACTTCAAATCATTCAAGGATAAAGGTAAGAAAACATGTTTTATGACTAAAGACTCTAATGATTCTAATGATGAAGAAGAAGATGAAATTGTCTACATTTCTGTGAAAGATGAGTCTAATAATGATGAGGAAATGGCACTCATTTCTCATATGAGAAAAAATGATACATGGATAATAGATAGTGGTTGTTCTCATCACATGATTGGTGATAAAACTAAGTTTGAATACTTTGAAAACTATGATGGTGGCAGTGTAAGATTTGGTAACAATGAACCTTGTTGTATAAAAGAAAGAGGAAGAATCTCTCTAATCAAAGAACTTATATGTCATAATGCCTATTGGGTAGAAGGACTAAAGCATAATTTGTTGAGTGTGGAATAGCTACTCAATAATGGATTCAAAGTAAAATTCATGCATGGAAAAATAAGACTGCTGGATGACAAAGGAAAGCTGATTGGATCAGGCACTCAAACTAAAGGTAACCTATTCTATCTTGAACTAGGAGAATGTTCATGTTTTATTGCTCAAATTGAAGAAAGTTGGTTATGGCATAAAAGGTTGTGTCATGTCAATTTTCATAATTTGGTGAAGATAAGAAAATTCAAAAAGGTAAGAGGCATTCCTAACATAAAGAAACCTAAGGTCGGTCTATGCAAGAATTGTCAGATTGGTAAAATGAGAAAGACTAGTTTTAGAAGTAAAAACTATCAGTCTGAAGATATATTAGAAATTGTGCATACTGATTTATGTGGACCCATTGGAATCGAAAGCTATACTGGAGAAAAGTTCTTCATTCTTTTTTTTGATGATTACTCAAGAATGATAATTGTCATGTATCTAAGGAACAAATCAGAAGCATTTGAGAAATTCAAATGGTATTTGGCCAGAGTAGAAAAGGAAATAGGGAAAATATTGAAATTCTTGAGATCAGACAGAGGTGGAGAATCCATTTCACATGATTTCAATAACTTTTTCATTAAGAGAGGAATCAAAAGATAGGTATCAGCCCCTAGAACTCTTGAGAAAAATGAAATGGAATAGATCTATCATGGATTGTGCAAGAACCTTAATGATAAAAAAAAACATTGCTATCAAATACTTGAAGGAAGCTATCAGCACTACAGTTCATACCTTGAATCGAGTACAACTTAAAAAGGACTCATTCAAGACTCCCTATGAGCTATGGTATGGCTATAAACCTAATGTAAGTTATCTAAAAGTATTTGGAAGTAAATGTTACATTTTGAAAGAATCTAGAAAAGGAAAATTTGATGTAAAAGGTGATGAAGGAATATTTTTGGGATACTCTTGCAAAAGTAAAGCATATAGATGTTTGAACTTGTCTAGTTACAAAGTCATAGAAAGTGCACATGTGAAAGTTGATGAGTTTGCAGAAAGAACTGAAGAAGAAAGAAAAAGGGAACCAAAAGATTATAGAAGGTTTGTTTTCACTAAACCTGATACTGTACCAGTCAATCAAGAATCTTCTACTCCTGAGTCATTGGTAACTGAGTTACAGGAAGTTCAAATCAAGCTACAACAACTCGAGTTACATTTTGATGCTATCAAGAAGTGTCTACTAAGTCTATAGGACCCGAGCCAATATCTACCAAGCCAAAACAACCAGAACCTAAAGTTGAAATGCAAGAGGATAACAATGAAATTCATTCAAAAGGAAAGGAACCTATACTAGCAAAATATGTCAGGAGACATCATTCAGCAGATAAGATCATTGGAGACAAATCTGAAGGAACCATGACAAGAAGTAAGGTGAAAGGTACTTGTTTACTTGCTGATTTTGAACTTAGAAATATCAAAGATGCATTGGGAAATGATAGTTGGATTGAGGCTATGAATGAAGAAATAGAGTAGATAGAGAAAAACAAGACATGGACTCTTGTACCCAGACCTAAAGATAAAAAATGTGATTGGAACTAAGTGGATATTTAGAAACAAGTTGATGGAAGATGGTAAGGTATCAAGAAACAAAGCTAGACTAGTATGCAAAGGATATGCTCAAGAAGAAGGAATAGACTATGGAGAAAATTTTGCTCATGTTGCAAGATTGGAAGGAGTTAGAACTTTACTTGCATATGCTGCTCACAAAGGATTCAAAGTTTATCAGATGGATGTTAAGTCAACATTCCTCAATGGTATATTGGATGAAGAGGTTTACATTGAACAACCTAAAGGTTTTGTTGATCCAGATAAAAGGAACATGGTCTGCAAATTACATAAGGCATTGTATGGTCTGAAACAAGCCCCTAGAGCATGGTATGAAAGATTACATAGCTATCTTATTCAGATTGGTTTTCTAAGAACTAATGATAATAGTAGCTTGTATATAAAGGAAGGACCAGATAATAAGATTGTCTTGGGAAAAATATTTGTAGATGATACTATTCTCATAGGGAATGATGATCTTTGTAAAGAATTTTTAGAACAAATGAACAAGGAATTTGAAATGTCTATGTTTAGAGAGATCAAATTCTTTGTTGGTCTTCAAATTCAGTAGAATAAAAATGGTATCTACATCACTCAATCAAAATAAATCAAGGAGATATTGAAAAAGTTGGGCATGGAAGATTGTAAACTAGTTGGGACTCCCATGTGTACTAGATTAAAAATTACCAAGGAAGATGAATCAAAAGAAGTAGATCAAACATTGTATAGATCTATGATTGGAAAGTTGCACTATGTAGTTGGTATTGTAGCGTGATTTTCAGCAAAACCAAGAGAAAATCACATGATGGCAATCAAAAGAATAATGAGATATTTGAAAGGAACTGAAGATTATGGTTTATGGTACAAATTTGGAGGGAATCTAGATTTGAAAGTGTTTACTGATGCTAATTGGGCAAGAAACCTTGATGACAAAAAAAGTACAAGTGGAGGAGCATTTTTTCTTGGAAAGAGGTTGGTTTCTTGGACAAACAAAAAGTAGAATTGTACATCCCAATCTACAACAGAGGTAGAGTATGTTGCTACAGCAGTAAACTGTTCTAATATTGTTTGGTTTAAACAATTGTTGGGAGGCATGAAGGTGGAAATCAAAGAACCAATTGTTATGTTCTATGATAATACAAGTGCAATCAACATATCTAAGAATCTAGTGATGCATTCCAAAATCAAGCACATTGCAATCAAATATCATTTTGTCAGAGAATTGGTGCAAGATAAGGAGATCAGATTGGAATATGTCCATACAAAGGAACAAATTGCTGACATATTCACAAAATCATTACCTAAGGATGCATTATTGTATCTAAGAGGTAAGTTAGGGGTCACTCCCCTATTTGAAGTTCACTAAAATGAAGTTTTAGTGATGCATCAATGCATACCAAGTTGAAGATCTATCAGTTGATGTAGCATAATTAGGAAATGTTGCATATGAATTAGTACTAAAGGTACATTAAAATTCATTTGAGTTGTGTTGTCTTTGGCATGTGTTCTCAAAGAGGGAGAGTTTTACTATCATATCTTTCTGAAATTTGTTTGAGAAGAAACATTTGCTATGGAATTCCTTCACAGAGGGAGATTACTAAAAGAGGGAGAGTTTTCTATCTTATATAAAAAGTTGTTTTGATAGAAAAAAGACTTATTAGACTTATTTTCAAATTTCATTCTGCTATGACATGTTGTGTTGCCATCAATGCCAAAGAGGGAGATTGTTGGATACAATTGTTAATTGTGTATTGTCTTTGATGTTACACAAATGTCATCTCAGTCATTAGATAGAGTCTACCGAGATCAGATGATCAGTAAAGTAATTTATAGTGTCTACCGAACATTTGTGAACATTACTCAGTAAAGTTAGTTCTTACCGAGCTCACTCAGGCATCAAAGGATTTTGTAGCAGAAAGTTAGTGTTAACCGAGCTCCCAAGGTTAACGAAGAAAAGTTAATTTTTACCAAGCTCACTTGAGCATCAAAGGATTTTGTAGCAAAAATTTAGTGTTAACCAAGCTCCCAAGGTTAACGAAGAAATGTTAATGTTTACCGAGATCACTTAGGCATCAAAAGATTTTGTAGCAGAAAGTTAGTGTTAACTGAGCTCCCAAGGTTAATGAAGAAAAGTTAATGTCTATCGAGCTCACTCAGTTATCAAAGGAAATGTGGCAGAGAGTTAGCTTCTACTGAGTTCACAAGGTCAGCAAAGGAAGGTCAGTGCTAACTGAGTTCACTCGGTCTCCAAAGGATTTTTGCAGGGTTTGCAGTATTTTTTGAGCCTCACTTGGTTAACACTAGAAAACCATTCTAGAGTAGTGGTTACCGAGTTGGGTCAGCTAGTGAAGGATTTTATTGTTTTGATATTAAGTTCAATTGTTTCATGCAGCCAACTAATGTAATGATTTTTTCAGTTGTTGTAACTTATATTTGAGCTGACTTGATAATCTGAAAGGTATATATTTAGATGTTCAAGTTGTGAATTGAAGTTTGTGTGAATATATGGATGAGGATGGAATAAGCGAATACTGAGCCAATTCTGATGAAGGATTAGATATCCTGGAGGAGCTGCAAAGTTGTATTCGATTAGTAAGGATCCAGTAAAACCAAAAAGAGATCTATAAACAACAAAAGATAAGTTGCATATCATTCAGGCCACCTCATTGTTGCTTTCTAATCATTGTAACAGTGAATCCAGAATCTCTTTACAGAGTTGGTTTAACAGCCATTTTGTAAATCCTCTAACAAGGTGACAGTTCAGTTGAATTTTTCTAAAGACCTCTAACCAGGCCACTCCTAACAGGGTGATTAAATCCTCTAACAAGGTCACACTTAACAGTGTGCATTGTAACCTTTAACAGGGTTGGCTCCTAACAAGGCTCACTTTAGAAGAGTGAAAATTGGTAACTAGTTACTTGGTGATTTTTCTCATATTGGGTTTCCACGTTAAATCTAGTGTCTCTTGCATTCATTTAATTTAACCTTTGTAAGCATAATAATAACTATTAATGCTAGATGATCAGTAATTAGTTAATCTATTGAGTTATAGTATTCTTGCACTATTTACTAAGTATCAATAGTAAGTAAGTATTATAGACATCTAAGGGATTTTTGGAATTATTTTTGTGGTAACTGATTCACCCCTTCCCTCTCAGTTACTTCATCTATATTTCCAACACTTCCTCCTCTTCATCACCCTCGGCATCTTCACCTTCTTCCTCTACTTCTTCTGCAATTCCTTCCCCAAATTTAGCCTTAAGCTTCTTAACAAGCTTGTATTTCTTCTTCAAAGTGAAGGTAGTATTCAACTCTATATCCACTTTGGATCTCACCATGTCATAAGTTCCAAAATGTGGTGCATCCTTGTCAATTTCCTCTACAAGTAGTCCAGTTATTGTTTTTGATGCTTCATCTATACTTATCTCATACCCAAGAGATCTCAACCATCTCACTCTTGGTATGGCCACTTGTATGTATGTATAGTCTATATCTACAAGAAAAATAAATTCATTCACATGTTTCCCCACTAAGGAAACTAGAATTCTAAGCCTTTGCTTCATTGATTTCTTAAAATCTTCAAAATAACTAGTCATCAAGGTCTCAAAATTAGCTCCTATCTGCTTTATGTATTCATTGACCTGAGCTATGATTGACCTATCATTCTTTCATGCCACTTTACCAAAAGAAGGGAATTCATTCTATACATAAAAGAAGATACATATCAAGATAGCACCAAATTTACATTGTGCTCCCTTTGTTCTCCTAATTGTTGCTAGATTTTCATTGATATGTTCTAGTTGCAACTCTGCAAGATCATATGTATGATCCTTCTTTACCAGTTTTTTTCCTACATCTACTACAATATAAGGCACATTGTTGAGTCTATTGGACTGGTAAAATTTGTGTACAATGACCCTAATGACAAAGTCAAATAGATGGTCTTGGATAGTGTCAATAGTCATCCCTCTCTTATTCCATTTTGCACCTGTGTTCTTCTCAATTGCCTCCTTAGAGTCACTTCTAAGGGTCTACAACCAATCTAGGGTTGGGAACCCTATCACTCTATGTACAATATTTTTTGTGATCTTTATGGGGCCATCCTCCAACCATAAACTACCATCATGCACTTGGCTCAACACTAGTCTAATTCATTCTATCTTGAATATGGCAGGGAATTCTAGGGCTTGCGTTAAACCCTTCCTCTCAACAATTTTGTATTAGTCATTCAATACTCCATTATCACACAATTTCTCATATGCCTCCCTCGTTTCCATATCACCTATGGCTCCTATCTTGTAAATTTAACATTTCCTTACATCTTAAACAATTACAACTTTTTGGGGTATGATGGAAAGGGCTCCTACTGGGTCATTCTTGTATGCAACCTCTAGGATTGGATGAAAATCGGGTTGTCTAACCTCTTTGGATACTAATTTAACTTCAAATGTTTCCTTCTCCTAATTTTTTCTTGAGCTAGATACCATTTTTAATAATCTAGGGTTTCAACACAAAGAAAACACGAAACTATGTAGCTTGGCATAGTCGTAAATACCTTAAAATTGATGGAATCCTGCTAGAATGCTATTGAAATCTTCTTATATGTTAGATTCTCTGCTTGGGATTCACTCTGTGCTCTTTCTTGTCTTTTCTCTTCATTCTTGATGAGGAAAAATGAATTAAAATGTAATATTATACCCTATTTTCATCACATTTAATGCTCAATCAGTTTACAATTGTCCACTCATCTTCTAAAGGATTCTACATTACTCGGCTTCCATTTCCTTTTCACCACTCGGCTTCCACAGGAGTATTACTCACTCAGCTTCAACTAAGATTTCTTCTTCACTCAGATTCCTCTACCAACTTGGCTTGTACTAGATTTTTTTTTGGCGTCTGAGGGCAACTCGGCAATAGTTGTGAAATCTTTTTAATTTTTAACTTTGCATTGTTGTTTATGTTGATCTATTCTTTTTCAGTACTTTCTTTTCTAGGAACTGATGCATGATGAAACTTTGTAAATTAGTCCCTTATTCCTTCTCTTTCTTAGTTTGATGAAGTGTGATCACTTGACTTGTTAGGTTGAAGTGATCCCTTCATTTTATGTGCTACTCCCATCTTTCTTCTTCCATGTCTTGTTCATTTCTCCTTTGATGTGTTCAACATCTACCTTCTCTTTACCTTTGTCATTCTTTGAGTTGGGTGCCTTTGACTTTGTTGGGCAATTCTTGTTGATATGACCAGTATTCAAACAACTAAAAAATGTGATTTTTCTCAACCATCTATTGTAGTTCCCTCTAAAATGTGTCCTTATGTAATTTTTAGGAATGTGTCCATACTCTTGATAGTAATGACAGCTATACCTGGTGTTGTAGTCCCAATTATAGTGATGACCATGGTTACCTTCCCTTGTTGGCTAATTTGATGTCCACATAGGCTTTGATCTATGCTCAAAAGCTTTATGTCAATTCTTCTTGCAATTGTAGTAGTGACCTTCAAATTTTGGTGTTTTGATAATCCTAGTCCTGTAATTATGTGCTTGATGTCCTTGTTTTTTGCACTTATGACAATAACTTGCATTCTTAGGCTTGTCATGTTGGTGGGCATTTTTGTTCCTGCATACATTAGAAGTATGTCCCTTTTTACCATAGAAATGATAAGTAGGTTTAGTGTTCTAACATTTGTTACTCCTTTCTTCTGCAGTCTTGGAGGATTCTCCTTCTTCAATGCTAGTGTAACCAAGTCCTAAAGTATCATTACTAGCCCTTGGTGATTTTAGTAGTGCTCAAAGTACTTGATGGCTTCATTAGGTTTGTTGAAGCTTTCTACAATCTCCTTCTCTCTTTTTAGGTCATTTTGCAATTGTCCATTTTGCATCTTCAATGTAGAGATCTCAATGTCCTTGACATTTAATTCATGATGTGCATTCATCATTTGACTTAGGGTGTCTAGTTATATGTTTGAAATTCTTGCAAGCTCAATTGACTTCTCTTCCAATCTATTGGCAAGGTTTCTCTTGTCTTCAATGGCTCTTTTCTTTTGTTCAGTTACCTCATAAAGCATCATGGCTTGTGATTCTTGTTCAAGCTTGAGTATTCTAATTTCTTCTACTTGAGCTCTATTCTTTTCCATCAAATATGCTATTGCTACATCAAACTCTTCGGAATCACCATTTGAAAATAGATTTGAGGTGTCAATCTCCTTTAATTGTGTGTCATTCTCAGCTATGGCAATATCTTTTCTTCTTTTTAAGGATTTCTTTAGTTCTTCTCTAGCTTCTTCCAAAGCATGTAAAGCAAGTTCTATGTCAATTGCTTGATTCTCTATTATCTTCCTAAGTTTGTAGACTTCAATTTCCATATCTTTTCTCCAAGTTGTAAGACTTCTCCTTATGATAACTTAGCTCTAAATACCAATTGTTGGAATTAACAAGTGGGAAGATTTACTTCTGAGAGTTGGGGGGGGGGAGGGTGTGAATCAGAAGTAACTAACTTTAACCTTTTCAAAATTCCTTTAACTAAAACCACTCGCATGCATCTAATTTATCTAATAAACATGAAATTAATGACATGCATGAAAATAGACAACACAAAAATTTGGTAACCTAGAAAGCCTTTAAAATGAGAAGGTAAAACTGGGGTGGGGATGACACCCACAAAATATCACTGCAGTAATGTTTAGCTTGTTCAAGGTTACAATGTTTGACCACTTCCAATGGTCTACCCTATGAAAGGCTTGTCTTGTTAAAGACTTTACACTCTATCAAAATTGACCTAGTTAAAGGATTTCACTACCTTGCTAAAAGTAGGCCTGGTTAAAGGACTTTTGTACATTCACTTGAAATGCCACCCTATTAAAGGATTTACAAATGGTTGCTAAGCCAACCTAAGTCCATAAGATTTCCGTAACTAATACAATTGCTAGAGAGTATTAGAAAACCTTTGACCTAATAGCTTTACAATTTTCAATTGTTGATTCCAGATCCCTATTTTACTCTTGTTGATCTAATCCTTTCTTGATTTGATATGTCACTCTGCAAGGTTTTGATACTCTTGTTCTTCAACAACTAGATTATGCAATGCTACTTTGTTCTTTACTAAGTCCTTTGAAATCCCCTCTAAATTTTGCTATAGTTTGAGCCATATACTTATCTCATTCACTCTCTATCATAATAGGGCTTTGTCCTCCTTTTAAAATTTTTGAAGACTTAGGGTGAGGTATGAATCTATGATCAATATTAGATCTTTATTTCTCGTTCATTTCTTGCACTTTTCTTATTGGTTGCATGCCTTCTACATTTTTCTTATTGGTTGCATGTTGATTGCATAGGTAATGTGAAAGATTCGATCTTATCTTCAAGATCCTTTGAGATTCATTCCATGTTGGCTCCAAAAATAGTTTACATCTAAGTTTGTGAAGGCACAAACTCATATGCTAATTTGGTATTACTCGGCACATACTAGTTGTTGAGGCTCAACACATATAGTGATTTGGCATCTATACTTTGCTTAGTACTTGAACTTCACTCGACACCTAAAGTTCACTTGAATCCTATTGAATTCTATGAATCGGCACACACTATGGCTTGGATTTTGTATTATACTTGGCATTGTCTTGAGAATTTTTTAATTGTGTTGACACTCAAATGTCAAAACCAATCTGAGACCAACATTTTGATGGGGCAAGTTCTAAAGAAGGTTCAAGGGTAGGAGTAGTCTTTGTTTCTCCTGAAAAGAACACATTTAGGTATTCATTCACCTTAAATTTTTCTTGTACCAATAAAATAGAAAAATATGAAGCTCTCTTACTAGGATTGAAAGTTACAACCCATCATGGAATCAAGAAGTTGCATGTGATTGGTGATTTTGAATTGGTGGTTTCCCAAGTTAGAGGAACTTATGCATCACAAAATAAAAGGTTAAAATAGTCTAGAAATGCTATATGGGATTAGATTGAGTTATTTGATGCATTTTGTATTTCTTAGATGGAAAGGAGTCAAAATAAGATGGTTGATCTATTGCGAATGTAACTATCAAGCCCAAGGATGTATCATTCACTAGAATTTCATAGATTGAGGTACAAAATTGACCTTCAATACCTAATAATATAGAGCATTAGAAATTCTTTGAGGGTGATAAAGATATTTTAAATTTATTGTCAAGTGAAGATAAATACTATGGCCAAGAAATAGATTGCAATTCCCTAATGGAAAACATAGATGGTAAGGAAACAATCTTTGGTCAGGAGATTATACAATTAAATACCAAAAAAGTACCTAAAGGGTTAGTGGTCTTGGAAAACATGTTTGATAACCAAGATAGGGTGAAATATAGAGATAGAAATCATAAACCACAAGAACTAGAGGAGATAAACATTGGTACTTCTAAAGCACCAAACAAAGTTTATATTAGTCAAAACCTATCAGCTAAAATCAAAAGGCCTCTAATTAATTTTCTAAGAAAGTATAGAAATGTTTTTGCATGGTCTTATGATAACCTTAAGGCCTATATAGAAGATTTATTCCACGATGTCATACCACTCAAAGAAAATGTTAATCCTATTAGACAAAAGCAAAGACCAGTAAATCCCACCTTAGCTCCTAAGATGCAAGAAGAATTAATGAAGCTGAGGGATGGGGGAATAATTAAACCTATTAGGAATTCCACTTGGGTATCAAATGTGGTGCTTTTCAGAAAGAAGAATGGAGATGTAATGATATGTGTTGACTTTAGGAACCTGAATATTTCCTCCTTAAAAGACAATTATGGATTGCCAAACATGGAAGCCATGCTACAACAAGTGACTAGTTCTAAATTGATGTCAATGATGGATGGATTCCCAAGATACAATCAAGTCCTTGTGAAAGAAAAGGAACAATTTAAGACAACTTTTACAACTCCATGGAGTAGTTATGTATATGTGAGGATGCCATTTGGGTTAATTAACACAGGGGAAACTTTTCAGAGGGCTATGGAGGTGGCTTTCCATGATTATATCAAAAAAATTATGGTAGTTTATCAAGATGACCTCACAACATATTATAAGAAGACTAAGGACCATTGTAAACATCTTGAAAATATATTTATCAAAGCCTTAGAATATGGAGTATCATTGAACCCAAAAAAGTATACATTTGGAGTAATAGAAAGGGAGGTTGTTGGGTCATATAGTATCAAAGAATGGTGTGAAAATAGATCCTGAAAGATTTGATGCCATTGATAAATTTCCTAAACCAAAGAATATAAAAGGAATACAATCATTCTTTGGGCAAATGAACTTTTTGAGAAGATTTGTTACAAACTTTGTTGAAATTAGTAGACCAATATCCAAAATGCCAAAAAAGGGATTTGTTATCAATTGGGATGGTGAACCTTCACAAGCCTTTTAGGACATTAAAACTATTATAAAGAATGCTCCAGTCCTTAGAACTCCTGATTACACCAAACCAATGCATATATTTTCTTTTTCATCTTTCCATATTGTGGTTGTCATTTTGTTATAGAAGAATGAGGAAGGATATGAACAACCTATTACATTTTTTAGCAAGTCCCTTCATCCTATTGAGTTCAAGTATGAGATAAATGAGAAACAAGTTTATGCCTTGGTAAAATATGTCAAACCATTTAGGTGTTACCTAGTAGGGGCTACTGTTATAACATTTGTACCTAATGGAGTTGTAAAGGATATATTTTCTCAATAGGAAGTGTCTGGTAGGAGATGCAGATGGATCAATAGGATTCAGGAAATTAACATTGATATTTAGATCACAAAATTGATGAGTGGTCAAGGACTAGAAAAGCTCATGACCCAATCAAACCTAGATGCAAATCAAATAAATGCAATAGTAGATGACTTAAGATCAGGGTTATGTGATATGGATCATTGTGAGTGGCACACCAACATCATATATTACTTGTAGCACATGGAAGCTCCATCTCATTTGATAGATAATGAAAAAAGAAGCATAAAATTATAGGTTATCAAGTATATTATTGTGAGGAACAATTTGTGGTGGAGAAACTTTGAGGGAGTGTTACTGAAATGTATTGATCAAGAGGAATCTAAAGAGATATTGAATGAGATGCATTTAGGAGTCTTTGGAGGACACTATATGGCCAAAACCATTGCCCATAAAGTGATGAGAGCTGGATTTTAGTGGCTTTCTCTTTTCAAAGATGCTCAAGTAATGGTTAGAAAATGTGATGCTTGTCAAAGATTTGTAGGTAAGCTAAAAAAATTTGGGAATACTTCTTTAAAACCAATTGAAGTTAAAGTACCTTTCTAGCAATGAGGTATATATTTTATAGGTGAAATTTATCCCAAATCTAGTACTGGTTATTCATGGATTCTAGTAGCTATTGACTATTTTACAAAGTGGGTAGAGGTTATTCCTACAAGGAATGCAACTAGTAAAGTGGTGAATACTTTTCTGTTGAATAATATCATTTCAAGGTTTGGATACCCATAGAAGATTGTAACTAACAATGCAATGTGTTTTAGGTTAGAGGAATTCATAAAGTTCTATGATAAATATGGCATAACATGATCAAGATCTTCCCTTTATCATATACAAGGAAATGGACAAGCTAAATCTACAAACAAGAGCTTGTTGCAAGTAATAAAGAGAACCTTGTATGATAATAAAAAAGTATTGGATTCTAAATTATAGTTGGTAATATGGGTTGATAGGGTAATAGTAAAAAAGGCAATAGGTGTAGCACCCTTTGGTGTTGTGTATGGAATCTAGGCAAGAATGCCTTAGAATAATCTAATAGGCATGTACAATTACATCTAGATGTATAATGAGGACATTATTGATGATATGCAAGAGAGGATGGATGAGATGGTAGGGTTAACTGAAACCAGAAAGGAGGCTTCTCTCAAAAATTCAAAACTGTAGTTACAAGTTAAAACACTATATGATAAAACGATAGTGAATAAGAAGTTTGAAGTTGAAGACCTAGTTCTCATGTGGAATACTAGGATTGAGGATAAATGAAAACATGGAAAATTTGATCCAATATGGTTAGGTCCTTATTTAGTGGAAGCCACATGGGGAGAAGATTCTTATGTCTTGAAAGATCTATCAAGCAATATTCTTGAACTATCAGTTCATGAATAGTCCTCGAAGAGGTATTTTTGCTAAAATATGGGTTTCTTCCATGAATAGTAGTTTAGGGTTCTCTATACATTTTGTAAATTCTTTGTGTCTTTTGTAGAGCCATTGTATATTTCTTTCCCTATCATGTTACTCTCTCAGAGTTGTCGAGAAAAAATTGATCAAGTTTGTTGTCTACTTCTCCTAGGGATTCTGAGCCCTTGTATGAATTTTTCTCATTCATCATCCCCAGATAGAGCCACTATTGGCTTGGTTTTTTACCCTTTAAAATTTTGTCACAACTTATAGGGAAAAATCTTGAGTCTCACGTATAAGATTATGAAGTGTTCTAAAACCTAGGTGAAATTGTCAAATTTTCATCAAAACTTTGTCAGTGTGCCCTAGCTTTTCAAACTTTTGTGAATTAAGTTTTTATAAATTTTTGGGGGAAGTTTGTAATGCTAAGTTTTTATTTTTACTCTTTTTCTCGAAGTTTATTTTAAGTTACTTTTTTAGAATTTAGAAGACTTTCACTTTGAACTAGGCCTTAACCATGGTTTCACCTTTGATATTGTCATAATACTTTACAAAATATTTTGATCATTGCACTTAACCTTTATTAACTGTTTATCTTTGAAAGATCAATGATGAGCACATGCCCGCATTCAAAATTTTCTTGACTTTTAGAAAATGTGGGCAAGCACCTTTGTGCCAAGTAGCATTTCATGACATTGAGCATTTTAATGTGCCAAAAAGGACCAAATTGTCAGAACTTTTTATGGCTATCAATGATTTTTAGAGCACATTTAGATTGCAAGCTATCCCATTGGTCAAGCTGAGTAGTGGGGTCTCTTTTAGTGTTATATTTGTGAACCATTGATCTTTCAAAGATCAATAGTGGGCATATTATTGCTTCATGAAGATGTGCAAAGTTTAAGAAAAGTGGTAAAGTGTCCTAGAAACATGTGTCTTCAGTGATGTCACGAAGGATGTTAATATAGTTCAAAGACATAAGATATGTACACCATTGATATTGAGAGGATCAATAGGTAGCTCTTACCCAAAATGTGAACATGCTCAAAGTTTAGTTGAAGCGAGGAAGTGCCTACATGCCACATGTAAAAGTGGGGCTAGCTACCTAGAAGGTTGTTGAGTCATGCCAAGGTGGAAAAGCATGGTTTTATGGAGCAAAATAATTGGTAAGACAATCCACATGTTGCTGAGTTGTAAAGTGATGATACCAGTGGGTCTGTATTTTAAAGCTAGAGTTATGAAGATCTAAGGTTTTTTCTTAGTCATTGATCTTTGAAAGATTGACAATTAGTGCTTCACTACTTCGTAAAAGTGCTCAAACTTTATGAAAATGTGGGAATGCACCTACTTGACACTTGGTAAATATTCAAAAGTGTTAATGCAACTTTTTTGATTTTAAATCAAGTCACTTGATGCTTCGTGATCGATGGTGGAAATTTAAAATTCATGGTGCAATATGAAATTTGACTATTGAATTATTAAACCTTATCAATGTTCTCTCATGTGAGACTTAATGCTGTAATAAGATCCTGAATTCTCCATTATTGAGTGAAAATCCCCATAATTCCTAAAGCATGAAGAGTTCCAAAGCTAGGGAAAGAATTTTTAAGGTTATTAGCAATCTGCAAAGTGATTCACAAAGGTGAAAAAGCAAGAAAAGGCCAGTAAGTCATCTGAATTTCTAAGAATTAAGAAATTATGATTATATTAGGGTAAATTGCAAAAAAGTCTTCATGCAAGGATTTTTCTAGCAAAGTAGATTACTTGAAAAGGGAAATTCATGATGACTTTCTAGAACAAATGATGCTATGAATGAATGAATTAGCTAGGGGTAGGGAATTGATTCTGAAAAGCCCTAGGTTACTAGTTAGTGAGGGTTTTTATGACAAAGTAAACTAGTTGAGGGATATGGAAGTGTCTATGGGAGGTTTAGAACTTTTTAAGAAGTGGTTTGTAGAATGTAAATTAGATACTCCAATATGAAATGTTTGGGAATTTGACATAGGTAAGTTGATTATCCCTAGAGTCTTCTTTGATGATGACTTACTAGAAAATATGGCCAAGAAATATGATCCAATTACTAGGGTTGTAAAGAACCATGTAGGGGATAACCTTTTTAGTCTTTCACCCAAACTGATCTGAGAGGTATTCAAGCTAAACCCCAATAATGTTGTTCATGAAAAGATTGACATGGAAGACCTCCAAGCTATATATGATGCATAAAGGGTATATCTAAGGGGAGGGCCATTGCAACAACACTTTGTTAAAATTGGATCATTTTCTTTAGTCACACAAAATACCCCTAATCCCTTGTTGAAAAAATATTTTAATCTTAGGGCACATGCCTTATATTTCTCTCTTTGCAAAATCTTTGGTATGGATGAGAAAGATAACATCCCAATCTCTATTATCCTTATTATTGCTCAAACTCTTTAGTATGGAATGAGCTCAATTCTTGACTTTGCTACCTTCTTGGCTGAAAAAATTCATAATGGTCTGATTAGAATAGCATAGGCTAAAGTTAACAAGCCTTTCTTCTAGTATTCAATTTTAATGTATATTTTTATATATAAAGGAGTTACCTTCTTCTATGAAGAGATGAAAGTGGAATTGGAAATAGATGGAGAAAGACTCCTAGTTTAGTTATGGAGTGTAAATATGACATGGGAGGTCACTGATGCTAGCTTTGTCAGATTTGACAGGTATTTTGCTTCAAGGCTTAGATTGTTTTTGAGAGGGGATAGCCCTAGAATACCATAGTCCCTATTAGAATTAATAATACCTAAATATCATACCAAATTGAAGATTAAGTCAAAGCTAACTTCATCGAAGTGTTTTCATAACTAACCCCTGAAGGGGGAAGAAAACTTTTGAGAGAGTCGGGAGTTGTAATTTTACCTCAGTGGGACATAGCCAACACTGTGATTTTTTATTCTATCAGGAGGGAAGAGGATATTCATTTTAAAGTTGAGGAAGAAATCATATAGGTGCATAGAGGTTTTAATTAAAATAATGATCACCAAGCATTGGTGATATGGTCTATTGAGAAGAGATACAAAAGTAGGCTACAAGAAGTTTCAAGTGTTGATCATACCAATAGTCTCATTATTTATAGAGTAGATGATGTAGACAATGAAAAGATATCTAAAATGATTAAGGAGATGATGGATTTTGGGGTGGTAGTTGTTGAAAAGGATAAAGGTAAATTCCTAGAATTAAATTTTGAGTTTGAAGAAATATTAAAGGCATGTGAGGAGAGAGGGAACATGACACATCAACTCGAAACTCATGTATCCTAAATGGATAAATGATTAGGAAAGATAAAAGTGGTAAAATTTAGCAAACCCCAAATTACTTATCTGTATCCACTAGTGGAGCCTTTTAAATCCATTCCTCATGTTGAAATTCTAGACACTCCCTAAAAGCCTAAATTTTATACTACAGAAAAACTTTGAAGAAGAAAAGAGTAAACTATGGGCATTACATGTGGAGCTAAATGTACAATACAAGGATAAGCTAAGGCAAGCTTTCATGTATTTAGTTAATAAAATTTATTGGCCATCATTTTATGAGAAACTAATAAAGACAATAAATATATGAGATGAGATAAAGGTGAATGATGAAGCCTTGAAGCCAATTGTCATGTTCTCTTAGCTCTCTCATCCTGATGATGGATCATTGAGTATGATCTGAAATGTTGATGATATTAAAATAACACACAATCGCACCCAAAAGTATACATAGAGGAGCAAAGGTGATACTCTTTTATGTTTTTCTATCATCAATTTATCCTTTGATTATATAGAAAAGACTTATGATATGACCAATGATCTCTCAAAATTTGATGATAAAAGAGTTGAGTTACAAAAGAGGATCATTAATTATCTTGAAAAATATAAGAGTATTAATTTTAAACTCTTCCCACATGCCATTGATAAAAGGGATAAGTTGAAAAATAAAGAGGAATGGGCTTAGGAATTGAATAACTTTTATTTCCTTTGAATGAATAAGGTCATAAATGAGAAAGGAAATGTGTGGTGGGAAGTTACAACTAAAGAAATTGTAAAGGTGCAGTTATTTTATGATTCTTTGAGGAGAGATTTTACTGAAATTGACATAATTGGGGAATATGTAATTAAAAAGCAACAGGATATTCTAAGCTTTAATTGGCTAGATGACATACTTTTTAACAAGTGACCGATAGACTTTGTCGATGTTAAACAGTTAGAACTTGACAAAACTAATGACAATCAAGATAAAATTCAAATAATTGGGACATCAGTACAAGTAGAAGAGGACAAGAATATACAACTAGCCTCAGCTACGAAAATTGAGGTTCAAACTAATAATATAACAACAAAAGAATTAGATGTAGCTATAATTCTTGAGGTATGCAATGACGTGAATAGAAATTCTTGAGTTGAAGTAACTCTGTAGACATTTGAGCAAGATCCATCACGTGTAGTTCCATTTGTTACATTTTCTAAGGAGCTGCAACAACATCAAAGCCAATTATGAAATCTTTAGCAGTAAAAAGATGTAGCAGAAGGTGGTCCCACCAAAGAATATTCATGATGAAAACATACTATTTCACCAAAAAAAAAATTTGTGATAGTAATAATGTAAATATTTTTCTATCTTCAAGATATTTGCCAGTATCTTCTATGCCTAAAGCTTGTTACATCTCATGTTATTTAAGTGAGATTCTAGGGCTAGAAGAGGGGTTTGAGTCATTGTACAATTTTAGTTTTACTAAAAACTTTTTGATCCAATTTTCTTGATATAAACTCTTTGATGTAATTTTTGAAAATTCTAAGAATACATTGATGTTAAAAGATCATAGTGTCTTATCTTGAAGTTTTTTGAGTTATGTTACAATGTCATATTACTTTCAAAGAAAATTAATATATAGATGAACTATCCACACATTTTCTCTCTGAATCTTATCTCCATTTTTATCATCTGGTTATCTTGAGATTGTATGAGAAATAGTTATCCAAATTGAATGCAACTAGGATATGTTGTATATCAGTTCATTATTTCTTTTAATTCAATGAATTAAGTAAAATGTTTTAGCAAATATGATAGGACATCTAGGCAGTAAATGGTTGTGTGTAAGAATGAGTTTTAGTGAGAACTGCTAATAAAGTTGATTGTAATTCAGTCAATTAGGTCAAAGAATTGGATAGACTCTGAATCCCAATGGATGAGGCATTGATCAACTATTTTCGGTAGCATATGGAAAGATCATAGATAGATGTCAAGAAAATATTTTAAAATTAATATCAATTTTACTTTTAATGTTTGAAGAATTTCAAAGCTGGTCAACACTTGTCTACATTTAACCTTTGAGTCTTAGTTAGCTACTATTGCCTAGAATTATTTGTAGATCTAGGAAGAATTGTGACCAATCTACTATTGGGGATGAATATTACATAAAAAAAATGTCATGGAATGAATGAAATATGAATGTATTATCAAAATGTGAATCTTTTGTCCCTCAAGTGCACCCGCCTTAGTTTTGTAGAGCCAAAAGAGTAGAAATTTTTTCATGATTTTGTTGAAGTTGGATCCAGATTTGAAGAACATATAGTTGTTTATAGGAAGTAGCTAATCCTTAGGTTATTGTGATTTTCATCATCTTGGTATTAATTATTTTGTTTCTTAGTAGTACAAAACCACCAACAACTTCATCCATCTTATTCCTATGCTACAAAGTCTAGTATTGACTCTAAAAAATTGGTTGCACTATATCTAGACAAGACCACAAACCCTTTGAATGCAAAAGTTGCTGGATATGAGATTTCCATGTATGATAGTTGTATGAATTTAGAAGTACTAGACAAGAAGAAGAATTGGCCATTTTTTTAGATGGGTTTTTTGAAGTTTTATGATATGACGATATAGTAATAAAAAGTAATATAAAACACCCCCCACAATGCAAATAATGAAACCCTAGCTTACAAAAGGAATGCATAATTGAGAAAAGAGAAAAAAAATTCAAATGAAAATCACAAATACTTGCCAAAAGATAATAGTGAAATGATAGAATATCTGTAAAGTGCTTTAGAAGAGCTTTTTGGTTCTTTTTTTGGATCAAAAAATGGAGCTATAATGAAGAAGTTATGCCCCCTAGAAGATAGAAGACATCAACAAACTTCAACTAAAAAAATAGATACCAAACTAGAATAAAATCCAAACAATACTTGCTCCATTATCTCCATCTCTAAACCATTTTTTGGCACTTCTTTTGGATATCACCAAAATACTAAGAGGGCCCCCAGAAGAAGAAGAAATAAATCTATTTTTTTTAAAAATTAAAAATAACATCACTATCATGGTGGTGAGGTGGTAGCACCCTGGTGGTGTGGTGGAGGTAGGATGGTGGAACCACTGGTAGTTGAGCATAGGAGTGGGTGAGCGTAAGAGGTGGTGGTGCCACTAGTAGTAGTTGGGAATGGGTTGCAATTTGGAGGCTGCACGATGGAGTGGTGGGTGGCCACTAAGTCGTGGTTCCAATTGCACCATTGTGGTTTAACAAACACCACTAGCAGTGTTATAAACAAACTATTGTGTTTTGTTAACCATGTGGTAAGAAAAAAGATTGTTGCACTTTTTTAAATGAACTTTTTAATATATTTTGTGATTTTCTCAACTTAATTTATGTGTAGAGGCCGTATGACCGTGTTATGCAATTTTTTTTGACTCCCTAATCAGCATTGTGCAAAATGGACAAAACTTATATGAAAATGGGGGATTTTGACACCTTCTAAATCTAGCCATGAGGTTTGTTTGGTGTCAAAGTGCTCCAAAAATTAGAGACACCCTATTTTCACAAAAAAAATTTAAAACACCAGATCTGTTCTGTCAAACCCTAATTCTTCTTTTTCTCCAAATATTGAACAAGTTACAAAAGATCCAACTTTGATACCATGAAGGATTTGAGCAATACAAATCCACAAAGCTAGAAGAATACTTGCATGCAAGAACTTGTCATAGAGAAGAAAAAGACAAGAAGAGGCAAGGGTTTTTCTCTAAAAATATGCAAATTGTATTTCAAGAATTAATCGAATGAATGATAGTTACAAAAGATCAATCCTTATAGAAGGAGATCATAAACTTAAAAGGGAAACCCTAAGAGGTAAATGATATTTAATAATTACTAATTAATTATTAAATGGAAATGTAGAGTGCATAAAGTGAAATCTTAAGAAGGGAGTAAAGGTAATTTAATAAATTAAATTACATTAGCACGTTACTCTAACAAAGGTCTATATGGAAGTATTTAGATCTACAAAGTCTTCCATAATTCTCAAGAAGAGATTGACAAATCTATATGGAGCAATGGTATAATAAATATTTAAGAGACATAAAGCATTAATATATGTGGACTAATTATTTAATTAATATTTAAGAGACATGAAGCATCAAGGATAATACTGACAAATAAAGAATTAAAATTGGTTACTAGTTGAACATATGAACAACAAAAAAAAGTGGAAATTAATCGAGTTGTTCTAAAAATATGTGCTTATAAAATAGAGAAAAGCCTTATCTAGAAGGTGTGATCCTAGTACAATAGGGATATAAAAGAAAATTCAAGTAATTCATTAAAGGGGGTCAAAAAAATAGAAAAGAGATACTCAACACAAATTTCGATAGCATAGTCACCATGACATTCATTTACACTAGTCAACACAAAATTCATTGGCACACAAAATAGGAAAAAGAACATGAAGAAATTAAGCATTCACCTTATGTTGGATTAAACCAATAAATGATCCTATCCAACTATTGGAGAGGGTGTTTGGACAATAAAGTATGAAGGATGGAGAATAAATGAAGTTAGTCACTTTTGGTCTTGGTCTTTGAAATAAACATAGTAAGGTCAAGTTAAAGAGTGTTAGTTCCAACAAAAAAAGGAGGGGGGTGAATCAACAATACCTTCTTTAAAATTGATTGTTCTTTTAACTACTTTAACTAAGCTTATTATAATCCACTTGAAAACTAAAACTAGGATAAATATAGTAACATAAAATCAATCAAGTTCAAACACAAAATAATTCATCAAGCTGGCATAGATATTTTGTATGTGGAAACCCTTGGTTAGAGGGTGAAAACCACGGTGGGGATAATATACCCAATAGCCCTTATAATTTATGTAAAGAGTTTCCCTATTAAGAGTTATACATATTTCTTCTAGAAACACATCTTATTAGGAATGCCTAAAACCTATCAGGGTTATGAATTCCTATGAAAGCTACCTTTTAGTGGATTTACAAATCTTCTTATGTGAGACACCTTGTTAGATAACTTCACACAATAATCTTACTAATGAATTATTCCCTATTAAGAGCTACAAATAGGTGCAATGGTAAGAGAGCATACTAAGTAGTATGTTTAGACCTTAGATGTGGTATTGGCTTGCCACGTAGATCTCTTCTTTGTATTCTCAAAGATGCAATGATCTTCCCATTTTTTTGGTGTTGTCTTTTGATCTTATGTCTCCCTTTGGTTGTTTGTGATAAGCTTTTGGTGTCTCTTCTTTCTTTGTTACTACTTTTTCTATGGGTTTGCTTCTTGTTATACTTTTTGTTCTTTGTTCTCTCTTCTCTTTTCCACAAGTGCAACAACTTCAACAACAACTATGTTTTATTTAATTATTTATATCCTTTCTTAGATGTCATAGAACAATTACCCATGACCATATTTTTCCATTCATTTTTTAATTCAAAATTTTAAATCCTAGTCTACTTTGTTCATAGGAAGCCTGTGATCCCTATGCCTAGGGTCTAGATTGGCAGCCCTACCAATCCTTCTTTGAACCAATAGTGACCTTCATCCATGCCTACTTGGTGATTTATTCTAATATTACCTCTCCCTTTGGTTTTTTATCACAACCTATCATTGTCTCTTCTTTCTTTTCTATTGATTTATCTATGGGTTTGCTTCTTGCTATACTTTTTGTTCTTTGTTCTCTTCTTCTCTTTTCTACAATTGCAACAACTTCAACAAAAAAAAATATTTTTTATTTAATTATTTATATCATTTCTTCAATGTCAAGGTACAATTACCCATGACTAGATTATCTCACTCATTTTTTAATTCAAATTTTGAATTCCATGTCCTCTTCAATCATAGGAAACATGTAATCCCTATGGATAAGGTCTAGACTAGTAGCCTTGTTAGTCCTTCTATGAACCAATTGTGGCCTTCATCCTTTCCTACTTCCATTTTTCTTTCACTTACATCTTGTCATGTATAATTGGTGATTTATACTATTGACAACTTAGATCAGTTGTCATTGATGCTTGATTCCTTGTGTTGGCATGCGAGTACTAGAGTTTATACTAGTGTATTTCTTGACTAGTAATCATTAAATT
The DNA here is from genome assembly GCA_028749045.1 of Cupressus sempervirens. Lineage (NCBI taxonomy): Eukaryota > Viridiplantae > Streptophyta > Pinopsida > Cupressales > Cupressaceae > Cupressus > Cupressus sempervirens. Next base: position 358,836,418 of record CM053784.1, read on the forward strand.
CCTTCTTCTTCTCCTTTCTTTGATTAATTATTAAACATTTTTCTAATCAAATACTTTGGCCATCAATGAAACACTTCATACTTCTTTCAACCTTTGTGCCAAATATAGTTGTAGGGTCAACAAAGAGTCCTAAATCTCATTTGACTATGGGAAAGGAGGTCAACCACTACTCATGAAACATGATTCAATGATTTTTACTTATAAATATACATATTTGAATCCTAATAGAAACATCACAATCTGGTCAAGCTTGAGAACAAGGACTTATAAGGGATACATCACATAGGGTTTAATCTGAAAGATTAAAAAGACAAAGTATGGTTTGATTATAAATATATAACTATAGGTTAACAATAATATATATCATCTATTAGAATATTTAGAATAACTAAGAGGGGTAGGTGGGGGGTGAATGTGTTATCCAAGGTCCATATGTACCAATTATATAAACAAATACTTAAACAACTTTAGATCTTATCATTCCACAACTCAGTCTCGATAGTTAACTTTTAGTAACATCAAGTAGCTATCCACTGTCCTAAATATAATAGACTTTTAGAATGTAAACGTTAATATTAAAACATCACATACAACACCCACACAATTTTTAAATTAGGATTTAATTTGGAAAACTAATTTGGGAAAAATCACCAGTACGATGCCATCAATTTTTCACTCTTCTAAAGTGAGCTTTTAACACATTGCTAAATATGACCGTGTTAAAGGATCTAATCACCCTAATAAGAGTGGCCTTATTAAAGGGTTTAAAATATTCCATTAGAATTCCACCATGATTAAAGGGTTTACATATGACTGTTAGGGGTAAAACTTGATTAAAGGATTTCAAATACTATTTACAATGGTTAGAAAGTAATACTAGGTTTTTATATGTCAAGTATAACTCACTTTTCTAATATAGATCTCAATTTGGCTCTCAAGATGCTTCACTATCTAGTCCTCATTATCATCTTGATCTTTGATTCACTTGGAAATCCTTCAAGAAGTCACTCGTCATCTCTTCTCAACTCTTCTCAACCTTCTGCTTAAGTTTTTCACTCAATAACATCAAAAACTACTCCAACCTTTAGCCTTCCACCATCACCATTTTGAAAGTTAGGCCTTTTGCATCCTTAAATAGGTAATTCTAATATTTTTCCACTTAAACACCACTATAGATCTTAGGGTTACGTTAGATATATCGAATCTTCCATCATTTCATATCTTCTTCTTGTTCTAAAAACTTCTTCATGAATCCTTGCATAGAAATAGACAATCATGGTTTCCCTTGATTTAAATGTTCTAGGTCATCCATCCTTATCTTCAACATACTTTCCATATTCCAAGAAATCAACTTAGTTGCCTAGAAATTATGATTTCTCATAAACTATTAAAATGTTGTTCCTTGGTCAACACTTGTTCTAACACTCGGTCATCACTGGGTTACTCGATCACTACAAGATTTATTGCTGAACATATATACTACCACTTGGTTAATATTGACACTTTGTCAACACTAATTCTACTCGGCACTTACTGTGGATCGGTCAACACTAGCATCACTTGGATTATACTTCAAATTCTTAGTCTTTTGCTTGATTTCTCAGTCAAGCCTATGCATTTAATCTTTCTTTAATTAATTCTTCAATTCAAGTATCAATTAGATATGACACTTGGATCAAATAGTAGAATATCTCACCAATAAGGTTTGACATCAATGAAAACATAACAGTTGTTCCAATTATAGTTTCCAACTATCTCCCTCTTTTGCATTGAAGGCAACACCTATAGTTACCGTACAATCCAAAAAATGTTCTATCTTAATAAACTCCCTCCTTGTAGAGTATTAGATCTTCATTAATAGCCTTAGTTTTGATTATGATTTTCATCCATGCAACTCCAATAAGCTCTTTCTATTAGATTAGATACGGAAACACATCTAGTAAGGCTTATGAACTCTCTCTTAGTAATTTCTCACTCTTGTATGGGTATCTTACTTTCATTATCTCCCTCTAGATATCTCTCCTTCTTTCTTACTATAATTGATTTCACTATCTCCCTCTTTGAAAATAATGCCAAAAACATTTCAGCTCATGCATTTTTCCATGTAGATATCTTCATGTTGGTTCTAAATTCTTTATCTCTCATCTTTGTATGACTAATTCAACATTATGTTATTCTTCCTCATTGGTGCCCTAGGAAAATCCTAAAGTAGGATTATCTGCATCAATTTGTAAGAGATTCTGATTAGCACATTCGATGCATAGCACCATTGTTTCTTAAGTATTTTTTTCTATGGGAATCACCCCTAGCTTACTTCTAAGATATTCATAAGCATCATTAGGTAAAGCTTGAGTGAATATATTAGCTATTTTATCTTTAGTGTTTACATACTCCAATTTCACTTCTTTGTGTTGATCTAGCTCTCTCAAGTAATGATATGTTCTATCTTTGTGTGTATTACATGATTCCTTGATATGTTGCACTAGTTTTATCACAATAGATAAACATTGGATCAATAATTTATTCTTTCATACCTTTCAACAATTTCTTGATCCCTATGATATTTGAATAATTACTGTTGGTGCCACATATTCAACTTATGTAGATTGGGAAATGTAATTCTACTTCTTGCTTGTCCAAGAACTTGGTCTCTTTCCTAAAAAGAATGTACCTCCACTTGTTCTTTTTCTATTATCAACATTTCCTATCCTATCAAAATTAGTGGATACCTTCAGTTTAAATTTGTCATTCTTATATTAATATAATCCATAGTCTTTTGTTCCTTTTAGATGTCTTAGTAATCTTTTCATTGCCATCATGTGATTTTCCTTAGGACTCACAGGGAATCTTGCAACTATCCCAACTGTTAATGTAATATCAGGTTTGTTTTGAACAACATATTATAGTTTTCTAATTATTGATATGTATAATGTCTAGTTCACATTATTAGAACCATCATTCTTAGATAACTTATGTCTAGTAGACATAGGTGTACTCATTGGTTTTGAATCTTCCATTCCATAAGTTTTCAGTATCTCCTTGATATATTTGGATTGAGTAATGAAGATACCTTACTTCATTTGATATACTTATAAACCAAAAAAAAATTGATCTCACTAAACATTGATATTTCAAATTCCTTCATCATTTCATCAACAAATGTTTTACATAATACTCCCTTGCCTCTAAATATGATACCATCAACCAAAATTCTAGATAGCACTACGTCATTGTTCTTGCTAGTTTTTAAGTATAGATTATTATTATCATTTATTCCTAGAAATCCAATCTTCACCAAATAGTTATGCAATATTTTATACCATGCTCTAGGTGGTTATTTAAAACCATATAAATCCTTATGCAACTTTCACTCCATATTCTTTTTTCTAAGGTCATCAAATCCTTTGGGCTTCTCTATATATACTTCTTCAAGTATCCCATTCAAAAATGCAGATTTGACATCAATTTGATATACCTTAAATCCTTTGTAAGAAGAATATGCAAGTAGTGTTCTAACTCCTTCTAGCCTTGAAATAGGGGAAAATGTTTCCCCATAGTCAACACCATCTTCTTGTGCATATCCTTTGTAGACAAGTTTATCCTTGTTTCTTGTGACTTCACCTTTTTCATTTAGCTTGTTCCTTAATACCCACTTGGTTCCAATAACATTTGTATATTTTGTCTATGTACCAGTGTCCATATTTTATTCTTTTTAATCTATTAAAATTCTTTATTCATTGCTTATTTGCAATCCTCATTTTCTAAAGGATATTTCACAGATTTGGGCTCAAACTCACAAAGTAAGCATGTATCACTTCTTATTCTTTTCCTTATCATAACACCAGATTCTTTATCTATAATAATTTTCTTAGGTTTCCTATCACATATTTTGCTAGCACAAGTTCTTTTCTTCTTTTTTCTTCAACAAGTTCATCTTGAAAAATAATTTCAAGCTCATTATCTCTCTCTTATTTTGGTTTTGGTTCATGCATTGCATGCTTGACATTGTCTACTTGATGTTTGGTTCCTTTTGTCTATGAGTTGACATCATTCAACTATTTCTTGACACCAAAAAAGTATTGCTCGACAACTAGCTATTGCATCTTGACATTTTCATTTTGTTGTTGATTTGCAACATTATTCTTCTATTCAGGTGGGGTGCTGGGAGCACTATCATTCACATATATGAATGAACTATAGTCTTTAGGTTCTATCTTGCATTCAACTTCATTCTTTTCTACAAACTCATCAAGGTTCACATTTGTAATTTCCACAACTTTGTTAATGTTAGAGTTCAAAGACTTATAAGCTTTTCTCTTAGTGGAATAACCCAGAAATATTCCTTCATTACTTTTTGCATCAATTTTTCCATTTCTATTATATTTTAGTATGTAACTTTTTCTTCTAAAACCTTTGTAATATTTTACATTAGGAACATATCCATACCATAGTTCAAAAGGTGTAGCATTTTCACCTTTCTTGACTTGCACTCTGTTCAGAGTATTAACTATTATACTTATAGTTTCTCTCTAATATTATTGTAACACATTTTTCTCCATCATCAATATTCTAGCACAATCTATGATTGATCTATTTCCCATTTTAGCCATTCCATTTTGAGGAGGAGTCCTAGGAACTAACATCTATCTTTTGATTCCTTTGTCATTGTAGAATATGTTAAATTCATTGGAAATGAATTCACCACCTCTGTTAGATCTCAAGCACTTCAAAGCCTTTCCTGTTGTCTTTTTAACTCTAGCCAAATACCAATTAAATAACTCAAAAGCCTTACATTTTTCTTTAAGAAACATCATAGTCATCATTCTAGAGTAATCATCAACAAATATAATGAAATATTTGTCTTTATAATAGATTTGAACACCAATAGGTCCACATAAGTTAGTATAAACCAGTTCAAAATATCATCAGATGAATATATTTTTCTCTTGAAACTAGACTTTGTCATTTTCCCCAATTGACATTGTTTACACATGGAATTATCTAGTTTCTTCATTTTTGGCAATCCTCTTACTCTTTCCATGATACAAATGCTAACCAAATTGTTAAAATTTACATGACATAACCTCTTGTTCCATAATCAAATATCTTCATATTGTGCATACAAACATGTTTCATTACATAAATCTAGATAGAACAAGTTACCTCTTGTTTGATCACCACTTCCAATAAATTTACCATCAACATAAAATATCTTTTCCTTCTGTAATGGAATCAAACTCTATAACCTAATTTTTTCAACTATGAAACACTCAACATATTATAATTAAGTCCTTCAACCTACTACACATTATCGCATTTGATCTTATCAGTTAGTTGTATTGATCCTTTACCTTTCACAAGACAAGGTACATCATTACCAAATTTAACACAACCACTCTTGTGTGGTCCAATGTTCTCAAATTTATTTTTATCACCAATCATGTGATTAGAGCAACCACTATCAATTATACATCTATCACTTTTATTCATATAAGAGATTAATGCAATTTTCTTATCTTCAATAGAATCTCCTTTCATAGAAACATAGACAACTTATTCATCATTACTTTTAGATTCAGTATCAGTTTCTTCTTCAGCAATATAACAATATTTCTCACCTTTATCTTTATAGTCTTGTTTCTCTTGTTATCTTGGTCATCTTTTCTCCCTTGTATTTCCTTTCCTTTCTCTCATCCTTGTCTTCTCTGCTTGAACATCTTGCAGTAATACGACCAACTTTGTTACATGAAAAATACATTATAGGAATTTTACCTTTGTTTTTCCTTTTGCTTCAAGTTCATCAAGTTAATCATCATAAGTATCACTATCACTTTTCACATATTTTCCTTTTCCTTCATTACTAAGAACCAATTGTGATTTAAAAGTAGTTTCAATAGTAGTAGGAGTATAATTATCAAGATTAGACATCTCAAAAGCACCAAGCCTACCAATCACACCTTCCAGAGTTAGGGTATTACCTTGATACATCTCATTTCTTGTATTTCAAAAACCCTAATAACATAAATAGGGAGTAGAGTTCTCAATACCTTTCTTATTATTGTTTTATCCTCAATCTTTCCATTAGCATCTCTAATAGCATTGAAACCCTCTTTAATTCTTGCACAATACTAAACTATATTCTCACCTTTTGTCATTCTCATTTCATCAAACTTACCTCTCAAGCTTTTTGATTTGGCTCTCATGACATTAACATCTCCTCCATATATGGTCTTTAATTTATCCCACCTTTCCTTTGTATTCTTGCAATCTTTTGTGTCATCAAAATCAACATAGCTTAGGGCTAAAGCAATCTCTAACATTGCCTGATCATGTTCTTGCTTCACTTTCAATTATTGAGCAGTCAGAGGAACTATTTTTATTTCCACATATGCATTGTCCACAAAATCTAGCACAACATCACCAATACTAGCTATATATAGCCTCATCAATCTTTATCATGCAGGAAAATTCTCTTTGTTCATGTTTGATACCTCCTTTTTGTTCATCATGAAACTTTTCTCTATAAGCACCAATGCTCTGATACCAAATGTTAGAATATTTAGAATAACTAAGGGAGGGAGGGGGGAAGGTGATTCAGTTATCCAAGGTCTAGATTTACTAATTGTACAAACAAAAACTTAAACAACTTTAGGTCAAGTATAATTTCATCACTCCTTCTCTATAGTTAACTTTTGGTAACATCAGCTAACTATACACTCTCCTAAATATAATAGGCTTGAAGAATATAAAAATTAATAGTAAAATGTCACATATAAAATCCACACAAGTTTGGCACTAGGATATAATGTGGAAACCCAATTTGGGAAAAACCACTAGTATCATGTCACCTATTTTTCACTCTTTTGAAATGAGCTTTGATAAGATCCAACCCTATTAAAGCTTACAAAAAAATTGTTAAATGTGACTTTGTTAAAGGATTTAATCAACCTATTAGGAGTGGAGTTATTAGAGGACTTTAGAACATATCATTACAATGCAATCCTAATTAAAGGGTTTACATGTGATTGTTAGGTCAACCTTGATTAAAGGATTTAAAATACTATTTACAATGGTTAGAAAGTAATAGTAGGTTTTGATCTATTAGGTACTACTCACTTTGCTAATATAGATCTTAGTTAAACTCTCAAGCTACTTTACAATCTAGCCCTCATTGTCATATTAGTCTCTGATTCTCTTGGCAACCCTTCAAGAAATCACTCTTCATCTCTTCTCAACTATTCTTAGCCTTTTGCTTAATTTTTCTTGTCACTAACATCATCAAAAACTCCAACCTTTAACTTTCCACCATCACTATTTTGAAAGTTAGGACTTGTACCTCCTTAAATAGGTAATTCTACTATTTTGTCTCTTAAACAACACCATAGATTTGAGAGTTATGTTAGATTCATCAAATCCTTCCATCATTTCATCTTTTCTTACTATTCTAGAAACTTGTTAATGAATCCTTTCATAGAAATGTGCAAACATAGTTTCCCTTGATTTAAATGTTCTAGGTCATCCATCCTTCTTCAACATGCTTTCCATATTCCAAGAAATCAACTTAGTCAGTTGAAAATTATGATTTCTCATAAACTATTAAAATGTTTTTCCTTGGTGAACACTATGTTCTAAGACTTGGTCATCATTGGGTTACTTGGTCACTACTAGATTTCTTGATTGACACATATACTATCACTTGATCAATAATGATGCTCTATCAACATTAATTCTGCTATGTGCTTATTGTGTCTTGGTCAATACTAGCATCTCTCAGCTTATAATTCAAATTCTTAATCTTCTACTCTATTGCTTGGTCAATCATATACTTTTTGTCTATCTTTGATTACTTCTTCAAGTCTTTAGTATTACTATCTTCTCCATTTTTAATATGATTTAAAAATCACTTTATCTTATCAAAGTCCAACTAATCAAGTGTCCATTTAGATTTTCCTCTTCATAACTCAACCTATCCTCTAGACACTTTTTTTATGACCAACTTCTTGAATCCTCTTCATCAATCTAATAGATATGAGACTTAAATCAAACAGAAAATTGTCTCACCAATAAGGTTTGATATCAATGACAATATAACAATTGTTCCAATTGTAGTTTACAACATCATCATATGTATCAAGAGGAGGATTGACACCAAATACTTCCCATTCTTATCTCAGAATTGTATCATAATGTCGAAAAGATAATAAGGTTGTTGATTAAGTTCACATATTAGAGACATAGAAATCATTAATCTTCCCAACTAATCATATAACCATAACAAAGAGAAATTATAGATCAAACTACAACAAGAATGAAAAAAAAAAAAAATTGATATTATATTTATTAGGATAAGATATCTTTTGCATTCTCCATACATGCAAGTCTTATAAATTTGGCTCACTAAGATCACCTCATGACTTAATTCGTCAGACATTTTGATCAAAATTTCAAAGTGCACTTGATAAATTGTGAAGATAGAGTAAATCTTTGAAGGGAGGAACAAGGGAACATTACATAACTATGCAATATTTAGAAAAAATAAATTCAATCTATAGTTTCACAATGTAAAACTACTTTTTTTCTCCTTGTTAAATAGAATTCATAGATTTACATCCATTTTCATTATGTTTTTATGCAAATACAAGAATAAAACTGCCCCAAGATGGAAGAAAATGAGTTGCAATTCCATCATTCTTGATTTGAGTTCAACCAAGCTTTAGAGTTTTCACTTTGAATGTTCCTTTCTATATGCAATGCAAAAATAACCCAAGACTATGTTCAATATTCCCAAATATAGAATCTACATACACAATTATGGAACTACGCAATGACCAAGAAATCTTGATCCCAACCCTAAATCTAAAACTTGAAAGTTGAAAAATTGGCTAAGTCCACATACTGATGTTTAAGAATTTTAGACTTGATAATTTTTTTTGCCTTTGAAGCTCTAAAATTTGGATAAAATTTTCTAAAATTCTAAAAAACCTCGAAATATATTTTTTCTAAGTCTACAAAAAATGATGTTCAAAATTTCAAGGTTATGAATACCTCCAAAAAATGCAACTCTCAAAATTGAGTATGTTTGGAAATTTTGATGACAATGAAATTTTAAGGTAAAAGACAACTATGAAAAAACTCAACACTACAGAATGGTTGAGTGTCATTTTTTTTCAAACTTATCAAAACTGAACGCTTAGTGTTCTAAAATAATGTAGGGGTGAGATTTATGAAAACTCTCTATTACTTCTTGGACTTCATTAAAACTTGAAAAATCTAAAACTATTACATTTAGACCCAAATTGTGATGGTAGGCTATTACAATTGAGAGGCCACCCATTTCCCAAGTGACAAAAGTATGAATTGGCTCCCATCAAATAGGTGTCAAACGTTTTTGTCACAAATTGTGATGATAAGGGCATCTGTAATAATTTCATTGTAACTAGTAAGAAGGAAGGGACAAGAATTTATGTTTAAAATGTTCTAATCATCTAGGTTGTTGTTGTAATTGTGATGACCTTGTGACAGCTTCGATATGGAAGCATCCTTGAGCTATCAGGACTAGACGTCATAATTATGATGCCCTTGCTATGCAAATGATAGCTAGTTGTTAGAATTTTCTATCACAATTGCGATGGCTAGGTGAATTATTAAAGAAAATCTTACTAGAGAATATTTTAATATAGTTTGATATGTTATCATTACAGTCATTATTCATATAATCTAACGAGTCTGTACCATGTTTTTCTAACACACATATCTACTATGGAGACTTTATATCCAACAATTGGTTATAAGTTGGGGAATGTGCTTCATGCCTGGCATGCAAGGGATGCATCTGCATATGCAATTTTACCAACTTGGAAAATTGTATTTGATCCTGCTAGCTGGGAATGGTCAATTGTTCATTTTATTGTACCTAATTTGATGATAGTTCTACAAGAATTTGTAATCAACCTAGCTAGTCAACAACTAGACTAAGTTAACTAGTTTATGGCTTGGCATTTTTCTATTCCCATTTATTTTATGGTTGCAATGTTGGAGGCAACATTTTTTTCCAAAGTGGCAACAGGTTTTGTATCATTGGATTTGTTCAAGTTCTAATTTTAATGAAGCAACATAGTGGTTTTTAGGGTGGAAATGAATATTTCACCCTGAGATTCTTTCTAATGAGAGGGTACGAAGTCAACTAAATTTAGCCCTTGAAATGATGAATCAAGCTATAGAGGGTACAATTGTGAAACAACTTGAGGCTAGAGAGAATGTAACCTATCTTAGGGTGATAGAGCAATTCCAATTTGAGGAACTTTAACAACAACATATGCTCAACAACAAGCCTTAGCTTCCATGAGTAGTGGGATTCACCTAAATAATTCCATGGATGCACCTTAGTTGAGTTTGAAGGAAGTGATTGAAACCTATGCACAAGGTCATGACATCCAATTTCCCCCTAAAATAGGACACACACATGATGGTCTTTAGGTTTATGGCTTTGGAACTATCGATATCTATCTAGATTCTATAAAACAACAAGTGCTTACACAATCTAGAGATAGATGGGTGATTTCATCATTGAAACAACTGGTTGAGATGAATTGTAATAAAATTGGAGGAAATCATTGATAAAACAAAAATATAATGAAGAATAAACTTGAAAAAATGAATGATAAAATGCTAAAATGAAAGCTATCAAAGATTAAACACCTATGCCAAAGTTACAACATAATATGAAGTTGATTTTAGATATGGTAGAGGCATATATTTAGAATTTTGATTGAAATTTAAGGCATTAGAGAGAGTCTATGGCAATACAATAGAAGGAGAAGGAGCATCTTTAGAAAGAGACTACACGCCATAAATAATAACTAGATAACATAGATGATATTATGGGAGCACTGTTAGGATATAATTGGGAGATAAGGAGTATTGGATGACCTCAATTTAGATACTTGTCATTAGAGTGATAGATTTATAAATATTAAGTGTTAATATTATCATATTTGCTTACAATAAGAGTGGTAACTTAGTTAGTAGGACCTAAACATCTATGTCATTTTATTTCTAGTAGTTGGGTTAAGCATTATGATTACTTGTGTTTATAAGGAAATGTGTTAATCATTGTTTGATGTATTAAGTACTTCATTATTAACATAATATTTGAAGATTAAAATGTACACTCTTCCCTCAATTTCATTATAAGAAATGTGCCTTCTCATTCTTGAGGCATTCTCTAGACCATCTCCTCTTCCATCTTTTATATAATAAACCTACATGATAGGAGATAAGGTTGAGAGTACAATAGGAAAGTGTAGTAACTAGCTTAGAATTTTCAATTTATATTATTACATTGAACATTAAGGTATTATTAGTTTGTATTTGATAATAGTCTGCTCGTAGTGTGGATATTTCATTCGCACTCCTCTTTTCATTTAGCATTGAACCTAGAAAGCTCCAAAATTAGTGTAGCCATGGATGCTCCAATATTTATGCAAACCACAAAGAGGGAGATGTCTTTCTAGGGAGAGATAATGGATCCAAAGTTGGGAAGATGATAAAGGCTAAGCATAGCCTAATCCTTAGAGTAGTGTTGAAGATTGTAGGGAAGGAGTTCTCCATGCTAGAAGATAGGTTATGGAACAACACAAATGTAGAGGAAGTGTCACAATTACTATAATGTATGCTGATAGAGATAAGCCAATCATTAGTAACCTATGTAAGAGTTTATTTGAGAAGCACCTTTTGGCAAAATTGGACATTATATTAGAAAACATCAATGACAATATTTGCATTCCGAAGAGAAGTGATTGTGGGATTAGGGGTAGTGCTTTCCCTATTTACCCAATTATGGAAATCAAATATTACCATGCCTTAATCAAAAGATGCCCTCCATTTGAAGTAATTGGATGTTTTTGTTAATCATAATGAACATCTACATGTATAAAAGGTGGAAGGGATTAGATTGGTTAACTACAACTTATTAATTTTTCCTATTGGAAGTATTTTTTGTATTATATATTTCATACTTTTTTAGAATCCTTCATTTTCCCCTTCCCAAACACCTTCAGTCCCATTAGAATTAACTCAAAATAAGTCCAAGGGAACTTGAGAAAACCCCTTACAAATGTGTCATTCCTTGCTATTTTTTCTAATTTTGACTTGTAAGCCCTAAAATAAAATTTAAAACCTCAAATTCACTTCTCAAACATATCAAATACCAAAAACAAGTTAATTTCAACGCATTTCTAAATTATAGAAATATTAATATCATTTGAATAGGTTGAATATTCATTTTTGCTTGTTAAATCAGCAAAGGCAATTGAAGATTAATCTTTAAAGGTTCTATAATGATTGCATTTCCATCCCTACATGTTTATAAGTTTCTATTAGTTGTCACTTTGAAAACAGATCTAACAACATTGGCTTTATCCTATAAATCAAGCATTGATGATGGGGACACAACCCAAGAACAGAATGGAACCAACAGAAAGGGAAAATTATATTAATTGAGAAAATAAGCTAGTACAAATAGTGCAGAGAAAATAAACTTCAAAACATGCCCTACGGGCTTACAATAGCATAAATCTGGAGATAATTTCTCCTTTTAGTACCTCCTCTCAAACTCCACTCCGAACTCCTTTTACAATGCCAGAAATCTCCTTAAATAGACCTCGGAGGGTTAAGGACTAGGAGTAAATTCTAGAAAGTGCTAGTAGGCATCCACTGACAAAATAGAAGGTTCCAGAAGCTGCGTTAGAAGTCAGTGCAAATCTAGAAGAATCCAAAAACGATAACCGAACTTTCGGGAGGCATAACTTTTGAACCGTAGCTCCGATTGACAAACCGTTTACATTTTTGAAAAGCTCTCAAAGTGCTCTATAGCCCTATGGACTAGCTTCACTTGTCCCCCATTTTTTGACCCTTTTTGAGGTCATTTAATGCCCCAAACCTGACTTTGAAGCATTCTTTGGAGGTCTCCAAAACTCAAAAAACTGCAATAACTTGCAAACCGTGGGGCCTTTTGACCTAATTCTTTTTTTGGAATGCTCTAAATCACAATTATATTCATCTGGCCAATTCACACCTTCTAGGTCACCAAAATGATGGCCAAATTGCATGCTCCTATTTTTTTAGGATTTTCAAACACACTGATAGTGGAACTGTGAGAGTTGGAACCTTTATTTGACCCAAATGGGTATCCAAAAATGTAAAGACATGAAACAGAAACTAAGTCTAAGTACATTTTTTTGGGTGACATAGGATTGCCCTTATACCTCTGGATGCTCCTGCATCAGACACCCAGGGTAGATTGAAAAGTGACCCTATCACTTTATGGATGGTAGAGGAAATCCCAAATGGGAAACCTCAGCTGCTAAAATCCAAGTTGAGTCCTCAATCGATCATCCTTTCCATTTGACCAAATACTCTTCATACTGCCTGTTTCTAGTACTCCTACCCACATGATGATCTAGAATTTCTTCTATCTCCTCCTTCTTAGAAGCAGGAATTGGACATGGCTCTAACACCAGCTCATCATCTGCACCATCATTATGATACTCTGTTAAATTTGCAATGTTGAAAATGAGAGAAATCTGAATACCATCTGGCAGCTCCACTTCATATGCATTTCCTGAGTCATGTTTCTTCAAAATTTTGCAGGGGCCAAATTTCTTCATTTTCAGCTTGTTGTAAGTACCAGCTGGAAATCTTTCTTTTCGTAAGTGCACCATGACTAAATCTCCTACTTGGAATTCCTTATGTCTTCTCCTTTGATCAGCCCTAGCTTTATACTCTTGATTCATCTTGGTTATGTGTGCCTGAACCTCCTCATGTAGACGCTTAATATGTTCAGCAAATTCCTCAGCTTCAGCACTTGTCCTCTCCCCTTGTTCTATCTTCCTCAGCTCTGGTGCAGTCCTTGGGCTATTCCCATATACAATTTGGAATGGTGATTTTCCAGTACTCCTATTTATAGAGTTATTGTAAGAAAACTCTGCTTGTGGTAGAATTAAATCCCATCCCTTGGGCTTATCCCCAACTAAACATCTCAGCAAATTTCCCAGACTTCTATTTACCACTTATGTTTGACCGTCAATTTGTGGGTGATGCATGGAACTGAATTTCAAGTCTGTTCTCAACTTTTTCCATAATGTCCTCCAAAAATACCCCACAAATTTAGTGTCTCTGTCAGAAACTATACTCCTTGGAAGACCATGTAGTCTTACCACCTCTTTCAAAAACAAGTCTGCAATATGGACAGCATCATGAGTTTTGTGGCATGGAATGAAATGTGCCATTTTGGAGAACCTATCAACCACCACGAATACTGAGTAATTACCCCGTTGTGTCCTTGGCAATCCAAGAACAAAATCCATACTTATGTCCTCCCATGGCCTTGATGGAACAAGCAATTTGGCTGATATAGGCTAGTATTTTGACTAAACCCCTTGGCAACTTGACAAACCTGGCAACTCTGTACAAACTTCTTCACATCCTGTGTAATTTGAGGCCAAAAATAATGTTCTCTAAGAATGGAAATGGTCTTATCTCAACCAAAATGTCCTTCCATCCCTCCACTCTATTTCTCCTTAATCAGATTTTCCCTCATGGAACTCCTTGGAATGCACAATTGACTACCTTTGAACAACATGCCATCCTGAATCAAATAGGCTAACCACTTGGTTCTATCTACAACAACAGGTTCTTTACAAGCTTTCCATGGTTCAGCAAAATCAGGATCCTCGGGGTACAAATTCTTGAGTTCATCAAACCTACATTACTGTAAGCAGTGACTGTCTCCTACTTAGTGCATCTGCAACCCTGTTAGATTTTCCACTTCTATGCTTCAACACAAATGTATAACTCTGCAAGAATTCTACCCACTTCATATGCCTTTGATTCAATTTACCTTGGCTATTTAGGTACTGTAATGCCTGATGATCAGTATACAAAACAAATTCCTTTGGCAATAAATAATGCCTCCATTTCTTTAAGGCCTGAACTATTGCATAGAACTCTTGATCATAAACAGAATACTTCTTCTTTGCATCATTCAATTTTTCACTAAAATATGCAATAGGCTTACCTTCTTGGCTTAATACAGCCCCAATAGCGCTACCACTAGCATCACAATCCACCTAGAACACTTTTCTAAAATTTGGAAGTTCCAACACAGGTTGTTCTGTTACCTTCTTCTTCAGCAATTCAAAACTTCTCGTAGCTGTTGTAGTCCATTTGAACTCTTTTCTATCCCCTCTTATTGTATCAATTAGGGGTGCACATATGCCACTGAAATTCTTAATAAACTTCCTGTAAAAACTAACCAGACCATGAAATGATCTTACCTCAATAGCAGTCCTTGGAGTAGGCCACTCCAAGATGGCTTTTACCTTTTCTGGATCCATTTTGAGACCTTCAGGTGATATAACAAATCCCAAATAGACTAACTCCCTTTTTGCAAAGACACACTTCTTTAGATTAATTAATAGTTTCTCTTCCCTTAGCCTTTCAAGGAAACTATGAATATGTAGTAAATGTTCTTCCAAAGTCTTGCTGAAAATTAAAATATCATCCAAATAGACAATAACAAATTTTCCCAAGAACTTCTTAAGTACCTCATTCATGAGCCGCATGAAGGTGCTTGGGGCATTCATCAATCCAAAGGGCATGACTAACCACTCATAAAGACCCTCCTTGGTCTTGAAGGCTTTTTTCCACTCATCTCCTTCTCAAATCCGTATCTGATGATAGCCACTCTTTAGATCTATCTTTGTGAAGTACTGAGCTCCACTCAAGCAGTCCATAAGATCATCCATCCTTGGCAAAGGAAACTGGTACTTGATGGTTATCCTATTTATAGCTCGGGAATCTGTACACATCCTCCACTCTCCATCATTCTTTGGTGCGAGTACTGCAGGTACTGCACATGGACTCAGGCTCTCTTGAATCAAGCCCTTCCTCAACAACTCCTAAACCTGTCTATTTAGCTCCTCTATTTCAGTAGGATTCATCCCGTGAGCAGCCTTGTTAGGCAAACTAGCTCCTGGAATTAGATCTATCTGATGACTAATTTGCCTTATTGGTGGCAATCCATCTGGAACATTATCAGAGATAATATCTCCAAACTCCCCTAGTAAATCTGAAATTTCAAATGGTATTTCACTACTACCTTCTTTATCTTTCGTAGGAATCAAAGCATAGCACATATGTTGATGTTTCATGCCATCTAAAAACTTCCTTCCATCAACAAGACAAATCCTAGCACTGCTACATACCTTTTCATCTTACTTTTTCATGGGCTTCAATATATGGTGAACTCCATCCTTTCTGAGAGAGTATGTGTTTGCATGTCCATCATGCACTGCATGTCTATCAAACTTCCATGGTCTACCCAACAATAGATGGAAAACATCCATCAAAATAACATCACAGAGAACTTCATCATGGTAACTCCCAATTTTGAATTTTACTAAACATTGTTCACTTCCTAGGACCTTATGATCATCTTTTACCCAAGCAATCCAATAGGTTTGTGGATGTTTCTCCCTCTTGAGCTTCAGCTTAGAGACCATCTCTTCTGATACCAAGTTATCAGTGCTACCACCATCAATTATCACGTCACAACATTTATCCTCACACTTGCATCTGGTACGGAACAAACTCCTCCATTGTCCTGGTTCAATCTCACCACTTAGTAGGACTCTTTCATTTACCAAGGTCTCTCCTCTTTATGCATCCTCTGAATGTGATGATTGTGCATCCTCATCCACATGAGCAACCCTAGCTTGGCCCTCAGCTCTCCTATCTGTCCTTCCTTGTCGTTGAGGGCATTCAAAGGAACGATGACCTTCTTCATTGCAATGGAAATAGGTACCATGGAAGCCTCCTCTTCCTTGTCCATGTCCTCTACCTCTTCCTCTTTGATTTCCAAAGTCTTGATCATGGGAGCGGTTGAAACCCTCATTCCTCTGGTTCCTGCTAGTACCCACATCTTCATTTTTCTTTTGGGTTTCATTGCAGCCTCCAGATGATCTACCGCTTCCCCTTCCTCCTTGACCGCACACTCTTTGTCTTCCTTCAAACCTTTTATTCAGCTTCTTTTCAACTCGTAGGGAAAACTGGTATGCCTCTTCAATGCTGGTCATTCTTACCAGACTTAATTCCTCCTGGATGCTAGGTCACAACCCACTGATATAACGAGCAACCTTCTCCTTATTTGCTTCTGCATGTCCTGCTCTAATCAAGAGTTAGTAAAATTCTTCTGTATATTCTTGGACTGATCTTCCTGCTTGCTTTAACCCATGCATCTTCTTAAATAGATCAAGCTCATAGTCCATAGGAATTAACTGTTTCTTCAATTTTTCCACCATGCGATCCCATCTTGCGACCAAATTTTCACATGGCCTTTTAGTTTGGCCTTTGCAAACTTAACCCTATCTGTGTCCCTGATATCCTCATACTCAAAGTATTCTTCCAGTTCATTGATCCAATTGATCAACTCATCTGGTTTCAGATTTCCTGAAAATACACCCACTTCAATTGTAGGTCTTTTCCCAAACTTAGTAATGGCCCTAAAAAGCCTTTCCTCTACAGGATTCAAAACTTCCCCATCAAGTTCCCCTTCTAGTCCCATTTCTTCTTCTTCATTGTCATCCTCACTGTCGTCACCTGCGGCAATATTTGCTCCTCTACAGAGCTCCTCTTGAAATGCTTGTACCTACCTTTGGAGGGCTCTAACCTCCTCAAGATTAATAGCTCTGGCCCTTCTACCATGCTCTCTTCGTGGAGGCATCTTCTTAACTCAAACCCACAACCACACAGTCCTGGTGCAAACTGCCTCACAGTCGGTGCTTTGTCTACACACTCAGGAAAACCAGCTCTGATACCACTTGATGGGGACACAACCCAAGAATAGAATGGAACCAACAAAAAGGGAAAATTATATTAACTAAGAAAATAAGCTAGTACAAATAGTGCAGAGAAAATAAACTTCAAAACATGCCCTGCGGGCTTACAATAGCATAAATCTAGAGATAATTTCTCCTTTTAGTACCTCCTCTCAAACTCCACTCTGAACTCCTTTATCAATGCCAGAAATCTCCTTAAATAGACCCCGAAGGGTTAAGGACTAGGATTACATTCTAGAAAGTTCTAGTAGGCATCCACTGACAAAATAGAAGGTTCCAGAAGCTGCATTAGAAGTCGGTGCAAATCTAGAAGAATCCAGAAACGGTAATCGAACTTCCGGGAGGCATAACTTTTGAACCGTAGCTCCGATTGACAAACCATTTACATTTTCGAAAAGCTCTCAAAGTGCTCTATAGCCCTATGGACCATCTTTGCTCATCCCCCATTTTTTGACCCTTTTCAAGGTCATTTAATGCCCCAAACCTGACTTTGAATCATTCTTAGGAGGTCTCCAAAACCCGAAAAACTGCAATAACTTTCAAACCGTGGGGCCTTTTGACCTGATTCTTTTTTTGGAATGCTCTAAATCACAATTATATTCATCTGGCCAATTCACACCTTTTAGGTCACCAAAATGATGGCCAAATTGCATGCTCCTATTTTTTCAGGATTTTCAAACACACTGATAGTGGAACTGTGAGAGTTGGAACCTTTATTTGACCCAAATGGGTATCCAAAAATGTAAAGACATGAAACATAAACTAAGTCTAAGTACATTTTTTTGGGTGACACAGGATTGCCCTTATACCTCTGGATGCTCCTGCATCAATTGAAGAAATGGAAACATTACTTGTGAAAAAAATTGCATTCTACATAAATCACCATATATTGCAATATTTGATAACCAGTAAGATAAGTTGAATCAAAGATACAAAATGGTTTTATTTTATGAAAAATATTTCTTTTGTCTTGAGGAATGACAAGAAAATAAAACAAGGTTACAAATGCATTAAGTTGGAAAGAGAAATTGTTGACAAAGATGGACATCAAAATAGTAGAACTTGTGAGAGAAAGACAATGCATGTTGCTTCAACCATAGCCTAATAAGGAATACCAAGTAAACATCATAATATTTATTTCAGACCCAAGGGAGGAAGAGAGAGAATTGAAGGATAATTTATCTCCAAAAAGATCCTAAATTTTCTCAATGAAATTCTCCTTTAATGGGACCATTGCCTTAGCATATGGTCACCAGATGAGAAATGCTAGGTAAACCTCAATAATCTTTAGCATCCTAGTTTGACAGCTTACAACTAAGCATGCACACATGCACATAAATACACAAAAATAATGTAGGGGGAGCAAGAAAGGAGGTAGGAGAGAGCAAGAGAGAGGAGTCATGGGATCATTTATCTCCAAATAGATACTAAATTCCCCTTCCAAAGGATCATTTCTTCATTGTCAAATGATAACCAACCACTTCCTTATTGTCATATGGCACCCAATTATTACCTTACTATCTAATGGAAGCTTGTGTGGAGTCAAAGAGTTTAGAAAATTTAACAAAAAATCATATGATGAAGCTCGGGCCTTTTGATGTCAACCCATTATTTTAGCATACCCAAAAAGAAGATCATTTGGATGGATGTGGGTCTGTCATCTTGCTAGCCTATTAATTACTATATTGGTATTTAGTGTAGATGGAAGCAAACTAATAAATCTATTTGTCAATTAAAACTCTATATCCTTCTCAAATCAGTCAAATACCTTTTCACCGGTTGCATACATATTCCAAAAGATGGCTGAAATAAAATACAAAATGATAGTAAGTGTCAAGAAATAATGGAATGAACCCAACCACTAAATAAAATACCATGTTCCAATTGTTCTAACAATCACTGAAAATAATTGAATTTTTGATACTTGCCTAGTATAGATATGAAGAATAAGATTGTTGTCATGAATGAATCCAATTAATAAGAAATCAATCCATTGCTTTGAAACTTGAGGATAAAAAAGGGATCAACCATCATACCATGAAGAACTCCTACATACTATGGTGCTATATCCTAATTATGCAATAAAGAAGGAAGAATCAAGATATTTAGAAAGTGATTTTTCTAAGTAAAGAAAATCATGATATCATTGTTCAAGTTTCTTAAAGATATTGATACACACTAAATTCAAATGAAGGAGTTCTGAATCAATGATAGAATGATATAATTTAGTAAGCTACAAAGACCAACTATAATGTGTTTGAAAATGTAGACACTAGTATATCAATCAAGACAAGAGACCTATGTGCATATTTAGAAGAAAACCAACTCGGCTGAATGAACTAAAACTAAGTGTTTCAATTAGCCACTCTGCTTCAATAATTGGGTTTTGAGCAGCATTTAGACCAAGGAGTGCTATTCTTGGACCCATAAAACTGATTGACTATAGATCTTTACAACAAAAATATAAGTAACATTGTTTGATATTGAAACAAAAAGTTTATAAGTGTGCCTTGTGCTCAATATTAGGAAATGTAATTAATTCAAAATTAAAAAGAAACAAGTCAATTAGAGCTCCCACTTTTTCTTACATATAAATATTCATTCAGGGGTCATTTGAATGGTACCTTCTCTAATAGAATCCATTTATTATTTTACACCTATAATCATTTTAAAATTGTGAAAATAAATAAGATGTATCTAGAAATTGTTTTTCTTTCCCATATTACATCAAATGATGAAATTACACATGAAAAAAGAAACCAAATAATATAACATTTATAATTTGATTCTTCTAGAGCCTCCTTATGCATTGCCTAAAACCAAGAGATTCACACAATTAGTTATCATGCAATCATAGGTTAATGTTGAGCTTCACTTGGTTTTGAAAATAGTTTAATATTCTCTATTAATCATAGCCAACCATGTGAAGGTGGAAGCTCATCCCCTCTCTCCCTCCCCATGTAACATCTAAATTTCCTATCAACATCTAAAATCTTTAAGAAAGGATCAATCTTTAAAGTACCTAGAAGTTGGACTACTCTCAGGGGAAGTCCATCTTCATTACTCATGAGCAATTCATCACAATTCTTTAGTGTTCTTGTACATCTAACATAGGTACATCCACAAATGTCCTCATTTCCTCCTATATAAAATGAATCCAATATTACAAAATACCCCCTAAGAAATAATAGCTCAAGTGAGAGTGAAAAATATGAATCTACCATGGAAAGTACCAAATACTACATACGTCACTTTGTATTTTGATGCAATCCTAGTAAACTTGTTTGCATTGTATCTAGCAAGCACAATCCATTTGTCACCATTAGGAAGCATTGGAGAAACAAAATCTAATGTTAGAAAATTGCCATAAATATAAAAGTTGACATAAAATTCTGATTAAAACAATTGACATAAGTTCTAGAAAATTTATACACTTAACCATTTCTTTCTCAGGTCATCCTTAAATTGGTCTATACATCTCCATATTACAAATAAAAAAATCCATAGAGTGTCCAAGCTATAGGGTTCTACCAATAATACCATCTCCCCCATAGAGGAATCATTTATCAACTTGTAGGTGCCCATCCTACTTATTAGATTTTGAATCGAGAATTCATGTGCAGTTGCATTCTATATGCATGGAAAATAGGTGGAGCTGAAAAAACACACCATGGTTACATTTATTTAATAGGTCTATTAAATTTTTAAAATTATAGACCATCATGAACATTAGAATTCTAGCTACTATGGACAAGCAAACCAACACATGGAAAGTCTTGATTTTCTTGCATGTTGAGAACATTATCCTTGCCTATAATAGTCAAAGTTACAATTTTTGTGTGTTGGAATACTTTAGAATAAATGAAAGGGGGAATGAATAAATTATCCAATGTCCAAATGTACAAATAAAACTCTTTAGTACTATAACTTATCCTTATGCATGTATTGACCAATTAATACATTAAACATATGCATATTGTTGTCCTACATCAAAATAACTTTGTAGAAATGTAAACATGAAAAACCACAAAATAAATCACACATTTTGACATAAGATTTTTATGTGGAAACCTAATTTGGGGAAAACCACCAAAAATATGCTACCAATTTTCACTCTTCTAAAGTGAACTTTGTGAGGAGCATGTCCTATTAAAGGTTACAACACGCACTATTAAATGTGACCAAGTTAAAGGATATCAATAACCCTATTAGGAGTAAGCTTGGTTAGAGGACTTTAGAATATTCCATTAGAATACTACCCAATTAAAGAATTTACTAATGACTATTAGGTCAACCTTATTCCAAAGGATTTATTAAAACTAATAGAATTGTTAGAGAGTAATAGTAGAACTTGATCTAATAACATTAACAATTCACTTGTAGATTGTAGATCTCACATTCAATCCTCCATTATGCTTGGAATTCATCCTTTACATCTCTGATAGCTTGTTCACCCTTCAAGCATTCATCTTCTTGAGCCTTCTTTCTTTGTGCGCCAACTATAGACTCTTCTATTTAGCCACCATATAAAGCAACACCCTAGACTCCTTGTCTTTTCTTAGTATCTTGCACATGACAACTATTTCTTATGCCCTACTATCTCTATAAATAGAAAATTTAGTTCTTTTGTTGCTTAAGCACAATCCTCCATTTTAGGCTTAGGTAAGATTCAATGAATCTACCCACTCTTCCATTTTATCCCCTTTTAGAAACTTCCTCTACAATTCTCTTTGAATTCCCCTTAAAACAATTTACCTTGAATTATGTGCCACCAACTCACTATAGTAATCTTCCACACACTTCACACAATTCAAGAAATCAACTTTTTTGGCTTAGATTTGTTAGATATTTGATCTAACATGTTTACTGGCACTTGGCAATAACACTCTATTTTCTTGTCAAACACTATGTTCTAATGCTTGGCCAATATTGGGTTACTTGGCATCCATTGGGCCTTTACTAGTGCTCAACACATACTTACTACCTTCACTCAACACCAACTAGATTTCTCTTACTCAACTCATACTAACTTTCTTCACTCGGCTTCCACTATTTTCTACTCAACTGGCACTAACTTTTCTCGGCTTACACGGTTTTCTCGATCAAGCTTGGCAAACACTTTTCTTTACTTAGCCTTCTTCTATTCTTCGCTTAATTATCCTTTCATTATGGCCTTAAGTAGATAAACAATACACTATATCATCAATGTCTTGCTTGGCCTTAGTGCTCCTTTTATACACCAAATAACTCAACCTTTCTCAAGGTTCTCTTGTTATCCTTTCTTTTTAAATCCTCTTCATCAATCAAACAAATGATAGCATTCAGACCAAAGTAAGCAATCAACAAGTAGTAGTTTTGACATCAGTAACAAAATAATGTTTGTTCCATGATAGGTTTCATCAATCTTCTTTACTTCAACAATCTCCCTCTTTGGCATTGATGACAAACCAATACCAACAACAATACCAAAAAGAAATTTTATACCTTTTATTGAAATCTCTCCCTCTATCAGTATGTGTGCCTTCCTCTAATTTTTTATCTCTTCCTCTAATTTCTCCCTTATTTGATCTTGTCTCCTTGATATCTCCTTCAATATATTCTTAGTAAGCTCTCCCTCTTTCTCTTATATCTCCCTTTCCCTTATATCTTAATCTTTATCTAATATCTCCCTCTTTGACAATAATGTCAAAGGATTGTCATCTATACATATAGATATAATCAATTTAGGTTCTCCCTCTATCACCTTGCATGTGACTATAAATCTTTTGTTTCAGCTCCTTCCTTACTTCAAGGAGGTCCTAAAATAAGATCCATTGCATCAATTTGTAATATATTTCATTCAACTCAACATAGTTGTTGATGATGATAATTTTACAAACCAAGTTGCTAATCAACAAGAATTAGTGATTATTGAGTAACACTTGCTTCCAAATACCTTAAAATATTTGACATTGGGTGAGTATTCATACCATCATTCAAAAGGTGTGGAATTTGTACCTTTCTTCACTTGTACTTAGTTCCAAGTATAGAAAACTATACTTATAGCTTCTCTCTAGTATTTCAAAGAAACATTCTTCTCCATCATCAGTGTTCTAGCATGATCCATTACATATCTATTCCTCCTTTCAAAAATCCTATTTTGTGGAGGGGTCCTAGGTGTAGAAGTTTGTCTCTTGATTCCTCTATTATTACAATATTTGTCAAACTCATTTGATGTAAACTTTCCACTTCTATTAGATCTCAGACATTTCAAGATCTTGCCAGTTTCCTTTTCAACTCTTGCCAAGTACTATTTAAACATTTGAAAAACATCATATTTTTCTTTTAAAAACATTACTATCATCATTCTTGAGTAATTATCAACAAATATGATAATGTACTTGTCACCTTTGTAGCTTTGTACATCAATTAGTCCAGATAAATCAATATGAGCTAATTCAAGATTTTCTTTTGAAGTATGAGTCTTACTTTTAAAACTAGATTTTGCCATCTGATGTAGGCGCATCGAAAGGTATAAGGGCAATCCTGTGTCACCCAAAAAAATATACTTAGACTTAGTTTTTGTTTCCTGTGTTTTCATTTTTGGGTACCCATTTGGGTCAAATAAAGGTTCCAACTCTCATAGTTCCATTATTAGTGTTCTAGGTTAGAGTTTTTAATCACCTTGGGATATGTGTAAATGTCAAAAAAATAGGAGTATGTAATTGAGCCATCATTTTGGTGAAATAGAAGGTGTAAATTTCTAGATGATTGTAATTGTAATTTAGAGCATTCCAGAAAAGGAATCAAGTCAAAAGGCCCCATGGTTTGAAAGTTATCGTAGTTTTTCAATTTTTGGAAACCTCCTAAGAATGTTTCAAAGTCAGGTTTAGGGAATTAAATGACCTCAAACAGGGCCAAAAAATGGGGGAGGATCAAAGCTGGTCCATAGGGCTATAGAGCGCTTCAAGAGCTTTCTAAAAATGTAAACGGTTCGTCAATCGGAGATACGGTTCAAAAGTTATGCCTTCTAGAAGTTTGACTACCATTTATAGATTCTTCCAATTTTGTGCCGACTTCTAACATAGCTTCTAGAGCCTTCTATTTGGTCAGTGGATGCCAACTAGCACTTTCTAGAATGTATTCCTAATCCTTAACCCTTTGGGATCTATTTAAGGATATTTCTAGCATTGTAAAAGGCAGTTCAGAGTGGAGTTTGAGAGAAGGTACTGGGAGAAGAAATTATCTCTAGATTTATGCTATTGTAAGCCCATAGTGCATGTTTTGGAGTCTTTTTCTCTACACTAAGTGTATTAGAATATTTTCATAGTTAATAAAAATTTTCCCTTTCCTGTTGTGTCCATTCTGTGCTTGGGTTGTGTCCCCATCACCATCTTGCCTAACTAAGACTATTTGCAAATCACATTATCAAGTTTCTTTAGTTTTGGCAAACCTTTGACTCTTTTCATCTTACTAATACTGACCAAATTGGAAAAATTTACATGACATAACCTCTTGTGACATAGCCATACATCATCAAAATTTACAACAAGACAAGTAGCATCATTCATATTAAGATAAAATAGATTACCTCTAGTCTAATCTCCACCTCCAATTAGTTTTCCATCAATTGCATAGATTTTAGCCTTTCTATTATAAGATTCAACTTTGTAACCTGAACTATTCAATTGTGACACACTTAACAAATAATAGTTAAGTCCTTCCACATAGTAAGAATTTTTACACATGATCTTATCTATCAATCTCATTGATCCTTTTTCTTTAATCAGATAGGGTGAATCATTACAAAATCTAACACTCTTTCCATTCTAATACTCAAGGGTAATGAACTTACTTTTGTCTCTAGTCATGTGTTATGAGCATTCACTATCAATGATCCATCTATCACTTTTGTTCACATAGGATATCAATGTAGTTTCCTCATCTTCATCTTCATCATCCATCATGGCCACATAGAAAACTTCATCATCATCATCTTTAAATTCATCATTGGATTCTTCTTTAGCAATGTAACAAGCCTTCTTTCCCTTGTCCTTGTAGCCTTTTTTACTTTCATCTTTTCTACCTCTGAATTTGTCTTCATTCTTGTTGTTTGACTTATCAAGACATCTTCTTGCAAGATGACCAACCTCATGACAATTAAAGCATATGATAGGTAGCTTACCTTTTTATTTTCCTTTGCCTCTATGAAATTTTCTACCTAGCAATGCTTCCAGTTCTTCTAGTTCTTCTAGCTCTTTTCTTATATTTAGGCTCTTTTAGTGTTAGCTTAGTGTTGAATGCAGATTCAACATTCTTAGATTTGAAATTATCAAAATTTGAAAGTTCAAAAGTAGTGAGTTTACCAACCATTCCTTCATGGGTTAGATTTCTACTAGGATTACACCTTAGTTCTTGTATAGCAAAGACTCTAATAGCATAGATAGGCAACTCAATTCTCAATACTTTTTTGATAACAGCCTCATATTCAATTTATCCATCAAATCTTCAAATTTCATTAATAATATCTTTGATCCTTGCACAATATTGGACTACAATCTCATCATCTTGCATTCTCATTTCATCAAATTTTCCTCTTAGGCTTTCATCTTTGGTTCTTAACATGTTTTTATCTCCTCAATAGATATTCTATAGGGCATCCTACATCTTCTTTGTAGAATCACATCCCTTGAGGTCATCAAACTCTGAGTAGCTTAGGGTAGATGCAATCTCCAACATTGCCTGATTGTGTTCTTTGATCTATTGCATTTGATCAATAGTTGGGGCTCTAGCTAGATCAGCATGCTTAGTGGTGATAGTTGACTATGTATAATCTTAAAGACCTCCTAGATGTAACTTCATCAAAATTTGTCATGTAGGAAAGTTTTCCTTGTTTAACTTGGGCACCTCCTTTCTGTACATCTTGATCTTTAGCTTTAAGTACCTTCAAAATTTCTCTTCACAAGCACTTGGAGCTTTGATACCAATTGTTGGAATACTTTAGAATAACTGGGGGGGGGTGTGAATTAGTTATCTAAGGTCTAAATGTACAAATAAAAAATTTTAGTATTGCAACATATCCTTATGCATGTATTGACCATTCAATACATTAAACATTTGCATATTGTTTTCCTATGTCAAAACAACTTTATATAAATGTAAAAATGCAAAACCAAAAAATCAATCACACATTTTGACACAAGGATTTTACATGAAAACTCAATTTGGGAAAAAGCATCAGTAACATACTACCAATTTTCACTCTTCTGAAGTGAGCCCCATGAGGAACTAACCCTATTAAAGCTTACAATGCACATTGTTAAATATGACCTATTTAAAGGATTTCAATCACCCTATTAAGAGTGAGCCATGTTAGAGGACTATAGAATATTCCATTAGAATATCACTAGGTTAAAGGATTTACTAATGACTATTAGGTCAACCTTAATCCAAATGATTAATCCAAATTGATATAATTGTTAGAGAGTAACAATAGGACTTGATATGATAATAATAACTCACTTGTAGATTATAGATCTTATATTTAGTCCTCCCCTCTGCTTGGCATTCATCCTCTTCATCTCTAATAGCTTGTTTACCCTTCAAGCATTCATCCTCTTAGGCCTTCTTTCTTTGTATGCCAATTGTAAACTCTTCTATTTAGCCAACATTTGAAACAACACCCTAGACTCCTTGTCTTCCTTAGGTTCTTCCACATTAAAACTATTGCTTTTGGCCTACTATCTCTATAAATAGAAAATTTAGGTCTTTTTTCACCTAACCATAATCATCCATTCTAGGGTTAGGTAAGATTCAATGAATCTACCCACTTTTCCATTTTATCCCCTTCTAGAAACTTCCTCTACAATTCTTTTTGAATTCACCTCAAAACAATTTATCTTAAATTTTGTACCACCAACTCATCCTAGTAATATTCCATGCACTTCACACAATTCAAGAAATCAGCTTTGTCAGCTCAGATTCATCAAACTTCAATCTAACATGCTTTAATGGCACTCAACAATAACACTATGTTTTCTTGGCAAACACTATGTTTTGATACTTGGACAACACTAGGTTTCTTGACATCAACTAGATCTTTACTGGTGCTCGACACATAGTAAATGTCTTTGTTCAACACCAACTAAATTTCTCTTGCTCAACTCATACTAACTTTCTTTACTTGACTTCCACTTTTTTCTACTCGGCTTGCACTAACTTTTCTCAGCTTAAACTATTTGCTTGGTCAAGCTTCGTAGACAATTTTCTTTGCTTAGTCTTCTTATAATCTTTTCTCAAGTATCATCTTCATCAATCAAGCAAATGATAACATTCAAACCAAAGTAATAAATTCTCTCACCATCAAGTAGTAGGTTTGACATTAGTGACAAAATAATGATTGTTCCATGACATGTTTCATCAATCTTCTCCACTTGAACAATCTCCCTCTTTGGCATTGATGGAAAACCAACACCAAAAATAATACCAAAAAGAAACTTTATACCTTTTATTGAAATCTCTCCCTCTATTAGTATGTGTTCCTTCCTTTTATTTCTCCCTCATTTGATCTTGTCTCTTTGATATCTCCTTCAATATATTCTCAGTAAGCTCTCCCTCTTTCTCATATATCTCCCTTTCTCTTATATCTCTCTCTTTATTCAATATCTCCCTCTTTGACAATAATGCCAAAGAATTTTCATCTATACATATAGATATAATCAATTTAGGTTCTCCCTCTATCACCTTGCATGTGACTATAAATCTTCTATTTTAACTCCTTCCTTACTTAAGGCAGCTCCCAGGGTAAGATCCATTACATCAATGTGTAAAATATGTTATTCAACTTAGTTAATGCAAGGCACTACTCTTTCTTCTCAAGTAGCTTTGGATAGGGGTATCACCCCTAGTTTAGATCTAAGATATTCATGTACATCCTTAGGTAAAACCATTTTGAATATATCAACTATCTGTTCTTTTGTATTTGCATATTCCATTCTCACCTCTTTGTCTTGAACCAACTCTCTCAAGTAATGATACTTGATTTCAATGTGCTTTGTCTTTTTATGCATCATAGGGCTCGTTGATATGTTTATACCACTTGTAAATGTCATAGTATAGTACCATAAGTTTGGTAATTTCCTCCATTCCTTTGAGTAATTATTTGATCCATACCACATTTGTGCAATTCACTACAACAACCACACATTCAGCTTTAGTAGTAGATTGTGATATACAATTTTGTTTCTTGTTGGTCTAGGTGACCAATCTCTTTCCTATGAAAAATTCTTCACCACTTGTACTCTTTCTATCATCAAATTTTTTATCCCAATCAACATCTGCATGGGTTCTCAATTCAAACATGTTATTTTTCTTATGACAAAACAATGATTGTTCCATGATAGGTGATCAATCTTCTTCACTTTAACATCGTGATGATCTACAACTTAAAATACCTAGTTAAAGACCGCTAACAAAAATTGTAAACTATTGCATTTTTCAACTCCACCTGATGCCGTAAGCATGTGAATTGAGATTGTATATTGAACTATGGCATCCTTTTGCATTGCTCGAAACCAAGAGATTCACACAATTGGTTGTCATCTAAAATCTTTAAGAAAGGACAAATCTTTAAAGTACCTAGAAGTTGGGCTACTCTCAAGGGAATTCCATCTTCATTTCTCACAAAAAAATCATCACAATTCTTTAGTATTTATGTAGATCTAACGCCGGTATATCTAGGAATGTCCTCATCACCTCCTATATAAAATGAATCCAATATTACAAAAATCCCCCTAAGAATAATTTTTCAAGTGAAATAATAGTTAGTGTAAATAATTAATTATTATTACACTTTACTTAAGTTTACTTAGGAATATGCATAGACATATCAGTTATCTTGTTGACAACACAGGAGTTAGCAACCTATTTGAGCACATGGTGTCTACAACATCTCTTTATGAGATACACATATGTAAACTTATCCTCTCATCATCACAAAAACTCATGTGCTCAATGGAGGATAATTTACTCTTGGTGGACATGTGCTTAGTTATGATGCTAATCATTTTGCTGACTCTTAGTCATTCTAGCTGCCTTTATATACAGACACTTCTAGTGTGTATTCATATCATCTCATATCAAATCATCTCATATCTAATCATTTGATTTCCATTATTATTTTGATCAATATTGAGATTCTCATTCGATCATCATTAGTCTCTCTTGTGCTATCTATTGAGCTTCTTGGTCTTGGTGTTGAATTATTGCCTTAGGCAAATTCTTACAATTTCCATAGATCTAATATAGGTACATCCAGGAAAGTCCTCATCATCTCCTACATAAAATAAATCCAATATTACAAAAAGTCCCCTAATAAATAATAGTTCAAATAAAATAAACACATGAAAAATGAGAGAGAGAAAGAGGAATCTACTTACCAATAGTTGTTTCTATCACATTTGTGGCTATGCTATGTGTTGAGTGAGTTTTATTGTTTTATTATCTGGATTCTGGAATATGTATGTAGCTGGATCAATAAGCACCTTAAAATGATCACTCTGTATATATACATGCATACATACATACATAGTCACACACATGTGTGTATATATGTATGTATATATATACACATACATGCATGCATACATACATACATACATATACAAAGATTACAAAGGCACAACATCGAGATGCAGAGATCAAAAGAGCATGACAATAAAATGACATGATCACAAGGGAATGGAAATAAATTCCTAGATCTCCATTAATCTCCACCAACATTTAGAACTCTCCACCCTCTTTTGTGTGCAACTCTCCACAATCGATCAAAACAAATGGGGAATGATTAATGTGGTGTTTTATTTTTTTATTTATGAGTATGTACAGGATCATGGTGTGCCAAAAAGTGGCGATCTAAAAAATATGTAGTTCTAGAATACCTCAAAGCATTTCAAAATCTATTCCAACTTTTTTATCACCCATTCTAATACTAAATGAAAACAATTAATACCTCTATAAGGAATACTATATCTCTAGGTTGGTCAACTTAAAAAAATCCCAAAAATGTGTTTTTGGCCTATTTTTGTATTTTTTTACTTCAAACATGTAGTTGATGAATTTTTTTCACCAAAATTTGATGAAATGAAAAGGATTTCTTAAAAACATTCTTAGCTTTCCATAAATGTAAGGTTTGTCAAATTATGAGTCTGGTAAGTAATTATTACTTATTTTCTAGTGGAGTTACATGTAAAGTGTTGATTGACACACTACTTGAAAAATAACTATAACTTTCAAATGGTACAACATTTTTGAAATCCAAAAGATGCATCACATTCTATGCTTCTTCTACTATAAGGGAAAAAAAGAAAAAAAAAAATTGTAGAGTTTTGAATTAGTTAAGGTGGTTAGACACGAGACTTTTTTAATTCCAAAACTATTAAAGTAGAAAATTAATAATTAATTATTTATTTAGAATAAGAATACCCAAAAATATGTCACATCTAGGCATGACTCTACTTCTTCTATCTAGAATTTTATTTAAAAATATTATCATTTGATTTTGGTCAAGGTGGTCAGACATACATTTATTCTTATTTTTGTCCTCAAATTTTTGTACTATTGCATTAAATTTTAAAATTTGGAGCAATCAAAATTTAATTTTTTTCAGATAAGGCCTAGTAGTTTAGAAACTAAATTCAATTTCCTACAGATTCTTTTCTCTCAACATTTTTATATAAAGTTTATAACAAGTAGAAAATTGCATATCAAGTTGGCATAACCCTTATTTGTTGATTTTTTATTGCCATTTGAGAGCATAGTTTGGTTGACCATGATCATACACATACCCTTATGTTTATAATCCACAATCCACAAGATCTCTCTGTATATATACACACATACATACATACATAAAGACACACATATGTATGTGTATGTATGTATATATACACACACACACACACATATATATATATATGTATATATACACATATATATACATATACATATGTATATATACATACATACATACACACACACACATACATATATACATACATACATAGGTAAAAGTACAAAGTTGTGTCACCTTTTAGGTTGACTTATCATAATGACTAAATTTGAGTATTTATATCTAAAAATCAATTTATTTTAAACACATGATCTTGATAAATTTATTCAAGCTAAGTTATATATGGTCTCACACTTTTCCAATTGGAAATGTCTATTAAATGCATATTTTATACTAGTTAGTATCCAATTACTAAAGATATAAAACTATTTTAGAAAACTGATATTTTAATAACTCTTACTATTTTATATTATATTTTTTTAATAACATATAAATACCATTTTATAGAGCTCAAAGTCATGAATATTCTCATATAGAGTTCATATTGTTTTAATTAGATATAGTATATTGTAATTAAAAAATTCTACAAGAACATATTTTAACACTCAAGAAGATGTCAATTTTGAGGAAGAAAAAAATATTAAATCATATCAAAAAAAAATTAAAATTATATGACCTTCTAGAGGAGAGAGTCCTCTTCTAGAATATATAACTTTTCTTTTGATTGGAATACATTTATTTTAAAAATTATGGTGGGAGATGAAAACTATCAATTTAAATAAGTTAAAATTTGAATTGTTATAAAAGAGAAAATATAGGTCTAAAGCCAATTTTTATTTTTGACTTTTCTAGCTATATATGTTATCTATAACATAATCTAAGATCAAAGGGAAATAAGTTTATTTCCATGTCATTTTGTGGTGGGAACTAGACCCTAATTTTCAGCATTTTTAAGCAATTAAAAAGTAGTCTTTAAAAATAGGAAAATATATCATTTTTTATTCCAAATAATTATTAAAAATTATAATCCTAAATTTCATCCATTTCTACACATTTCATTAGTTAACTTCATTTCCAAATTCTAAATATTAATACCATTTTTATGTCATTGAAGGTGAACACTTATACTTTTGTTAGCCTTTTCCTTTGTAAAAGGGTGACATAGGTTTGTGCTTTTACCCACATACATACATACATCTACATATGCAATTTTATTACCTTGGAAAACTATATTTGATCCTACTAGCTGGGAACACCTAATTGTTCATTTAATTGTACCTAATCTAATTACAACTCTAGGGAAATTGTAATCAACCCAACTAATCATCAACTAAAGCAATTTAACTAAGTTATGACTTGTTTCTTTCTAAAAATATCTTCTATGATATGTTTTTGTAAAATTTCTTGCGAACTCTAATCATGTATCCTAGTTTGCATTATTTTTGTGCAAGATCTTGCCCAATCTTGAAAACTTGAATGCTGAAATGAAAGCTATTGAGGGAGTGATTGAAATATATGCACAAGAACATGACATCCAATTTTTTCCTAAAGTTGGATGCACACATGATGTTCTTTAGGTTTATGTCTTTGGAACTATTAGTATTTATCTAGATTCTATAAACCAACAAGTGCTTGCACAATTTGGAGATAGATGGGTGATTGCATCATTGGAGCAGCTAGTTGAAACACAACATAATCAAATGAGAGAGTATATGGCAATATACTAGAAGGAGTGGCTTTAGAAAGAGATTTTATAGCAAAAAAAAATAGCTAGACAACATAGAGGATATTATGGGAGCATTGGATAGAATCCAGGAAAGTGTTGTGGTAGGTACTATGACAATGGAATCACTTGCAAGTGTCTTTGAGAATTTACAGTCCAAATATCTAGAGGACTAAAAGTTGTGCAATTTGTCAAGTATTGCATCTACATTTACTTTTCCATTTATTATAAGAGTGTTTCAAGGTTGGGAACCACTTCAACATCCTTTGCATGGTTTAGAGGTAATGCCATTATGGCAAAGACTTCTGCAAAGAAATAAGCCTTGTCATTATGACATTTACACAGAAGCAGAACTTTCTTCTTAAACTCCTTACACTCAACTCTTCATTTAAATTATTCTTTCAGTAGTAAGAATAGATGCTAAAAATTCCTGCAAGCCAAGGGACTTTGAACTTATGCTATGTTTTATGGAGATAGGGATAAGTTACTATCGGCTTCAGTACTTCATAACATTATGGATCATATAGTGATACCCAAATTAATAGTAGCAATAGATACATGGGATCCTCGCAGTGAGACTATGCTAATATATGCATGGTTACATCTTGGCTTCCATTTTTGGGCCAAAATATGGAGCCTTTATATCCAACCATTCATTATAAATTGGAGAATGTGCTTCATTCTTGACATGCAAGTGATGCATCTACATATGCAATTTTATCACCTTGGAAAACTGTATTTGATCATGCTAGCTAGGAATAGTTGATTTTTCATTTTATTGTACTTAATATGATGATAGATCTATAAGAATTTGTAATCAACCTAGCTAATTAGAAACTAGACTAATTTAATTGGGTTATGGCTTGAACTCTACCCATTTTTCCTGGTTTGAATCATTTTTGTGCAAGATCCTAAGATAAGTCACTTAGCATAGGTTGAGTGGGTTTTATTGTTTTATTATTTGGATTATGGAATATTTATATGGCTGGATCAATTTTTCTATTGTGCTAAGATTTAATAAGCACCTTAAAAAGATCTCTCGTATATATAAAGAGATACATACATAGACACACACATATGTTTGTGTATGTATGTATATACACACACACATATATATACATATATATATGTATAATATGTGTATATATATGCATACACAAATGCATACATACATATACATACATACACATACACATACATACATATCTACTACATCAACACAACTCCCATTTCATATTGATTACTTATTTGGACTATCTTTTTCCAATTGATAAGCATTGATAGTGGTAGAGAACTAATTATCTTAGTTATTGATGAGAACCAATAGACATTATTGTCTAGCTTAGGGACATAAAGAGAAGATATGGGTACAATGAAGGAAATGTCATAATTTGTGTCTCATTTATGCCTCTTCATTTTGATTTTGTTCAAGGGAAGGTCATCAACACTAATAGAAAACAACAATGCAGTTTCTAAGAGTTTACAATTTTTCAACAAAATTAATCTTTTACAAGAAAATACACTTGAAGAACTATTAGCTTAGAATAAAGATCATGGTGTTGAAACAATACAGAAAGTGCTTGACATGAGTGGTCCACAAGTGAGGGTGTTGACCAATCTTGAAAACTTGAATTCTGAAATAAAAGCTATCAAGGATCAAACACCTATGCCAAAGTTACAATACAATGTGAATTTTATTTTAGATATGGTAGAGGTAGATATTTAGAAGTTTTCATGAGAGAGAGAGAGAGATTCTATGGTAATATACCAAAAGGAGAAGGATCGTCTTTAGAAAGAGACCATATAGCTGAAATAACAACTAGACTAAATAGAGAATATTATGGGAGCCACTAGATAGAATCTAGGATAGTGTTGTGGTAGGTATTATGACATTGGAATCACTTGCAAGTATCTTTGAGAATTTACAATCCAATATCAAGTTGTGCAATTTTTAATGTATTGCATTGACATTTTCTTGCAAGAATGTTTCAAGTATTGGCATAGTCTCCCTGTGATGATCTAAAGTTTCCATTGCTTATAAGAGTGTTTCAAGGTTGGGAACCATTTTAACATCCTTTTCATAGTTTACAAGTAATTTTATTGTGGCAAAAGCTTCTACAAGGGAATAAGCCTTGTGATTATGGCATTTACACAAAAGCATAACTTACTTCTTCAACTCTTTACACTCAACTCTTCACTAAAATTATTCTTCTAGTAGAACAAATAGCTGCTATGAATTCCTGGAAGCCAAGGGACCTTGAACCTATGCTATACTTTCTAGACACAAGGAATAAGTTACTACTAGCTTCAACACTTCATATAGTGATGCCCAAATTAACAACAATAGTAGATACTTGGATTCTCATAGGGAGATTGTGCCAATACATGCATTGTTATATCCTTTTCTTCCATTTTTGGACCAACATATGGAGCATTTATATCCAACCATTCATTATAAATTGGGGGATGTGCTTTATTCCTAGCATGCAAGTGATGCATATGCATACGCATATGCAATTTATCACCTTGAAAAACTATATTTGGTCTTGCTAGCTGGGAATAACTAATTATTCTTTTTATTGTACCTAATATGATCATAGTTCTATAGGAATTTTTAATCAACCCAACTAATCAACAACTAGACCAATTTAATTGGGTTATGACTTGTTTCTTTATAAAAATATCTACTATGCTATGTTTTTACAAAATTTCTTGCGAACTCTACCCATTTTTCCTAGTCTACATTATTTTTGTGCAGGATCTTGAGGTAAGTCAATTTGCACGAGTTGAGTTAGTTTTATTGTTTTATTATTTGGATTCTGGAATATGTATGCAACAAGAGAAGAATAAGGGCAAGGGCACAAAAGTCACAAGGGCATGGCATGAAAATGCAACCATAGAGGTAGGGCATGACCATAGATTGACTAGAGATTATTACAATACAGTCATGGTCATTCGATGCCATGGACAACAAAAAACATTTTATTAAGTTTAAGATCTCATATAAGGAGGAATATATTCAAAGTTAGTGTGAAACAATAGAAAGACTAAATAATGAGGAGAATACGTTATACACAAAATACCATGGCAAAAAAATATAGAGGAAGGCCATAGCTTGGCTCCACACTCCACACTCTTTCACAACTTCTATATACCCTCATTCAAAGCTCTCCACAATCTTTCATGCATAGCTCTCGACAATCGATCAAATAGGAATGATTAATGTCATGTTTTTTGTTTTGTTTTTGTTTATAATCATGTTGACATCACAATTATGATGCCAATGTTGATATTGCAATGGCATTGGGGACAATTGCAAAGAAAATAGTAAAATCACCACAAATTACACCATTGTCACAAATTTCCATCATAATTTGAACCCAAATGTTGTAGTGTGGGAATATCAACTTCCCTTGTCACTTCTTTATAAATCTCAAAAGGTGCACCTCGATGCTCTACATGCAAATGTATTTGTCAACAATGTATTATTGATATTTTTTTAACTAGTAAAGAAATTAATCTAATTATGATCCGTATTATAAACCTAGAAAAGGTCTAATAGATTCTGATGGGACTCAAAATTGCCCTCCCAATTTGAGTACCATTCCAAGCTTTTGAGTCCTTAAAATGCATTTAATGCATGTGTAACCAGCTGTTGTTTTAAGGTCTAAGAGGTGTTTAATGTTTCTAACACATTGCATTCAGCATATCCATGCATCCCATGAAGATAAACTATTGTTTTGAGTCCTTTTGTGAAGTCTCATTTTGAGCAATGTTCAAATATGCATTTTTGCCTAAGTGTCAAACAACAACAGGAAGCCTAGTTTGCATGTGAATATCTTGTACCCAATAATGTTTCATGACTTTCCACATTGGGATCATTTAGTATTCATATCATAGAACCTATGTTTCAGATTTCAAGTCATTTTGACATGTTTTGATTAGGTTTTGAATCCCTCAAAGTTGGTCATTTATTGTTGTCATGCTGATGTAAATTTTTAGAATTCTAGGAGGCCATGTTTAATCAGTTATAACTTTGACCAAGTTGACCAAAATGAGAACATTCATTTTGCATTGCATTCTAGGGGTCAAAATTTTGTTATGTTTCAGATTTGAGCTTATGAAAAATCCTTTTGACTAGTCTTCAAACACGATTCCAAATGAAATTTCTAAAGTTTTACTAGTGTCAAAAAGTGTAGATTAATCAGTACCCCTGTTCGAGATATCATCACTCTAAATCTATGATAGATGAGATCAAATGGATTATACCATTGTGTTCTACTCTAAAAATACTTTAAGTGTGTTAGTTTGCAAGTTTTGACAAATCTGTCTACACACTTTCCCAGGTCCGTTCCATTTGCAAAAATCACTTTTCTACCATTGTTCCTAATTTTGCAAAACCAAGTATCCTATTTTGACTGTTCTCCAAATGTGCCCTATTATTCATTATCAGATGAAATCCAAAATTTATACTCTCCTCGTGACAGTGAACTAACACCCCAGTTTTTATGCCCCTAAGTAACCATTTGCCTAGTTTTCGAAGCTAAAACAGAATGTGATTTATTATTTTTCTGACATGTTTGCTTGTAGGTAGTTCTAAGAAGGAAAATTTGATAGTCAATATCTTTTGACCTGGGAGTCATCATGACATGAGATTTGATAGGGTTAGAATATGCTGAACAAAGAATCAACATGTTTGTATTTAGGGCTCTGGTGTTAGTTTAAGTTAGTTTTTAAAGCTAGTCAAAGGACTCCTTAGCATAATTTGTAGTTTGTCAGAAAGGATGAAATGATCTTTTAAATGATAAATTAGTGATCGACATGAATCCAATTAATGAAATGAAATCAATGGATCAAATTAAGGGGTTAGTTGTTTGAAAATGGAATTTTTTTTCGCCAAACCCACTTTCGGGCCTGACTACTCTCATCAAATTGCAAAGTCATATTCACGAAGTAAAAGTGTCAAGAAGAGAACTATAATTTTCATCTCTTACACATCAAATAATTGTTATGTACTACCATATTTTTTCCTTATGAAAATTGGTGGCACTATGTGATGATGTTTAAATTCAACAAACTCTGATTGGAGCCCTCCATTAGACATATTGAGAAAGGAGAATTTCATGTAGGAGAGGTTTACAATCATGTGAGTAACCATGTTGATCTTTTTTTAATGCCTTTCCTTCAATAAAATCAATTTCTTTTCCAATGAAATCGAGAGGTAGCTATTGGATAGAAAGAATGTTATGCCTTCAGATAATGATAGAAATCCATAAGAGTGGTTGTAGGCCATTCCCAATTTGCAAAGGCCTAAAACTCATCAATTTTTTAATAGCAATATGCCTCCAGTGTTTCCTAAGAAATGCTTGCAAAACACTGAGGAGGAACACTATTAACTAGAAATTTATTGAGAGCATCCATGAATGAGCACACTCCATGTGCTAGGAAAGGAAAGAGGAGATCAGATTCATGATGGTATAATAAGAAGGAAACATTGAGAAAGCTCAAGCATGCCAACCACAACATCTACAGGAAAAGCATTCATGACATGGTGTAGATTTATGTAGAAAGTGGATGCTTAGGCATTCATGGCAATAGTAGGGAGCAATCCCTAATGATGAAAGCTCCATTGTGAAGGCAAGGGCACCCACGTCCATGGTGTTGTAAACATAGGCAGAGCACCCCATAGAAAATGAAAGGGAGCAAAGACCACAACTTGACAAGAAGCAAAGAGAAATCCATGTGCTAGCAAAGGAAGAGGCATGATAGCTCCACCAACATCCAAGAAAAAGGAGATGTCATCGCTATTACAGACCATGAGAGGAGCTCCATGGCATTAAAATGATTTTTATCCCACATTGGGTAGCCAATAGTGTTTTAATTGTTTAAATGACCCACTGCTCACATAGAAAGTGTCTAACAAGACATGCAACTTTTAAAGACTAACCTCATGTGAAGGGTCCATCCATGGTTAGCGACAGCTAGAGGCTAAGTTAGTGAGTTTTGACCAAAAAATATAAAGGCTAACCATAGTTAGAAGGAGGTCGAAGGATGACATCATCAAGTGGACACATGGTGTGTAGGTGTTCCTTCACACTGATAACTACATAGTTAGAAAAAATGGTCATGACCATGTGAAAAACATCATTTCATGGTTTTGTGGGTGTTAATCAGTGTTAAGGCTTGGAGGTTCTGATAGTGCATAATTGCATGTTTCGCCTAGTCACTGAGGTTAAGGTAGAACTTAGGGTTAAACCCACAAAATTGCACTAAGGCAACATGTGGCAAGGTGTCTAGGAGAAAATGATGAGGTGGTATTAGCTATGTAAAATTTGGCCAACTAAAGATAAACACATGGCAGTCAACCCTAGGTTGACCTAGATGGAAAAGGGCCAAAATTTGAAAATTGAAAAATTATTTTTTATTTACAAATTTTGAGCATTCAGGTTCTAAAATATGGAAAATTTAATGCATTTAAAATTTCTATATAGTTTAAACTATAGAGATTTTTAAAATTTTCATTAAAATGTTCTGAACTTGCAATGGGGTCCTGATTTTCAAACGCATGCTAGAGGGGTGATTTTGATAAAAAATATGCAGTGCACTATACCATCAAAATTGGGAGAAGATGAACTTTCTGAATATGGAGTCAGAATTTGTATAGGTATTCAGTGGCATAGTCTGTAAGCAATTTTATTTTTTTTGGATCATTCTCAACAGAATGAGTAGAATTCATCATTGAACATGAAAATTAATTGGAAGGCAGATATGAAAGTTTGTTAAGGCTAGAATTTGGGAAAAATGATTCTGATAGCTTTATCATGCCTCTAGAGTTCATTTGACAAGTGATTTGCCTTTTCTTTGATCTTAGATCTAGCATTAAAATTAGTTACACTTTTCAATCATTCTAGAGATATTTTCAAAGCTCTCAACAACAACAAAGAAAAGATCTAATTTTCAATTGGAGAGAGAGAGTAGAGAGATTTTTTGCATCTACAAATGGAGGTTTTCCAAGTGGACAAATGGCAGCATCTAATCTGATTCAAGATTGCTTCTTTTCTATTCAGTTTCTTATTTTCTCTTTCTCAAGGGTTGGCATTTTTTACTATGAGACCATAGGTTCTAGTTTTGATTTTTTTCACTACTTTGATACCATTTTCTTCAGCATTTTCTCTTGTAATGAATAGCAATAAATAAGAACATAGATATTTTTTATGTGTTAGGTAGTTTTATGATTCAATTTCATGCATCTTAATGTATTTGTTTCAAGGAAATAAATAAAAGTGCAGCAACAAGTTAATCTTCTATTTGAATTTTGCCTCCTATTCATGCTATTTGTGATCTTTTGTGATATATGTACTAGGTGCATATTGTCCAGTTGTAATCTATTTCAGATCATATATGTTGATATTGTTTGCTTGTGTTTCAAGGAGTCATGTAAATGCTTAGTTTATCATCATATAGTTGCAAATCTCATGAAGTGATAGATTGAGTATGAGATTTAGAAAGATGTAGATGTCTGATTCACAAGGTGAATGGATAGATCAAGAAAGCCCTGATGTATGGGATATGTCAATGACTTTTAGGAATGTGTGTTAGTATTTTGTGGGATTTCCCAATAGACAAGGCACTGATCAGCTACATGGTCAAAGTGTTGTTCATATCATGGTTTTGCTGTAAAAATCAACATCATTAATGAAATATCTTTTCCCTTTCATGTTGAAGGAACTGAAAAGTATGCCCTCACTTAGCTTATCATTTTCTTAGGTCATGTCATTATTTATTTCATGTCTATGATATTTACGTAAGTGTTAGAAGATTAAGGATTTTATCTGCTTTGTTAGAGTCAAGTGTATGTTTTAGTACTAGTACCATATAAGTGAATCTAAGGTCCACCCACCTAGGTTTTGTAGAGCCTGAAGTAGAAGAAGGGTCTAGTCTTATAGTTGGTCTAGTTTCTGAAAAGATATGTTGTAGATGGGAAGTAGCTGCCCCTAGATGTATCTTGTTCTTATTAGAAATGCTTTAGAATAACTGGGAGGGGGGATTAATCAGTTATTCCAGGTCAAAATTTCCTGATAAAACTTTTTCACTAAGTATAGTGAGCCCATCTAAACTAACCATGCATCCAAGCTAAACATTTATTTTAGCAAGTTACTAAAAAATC
This sequence comes from Cupressus sempervirens, assembly GCA_028749045.1. Classification (NCBI taxonomy): domain Eukaryota; kingdom Viridiplantae; phylum Streptophyta; class Pinopsida; order Cupressales; family Cupressaceae; genus Cupressus; species Cupressus sempervirens. Next base: position 358,878,033 of record CM053784.1, read on the forward strand.
AAAATGCAAGAATAAGACATGAAAGATCAACACATAACATAGTGATTTATGTGGAAACCCAATTTGGGAAAAGCTACCAATAACATGCTACTCCTTTCTCACTCTTCTGAAGTGATGCCTTGTGAAAGGGCTACCCTATTAAAGGCTACAAAACACACTGTTAAATGTGACCTAGTTAAAGGATTTTAACCACCCTATTAGAAGTGGGCCTAGTTAAAGGACTTTAGAATATTCACTTGGAATGTCACCCTATTAAAGGATTTACAAATGGTTGTTAAACCAACCTAAGTCCATCAGATTTTTCCCTAATTGATATAATTGCTAGACAGTAACAATAAGGGCTTTGATCTCATATACCTCACAACACAACTTGCAGTGTCCTCCTTTCAAGCTTTGTCTTCTGAGTCTCCATGCTCATTATGCCAATGCAATTACCTTTGTGGTCACCTATTGAAGCAGAGTCTTTGTACTCTATTCCTCCCTCTTTTCTTCTTCTTAACACCGCATATTATCTCCAACCAACCTCTCAACAACTCTTGCTTCTTGACCTATAACTCCTTAAATAGAAGTCTAGAATACTTTTCCTTCTCTAATCTTCCCACTCTCATTTTTGGTTCAAATGGATTAGGTAAGATTCAATGAATCTACCCTTAATATTGTTTCTTTTGAAAATATCATGTAGAATCCACCTGTATTCGCCCAAAAATGGTTTACCTAGAATTTTGTGCCACCAACTCATCGATCTTATCCTCCATTTGGTTCACAAAATTCAAGGTAACAAACTTGTTGGCTCAGATCTAGCAAATCTTTGGCTTTTCAAATAATGCAGTAGCTTAGTACTATTGAATTTCTAATGCTCGACACATACTGTGTTACTCAGCATCGACTAAGTTTTTTTGATGCTGGACACCTACTATGGATTCACTCAGCATCAATTAAAATTTTTTGATGCTCGACACCTATTACATTTCTGTCTAGCTTAGCACTTGAACTTGCTCGACACCTTCTGTCTCACTTAGTGCACACTAGATTTTACATTTGCTCGGCACTAACTAATAATCTGCTTGGCATGAACTAACTTGCTTGACACCCACTAATGAATTTTAATCAAGCTTTGCAGACAACTTTGTTACAACTTATTCTTCCAAAGTTTCTAAGTGTAGCTAACCTCTATATCTTCAAATGTATTATCAATACATCATTTTACCATTGTCTTAGCTGATAACTCAACCTTTCCCTTAGGTGCTTTTGTTACATTTTATTGATTAAATCCTCTTCATCAATCAACTAAGTGATAGTACTTGGATCTTATAAGAAATTATCATTCCAGCAAATAATAGGTTTGACATTAGTGACAAAACAATGATTAAAAACATTCTTTATCAACAATCTCCCTTCTTCAATAATGATCTTTTCAATCAGATTTTCAACAGCTCTCATTGGGATAATTTGAAACCATGATGTTTCAAAACACCAACAGATTCCAAGGGTCACCATCATCCTTTGGAAGTGGAAATAAAATTCCAAACAACATTTATTAAAAGAAAAAATAGACAAACTATCAAAGCTATTTGAATCCTGTATATAAAATTATCTCTACTTAGAGAAGTTATAACTTATTGTCCTTCACTTAGTATTACAAACTGATTACTTTGCAAGAAAGGTCTCCAAGAGTTCTAGATTGGTAAATCAAAGCTTTCTATGTCCCAAAATGCCTTGAAGACCTCAAAATATGAAAATTACTAAAATATGTAAAATATTAGGGAAAAAAAACTAAATTGGCAAAAAGCCAAACTTTATAGATCACTAGATATTTGGGTTTTTGGACCTACATAGTCCAACAAAACATTTTAGACTTTAAAAGTCCAAAAAACCCAATGTTAGTGTTCTTGCAAGTTTGGAATGGTAGAGTGAGGTAGGTTTTTTTATGTTATGCAATGTGGAAGTGCAAAGAAATTGAAGAGCATGAAGACTACAAAAGTTGTGGAATTAGCACAATTTTTGGGCATTGCTTGGTTAGAGTTAGTAACTTATTCATATTTTTGGACTCTAGAGTTCTAGAAAAATTAGAAACCGTGCCTTAATTGATTTTGAGTTTTTGGGCATTAGTGATTTTTTAGTATTGAATTTTTTGAAGTCCAAGAAACCTAGAAGGTACAAAAAAGGGCATAAAAGAAACTAATTCCGTAAGTATTTAGAAGACTAAACTCACTAACAAGGTAAACCTATAGCCAAATAGACAAAATAGATGAAGAGAGATCTAGAAGGAAACTTGTGAATAATATCCAACTACTAGGAGCATCTTTGGAGGGCTTTCATTTGACTCATTGGATATAAGATCAAGGTGTACTTTGGATGCTCTAAACTACCGCAAAGGCTAAAAGACCCAAAAAGGAGGGTCCCTATTTCGAGAAATGGTGAAAATGAGGTCTATGTTGTAGAACTATAATAGTTCTTATCATTGGTATTTACTTTAGGTTCAAAATTCTTATCAAATGCAATACTCAATGGGTCCAATTTGGCTACCATAGCTTCAAATTTCTTTGGAAGGGGCTTCTGCTTGGGAGGGTGGGGAATTACATTAGGATTTTTTTAGTACTCATTTTTGTTTTAGAGTCGCCATTTGGACCACCTAGAATTTTTAATTCAATGCATCAATAATCAAACCTCCCTAGAAGATAGGTTTTCTTTAAATGCCTAGTTCATGGTTCAATTCATCTTTGTGCCACACTTGATGTTTTTGATGTAGACACTTTGGTCATAGTTGAAAGTTTTAGAGTTTATTTTCTCTATACAATTGAACCTTGAACTGACTATATCTTTTGCGAAGGCTTTGAACTTCTGAACCCATTTGTATCAGTTGAACCACATTGAACTTGGTTCAACCCAATTGAAAATGGTTCAATAATTTAATCTTATTTTCTCATCCAACGAGTCCATGGTGGAGCCCTCTTCAACAATGAACACTTGGAAAGATATGGAATTGTCACCTAAGTGGATAATAGTATAATATGGTGATGATATTAGTTTGTCTATGACATACTGAGAATTGAAATATTGTTACATCTTGGGTATGTGTAGGATCATGGTGTGCCAAAAAGTGGCAATGTGAAAAAAATAGAGTTTGAACACATCTAAAAGCGCTTCAAAATCTGCTCTGACTTTTTTTCCCCTATCCAGGTACTAAACTTGGAAAGTAAGGCCCAAGCCTTATCGGGCATTCAATTTGAGATCCGATATCCGATATGAGATCGGATATCGGATCTCATATCGGTTATCGAATCTCATATCGGATATCCGATATCCAATATCGATGACATAAAAAATGGAGGGAAAGGAACAAAAAATAGAGGGAAAAACAAATTTGTAAGTGATATAACTAATTTGAGTTATGAAATATGTAAAGATATAATATATAATATAATAACATAACTATTATATATAAAATAATATATAATCTATATATTATATAATAATATAATATAATATTATATATATATATATATATATATATATAAAACATAATGTAAAGATATAATATATAATAATATATTATGTTATTATTATTATTATTATCTATAAATATAATATATATTATTATAATATATTATTATTAGTTTTACTATATTTTTATTAAATATAATAACATAATATATTATATATATGTTTTAGATTAAGGTAAAAACAGGTTTTGAAGGGGCCCCGAAACCCTTTACATCAAAAAGAAAGATATACCATGAAGCTCTACCAGGTTTTAAGCGGACCTGAAACTAGCAATACAATTAAACCAGGTCAAGCAAGGACATAAAACCAACAGAAGTGATCAGAAAGAGAAACCAGCGAGGACACTGGAACCTGGAAAAATAGACTGGAAAGTGAGGCGACTTGAGAAGCCTCCCAGACCAGGAAAATCACAAAGGATTGTTGATCAAATTTGTTCTTCTAGTTACAAATTCCTTAGAAACGTTCTTTCTCTAGTACTTATCTTGAAGCAAGAGAAACTTAGACTTTTGTTATCTAACAAAATCCTAACAATATCCAGATTATGAATACTGTTCAGTCCCCTAATATACCAAGTAATGATTTTCATATCTATTTTTTAGGGGTAAAATCTAGAATAGTAGCTTGTCTGCCATTAGCAATTTTCTGCATACTTTCTAACTCTCTGGTTTTCTTAGTGGTTCTTCTTCCAGATTTTTTTGGACGACCAACATCCAGTTTCACCTTGGATTGTTATTCTGCTCTTTTTCCAGATTTATCCAGAGTAGAAGCAAGAGAATTTATCTTGGTTTGCTGGACCATTTTGCTGCTTCTAGTCTCTACCCCTTTAGTAATGTTCTTAATATCAGCTCTTTTTCTTTGGTTTGGTTTATGCTTTGAGTTGTCTCCTTTTTCAATCGTAGCATCTAAGGGGGGAGGTTCATCCAAAGGAAGGTCATAATTAGTTTGAGATAAAATCTGGAACTCCCTGGACTGAGAAACATGAAGATCACCCATCTCTGATTGATTTCCATCTTCAGCCAAGAATTCACCTTCCTCTAGCATGGATTTATCATCTAACTCTCTCCTTTGATCTTCTATCATTTGATAAATAACAATTTTTTTTGATAAATCAGCCAGATCATCTATTCTTTGCTTAGGCATTATGGTATTAGATTGAAAACCATGTCCTTCTTCCTCAAAGATTTCTTTCTCAAATGAAGGCTCTTTATCCACCTTTGCATGTGATGATTTAGAATCTTCTTTGGGTTTCTATACTTTCTTTTGCTGGATCTTGGTCTTTTTCCAATCCGAAACACTGTTTGGATGCTTTCTACTTTTGGAAGGACAGTATTTGACCAGATGCCCTTGTTTCTTGCAAGCATTAATACATATGTTATTAATACATATTATTATTATCACATATAAATTACAATCTATAATATATTATATTATTATTATCATATGTAAATTATAACATATAATATAGTATGTTATTATTATTATAATCTATAAATTATCTATATATATATATATATATGATTGTTATACTATATTATTATTATTATTACTATATTATTTCTAGTGGAGTCATTTATATGGGTCAAAAGGGCTCACAGGATGACCTATGACCCCTTTCGACACATTCCATGATGACATATGTCCCTAAGGGATCCTTGGACCCCTAAGGACATATTAGAATAGTTTATATGGGTCGAAGGGGGTTACAAGATGACCTATGAACACTTTCGACATATTACAAGATGACATTTGTCCCTAGGGGTCCTAGGACCCTTAGGGACATATTAGAATCATTCATATGGGTCGAAGGGGGTCATAGGGTGACCAATGAACACTTTCGACACATTCCATAATGAAATATGTCCTTAGGGGTCCTAAGACCCCTAGGGACATATTAGAAACATTCATATGGGTTGAAGGGGATCATAGGGTGACATATGACCCCTTTCGACACATTCCATGATGACATATGTCCTTAAGGGTCCTAAGACCCCTAGGGACATATTAGAATATTTCATATAGTTTGAAGGGGGTCATAGGGTGAACTATGACCCCCTTCGACACATTACATGATGACATATGTCCCTAGGGGTCCTAGGACACCTAGGGACATATTAGAATGCTTCACATGGGTCAAAGAGGGTCATAGGTCAACCTATGACATACGTCATCATTTAATGGATCAAAGGGGGTCATAGGTCAACCTATGACCCCCTTTGACCCATATGAAGCACTCTAATATGTCCCTAGGGGTCCTAGGACATATTAAAATTATTCTTATGATTCAAAAGGGCTCATAGGGTGACCTATGACCACCTTCGACCCATTAGATAACAACATATATATTAGAATCATTTTTATGGGTCAAAGGGGGTCATAGATTGACTTATGACCCTCTTTGACACATTACATGATAAAATATGTCCCTAGGGGTCCTAAGACACCTAGGGACATATTAGAATGCTTCATATGGGTCAAATGGTGTCATAGGTTGACCTATGACCCCCTTCGACCCATTAAATGATGACATATATAGCTAGGGGTCCTAGGACTCCTAGGGACATATTACAATCGTTCTTATGGGTCAAATGGGGTCATAGGTTGATCTATAACCCCCTCTGACCCATTAAATGATGACATATGTCCCTAGGGGTCCTAGGAACCCTAGGGACATATTAGAATATTTCATATGGGTCAAAGGGGGTCATAGGTTGACCTATGACCCCCTTCGACCCATTAAATGACAACATATATCCCTAGGGGTAGGACCCCTAGGGACATATTAGAATCTTCGACCCATTACATGATGACATATGTCTCCAGGGGTCCTACAATCCCTAGAGACATATTAGAATCATTCATATGGGTTAAAGGGGGTCATAGATTGACCTATGACCCCGTTTGACTCATTACATGATGACATATGTCCCCAGGGGTCCTAGGATCCCTCGAGACATATTAAAATCGTTCATATGGGTCAAAGGGGGTCATAGGTTTACTAATGACCTCCTTTGACCCATTAAATGATGACATATGTCCCTACCGGTTCTAGGACCCCTAGGGACATATTAGAACTATTCTTATGGATCAACGGGGGTCATAGGTTGACCTATGACCCCCTTCAACCCATTAAATGATAACATTTGTCTCTAGGGGTGTTAGGACCCCTAAGGACATATTAGAATCATTCTTATGGGTCACAGGGGGTCATAGGTTGACCTATAACCCCCTTCGACCAATTACATAATGACATATGTCCCTAGGTGTCCTAAGACCACTAGGGACATATTAGAATCCTTCTAATTGGTCAAAGGGGGTCATAGGGTGACCTATGACCCCCTTCAACCCATTACCTAAGCACATATGTCCATAGGGGTCCTAGGACCCCTAGGGACATATTAGAATGCTTCATATGGGTCAAAGTGGGTCATAGGTTGACATATGACCCCTTTCAACCCAAAAAATGATGAAATATCTCCCTAGGGGTCCTAAGACCCCTAGGAACATATTAGAATCATTTTTATGGCTCAAAGGGGGTCATAGGTTAACCTTTGACCCCCTTCAACATATTACATGACGATGTATGTCCCTAGGGGTCCTAGGACCCCTAAGAACATATTAGATTCGTTCATATGGGTCAAAGGGGGTCATAAGTTGACCTATGACCCCCTTCGACCCATTAAATGATGACATATATCCCTAAGTGTCCTAAGAACCCTAGGGACATATTAGAATCATTCTTATGAGTCAAGGGGGTCATAGGTTGACCTATGACCCCCTTTGACCAATTACATGATGACAAATTTTCTTAGGGGTCCTAGGAACCCAAGGAACGTCTTAGAATTGTTCACGACCCATTACATGATGACATATGTCCCTAGGGGTCCTAGGACCCCTAGAGACATATTAGAATCTTTTGTATGGGTCTAAGGGGGTCATAGGTTGACCTATGACCCCCTTCGACTCATTATATGACGACATATGTCCCTAGGGGTCCTAGGACCCATAGGGACATATTAGAATCGTTAATATGGATCAAAGGGGGTCATAAGTTGACCTATGACCCCCTTCAACCCATTAAATGATGACATATGTTTGTAGGGGTCTTAGGACCCCTAAGGACATATTAGAATCGTTCGTATGGGTCAAATGGAGTCATAGGTTGACCTATGACCAACTTCGACACATTACATGATAACATATGTCCTTAGGGGTCCTAGGACCCTTAGGGACATATTAGAATGCTTCATATGGGTCAAACGGGGTCATATGATGACTTATGACCCCCTTTTACCCATTAAATGACAAGATATGTCCCTAGGGGTCCTAGGACCCCTAGAGACATATTAGAATTGTTCTCATGGGTTAAAGGGGTTCATAGGGTGACCTATGACCCCCTTTGAACCATTACATGATGACATATGTCCTTAGAGATCTTAGGACCCCTACGGACATATTAGAATGCTTCATATAGGTCAAAGGGGATCATAGGTTGACCTATGACCCCTTTCGACCCATTAAATGATGACATATGTCCCTAGGGGTCCTAGGACCCCTAGAGACATATTAAAATCATTCTTATGGGTCAAAGGAGGTCATAGGTTGACTTATGAACCCCTTTGACCAATTACATGATGACATATATCCCTCGGGGTCCTAGGACCCCCAGGGAGATATTAGAATCGTTCTTATGGGTCAAAGGGGGTCATAGGGTGACCTATGACCCCCATCAACTTATTAAATGACGACATATGTCCCTAAGGGTCCTAGGACACCTAGAGACATATTAGAATGCTTCATATGGGTCAAGGGGTGTCATAGGTTGACCTATGACCCCCTTCGACCCTTTAAATAATGACATATATCCCTAGGGGTCCTAGGACCCCTAGGGACATATTAGAATCATTCCTATGGGTCAAAGGAGGTCATAGGTTGACCTATGACCCCTTTCGACCTATTACATGATGACATATGTCCCTAGGATCCCTACAGATATATTAGAATCATTCTTATGGGTCAAAGGGGGTTATAGGGTGACGTATGACCTTGTTTGACCCATTAAATGATGACATATGTCCCTAGGTGTCCTAAGAACATATTAGATTCATTCATATGGGTCAAAGAGGGTTATAGGTTGACCTATGACTCTTTTCGATCTATTACATGATGACATATGTCCCTAGGGGTCCTAGGACCCCTAGGGAAATATTAGAATCATTTTTATGGGTCAAAGGAGACCACTGGTTGACTTATGACCCACTTTCACACATTACACAACAACATATGTCCCTAGGGGTCCTAGGACACCTAGGGACATATTAGAATGCTTCATATGGGTCGAAAGGTGTCATAGGTTGACCTATGACCCCGTTCGACCCATTAAATGATGACATATATAGCTAGGGGTCCTAGGACCCCTAGGGACATATTACAATCGTTCTTATGGATCAAAAAAGGTCATAGGTTGACCTGTAACCCCCTCTGACCATTACATGACGACATATGTCCCTAAGGGTCCTAGGACCCCTAGGGACATATTAGAATGCTTCATATAGGTCAAAGGGGGTCATAGGTTGACCTATGACCCCCTTCGATCCATTAAATGATAACATATATCCCTAGGGGTCCTAAGACCCTTAGGGACATATTAGAATCTTCGACCCATTAGATGATGACATATGTCCCCAAGGGTTTTAGGATCCCTCGGGACATATTAGAATAATTCATATGGGTTAAAAGGAATCATAGGTTGAACTATGACCCCGTTCTACCCATTACATGATGACATATGTCCCCAGGGGTCCAAGGATCCCTAGGGACATATTAGAATGGTATATATGGGTTAAAAGGCATCCTAGGGACTTATTAGAATCATTCTTATGGGTCAAAGAGGGTCATAGTTTGACCTATGACCCCCTTGGACACATTACATGATGACATATGTCCCTAGGGGTCCTAGAACCCTTAGGGACATATTAGAATAGTTCTTATAGGTCAAAGGGGCTAATAGGGTGACCTATGACCCCCTTCGACCCATTACATGATGACATATGTCCTAGCAATTTATTAGAATTGTTCTTATGGGTGTAAGGGGGTCATAGGTTGACTTATGACCCACTTTGACACATTGCATGATGACATATGTCCTTAGGTGTCCTAAGACCCTTAGGGACATATTAGAATGCTTCATATGGGTCAAAAGTTGTCATAGGTTGACCTATGACCCTCTTCAACCCATTAAATGATGACATATGTACATAGTGGTCCTAGGACCCCTAGGGACATAATAAAATCATTCTTATGGGTCAAAGGGGGTCATAGGTTGTCCTATGACTCACTTTGACCCTTTAAATGACAACATATGTCCCTAGCAGTCCTAGGACCCCTAGAGACATATTATAATCATTCTTATGGGTTCAAGGGGGTCATAGGTTAAACTATGACCCCTATGACCCCCTTCGACAGATTACATGATAACATATGTCTCTAGGTGTCCTAGGACCCCTAGGGACATATTAGAATTGTTCATATGGGTCAAATGGGGTCATAGTTTGACCTATGACCCCCTTCAACCCATTACATGATGACATATGTCCCTAGGGGTCTTAAGATCAGTAGGGACATATTAGATTCATTCATATGGGTCAAACTGGCTCGTAGGTTGATTTATGACCCCCTTCGACCCATAAGAATGATTCTAATATCTACCTAGGGGTCCTAGGACCCCTAAGAACATATGTCATTATTTAATAGGTCAAAGGGGATCATAGGTACCCCTATGGGCCCCTTTGACCCATAAGAACAATTCTAATATGTCCTTAGGGTTCCTAAGACCCCTTAGGGACATATGTTGTCATGTAATGGGTCGAAGGGGGTCATAGGTCAACCTATGACCCCCTTAGACCAATAAGAACCATTTTTATATGTCCCTAGGGGTCTTAGGAACCCTAGGGACATATGTCATCATTTAATTTGTCGAAGTGGGTGATAGGTCAACCTATGACCCCCTTTGACCCATATGAACGATTCTAATATGTCCCTTGGGGTCCTAGGACCCCTAGCTCTATATGTCATCATTTAAGGGGTCGAAGGGGGTCATAGGTCAACCTATGACACCCTTTGACCCATATGAAGCATTCTAATATGTCTCATAAGAATGATTCTAATATGTCCCTAGGGGTCCTAAGACCCCTAGAGACATATGTGGTCATATAATTGGTTGACCTATGACACCCTTTGACCCATAAGAACAATTTTAATATGTTTCTAGCGGTCCTAGGACCCTTAGGAAAATATGTCATCATTTAATAGGTCGAAGGGGATCATAGGTCAACCTATGACCCCCTTTGACCCATAAGAATGATTGCATATGTCCCTAGGTGTCCTAGGACTCCTAGGTACATATATCATCATTTAATGGGTCGAAGGGTGTCATAGACTTTGATCCATGTGATGCATTCTTATATGTTTCTAGGGGTCTTTGAACCCTTAGGGACATATGTCATCATGTAATGTGTCGAAGTGGGTCAATTGTCAACTTATGACCACCTTTGACCCATAAGAATGATTCTAATATGTTCCTAAGGTTTTGAGGACCCCTAGGGACATATGTCATCATGTAATATGTCGAAGCGAGTCATAGGTCAACCTATGACCACCTTTGATCCATAAGAATGATTCTAATATGTCCCTAGGGGTCATAGGACCTCTAGGGACAAATGTCATTATGTAATGGGTTGAAGGGGATCATAAGTCAACCTATGACCCCCTTCGACTCATATAAATGATTCTAATATGTCCCTAGGGGTGCTAGGACCCCTAGGGACATATGTCATCATGTAATGGGTTGAAGGGGGTCATAGGTCAACCTATGATGCCCTTTAACCCATATGAATGATTCTAATATGTTCCTAAGGGTCCTAGGACCCCTAAGGGCATATGTCATCATTTAATGGGTCGAAGGGGGTCATAGGTCAACCTATGACTCCCTTTGATCGATAAAAATGATTATAATATGTCTCTAGGGGTCCTAGGACCCCTTTGGGCATATGTTGTCATGTAATGTGTTGAAGAGGGTCATAGGTCAACCTATCACCCCCTATGACCCATAAGAAGCATTCTAAAAAAATTTTAAGGGGTCGTATGACTCCTACGGACATATGTCACCATGTAATGGGTTAAAAAAGGTCATAAGTCAACGTATGACCCCCTTAGACCTATAAGAACTATTATAATATGTCCCTAGGGTTTCGAGGACCCTTAGGAACATATGTCATCATGTAATGGGTCGAAGCGGGTCATAGGTCAACCTAAGACCACCTTTGACCCATAAGAATGATTTTAATATTTCATCATGTAATGCATTGAAGGGGTTCATAGGTCAACCTATGACCCCATTTGTCCCATAAAAATGATTCTTATATGTCCCTAGGGGTCATAGGACCCCTAGGGACAAATGTTGTCATTTAATGGGTCGAAGGGGATCATAGGTCAACCTATGACCCCCTTCGACCCATATGAATGATTCTAATATGTCCCTATATGTCCTAGGACCCACAAGGACATATGTCATCATGTAATGTGTCGAAGGGGGTTGTAGATCAACCTATGACACCCTTTGACCCATAAGAACAATTCTCATATGTCCCTATGGGTCCTAGGGACATATGTCATCATGTAATTGGTCAAAGGGGGTCATAGGTCAACCTATGACCCCCTTTGACCCATATGAACAATTCTAATATGTCCCTAGGGGTCCTAGGACCCCTAGGGACATATGTCATCATTTAATGGGTTGAAGGACCTATGACCTCCTTTGACCCAAATGAACAATTCTAATATGTCTCTAGGGCTCCTAGGAGCCCTAGTGACATATGTCATCATTTAATGGGTCGAATGGGGTCATAGATCAACCTATGACCCCCTTTTACCCATATGAACAATTCTAATATGTCCCTAGGTGTCCTATGACCCGTAGGGACATATGTCATCATGTAATGGGTCAAAGGGGTTCATAGGTTGACCTATGACCCCATTTGACTCATAAGAATGATTCTAATATGTCTCTAGGGGTCCTAGGACCCCTAGGGACATATATCATCATGTAATGGGTTGAAAGGTGTCATAGGTCACCCTATTACCCCCTTTGACCCATAAGAACAATTCTAATATGTCCCTAGGGGTCCTAGGACCCCTAGAGACATATGTCATCATGTAAAGGGTCAAAGGGGGTCATAGGTCAACCTATGACTCCTTTTGACCCATAAGAACAATTCTAATATGTCCTTAGGGTTCCTAGAACCCCTTTGGATATATGTCATTATGTAATTTGTCGAAAGGGGTCATAAGTCAACCTATGACCCCTTTTGACACATAATAAGCATTCTAATATGTCCCTAGAGGTCCTAGGATCCGTAGGGACATATGTCATCATATAATGGGTCAAACGGGGTCATAGGTCAACCTATGACCCCCTTTGACCCATATGAACAATTCTAATATGTCCTTAAGTGTCCTATGACCCATAGGGACATATGTCATCATGTAATGGGTCAAAGGGGGTCATAGGTTGACCTATGACCTCGTTTGACCCATAAGAATGATTCTAATATGTCCCTAGGAATATATGTCATCATGTAATGGGTTGAAGGGTATCATAGGTCACCCTATGACCACTTTTGACCCATAAAAATGATTTTAATATTTCTCTAGGGGTCCTAAGACCCCTAGGGACATATGTCATTATGTAATGCATTGAAGGGGGTCATAGGTCAACCTATGATCCCCTTTGACCCATAAGAATGATTCTCATATGTCCCTAGGGGTCGTAGGGACATATGTCATCATGTAATAGGTAAAAGGGAGCCATAGGTCAACCTATGACCCCCTTTGACCCATATGAACAATTCTAATATGTCCCTAGCGGTCCTAAGACCCCTAGGGACATATGTCATGATTTAATGGGTCGAAGGGGATCATAGGTCAACCTATGACCCCTTTCGACCCATATGAACGATTCTAATATGTCCCTAGGGGACCTAGGACCCCTAGGGACATATGTCATCATGTAATGTGTCGAAGGGGGTCATAGGTCAACTTATGACCCCATTTGACCCATAACAATGATTCTCATATGTCTCTAGGGGTCCTCAAGACATATGTCATCATGTAATACATCAAAGGGGGTCATAGGTCAACCTATGACCGCCTTTGACCCATATGAACAATTCTAATATGTCCCTAAGCGTCCTAAGACCCCTAGGGACATATGTCATCATTTAATAGGTCGATGGGGGTCATAGGTCAACCTATGACCCCCTTTGATCCATATGAACAATTCTAATATGTCCCGAGGGGTCCTAGGACCCCTAGGGACATATGTCATCATTTAATAGGTCGAAGGGGTTCATAGATAAACCTATGATCTCCTTTGATCCATATGAACAATTCAAATATGTCCTTATCGGTCATAGGACCCCTAGAGACATATGTCATCGTTTAATGGGTTGAAAGCAGTCCTAGGTCACCCTATGACCCTCTTTGACCCATATGAACGATTCTAATATGTCCTTAGGGGTCCTAAGACCCCTAGGGACAAATGTCTTCATGTAATGGGTCGAAGGGTATCATAGGTCAACCTATGACCCCCTTTGACCCATATGAATGATTCCAATATGTCCCTAGGGGTCCCAAGACCCCTAGGGACATATGTCGTCATGTAATGTGTCGAAGGGGGTCATAGGTCAACCTATGACCCCCTTCAACTCATAAGAATGATTCTAATATGTCCCTAGGGGTCCTAGGACCTCTAGGGACATATGTCATTATGTAATGGGTTGAAGGGGATCATAAGTCAACCTAGGAGCCCTTTCAACCCATATGAATGATTCTAATATGTCCATAGGAATGCTAGGTCCCCTAGGGACATATGTCGTCATGTAATGGGTCAAAGGGGGTCATAGGTCAACCTATGACACCCTTTGACCCATATGGACAATTCTAATATGTCCCTAGGGGTCCGACCCCTAGGGACATATTTCATCATTTAATGGATCGAAGGGGGTCATAAGTCAACCTATGATCCCCTTTGACCCATAAGAACAATTTTAATATGTCCCTATGGGTCCTAGACCCCTAGGGACATATGTCATCATTTAATGGGTTGAATGGGGTCATAGGTCAACCTACGACCCCCTTTGATCCATAAGAACAATTCTAATATGTCCTTAGGGGTCCTAGGACCCCTAGTAACATATGTCATCATATAATGCATCGAAGGAGGTCATAGGTCAACCTATAACCTCTTTCGACCCACATATTAGAATCGTTCTTATGGGTCGAAGGAGGTCATAGGTTGACCTATGACCCCCTTTGATGCATTACATAATGACATATGTCTCTAGGGGTCCTAGGACCCCTAGGGACATATGTTGTTATGTAATGGGTCGAAGGGGGTCATAGGTCAACCTATGACCCCCTTTGACTCATATATATTAATAATATACATATATATTAATAACATACTTTTATCTATATATATATTACATTATTATATTTAGTAAAAATAATAATAATATAAATTATATTTATAGATTATAATGAGAATAACATTATATATTATATGTTATATCTTTACATTATGTTATTATATATATATATATATATATATATATATATATATATATATATATATATATATATATATATATATATATATATATTACGTTATTATATTTAGTAAAAATAATAATAATATAAATTATATTTATAGATTATAATGAGAATAACATAATATATTATATGTTATATCTTTACATTACGTTATTATATATATAATATATTATAATACATATTACATAGTAATATAACAAAAATAATTTATAAATCATAAGCTATAAGTCTTAAATCCGGTTTTCCCCCCAAAATGGGTTGGGATTTCAAAATTTTTACCAAAATTCACCTAGCCATATCGGATATCCGATTTCAAATCCGATATCCAATTAGGCTTGGTATTTACCAAGCCTACCCGGTCAACCCAAAAGACGTATTTGAAGAGAGTTTTAGTGATACTCAGACTTCGGGTAGTCGTTTGACAATGTTATTTTGATTGAAATTGAATGAAATGAAAAGGGTTTTTTAATATCGCTCTCAAGATTCCATCAATATAATTTCTGTCAAATTTTGAGATCGATAAGTATTTATTAGTTAATTATCAATGAAGATTATTGTAAAGTGCTGATTGACATATTGATTGAAAAACAGCTATCATTTTCAAACGGTATAACATTTTTTAAATCTAAAAGTTGCATCACATTCTATGCTTCTCCTAGTATAAGAAAAAAAAAATTAAATTAAATTTGGTAAAATTTTCTATTAGTTAAGGTGGTTAGACACGGGACTTTTTTTTTTTGAAAAAGTTTTGGTAGAAAATTCATATTTAATTATTTATTTGGACTAAAAATACCGAAAAATATGCGTCACATCTGGGCATGAGTCTACTTTTCATATCTATAATTATATTAAAAAAAATTATCATTTGATTTTGATTAAGGTGGTCAGACATACACCTACTTTTTATTTTTGCCCTGAAATTTTTGTAGTGTTGCATTAAAATTCAAACTTTTGACCAATCAATTATTTTTTTCTCCTAATAAGGCCTAGTAGTTTAGAAACTACATTCAATTTCCTACAGATTATTTTCTTACAAAATTTTGATATAAAGTCCATAACCACTTTAAAATTATGTGTCAAGTTGATATAACCCTGATTTTTTGATTTTTCACTGCCATTTAAGGCCATAGTTTGGTACACCATGATCCTGCACATACCCTCTTGCAATAAATCAAAGGATGCCACATCATTTATGTGAATGGATGAACTCATGAGTTGGATGACATAAGGTGACTAATTAATATCCCACATGAGAAAGTTATGGTGTTGAGCAAGGTGATGATGGGAAAAGGCACTCATTTATTATAAATGTTGCGACTTGTCTAATTAGATGAATTTCATAACAAGTTAATCCTTCCTCGATTTTTGGTTTTTAACAACTTTTCTTTTATAAAGGACATCATTGCATGGAAAGGTAAATTTGTTTTCAAATAGGGAGTAACAAGCGTGGAGTGTTGAGGTTCAAGGAGTTTGGTTCCTCTTCTACGCTATAAAAATTGGTGTTGTGGAATTGCTTTGGGGAGCTATGAAAAATATGAAGTCATCTACACACTTTTTTGGCAACTGTATGAGTTTGGAGTGTAAGGGTCCTATGATAATAGATATTGATATGATTAGTGTTCATGTCGACTCTTTTCACTCCCAATACATGGATAAGGTAGAGGAAACCTTTGCCTCTAAAATATTAATTAGTGGATTGATAATGGCTGCTACCTTCCCTCCTACTACTATTTGTCCTGAGTTGATTATGGAATGTGTCAACCATTATGACTTGAAGAGTCAGTGCATAAGAGATAATGATGGGAAAGTATTGTTATGAGTTAATAGAGAAAATATGGCTTCCATATTTAGGATTCTAGAGAAAACATTCATTGAGTTCTCCCCCATCCAATCTCTAGCTAAGTTCAAAGAAGCTCCTAACAAATGTTGCAATGTCATTGCACACAGTTGGACTAAAAAAAATTACGAAGGTCTTGACTTCTAGTCAGTCTAAGATTAAACCACATGAAATCTTTCATTCACGACTTGGTTGTAGTGTTACACCAAATTAGGGATGTTCTAGATGCCTTCCCATTTGAAGATTAGAAGTTCTACTATATTGAAATGGTGTTAGAGGGAGAGTAGCATTTTGATTGGGCTGAACTGATTGTGAGTTCCTTAAAGCATAAGTTAAGACTAACCCAAACTCTCAAGAAGGATTTCTACATGTCGTCCTATCTGATGTATTGCATAGCTTGTACTTGTGTTCAATCTCTTAGCCCTCTATCTCTTGAACCTTGGGATGATCATGCAACCATTTATAATTATTGCCCTCTTTTAAAAAGAAGTTGAGTTCTTAAAGAATATAGGAAGGTTCATGATGTGTTTTCAAGAAAATTATGTTTTGAACTCACAAAGATGCCTAATTTCTATATGTCCCCTAAAGCCCTTCAATTATTTCAGTGCAGTTCTTTTATTTAGTTCCCTAAGTTTTAATATATTAGGGTAGGAGGGTTTGAAGAAGAACCACTAAAACTACCTAGGTACACCTTTGATTGTTTTGTGCTAGCTAAAATTTGTAGACAACTAGTTATGGTAGTTCAAAGACATCTTCTAGAAGAAAAATTGGATAATGTATTTCCAATCAAGCTAGGAAAGTTTTCTTGCCAAAATTTGGTTCATGTAGTGAGTGTGGGGTGTGATTTATGCAATTTTAATTTCCAATTCCATACAACAAGGAAGGACTTTGACAACGAAGATTTTATGGGAAAGGTGTTAGGATTAGAAGATGCAATTAACCATTCTTCTCACCCTAAAGATTTTTGGGAGGGTTTCTCAAATGAAAAGGAAGTTCAAAAGAGAGAACACTCTTGGATGTTAATATCTTAGATTACTTCTTTTCAGATGAAGATCAATGTGAAGGGAATCCAAGATGATGGTTCAAAACTAATTGAACCATTATTTCTGGCACAAGAGATACCAGAGTTTCATGTCCTTGACTGGTCAAAAGAAGATGAAGATGGCATAATTCAAAGGACTAATCATGTTATTGAACAAATTAAATCTTGGGTCTTGAGAAAGAAACATGAAGGAAAAGATCAAGCTCAAACATCAGAGTCTACACCTTGTACATATCATCCTTCCCCTACTGACACTATTCTTTCTCCTGGTTATGCTAGTAAGTTTGTAGAGAAATATACCTCAATCATAAAAAATATTCAGCTAAAGATTGTGAGGACTAAGTTGAGGACCCAACACAAAAAGCAAGAGGAAATGGCATCATAGGAAGTGGTAGAGGTGGACTCTCAAAAGGATAAAGAGAAATAAGTGGAATCCAGTGGTGAGGAAACTCATATTCAAGGGGTCCTAGACAGTGTTCCACAAGTGGTTCGGTCTTTTGGGACTCTTGTGAGAGAAAGGGAAATGTTGGGGTCTTCATCGATTGTACTTAATTGGCTTACAAATTCAATGAGTAAGAAAAGGAGCTTCATACCACTTGTTAAGCCAACCAAGGATGTGATCAGTAAATTCATAGTTAAAAATCCTAAGAAAAAGAAGGCTAAGAATGTTGCTCACCTAAACACCAACCCCAAAACATGGGAAATAATAGCTCAGGAAACTCCGTTAGAACAAAAGGAAGAATTAGGTGATTTGAGCATTGGTGATTTTAAGGTCTCCAAAGTAGATTTGGGTATGTTAAACTATGAGTCTAGAAGAAACACATGTTGGAACAATTCCACCCAAAGTATGCTCATGCAATCTCAAAAGGATGAAAAAGAAAATAGAGAATAGAAGAAGATTATTGTTGTGATGACCGAATACATTGAATCCCTAGGCAGTAAAGAAACCCTATATCTAGTTCAGTCTTCTCTTTGAGCCCACTTCTCCTAATAGCAAGAAGTTGATGAACCAACTTTAGAATGGCAAGTTAGTGTTACTAGAAATGAATAAATGAGTTGATGACATTATTGAAAAGGGCAAGAAGTTCATCTCTAAGTCAAGTGAGATATTCAACAAAGAAGAAACCCTATTGAGTGAAGTTTAGACATAGTTGCCTGCTTCAAAAGTGGAAGAAGAAAACTGGTCTACCATCATAATGCAGATTAGTGAAGTTGAGAAGTATAGCACCACTAAGTTCTTATCTAAAAATCCATTGAACTGGAGGGTTTATATCACCAAGTCTACTGTACTTAAAGCTCAATCTATCAAAGGAGAAATAAACAAAATATATAGTGGGATTCTAAAAGATATGAAGATTATATGCCCAATCTATGTGCAGCAGGGCGAAGAACAAAGCTTAGATTTTGAGTTGTTCTTAAAGGAGTTCGAGGAGAATCTTCGAGTAATTAAAGAACAAGAAACTCCTTTGGTAGAGGATTTTACTACAATCGCCTAGATTGAATTGATGCTCCCTCTTTGCATTGATTACTTCTTGGGATATGTGACACAACTTGAAAGAATGAAGTGGGATAAAAAGGTTTGGTGCATAATGTTGTTGACCCTAAAGAACCCAAGTTTGAACGCTATTCCAAGCATTCCAAGCATGGAGCTTCCACCTGAGCTTGGATTTCCTTTTTTTTTTTTCTTTACATATTTTCAAACTTTGAGGAAATGTGTATTGTTTTGACATGTTTGGTTTTATTAACTGTTTCATTGAAATGACTCAAGGATTGAGCTTTAGGGAGATCCTAGAGCCAACAAAACTATATATTTTGGAACTTGATGACAATTTGGGTGTTAGAAAAAGTAGGAAGAACTAGAATAGTGGTGTTGATTACTCTATTTTTGAAGTGGCATTTTGAACTTATCATATTTTGAACTTATATAGTTTATGATACCCTTTTTACATGTAGCAACTATGAATGAAAGATGATAACAGTCGTTTCATATAAGGTATTTCTAAACTTCATGTCAACTTGTTGACAATTACAATATTGTATTGATCGTGTTGATGTTTATGGTTGATCATTTTGTAGTAGTTCAAATTATATGTTGAATTACCTAGGAGTCATATTACTTAGTGAATATGCTCTCTAATAAATGATTGATTTGTCCATGATATATCTCTTTGATAAGTTCATGTGTGATTTGATTCTTTTACTTATGGATTCATGAAAGTTGTACATTTCTTTGGATTCCATTCTTAATTCATAAAATTTAATCTGAAGTTGTTTCCCAACTCCTTGCCTAAGTGTAGTGAGGGTTTCCTTAGTGCTTTCTGGTAAAAAGCAATGTGTGTGGTAATCTAGGAGGTTCATAGTAAATCATTAAAAGGGAGTTGTACCTTGAAATTTAGAGGGAGGTCATCTACTAGACCTACCCAGCTATTGTAAATCTTTTGGTCTTTTAGAAGGGGCTATATAGTAGTCCAAAGGGAAGCAAGATTAAAAACAAATCTATTCACCAATAGGTTTCTTGTCTTGGGAATGGGAATGATATGGGTTTATTTATTAGCAAAAATATTGGTCTCCCTAGTCAATTTGGGTTGAGAGATATTTTTTTTAGCAATGGGCATGATTTTCTCATGTAGCCTTCCCTCCTACATATAATGAAGGCATTTGTCCCACCTAGAGACATACTAGGGCACATAACAATTTGGTCATCTAGATCAAAGTAAATCTCTTTAAGAAGATTGATTCTAGGGTTTAAACGCATAAGAGTCCTCTCATCTGTGTGAGCTTGAAGGTTATTGGTTTTATCCACTCTAATAATAGAGATGATCGATTATAGAGCTTGTGGTAAAAGTTTCCAAAGAAATATGAGGAGATTGGCTATTGTAAGATAAGGAGGACATGAAAACACAAGAATCACATCTTGTATGGCTTTGGGGGACTTGGTATAGCCCTAAAATTGCAAGATCATATCTTTCAAAACTATTTTTGGGGCTTAGCCAAAAAAAGAAACAAACCCTTTTGAAGCATGCACGGGTATGAGAATAAAACTCTAGATGCTTACCCCATATATTGTGCAACCATTCATTTAAAAGCTACGAGATGAAAGTTTGGACAATTCTTGAGTCACAAGAAATGCAATTATGTTTTTTAATATATTTTTTCCTGCATCTATAGCAATTGCCCTTTGAAAACTTGGTTCAATGGTAAGGATCTCAATCTATTAATGTAATTCAAAATGAACCATCTTAACAAATCAAAACTTACAATATATTATCTTTAACACAAACTCAAAGTTTCAAATTTACAATCAACCATGTATCTTGACTAACTAGTACAAAATATGGGTAATGGTGGTATCATGGTGGGGCGGTCTCCTTTGAGTATTGAAATAACCTGCCATACACAATGAAACATGGAGTGAGCAGGGGATCTTTTTAGTTGGGGTGGAGAGCACCGTATTAAGCAATAAAATACATGAAGTCTCATCTAGAAGTGTAATATAATATAATAATATAATAATATAATGATTACACAAACTTACTTGGCTCATAGATGGGCGTGAGCGAGGATCGCTTTGTATACGAACGGATGATGCAGAGCACAAACAGTAGAGCTCAAACATATCTAATGCTTCCCCTAAATCAGGATCTAACAATTCATGAAATGCATGCGCCTCAATATGTGGCCTTGCCTGCAATTCAAAGTACAAAACGCTTTGTTATAATTGATTATATTATTTCTTATGAACCAAAAAAAAAAAATATATATATATGAAATACTTTTTATAATGAAATCTTCTCTAAATTTGAAGCACGTAAGTATTTTCAGTCAAATTGAACAAATTTTGGTGAAACTTTTGTGTATTCTCCCCATCCATTATCATTATTGTATAGCATCAAACTGTACTTATTATAATTTACATATGTTGATTCGAATTCGAATCCTTTGGAAAGACCATGAAATTTAAATTAACCACTTTTAAAAAGAATGGGCCTCGTTTGATAGAGCTCAGTCGTTTCCAAGATGAATGTCATGTAACAAGAAGTTTTTGTCTGAATTCAAAACTCTAGATGAAGAGACAGATATATAATTTCATCGTGATTTTGATTTTATATGAATAGTAAATGACAAAAGAAGCAGAAGCGTCTGAGGTACGTTGTGGACAAGATTCTTCGATATTATGAAGCAAGCATTGTTAGGTCTATGCTCTCTATGCCCGCAAAACACTGTTAATTTTGTCTGCTATGCTTTTTATCACAAGAATGCCAACGAGGTGACGGGCTAAGCAATGGTGGCTCATGGCTATAGCTGTGATGCATTCCTTTCTTCTTCTTCCCCTTCCTTCCATTTTTCTTCATAAGAGTTTATCATCTAGTGATTGATTTAAGCTGTAATTGGTGAAGCCAGTTTAGTAATGGAGGAGGAGCCATATATAGAGGTTATCCAAAGGAGCACCAGAAGGGGGTGTGAGACTGTTTTAGTAGGACTTGATGCAATCAAACATAAAGATGATGATGATGATGATATTAAGTTTTCTTCTTTGAATTGGGTGCTCTCTAATCTTGTTCGCCCTGGAGATAAGGTGGTGGTACTTGCTGTTTTTTATAATGGAGAAGAAGCAAACCAGCCCCAACCAGGCTGTATGACATTCTTGTGGTCACTTAGTAAGATCAAATTCCTAAATGTTGATTACTTGTTCATTCCTCTGTTTATATGAGATCGATATAAACTTTTCTTATCAATTTTATTTAAATATATATAGGAGATCAGTTTTTATTTTAAATTAAATGTTCCTATAAGATTAGAACTTCAATCTTCAGACTGAAAACTCAATACCTTAGACTTAAGCTCAACATTAGGGTTTTACAATGTTTTGTAGGAAGATCTGCAGGCATACAAGAAGTGGGTTTTTCACATAGAGATGTGGCAAGAGTAGAACATTTACAGGGGGAATTCAAGCTGAAGAAAGAGAAGTACATGCAATCTCTCAGGCCTTTTTATGAACGTTACAAAATGAAAAGAGTAATAACAGTTCTCAATGATCTCGTCCTCACCTTCAATATTGGAATATCATGAATTGGCCAATTTTATATTATAAGCTATGTATTTCTTTTAGTTTGGATCATTCTATAAAAATATATGTTTGTTCATTTTCTGATAAAAAGATTTATTAAAAATCAGAATACACAGTTTCAAAAATAAAATCTAATTAACTTATTGTGGAAACCTCATAGGTTCTATATCCTTTCATTTTGATCTCATATAACAGGTTTCGATGGAAATCAAGATTGCTGCAGGATATCCTCCAGAATATATCATAGTACAGGAAGGAAACAAGGCCAGAGTTTCATGGATTGTATTAGACAGGTTTGTTTTTAACTTTCTGTCATATTAGGTGGTTTTATACTATTTACAAATTTCATCAATGAAATGATGGAATTCAAATAACAGATTTTAGACATTGGTTTATCTGAAATTATATTCACTTTTCTAATATGAACTATTTAGTAACACAATTTAAAACCAGTCATCTGAACAAATCAATACTTACTGTTTGCAAATATCTGATATAAATTGGTTGGACTTCAATAGCACCCTCCAAACAATGATTTTTTTCTATTGTCGTTTGATATCACACTCTTCTGGTCAATAGAATGCAATTATTAGTGTAATTTAAGATGAACACCCTAAGTCAACAATGTTAGACTTACATGGATTGTATTAGGCAGGTCTGTGTCGCTAATTTTATCTTTAACAATATTAGTTTACAAACATATAGTTTAATTTGATTATCTGATTCATCTGAGTTCACACTCACTTTTGGAATATGACCTACTTAATACCATAACTTAAACTGACTCACCTAAACAAATCAAAATGTACGATTGAAACTGAATTGTATAGATTGATGCAGTAAGATTTTTCAGTTGAACCAGAAAACTAACACTCTCATTTCTTCTTGAAAACAGAGAACTGAAGAAATATAGGAAAAACATATCTGAGAGCTCTGGATGTAATGTTGCTGCAATTGGGAAAAACAATGTAGCTAGTATTATATCCAGTGTTAAAAGGCCTCATTCCTATAGCATATCTGAGGAAGGCACTATCACTACATTCCCTGCAGCTTTTCAATCCAATAGACAAATGCAGACAAGCAATCCATGCATTGGAGTCCCAATTGATGTGTTTATGAATGGAAGAGGAGGAGGAAGAGGTGGAATCAGTACCCATGATTCCAAAACAATTCCTAGTATTCCGCAAACTCCATCGAAAAAGGAGGAGAAAACTAGTAAAACTTCTTGTAATTGTAATTGTACTGGGTGCAACTGCAGTAAGAAGGTGAAAGCTAAATTGTGTCCTCCAGGAGAGCTCTCATATGATGAAATAGCCAAAGTAACAGCAAATGATGACTTACTTGCCCAAAATGGAATATGGAAGTTATACAAGGGAATTCTCAATGAGGATGGGTCTTCTAGTGAATATAAAGTAATGGTGAAGAAGTTTGAGGGCTGCTCTTTTGAGACTTATTTCAAGACTGAAATGGACTTTGTAAAAGTGGCTCGCCATAGGAATATCTTACCTCTCTTGGCATTTTGCAATGATAAATTGAGTCCTGCCCTAGTTTATGAATATGCCTGCAATGAATGGCTTGATCGCCACCTAAAGACGTTGTCATGGGCAGCAAGGAGAAGGATTGCGATTGGGGTTGCAAAAGGACTGAGGTATTTGCATGAGGAATGTGGTGAAGCTACCATTGTACATCGAGACATCAGATCTTCCAATATCATGCTTGCTCCTGACTTCTTGCCCTTGGTATGTCAACTTTCTCCCAATGCCAAAAATTTTTTTGTTGATTTTATGTTTATTGAATTCATCTATTCACTTCTTTTTGTTTCTTATCAGTTATACTGATGATGTATCATCCAGTGTGATCTGAAACATGGATGGAAAAAATAGCAATGCAATTGAATCCAGAAACATTCAGAGACTAGAAATTTACCATCTCTAATAGATTTGTACATTCAAGATACAGAGAAATCTAATATTGAAGTTAATATCTATAAATGAGGTGTTAGAAACTAGTCATTCAAATTTAAACCAATTAGTTCTCAAGACCACCCAGTAAATACAAGATCTTAGATTGAAACCCTAATTGATTCATGAAAAGTTCAACTTATAGATGAAATACCATCTAAAGTTCGTGTGAAATAGATATACAAAAATAAGGTTTCAAAATTCAAGAGACATGATGATGTACTTGTTTTGATTAGATAAACCCTTTACAAATAATGTCACCTTAATAAGTAAGGACGAGGTTATCCTCCATCGAAACTGTATAGTTGACCAATTTTCAAAATATTGAAAACATCATAAATTTTTTTGAAAATTTCAGCATTTGATCTTCATGATCTGCACAGTTTGTAGTTGAAAACAATAAAAAATTTGGAAAAAAATCACTAGTTTTCGTAAATCTGAAAAAAAGAAGTTTGACTTTATTTTACCTTTGATACTTTTTTGATAGAGATTAGCCCATACTGAAAGCTGACTTCAAGGAGAGCAGAACTACAAGCATAATCAGCTATATTTGAAGCACAGACGAGCCCTATACGAACAGTGAAACTAAGATTCAACATCAAAAACTAAGATTCAGTAATTGATAGTGGTTATGTAATGGTGATCATATTTTATTTCTTTTGATTGATGATTGATCTATTTGTTTACTATTCTTGAGACATTTTATGACGATTACTGGGAAATTTTACAATAAGTACTGGTGGTTTTTAGTGAGCAGCTATTGGGGGTGAGCATAACAGGTAACTAGACAAGAGTTTTAAAAATAACATTTTTCGACCACTTTGCATGCCATGACAACAGAGATCTGTAAATGTCTAAATGTCAAAATCTTAGCTTTAAGCTCTTGAGTCACCTAATGAAGATAAACTGAATTTTTTGTGTAATTCGACTTATGATTTAGGAGATGACCTACTACAAGGACTTTACCCTAGTAATATCAAATCCAATCAAATCCAGTAAAATATCGAATAAAAATGAGAATTCCATGATTATAATAATTACTAATTTTCATATAACATTCATATTTTTGTTTCAACAGATATGCAATTTTGGGTCTGCAAAGCGGCTCGCAACTGATGAAGTATGCAGAGAGAGCAGAGTGTGGGGCGCTGCTGGGTATTTCATCTCCCCTTGAATTTATTTTGAGAGCACATTTCTCCTCCAATACCAAGTTAATATTTGCATGTGTTTGTGAAGGTATGTGGCTCCAGAGTGTTCAGAAAGAGGAATTCTGTCTGTTAAGGCAGACACCTATTCTTATGGAGTGTTACTGCTGGAGCTCATCAGTGGCAGAAAAGCTCTTGATTTATGTTCCTCCCACGACCAAATCTCTCTTGTGGAATGGGTAATCTACCTTCTTTTTTCTTGTATGGGTTTTGCCATTACTTTGATATAATCGTATAAAACAGAGAGTTTTTTTTTGCTTTGAATTGCAGGCAAGGCCACATATTGAGGTGCATGCATTTCATGAATTGTTAGATCCCTATTTAGGGGAAGCATTAGATATGTTTGAGCTCTACTGTTTGTGCTCTACTTCATCACTTTGTATACAAAGAGATCCTCGCTTACGCCCATCTATGAGCCGAGTAAGTTTGTGTATAAGTTGTTATTATATTGCTTAACACTCTGCCCTCAACAAAACTATAAAGATCCCATATTCACTCCTTGTTTCGTTGTGTATGGCAGGTTGTTTCAATGCTCAAAGGAGACCACCCATCCATGATTCCACAATCGCCCATATTTTGTACTAGCGAGTCTAGATATATGGTTGATCGTAAATTTGAAAAAATGAGTTTGTGTTAAAGAATTTTTTACATGGTTCATTTCGAATTATATCGATTTTTATGAGTTAGTGTTATTTCAAATGAATCATATCAAATTAAAATTTAGAGTGTAATATTTAAGTGTAGTCTAAATTTTATTATCTAATATATTTGATTGAGCTTTGTTTTGTTTAGACCTTGGTTCCTTTGAAATCATGCTAGCTTCTTCAACAAGGTTTGTGAGATTTCAGATGAGCCAACTGAACAAGCCAAAGCTTAGAGTGCATTGTTTAATCAAATAATTGGAGACTTCTATATAGAGTGAGAGAATTGGTTGAAATCAGCTAATGTCACAATGCAATATTGCCATAAACACCAAACATATGTTGAATGCAGTGAGGAGGTACAATCTCAACATCATCCCTTATATCATATTAATGAAGGTATGAATTTCAATGGATGGTGTAATCAAGGAACATGTCATCGAGTTATAGGCATGTTCTACCTTATTGAGTAGCAAAATAAACTCGTAGATGATATAAAATGTAATGTAGAGCCTCTTGTGTTTGTATTGCGTCATTTATGTAGTGTTTTGATCTAAGATACACTTTGTACATGATTTTGTATGGATGTTTTAGTGGTGCATTTGATTATTGTTTTATTCTCTGGTTCAAATTATATCACTGCTAATGTTGATTGGTGATGCAAGAGCAAGGAACTATTTGTTGAAACTTACTATTTTTAATAAGTTGGTCATACGAGCTCAAAATATTGTGATATTACAAGTGGAGGTTTGTCTTAGTTATTTCATCTTGTCAATGGAGCCTCATCGTCATGCCATATGTATTGCATAAATTATTGAGGTTTTTGGGGGTGAAATCTTTGAACTCAAATTTGAAGGCCTAAACAGCTTTGAAACAAGGTTGAACCTGATTGGCGATGCTTATGAAATCAAGAGCTATCATTTCCAAAAAGTACTTATAGTTGCAAACCAGAGCTGATATGCATAAGTTATGGCCTTCGAAAGTTGAGCTACCTACAAATATAATTTGAGCTGACCTTATGTAGTAAATATGAAAAATAATAATCATTTGTGGGTTAGACAACCTCAAGGGTTAGGGTTAAATGTCTAGAACCTTCTTGGGTAGTGGAAAATTACTTATATATGGAAGACCCATAGTTTTGTCTAGGGCAGTTTTGGGTGGTAGTTTTTGACTCTATCTTGAAGGATATTGCAAAGAAAGCACCCATATGGCCAGCATTGCATATTGTATTTTTGAAAATTTGAAATTTCATATTTATGGAGATGATAAAAAGCCCATCTTCTGTTCCTTGCAAAAAATAAAATAAAAAAATCTCTAATTCTATTATGTATTTGTGGCATTAAGGAGATAACCCTTCATTAAGTGGTATCAAAGAAGAAGTTCTTGAGTGTGTAGAGAGATCACCAAGTGTTAGGAAGTTTGCATTGCGATTGTGGTTTGGGTTGAGTGTGTAAAGAGACCACTGATTGTGAGGGAGTTTGCACCAGGGTTTTAGTGAAAGCGCAAAAATGCCTCTAAGAAGGGAATGTGGTGGAAGAGTTGGAGGTTTGATAGCTAAGGGTTGTAGAGTTCTCTTGAGACAATTGCAAGCATTACAAGAACAGGTGTGCAGATGGATGAATCTTGTAATAAGTCATGAAAGTGAGGATTAAAGAGAAGGAGATGTTGATCAAGAAGAAGAAGAGGATGTTTTGAACCTAAAGGAAGAATAATTTTCTTAGAGTTATTCCTAAGATTGGGAAAGGACCTAAGTTTGAGTTTCCCACATTTTTGGAAAATCTTAACCTGGAGGAATTGATCTATTAGATCAATAAATTAGAAGAATATTTAGAGTATGATATTGAAGATCTTGATAGAGTCAAGTTTGTGAATGCCAAACTAAAGGGTCATGCAAAGATTTGGTGGCAAATGATTCAATTGGAAAAAAATAGAAGAGAAAAGGAGAAAATCACATGATGGGATCAAATGATAGCTATATTGAAGTAAGAATTCATTCCCATTGATTATGAGCTTGATCTACGAAACAAAATAAAATGGTTGAAGTAAGCAAGAAGATATGTTCAAGTGTATACAAAAGAGTTCTACTAAGTTCTCATCAAAACAAGTCATGCAAAAGATGACAAGGAGAAAGTTATCGGTTACCTTAATGGGTTGAGGCCAAGTATTTAGGAGGAGTTGATTCTAGTCCAAATGAACAATAGTGAAGAGGCATACTAGTTCCCCCAAAGAGTAGAGGAAATATTGAACAAGAAGCTTGAGAACAAGAAAAATGAAAGAGGTTGTGGTGGAAGATCTAGTGGATGATCTTATGGAGGCCGAAATGAAGATCAGAAGAAAAAGGATGAGGTGAGTAGTAGTAGCTAGAACTAGAGAGGGAAAAATTCAATCATTTCCATGATTAGAATAAGAGAGATCAGAGAGGAAGAGAAAGAGGAAAGGGATCAGGAAGAGGAGGCTTTTGTGGAACATATTTTTATTGCGGGAAAAAAGAGCATAGGGCATTTGAATTTCTCCAGCATCAAGGAAGGACAGATACAAGAATTGAGGGCCAGGCCATGAAGGCACATGTGGATGAAGATGCTAAATCATCACATTCTAAAGATGTTGAAAGAGGAGAAGTACTAGTTAACAAAAGAGTCCTATTAAGTGGTGAGAATGAATCAAAGTAGAGGAGGATCTTGTTTCACACTAGGTGCAACTATGAAGATAAGTGTTGTGATATGATTATCAATGATGGAAGCACTATTAATTTGGTGTCTAAAGAGATGGACACAAAGTTAGAGTTTAAGAGGCAGAAACACACACACACCCATATTGAATTGCTTGGGTGTAGGATGACCACAAGGTCATGGGTCAGTGAATAGTTCCTAATGAAGTTTAAGATTGGGGGGTACTATGATGAGGCATTATGTGATATAATATCTATGGATGCATGTCATATATTGTTGGGTAGGTTGTGATAGCTTGATAGGCATGTTGTACACAATGGTCATGTGATCAACACCTATTCTTTGACTAAGGATGGAGTGAAACATAAGCTGGAGCCATTGAAGGACATAAAAGAAAATGTATATAGTACTCCACTAATAAGTTTTCTTGATGGAAGAAAGTTCCTAGAGGGTATCAGACATGAACATATGTATTTTTCTATAATTCCAAAAGAGAGTAAAGAAGAAGTAGAAGATGAACCTACATAAGTTGTAGATTTGTTGGATGAATTTCAAGATATTGTATCTAATAATGTGCTTGATGGATTACCACTAGCAAGGAATATTAGTCATTAGATGGACTTGATTCCAAGAGCCAATTTTCCAAATAAGACATCACACAAAATGACACTAGTAGAAAGTGAAGAGTTGAACATAAAATTACATAAGCTAGTACAAAAAGGGTTGATTTGAGAGAGACTGAGTCCATTTGTTGCACCAATAGTATTAGCAGCAAAGAAGAATGGATGATGGAGGATGTGCACAGATTCTAGGGATGACCAATAAGATTACAATCACGTATAGATTTCCCTTACAATGGATGGATGATATTATGGACTCCTTGAGTAGAATTGTGTATTTCACAAAGATAGATCTAAAGAGTAGATATCACTAGATTCAAATCAAAGAAGGAGATGAATGGAAGACTTCTATCAAGACAAATGAGGGATTGTACAAGTGGTTAGTCATGCCTTTCAGGCTAACCAATGCACTAAGTACTTTCATGTGGCTCATGAATGAGGTGCTAGAAGAATTTTTTGAGTAAGTTTCCCATTTTTTATGTTGATGATATTTTGATGATCAGTAAGACATTAGAGGATCATATAATGCATATCCATAGGGTGTTTGAGAAGTTGAGGAACAAAAATGTTATTGATTAATATGAAGAAGTATAGTTTTTTAAAGAATGATTTAGTATATCTGGGATTTGTAGTTTCAACATAAGCACTAAAAATAGACCTTGAGAAAATAAAGGCTATCATCAAATGACCTACTCTAAGGAGTGCTACTAAGGCAAGATCTTTTCATGGGCTGACTAGCTTTTGTAGAAAGTTTATCAAAAGTTTTAGCAGTATTTATGGACCCTTGACTGAAACAATGAGAAGGGGATAGAAAAGAGTTTAAGTGGACTACTAGAATAGATAAGAGTTTCAATTTTTTGAAACTAAAAATTAAAGAACAACCTGTTGTATCACTTATAGATTTTAATAAGGTGTTTCAGGTAGACTATGATGCTAGTGGTATTGCAATAGGAGTTGTTTTGAGACAAGAAGATAGACCAATTGCTTATTTTAGTGAGAAGTAAAATGATGGAAAAAGATAATATTTTGTTTATGATTAGGAATTTAATGCTATAGTTCATACATTGAAGAAGTGGACACACTATCATCTCCCTAAAGTGTTTGTTTTGTAGATTTATCATCAAGCTTTACAATATTTTAATAGTCAAGGAAAGTTGAATCAAATGCATTTGAAAAGAGTTCAACTTTTGTAGAGTTACATTTTTTTTTAAGACACACCTGCAAAAAGTCTAAAAGGGTTGTAGATGTTCTTACTAGGAGATAAATTTTATTGACAGAGATGCAATTGAGAAAGTTGGGTTCAAGGAACTCAAAAGTTTGTATATAGAGGATTCCAATTTTCGTGAAGCTTGGAAATCTAGTATAGAACCCATCACACTTGATAGAAAAAAGTGGTCAAATTTATTCATCTAGGATGGCATGTCATGAAGAGGAATTTAGCTATGAATTCTAAGAAGTTCTATGAGAATAGTGGGGGATTGACTGGACAATTTAGTAGAGATAATATTATTTCTTTGGTCAATGAGAATTATTACTGGCCACAGTTGTAACAAGATGTCAAGAATTTTGTGAAGAGTTAAAAAGTATGTAAGGTGGAAAAAGGAGTGAAGCATAATATATGGTTGTATCAACCATTACTTGCACTAGAGAAGCCATAGGTGGATGTCAACATGGATTTTGTTCTTGGTTTACCAAGGACTCAATGATGAAATGTTTCAATTTTTGTAGTAGTTGACAAGTTTTTGAAGATGACACATTTCATTCCCTGCAAGAAGACTAGTGATGTTGTTCATGTGACATAACTTTTTTTCAGAGAAGTGATGATACTACATGGTGTACCAAAGAGTACAGTTTTAGATTAAGATACCAAGTTTATTGTGTATTTATAGTGCATGTTGTAGAAACATTTGAAGACATATTTGAAGTTCAACTCATCACATCATCCACAGACTAATGGACAAACATAGGTGATGAATAGGAATTTGGGAAACTTGCGAAGGTGTTTGGTTAAAGATAAACCAAAAGGGTAGGATTTAGTTTTACCTTATGCAAAATTTTCCAATGATAAGATATCAATAGGAGTACTAGTAAATCACCATTCTATATTGTATATGGAAGTAGTCCCAAACATTCTTATGAATTGAACTATTTGGATAAATGAGGGATAAGTAGTGCTAAGGTAAGGGATTTTACAAAATACCTAAAGAGCATCCATGAGGAAGTTAGGAAGTACATTATCAAGATGAATACATGGTACAAGGTTAAGGAAGATGAAAAAAGGAGCATAAGGAATTTCAGATTGGAGATGAAGTCATGGTTCATTTGAGGAAGAAGAGATTTCTAGCAAGTACATATAATAAGATGCAAATAAACAAGTTTGAACCATGCAAGATATTGAAGAAGCATGATTCAGGAAATGCCTATGAAGTTGAGTTGCCCATTGAACTAGATATTTCACTAGTATTTAACATTTCATATCTGATAGAGTATTATGAAGGAGGTGTTGAAGAAGAGGTCATATAAGTATAATGGAGTATTCTAGCAACTGCTTCAGCTACAAAGGGGATTGGAGAGATACTAGACATTCATGTTTGTAGAAGTACGTAGAACATAACATATGAAGAATATTCAAGGTCAAGTAGAAAGTATGACCTATAGAAGATTCATTTTGGTTGACAAGAGAGGAGGTTGACCACCTTGGTTTTCCTCTGAACATCTAAGATGTGACAGGGTCACTTCTCAAATTACCACAAGTGTTTGATGTAGGAGCATCTTGGGTGCAAGGGAAATCATGCATCACCCAACAATATTTATATTTATAAATTTTCAATAAGGGCTATTTGAGTGCAGAGTTACTATTTTTGGAAACATACCATTTTTAATAAGTTGGTCCAATGAGCTTAGAATATTCTGATATCATAGGTGGAGATTCATCTCAATTATTTCAGCCTACTAGTGGAGCCTCATTGTCATAACATATGTATTATAGAAGTTATTGAGGTTTTTGGATTTGAAATCTTTGAGCTCAATTTTGAAATCCTAAATAGCTGTAGAATGAGGTTGAGCCCCAGTTGTCATTGCTTATGCGATGAAAGTGTTGTAGATCAAGAGCTATCATTATTGAAAAGTACTTATAGTTGTAAATAAGAGTCGATATGAAAAAGTTGTGGCCTCTAGAAGCTAGGCTACCTAAAAATCCAATTTGAGCTGAACTTAGTAAATAAATATGAAAATAATAATTATTTTGGGGTTGGTCAGTCTCAAGGGTAAGGGCTAAATGTCTAGAACTTTCTTAGGAAGTGGAAAATTGCCTATATAAGGAGGTCTTTAGTGTTGTCTAGGGTAGTTCATGACTTTATCTTGTAGAACATCGTAAAGAAAGTGCCCATGCGGCTTTGCAAATTGTATTTCTAAAAATTTGTAATTCCATATTTTTGGAGATAATAAGAAGCCCATCTTTTATTCTTGAAATAATTTTGGTATTTCTCTATTTATGTTATGTGTTTGTGGTGTTAAGGGGAATACCCATCATCAATTGGAGGTTATATCTATGATATCAATGATCATAATATGTGCATTATAACTCTGCAATGATGTAGCATGATGATGTTTGAATACATTTACATGTATAGATGGTATTTGGCCATGTTGAGTTGGTGTAGGCAATATTATGATATGTATTGATGTGGTGGTAGTGATTTGATGAGATGTGGTATTATTCATGTGTTACTATATTTTGAATCAGGGAATCTAATATATCATCCTTAATTTTATTGATACTATTTAAATTTATTTAATAATTATTATTGATATCCCCAACAATAAATCATGATCTAAGAGTGCTTATATCCCCAACATTGATTAATTGGATTTAGTCATATGATCATTAATACTACTTAAATTAATTATAAATCATATTCTTGGAAGATCATCATCTAACTATCATTTGGTAATGTTTTTCATATTTTAATAGATCAATAATATGTGTTTGTGCATTTTAGCATCCATAATTTTTGTAACTTTAGTGCTGCCCTACTGACTTGGTTTGAGATTCATTCTAAGACACTAGATTTATTGCATTTTTTAATGTTTTGAGTTACTAGACTACACTTTTTGAGATATATTATGTATTTTTTCATTATTGAGTTAATGGATATTCTTTCATGATATTATGGATTATGGATTAACCCTTCTAACCCATCATGTGCCTATGTCACTATATGATGTGTTTCTTTATGATTATTGTTGTATTTATATATATGCATGTTTGTCATTCAATAATGTAGGTGTGTGTAGGACTAGGTACTACAAGCCTCTATACTATTTGTTTATTTGGAGATAACACCATTATCCATGTAGGCACCCTAAGCTTAAAGGTCCTAGTAGGTAGTTAGCTACTTGATTTAGGGGACTTGGGGATTTTTATCTCTCATTGGTTAAATTATATCTTTATTCAAGATTGAATAGTATTTTTTCATCAATAAAAGGATATTGCCAAATTTTATTAATATTATAAAATATTTACATTGTATTATCCCATTCAAGGTGCAGGGACTAGGGGAAAAAGAATGGGGAAGAAAACCCCTAGTGTAGCCCAGGACCAAATACCTCTATTCATGGGGAGGGAAGAAAGAATCCTCCATAAAAAAAAAGGGAGGGCATACCCTTTACTTATAGAGGCCATTTATGTAGCTAAGGTGGCATACCACCTTTTACAATTGCCTCAGATTGAGGGCTTTTGAGTTGTCATACCAACCCTTACAACATTTGAATGAGCCAACTAATATGAAATGGAAATATAAAAGAGAGATTTGGAAAAAATGCTTTCAATTGTATATCTATCTCCAACTTGCTGAGCCCCTACAATTAGAGAGAACATAACATCCAAATAAAATATGGGTGGGGGTTAAAGGTCCCACCCATAAAACCACTAAGAATCTTAGTCAATTTATCATTAGATATACAAATTTAAAGAACTTTTATAAAGAAACTTTAATAGAATTCCAAAGTGGTATAGACAAAAAGGATATATAGTCAAGTAATGAAATGACAACCATGAATCCCAACATAATGGATCTATTGAAAAGAGAATTGCTTGATGAATTGGGTCAAGGATATGTTGGCCTATAAATTCAGCCTATTAATAATAGACCTACACATTGTCTCCCAACACTTGAGTAGAGTTTCATCATGAGGCCATGATTCAAAATAGAGCATGAAACCATGAAGTTAATAAAACAAAATTTGGATTCACATGCACCACTCTTTGGTATTGCTAAAGCCATTACCCAAGATTCTTAAATAGAGAAAATCTAAAGATTCTCATACCATAATATATATTCCCACACTAATTATTAGAAAATAATAATAGAAAGGGGCTAGAGATGTTGAAGCTTAGCATTAGAAATCTTCATTAAAAAAATTGAAATACATTTATCAAAGTTAACATAAATGCACAAGTCTCCATTTGATAGAAGAGAATCCATATCACTGTAGCATAACATGGAAGTAAAATTTAAGCATAAGGACATCACATAAGGAATGAGGAGATGCATTTCTGCTTAATTTTAGTCACATCTGTGACCTTTTGAAGGAGGAAAGAGGGTCTCCATATTTAGACTAGAAGATATGATAAAATAAACCTTCTAAAATGCCTCCAAGGCTAAAGGAAAGACACCTAGTGATGGAAGCCATATTAGAAGAGAAAGTCCATTCTTCCTTGAAAAATTGTAAATAATTCAACAAAATCACCTAGGCCCTAAGATTAAGCATTGGAGTAAGATTAGGGGAGGAGAGGGAAGAAGGAGAAATATTCCTTATGTAAAATAATACATATAAGATTTGTAGAGAAAAAAAAAATATCTTCAATGTAATTTGGATAATAACAAATTCATTTCAGCCCATATAATAACAGACAAGATTCTCATAAATCCACATAATTACACAACCATAAAGTGAGTATCCATAATAGAATAAGCATTTCTAGGAAAGGAAAAAAACCTACACAATATGAGATTTCCACAAATGAAAAACCAATAAAAATCTCTTTTGTTAGTGGCTTTCTTATATAAACAAAGTTATCACCAAGCTAGTAGAAGAGCTTAACCATTCAACTCCCCATCTTCATTGAATGCAGAGCATAAAGAAAACCTTTTCTTAAAGCATGAAAACCTTTAAGAAATCAGTAATTAATGTAAGATAATAAAGACTACAATTATATAGAGCATCCAACAAAGCAATAGTTAGTAATCACTCCATTGAGAGAACCACTCAGGGAACATTTGGGTCATGTGGTAATAACCACATCTGAGAAGAGAAACTACAAAATCTGTAAACTCAAGCTCACAATAACTCAAAATTTCAAAATATGATGATACACCATAGTAAATATAACTTTAAATAAATTCAAATAAACCAATTCAAGTTTTTTGAAATAACTTCAAAATATGCAACTTAAAGACAAATGTTAGGGAAAGCCAAAGATTTAAGTAGTCAAAAGGGTTACGAACTAGTAAAATAGTTATTTAGTCCTTAAAGGATGTGTGGATATCATAATATCTCTCCCCTACATGATCCTCTAAGAGGAACTGACCCACATCACTCCACTCTGGGGGTTGATAAATTTGCATGGCAGAGAGTAAAAGACACCAATTGAGATGGATAGATAGGATCTACTCATTGAAATCAAAATAAAATTTAATGATACGAATGTGATGAACTTCTAATAGTCTATTAGTGACACCAAATTCACTTCTTTTGGGGATACATAGATTTTCATCTATGTTATCTAGAATTACCCCAATTTCAACCACCACTGGGGCTTTAAACTATACATACATACATACATACATACATACATACATACATACATACATACATACATACATATATATATATATATATATATAACTTCAAATAAACCAATCCAAGTTTTTTGAATTAACTTCAAAATATGAAACCTAAAGACAAATGTCAAGGAAAGCCAAAAATTTCAGTAGTCTAAAGGATTAATAACTAGTAAAATAATTTAGTCCTTGGAGGATGAGTAACATCATAATATTTCTCTCCCACATGATCCTCTAAGGGGAACCAATCCACACCATGCCACTCTAGGGGTTGATGAATTTACATGATAGAGAGTAAAAACCACCAATTGAGATGGATGGATAGGATCTATTCATTGAAGTCAGCAACACTCTTAATGATAATAATGGGATGAA
This sequence comes from Cupressus sempervirens, assembly GCA_028749045.1. NCBI lineage: Eukaryota > Viridiplantae > Streptophyta > Pinopsida > Cupressales > Cupressaceae > Cupressus > Cupressus sempervirens. Next base: position 358,915,467 of record CM053784.1, read on the forward strand.
CTTACAAAGGTCTATTAGTGATCCTAAATTCACTTCTTTTGGGGATACATAGATTTTCATCTATGTTATCTAGAATCACCCCAATTTCAACCACCATTGGGGCTTTAAAAAAATAATGACACAACTCTAGGATAGACCTCTTATCCCCACCAACATGCAAAATTTTGGCCATAATGATTTTTACATTGGACTTTGGCCTAACTTTAAGGATTGAAATTTCTTGCCCCACATTCTTCCTCACCACTCACATAACCAATTTGTGAAGGCATTTTACATGAGCATAAGCCTCCTTGAGATTTGGCCCCAAAACTACAAAAGCATATTTCTTGTCTTCATCCTAATGATAATATCCATTAAAAAAGACAATGTCAATTTATAATAGTTGAGCACTTAATAAGAGAGGATTAAAAATCCTATAAATCGTGTGAGACTGATAGAGTAATAAAGGTAAAGATGTGCAAAATGGAAAGAATTAATAAATAGTAACTACAATGGTGTCCTTTTTGGTGAGTTACAAATTTTGAATTGCCAAGCACTCAGTACTGCTAACTTACCTCAAGTGTTTGGGTTAATGACAAAATATGCATGGTTTAACCAAAAAGGGACTCATTCCAATCTCACTTAATCCAAATAAATCATGTTGTGATCTTGATTAGTACAATATTATAAATAGTAAAGGGAGAATAAAGGGGGTAAGGAAAAAGGAACATTAAGTTATAAGGGTGGGTCATAAATATGGATGTCATCCACCCCTTTATTAGCAAGAGAGTCTACAAGGGTATTACCTTCTCTCTATATATGTGTGATTTTATATAGAGAGAAATGATTTATGAGTGTTAGGGCTCTGTCCAATCTGAAGTTTAGGATCCAATTTGGAGAGAATTTATATCTAAGAGCATTAAGTGTGATATGGGAATCCCCTTCAATGATCTAATTATAAATATTAAGTCTCTCACAGAGAAATAGTCCTTCCACCAGAGACTCCATTTTTGCTATGTTGGTAGAACCCATAAAAAATGGCTTAGCTATCTTCCCATAAAAATTATCATCCCAAACATGAATTATACATCCAATGCTAACTTTTCCTTGATTAACTCTAGATGCTCCATCCAAATTGAGTTCATAGCATGAGGGAGGGGGATGAGACTAGCCACAATCTTTGTAACTCTATTTAGATTTAGATCATCTAGGGCCTACATATTGAGGGTTAATTATTCCAAACCAATATTTATTCATACATTAATCCTAATTAGAGAAGATGCCTTCATGTAAAGGTTTAGAGATAAATTTACTATTAACATTTTCCACAATGTTGGCCTCTTTTTTGTTACTAAGGGAGGCTAGAGGCATTGCCATATTTTTAAAGATCCTTCGATTATTTCTTTCCATAATTTACATGTAATATGAGAATTTACAGGGTGGAGGTCCAAAGAGATTCATATTTTCTACTAGGGATCTTGGAAGGTCATGCTTGAAGACAGATAAGAAGAGAGTTTGCAAAGGCCATGGAAAGGTGAAGTTTTTTTCAAATCCATGACCAAAATTTGTGGGCATAAGGATAGGATAGGAGAAGGTGTTCCATTGATTCCTCATGTTGTTTACAAAGATAACACAAGGAGGGGCTTGAGAACCCAATCTTACTCAACTATTATGTAGTAAGGATTCTCTTTTGGACTATTCTCCAAAGGAACATCCCTTCTTTGGGGAGACCTTTTTTGCTCCAAAAAGGTCTAGAGGGAGAGGGAAGGAGCTCTAATTTCTTTGTAGCACCATATATTTGTAACCTTAATTGACACTATATTGGCTGGATTTAGCCATGCTCCATACTAATGATTCATCTTTAATCTTGGGAAAGATATGACAAGTTTTAAGGATACATCAAAATTCTATTTTTTCATCATTAGATAGAGGGATATCTTCATAGGATCTCCATTCGCAATCTAATTAGAATTGTTGTTAGAATAGGAGATATGAGTCATCTAAGAATATTATTGAGTGACCATTCCCCATGTCCCAAGAAAGATGATTTGAAAACAATGATCAATTATCTAACATAAATTTTTAGATACTTTAACCCCTAGGGGGATAGACACTTCTAAATATACTAAGGGGGGCAATTTGGGGATATATATTTATGGAAGATAACTTTGTTTCATTTCCTATGGACCTCCTTGTAGAGTCTCTACACAAGTTTAGCACCAAAGGCTTTACTTTTCCAAATTAATTTTCTTATCCCCATCCCCCCATTCTTAATAATCTTTCATATGTTGTCCCATTTGACTAGAGAATTTTTTTTATTTTGAGAGCTTCCTTTTTGGAAGAAAGTTAAATTTATTTTCTAAATCATCTTTTGGTTTGGAGGTAAGAGGGAGACAAGACATTTGATAGGCTGGTAGGACTATTAGAACTAACTTGATAATGATTAATGTACTAGCACTAGATAGCCACTTCATTTTCCAATTATATATTTGGAATCTACTTTGTATGACATATGATTCTAGAGATTTGTGGATCTGGTTCCTTTGTCTAGAGGCATGCCTAGATATTTGCAAGGTAAATTACCTTTTTTAAAATTCATAATATTGCAAATTGTGTCCTTGAGGATTTGATATGAGTTAATGAAGAAGATTTTTTATTTATCAATATTGACAATCTAGCCTAAGGCTACAATGTATAAGTTGATATTAGTTTTAATTTTTTAGGCTTTATTGATAGAGAATTTCCTATGTAAGATAATGTCATCTGCAAACTATTAATGGCTAGTGTTGGAAATCCCTTTTGTTATCTTAAATCATTGGATGAGCTTCTAGTTTTGAAAGACCTTAGTTAAGCTACCAAAAGATTCTACCATAATGACAAAGAGGAAAGGGGAAATAGGATCTCCCTATCTTAGTTCCCTATATATGTTAAAGAAACCTTCTAGAACCCCATTAAGATGGAGATTATTGGGAAGGAAATGTAACAAAAAATGAGGTTGATCCATTCTCTATAGAATCCAAAGGCTTTCATACACTTACAAAGGAATCTCCCATAAAATTTTATCATAAACCTTTTAGATAGCTAACTTGACTAGCATGCATTATGATCTGTTCTTTTGGAAAAAATGTATTAGTTCTTGAATGATGATGATTCCATCCATAATTGACCTTCCTAGGATGAACCCTGATTATTCATCAGAGATGACAAGGGGGATGACAATTTTTATCTAGTTGGATAGGGCTTTGGTGATGATTTTGTAAATAGTATTGCAGAGTTCAATGGGTCTAGAGTCCTTAGGATGAAGTTCTTCTTCTGAGACTTCTACATGGATGGGCTCTTGGCAGTATAAGGTGGTGTTTGAGTCAAAATCCTCCTCATTTCTTCTTCTTATCCCTCACTAAGTGAGTTCTCTTGTTAAGTGAGGCATATTTGATTTGTTCCTCCTCTTCCTCATCTTATACCTTAGTAATGGTTTTTGAAACCTGAGGTGACAGAGTCTATTTCTTCTTTAAATTTCTTCTCTTCTCACCTACCACCATCTTCTCAGTTTGAGATCTTTTAGGCACTCACGGGGGTGGCTTCTATTGGGGTTGTAAGATCTTCTTGTACTAATATCCCTTCTTTTGTGGGTTGAGCCTCTTCTTGCTCTACTTGAGCTTCTTTTTGTGTGGTTGAATCTACTTGGGTTTTCTCTTGTTCATCTATCCTCTTTCTCTTCTTTCTTTTCACCCTTTCTATTTGAAATTATTCTACCTCTCATTCATGCTGATGCACCATTTTTGGCCTTACTAGTGACCTAGTAGGGTATGTAGGAACTGTAACCTTTGTTCTTTTTCCTCTCTTGGGTTGAGATGTGGATTATAGGGTTTAGGCTTGAGAATTTGGTCCAAACAAGAAGGTTTCCTAACCCATTCCCTTGTTAACTCTATAATGTGTTGAGCCCTATGATGAATATCATCATTCTCTTCTGACCCAATTTTTGCATTCATGAAAGGCTGCTCATATATCTTATCCCTATTCTATAAGGGATCCAACATCTTAGGGACATCCTTATTCCATTCTTTGAGGGGTATTTCTAAGTTAAGAACCTTTTCCACAAGCAATAGAATCATTCTAAAATAGTCCCTAATCTAAACATCTTATTCATCTTCACAATTCATCCAATGATCTTCAAGTACCATCTCAGTTATGAAAATTTTCCCTATCAAATTTTGTACCATTCCAATGTTGTCAAAGTATAGGCAAGGTGATTGATAATCCTCCAAAGGGTATTGGTTCCATTCTGAGTCAAAAGTAGCAATGTCCTACTTTTGTTTGACCTCAAAAGCCCCAATGGTGATTGGCCAGACCCATGTCTTCTTATGCTATTTTCTCACCCTATCATAAATGAAGGCCAATTGCCTTAGTATCTCTAATAGTAGTTGTACATGGTAGATTTACATATTCATGAGACCTTAGAGTAGAGTGCAAATAGAATGATAATGAACTAATCTAGACCCAAGAACTCATTGTCAAATAGACTCTACAAATATCCCATGTTTCCTTAACTACAACCACTAAGATTGCCCTCAGACTAGCATCTTAGTAACAATTCTAGAATGAGAGTATGTTATGAATTCAGATCTACAAATGTCTATGCAATATCTATGTGAGAACATAGATTACATAAGTATAATAACCCTAGAATGCTATGATATATACATACAATAGACTAAACAAGTGTTGAATGATATCAAATGAACATCAATACAATGCTAAAAGATACTAAAATGACATAAATTCTCTATAATAACAATACTAACATGCTAACATGACAACTCTAATTATGCCTATAGTGCAGATGCATCAAACTTAGGTCCTTTTGCTCTTGGATTTCCCTTATATTTATAGGATTTCAGAAGGGGTTAGGGTAAAGATCAAGATTTCACTTTTGACTGGTGGGTAATGGTGAAACTATAAATATCTGATAAGGCAGCAAGAGGAAAGGTCCAACAAACTTAGTTTGTGAGGATAAAAGAGGATTTTTTAATTCTTTTAAATGTGAAAAGGAGGGTTTTCACTTTTGTGAGGATAAATGACTTTATTGATTTAATAAATGCTCCATTTATTTTCAACTTTTGTCTTTTCCTTTTTCCTTATTTTATTGCATTTTATGATTTTGAATTTCTTTACTCCTTTTTTTAAAGTTGATTTAGGTCCCTGATGATTTGATAGGTTATTTGATTGATTAATGACTTGTTGTAATGATTGATATAAATTTTTATTTTTTTCCTCTAATTTTATCCTTAATTTGCATCATTTGATTGAAATTGTGTTGTTTTAGGTCTTTGCCAATTTTTTGGTGTCTACAAATGCCCCTCTTTGAGCTAATATGCAAAGCATATTGGTTCAAAGACTATCTTATTTTCTATTTTTAGGTCAAATTCTGATATCCAAATGTCTAATTAATGATGTTTGATTTATTCAAAGTTGATATGATGCTTGATTGTTGACAATTTGTCATTTGATTGTCAATGATTTGATGTCAAATTGCTAGTAATTTGATGTTGGATTCAATGTTGATGTTTGTAAAATCCCTTGTTTAGGATAACTTGATTGGATGCCCCAGTTTTATTTGATGTTAAAATGTTGGTTGGGGTAAATTTTTTTGGATATTTGAAAATGTTTGATGCCCCAATATAATACCCCTTTAGAATGAAATTGGAAAAAAATGATGTGCAAAAATATGGATATTCCAATTTTATTTCTGAAAATATTAATGAGAATAGTTGATAGGGAATGTGTAGGCACAAAGTAATGTGTAGAATCAATCAAGGGGTATTGGATAGATAGAAAAAGTACCCCCTCTTAGGATATAGAGTAGGGAAAATGAAAATGTTTGTCTCTAGATATAGAGTAGAACAAATAGCAAGTTCAACAATGTGTTTAACAAAGTGATGTGTAAAATCAATCAGGGGATATTGGATAGATAAAAAATGTACCCCCTCTTAGGATATAGAGTAGGAAAAAATAATATATCCATGTAAAGATAGAGTAGGACAAATAATAGGTTCAAGGCAGAACCATTAGCAGGATAGCTAAATGTTGATATTTGATTGATGTAGGATGATCATTTGTGATGAAAAACTGATATTGTTGTTTAGTGTTTGATTGTTTGAGATGGGATGAGTGACCCTAGTGAGAAGGGACCTTTAGATGAGACACATACATATGATGTAGGTGGTGAGGCACAGGGTTGATTTGTGTAGCATTTTGTATTGAATTTTACTAGCTTATCATGTATATCATTTTATTGTGATGACCTTGATGACCTTTGGACCTTTGGATGATTCAATCATTTTGATGATGATATTCAAGATTTTGATGTTTAAACTTGTACACTTGTTGTATCATGGGTTTTATATATTTGATGTTATGGATGGATGTATGTGATGTTTATAATTTAATTATATGATAGTTGTAGATGTTGATGTAATGGGGATGATTAATGCAGGGTATAAATGCTTAACATGATATTTGAATAATGAATGTATAGATGAGGTAGATAAGTCATATATGTGAATGAAATGTGATGTAATGAAATGCATAAATGAAATATGATGTAAGAAAATGTATAAATGAAATGAAATGTGATGTGATGAAATGAAAAGTAATGTAATGAAATGGATATAGTGAAAAACATAAATCAAACATGATGTAATGGAATGCATAAATGAAATAAACCATGATAAAATAAAATGTAATTGATGAAATGAATAGAGGAAAGAAGAAATGGAATGAAATGAAATAATGTGAAATGTGATGTGAAAAATGGAAGGAAACTTTAAAAATAAAAATAAAGTGTTTAATGTGTGATGTGTGATGAAGATGGAATGTGAGGAAAGAGGGAAGTGACATAATGAGAGAATGAACAATGACCAAAATTGTTTGATATTTGAAGGTCACATAATGGAATGGATGATATGAGGGATGTGGCATAGGGAGGGAATGGATAGTGACCAAAATTGTTTGAGATTTGAAGGTCACACAATGCAATAGGTGGAATTGTATAGGATGGGATGATGAAGTGTGATGCAACGAGACCAAGTCCACAATAGTTGAGTATTAAAATCTCACTTTGATGTTGATGTTGTTGTCTACCATTTGAGAGCCAGTCCTAAATTATGTTGCCAATTTTTTGAATGATGTTGTGTAATCTTGCTTGTGTAATCTTAGTTTATCTACCAACTATTTGTTTTTAAGGAACCCAAGATGAAATGCAAACAAGAAGGATGCAGCTAACTATCACTTCATTAAGAAAAATGCAAATTAGCTATCATCATTGAACATCTAGTAAAAAGTGACCTAGTACAACCACCACTAGCTAAGTGTATCATGCAGAGAAATATAACCAAACACAAGAAATGTACATGAAAGATAAGACAACCATTAAGAACAAAAGTTACACATGTAGTAAATAAAAATAGGCATGCAAATAGTCACATGTTAGATAAGAGCCTCACCTAAGATATCATACAAAATGGGTTGAGGTACACATGGCCATCCAAACAAGAGGAGGCACTTACAATTGAACACAAATAATGCATAAAATCAAAGGATCACTAAAGAAAAATATTGAAAAACCAAAGGAAAATAAAATATCATGGCTTCATCTTGGTACATCTAGTCAAGTACATCATTGAGGTACTAGAAGCTCATAATAGTAGGAAAACCATAATTTGCAGACCAATAGCGTTAACAATTTAGTGCAATAGTGTCAAGTTTGTTCAATTCTCTATGGATGCAACTATTATAGAAGTCTGATAAAAAAGTGTGGGATGTTCAATAGTGATTCAACAATATGATCTGGTGATTGTGATAAAAGATATGAGTTGGTGGGGATTAGGGTGTTTGAATGTCAGAGTTGAGAAAAAAGTGTACCTAGTATTAGTGTGATAGGATAGAGAGTGGATGCATGGAAAGGCTAGTGAAGTGGGAGGTGTGGTGAATGAGAGCCATAAATAGGTGGATAATCTATAGATGAAATGAAGCATGATGAAGGGCATAGCACAACTCCTTAGCTATTTTGAAAATTCCAATAAGTGTGTGATTGAAATCATGTAGGGCTCACCAGATCAGTCATAATAGGAGGATGATGTTAGCTAGGGGGATGCATGAGGCAAGGATGAAGAGAAAAGTGCATTTAGTGAACTTCTAGGGAACTAGTGTATAGGTCCAAATTGAAAGCATTAGTTCATGAGCGAGGTGAATCAAGTCATGAAGGACTAGCATGAGCATAGCTTGAGGATTTGAGAGTTGGGGTGGAAGAAACACCATTGTTGGCATTGATAATGTTTTCAAGGAGCGATGTGCAATAGATTTTGAAGGTGGTATTAGGTGAAAATGGTGAAACAGGTAGAGGATAGTCCACCTAGGGTGACAAAGAGTGTGTCAAAGTCAACGATGCTGGTGAGGAAGATGGACTCTCCAAAAAAGATCATGGGAAAAGCTTAGAGGGTGGTAGAAGATGTCAGGATGGGTGAAGTGACAAATGGAGTAAGCCAGTTGATTAGCCTCAAAATTTTGGGATAAAAGTTGACAAAAGAGGAGGGGGAAGATTGAGTGTGGTGGACAACACTCAAAGGGCAGAGCATAGACAACAAGTGAAGTGGAGAGTGTATAGAAAATGTTGGCCACCAGAACAGTCTTGATGAAGCATGTAGAGAAAGAAGAAAATTTTTGTTGGGATTGATGGAGAAAGCTCATGAGGATAGAGTGTAAATAGAAGCTAAGTGGCTCTAGGTTGTAGTGAATTTGGAACTAGCTTGAGTGTGGTCATTGGAAGTGAAAGTATAAGTGGAGTAGTTGCGAGAAAAAGGAAATGATGTGGGTTTGTAGATAGAGTGATTATGAGCACAAAGACTATAGGAGTCACTAAGAATGGTGCAAGTAGGTTTGGAAAGCATGCCTAATGAACTAGTATTATTGCAAGCTTAGCTTGAGTCTTTTAGGGAGGCAATTGCAAAATTGAACACCATGTCATTATAGTTGCAAGAGTGGTTAACATTAAGTGAGTCAAAGGTGCAAAAATTACAACAAAGATTGAGTGAAGCAAAAGTGGATGTGAAGCATTAGAGAATGAAAGATGTAACAAGAGTTAGATGTGGCCCAATGAACAATAAAAAAGCTAGTGGAGAACGTGTTCATGGACATGACACAGATTGCAAAATTTCATGAGGAAGTTGCCTATTATATGGGACTTTATCATCAGTCACTTCTATTAGCCATATTTTCCCTCCTACCAAAAATTAAGTTTTCATGTCAAGCATGGACAAGGGTCATATGTATTCAAATATTCAAATGATCAAATGTTATAAAAGACATATCTGAAAAAATTCTTATTCCTTCTTACCCTAAGTCTCAAGCTTTCATGATATGTCTAGATTAATGTTTTAAGTCATGACCATGTGATTAGCTTCCATTTCCATTTCATAGCATATCATGTCCTAACCATCAACCCAGTTGTGACTGAGTGATGGTAGTCTTCTCAGTGGTTGGTGTAGCATTACAGTTCAAAAGGTTAACATCTAATTAAGAGTGGCGATAATGTGAATATCTTTGATTGCAGGGTCACAAAGATTGAGGGTTGACCGTGGATAAGGCCACAACAATGTCAATACCTTTTCTCTTGTGGTCTCTAGGAGTTAAGGATAAAATTTGGTTAATGAGGTGACTAAGTGGTGGTAGTTTGGACCATGGTTGGTGTAGGGTCATGACTTTAAAATGGTTAACCCTAGTTTGAGTTGTGACATTGTGATTGTCTTGATTTTTCATTCACGAGGTTAGAATCATGGTTAGAGGATTAGGCTATGATGGCGAAAATAGTTTGCTAGTGGTTACATTATTAGTGGTTACAATAGTTAAGGGGAGATGTTAAAGAAAATCTATGAAGCAGCACTAGACGGTTGGTCACAGTTTCACAAGGAATAATAGTTGATGAAGAAAAGGGTTATGAAGCCATGACCATGGGTAGTCACTAGCCAAACAGAAAATATGACTAGTTGACATGGGGAAACCTAAGGATTGACTCTAGTTGACCAATATTGGCATGCTGATAATGATTACAGATAGTCTTTAATGAAAATTTTGATTCTCTCGATCATTTACAACCACTTTCATCATTCTCCATGTCTAATCAATACAAAGGACATTCTCTTCATAGTTGAGTTATTACCTAGTTAGGATGATAATGGCTGTCATTTCTATCTTCTCAAAGTTCTACTTGGTGAATAATATGATTTTCCTATATCTGGATGTGTATCATGATCAGATCTTTTTCCAAATTTGTAGTGATTATTCTCTGCAATCTTAATGGTAGTGGTTGAAGGTGACTTCTAGTTAAAGAAATCTAGGAGTTATGTTTGAACCATAAAAGCACATTTTTGAAGCCTTTGAAAAGGTCAATTCTTTTTTTTTTTTTTGGCATTGCTTTGGCATTTCCTTTGCCTTTGAACTTCATGGAATTCTACCTTATCTCTTTCATCCATTGATCTACTCTATTAGATTCATTTTCCTATCATAAATATATTGTGGTTTTCTATCATTTGCATGATTGTATCTCTTTTGGCTTATGAATGATATATAGTGAAACTTTTCTTCCTTATGTCATTTATCTAGTTATCTAATCTGCATGTGATTGCGTGATTAAACAAGTCTCAATCTATATATTTTTATTTCATGATAGTTAATTGTGCATGTATGGGTAGAGATAGGGTTGAACACTCTATTTTGGTTCATCACCTCCTCTTAGATTAGATTAGGTAGTTTTCTTTCATGCATTCCTTCTCCCTTTCCTCTCAAGAAATAGTTAGGTGCATCCTAATAGTAAGGAAGCCAGACTTTTATGGAGACTCAACCTATTTGTTCAAGTCCCACAACTTGGAGGTTGTTTCCATGTTTCACAAGGTTTCATTTAGGTAAAAATTTTAGGCAAGGGTGAAAATTTTTGTGACAACAGTTTTTGGCATGCATAGTGGGACTCATACATAAGATCTTAAGTTCATTGTTGTCAAAGAAGAATGTTCCAATATATGTTGAGAAGATAGTGCTTTTCCTAGTATTTTAGGTCTTCAAGAGGCTCATTTTCAAGTATTTAGTGACTCCATCTCTATATTCTAGTTTCTGGACCAAAGTTGTTGTGATTCGTACCCAAGACTCACACACGGGAATCTTCTAGAGGTAACTTTCAACATTCATAACTCTCATTTTCAAAACCTAGAAGGAAAAGGAAAAGTTTGTCCTTATCACTAGCTAGGAGTGTTGGAATAAATCATTCACCTTTTAAGTCTCTTTCCACTCCTATTGATAAGACTCAACCCAGGTTATCATCCACTCATCTTAATAGGCCATTTTTTTATATGGCTCTATGTAGGGCTCATGCCTTTTCCACCTCCAATGGTGGAAGTCCTCTTTTGCTAGCCCAAAGCCATGATATACCAGTATCAACATTAAAGAGTATCCCTTATTTTACTGGTGAGACCTCTACTTCTCCTATTGAGCACATTCAAGAAATATCTAATGTTTTCAATATCCATGGAATAACTAAGGATGATGTAGCAGTTAGGCTTTTAGCCTCATCCTTAAAAGGAAAAACACTTTATTAGTATACACGGTTGCCTCATAACTCTATAACAAGTTGGGATGGGTTAGGAGAAGACCTATACAAACATTTTGTAGATAAAAGTGACTATCTTTCATTCTTAGAGCAGTTGACTACTATAAAGAGGGCACCCCATGAATACATGACCTATTTCAACTATAGATTCCAAAAAACATGGGATAGAATACCAACTCTAGTGAAGCCTACCCCTAGTAATACCTTCTTGTATTATCTAAGAATCCTAAATAGTGATATTGCTACTACAATCCAAACCATAGGAGGGGATACATTACTTGATGCTTATGAGATAGTAATAAGGATAGAAAACATTCTTATACAAGGAGGTAAGCTAGCTCCAAGGCCTCCTATGTCCTTCTTCCCTAATATGCCAAATCACCAACCAATAGTAGCCCCTATTCCCACATCTTCCACATCACAACCCCTTGCTCTAACCCCTCCTTCCACGTCATCTTGTGAGATAGGAGAGTTGAAGGCCTTAATGCAAGATATTGGAAAAAACTTCCAAATTCAAGATAAGAAGTTAGAGGATAGCTTCTTTGTGATTCAAAAGGTGAGAAACAAAATGGTGACTTTGGAGAGGCAACAAGTTCAAGGTAATAAGGCTCCTCAGTTGCAATATCAAGCTCGTTTGAATGGTAGGCCTCCAAACTAGAATGAAGGAAATAGTTCTTTCAATCAAAATAGGTAGAATGGTCATGCTTCTACTTTAAATGCAAATCAAAGTAGGGCCTTAGTCCCTCAAGATAATATGGCTCAAGACCAGGATTTTTGTCCCTCCTACAAGTACTCCTATGCCTATTGTATGTGTCAAAGGGCTAAATCCTATTTAGCTTTGACCACTCAAGAACCTGTAGTAGGGTAATCATATAATGTAAGCCAACCCAATGGTGCTTCACATTTGCAACAACAAGGTGATTTCTCCTTCATGAATCATCAAGTGGAGAAAAAATGCCATGTTAACAAAGATCCCATTGCTCACAATACTAGGAGCAAGAGAAGAGTAGTTGAGGATGTCATACCTTCCTCACCTAGTCATGCTTCAACATCAAGTGCTATTCCTCATATACTAGTAGTAAATGATCAATCAAATGTTTCTCAAGAACAAAAGAAAAATAATAGCAAAAGAGATGTGAACAATCCTTAGGTTATTCCATCTCAACCTCTTGCACATGAAACTTTCAAGGCTTCTACCAAGTATGCTAATACTTTATTTAGTTTGATAGATCATATGAAGAAGATAAATGTGAATATTTCCATGTGGGATGCTATTGCTACTATACCCATGCAAAAGATGATGTTGTAGAAAGAATTGGAGAGCATTGAACCAAAGGATATGCCACCTAGTATGGAGAGTGCCACAAGACTTATGCAACCATCAAAGGAAGGAGAAATGAGTAAGAAGATTAAACCTCCCCTATTTTATGTTTCTTTGGTTATAAGAGATAAACTAGTACACAATTGCATGATTGATTCAAAGGCTAGTAGTTTAGTGATGCCTAAAAGTGTTGTTGATGTCCTAGGAATGAAATATAAGCCAATTGTTAAGGATGTATTGTAGTTGGATGGTAGTACTGTCAAGATTGTAGGAATCCTTAGGAATGTTAAAATAGCCTTACATGCATGCCTTGGTTATACTGTAGTTCAGGATATATCAATTTATGAAGTTAAGCCACACTTTGCCATCTGTCTCTCAAGACATTTCACTACCCAAATAGGTTGCCACATATCCATTGATTGGTCATACATGTTTTTTAGAACAAGATATGGAGCTAAAGATTCAATTAGAGAAGAGCCCTTGGCCCTCAATCATATTGAGCCCTAAAATCTTGTCAATATGAATTGCACTACCCTAGAGATAGATGAAAATGATATATCACAAAAGCCTACCACTTCCTTGACAAAGATACTTGATTTTCTCTTAGATGAATAGGCTAATACATATCAATTTGATCCTATATCAAAAACCTTTGAGATAGGCCATGGTACTTATTGCATACTTGAAAAGGACGTTCTTGTCCCTAACCTTATGAAGACCAAGGAGAATACTAGTAGCATATGGAGCATGTATTTTGATAGATCAAGGAATTATAATGGATTAGGAGCTGGTGGATGTTAGTTTCTTCTGTAGTAGAAAGGTACTATTTCTCCTTTAGGCTTCAATTTTGTTGTACTAATAACATAGAAGAGTATGAGACATTGATTCAAGCTCTTCTACTTGCTTAAAAAGGAGGAATTCAAGCCCTAAGTGTATATGGATATAGTGAGTTGATTGTCCATCAAGTGAAAAATTAGAATTTCAGCAAGAATGATTTGCTCAACTTTTACAAACATAGAGTGTGGGATTTTCTTAAAGGTTTCAATGCATTCAATATTCAAATCATCCCTAGAAAATAGAATAAACATGTTGATAGACTTGTAGTAGTTGGTGCATCTTATGATGTGCCAAGGAGCCTTGAAGATGATAAAAACAACAAATTGGAGTCGTGGTTAGGCCTACTATCCTTGATAATAATGTCAATTGGAAAGTGTTTGACTTTGATGCACAAATTGTGAGTTTCCTATAGAATGAAGCAACATTTTTAGATAGAAATAAGTTAAAATTACATGATCAGTATGGGGATTAGATCACTTATCTGTGTTCCTACAAGTTGCCTAAGGGCCTTATTACCTTAGAAAGTGCTTTCACTCTTGATGATTGAGCAAGAGATAGAGGCATGAATCTTGCTACAAGTAAGGATTCTCACAAACCAATAATGATTTTTAATGGAAGGGCCTTAAATAAGGGAAAGATATGTACTAAATTTGAACAAGAAAATTTTATTCATCTATGTCAATGTTACACTTATATTTTTCTTCAGCCTTAACGTCAAACATTCAAGTCATGGGATTGCCCAAGTTGAAGTTGAAGTTGAACCTTCGGGTCAGTTCAACTTCAAGTTCAGTGAGTTCATAATATACTTTTGAGTGTTGAAGTTGAAGTTGAATCTTCTAGCCAATTCAAGTTCAACTTCAAGTTCTATCATTAGCACAAAATGTTAAAAACAGGCCAGTCATTCTCCTATTTGTCAGCATTCCTATTCACATATGATGAGGTTGAAGTTGAAGTTGAAGTTTCAGGTCAGTTCAACTTCAACTTCAAGTTCATGTTGGAGTCAGTGCAAAGTGTAGTGTTAGTTCAAAGTTTTAGTTTCAGCCCTGGCAGTAAGAAGTTCGTGAATCATTATGATTCAATCAAGATTGGGAGCTTCAAAATTGTATTTGAAATGGTGAAGCCTGAAAATAATCCACCATTCTTAAGTTCAAAGCTCATGGATAGTTTTAAGTATGAAGTTCACAGATCAATGACCCAGATTCAACAGTTGGAATGTGTGGCTCAAATTCAAAATCAAGCTCAAACCCCATTTCAAGGTTCCAAGTCTAAGACCTGAGGCCAGAAGAGGATGGTGGATAATGAGATGAGATGGAAGTCAAAGGAAATCATTGTTATCTGCCATGAAAGATGCATTGATGATAATGGAGGATATGAATTCAAAATCGGGCCTTATTTCATTATAAGTAATATATTTTTTGGCTTTCCAGGTGCTTGATAAATTCATAAATGAATATGGGAATTTACTATGGAGACATAATAGGCAGGCTCTTATGAAACTTACAAGTAAATTCCAACATGAGATTCAAGTGCAGGTATTGGTGTATATATTGTTGTCAGTTTTAATACAGCCTATAACTACAGATTTTTGTTTGTATTAAAATAACAGTCACAATCCGGGGAGCATAACTTTTTATCCCACTGTTGGATTTTGCTCAATTTTTGATATGTTGTAGAAAATCAAGTTTTCTAAATCTTCATGAAAGAAATTTTCAAAATTTGGTCAAAGTCAAAAGTTATGATGGATTGTATGCGGGTCTATCAACATACCAGCAAATGCAAAATGTTCTGCAATTAGAAAAATAGTCATGTTGCGAGGCCCACAGATTTTGATCCAACCATTGGATTGAGCTAAATTTCGGATATGTTTGAGGAAACTTAGTTATCTAAATTACCTCTAAGAAATTTTGCAAAATTCTTGACGGATCAAAATTTATGACTATTTAAGTGCAGCAATATATTAATGATAGTTACAGGATTATGATTGCAATCTGTAACTAGCACATGCCACCTATCCAACATGCACATGCAATTCATTTTTGTAGTGAAAGGTGTCCATAAGAGGAGTTTGGATGAATGTAAGCAATATCATAATGTTTATTAAACATTATGTTTATCTTTTTTTGATACATCACTCTTACTCAATAATGGATAGTGGAATATGAAAGGTTGAGAGCAGTCTCAAGAAAAAGTTATTCAAACTGAAAAAGAATGGACAGAAAGAGAAGATAAATAGTACAAAGAATAATAAGAGAAGGGTTCTTCTCTTCACCAACAGTTCTACAGCTATAGGAAAGGGAGAATATATTTTATGTGCAATGATTGTAACAGGGAGGGGAATAGTAGTGTTATTTCTATTTTTCTACAACTTGATTGTAATGACAGAGATAAAATAATATTGTTATTGTTTTGTTATGCATCTGAAATAAAAGAGAGTTTCATACATTAGATTCTAAAGTTTGAATATGGTTTTCTTGGATTGAAAATGATTCTACAGTCATTTCTTTCATGTTTTAGGTGCAATTTTGCATTATCATTCATATTCAGCAAAATAAGATAATGCTTCTTTGTACTTTTCCTGTGATATGAGAAACTGGATAGGTAGTCCTGTGGCTATTTGTTCATTTTATTTCTTCATTGTACATCTTTTAAATCTTATAATTGTATTTATCCCATAGAGATGGGTAAATGCTAGAAAACCTTTATGTTAACCAGTTATCTAAATTCTCTGAATATCCTTCTAAGAGGGAGCTGTACCTCTCAATTCAGAGGAAAGCTATCAATCTCATGATAGTATTTCCAACTATTAGTGGAAATTGTTATTCTATTTGGGCATCTTGAGTCATTCTTTGTATTTAATTTTGGAAGGACAAAACTGTTTACTAATAGTTTTTGGCAACTCCGCTGGGGAAGAAAGCAAGTTCCAGTGCTTTTCTTTTCTTGTAAATCTGAAGGTTACCTCCCTGAGGATGGAGGTTGGTGACTCTATATTTCAAACCTACTAAATCTTGATTTTGGAGTTCCAATGTTTATTATGGCTGTGGTTGCCACTCAGCCATGGGGGGCTCAGATCAGACCGTTTGCCTTGGTCGAATATTCAACCCTACCTAAAAGATCATGGGAATACCTTCCCAAGTTTTTTGGAGATAAGACTCAGGATCCAAACGACCACATTAAAGCAGTCACTGTTGCATGCAGTATTCTTGGTGTGCAGGAAGAAAATGTATCCATCAGGCTGTTTGTTCAAAGCCTTGTGGGAAATGTTGCTGATTGGTTCCAGAATTTACCAGATAGTTGCATCACTTGTTGGAATGATCTTGAGGTAAAATTTCTATAGAGGTTTATGCCTGTGGTTGATGTTGTTAAGTTGCTATTAAATTTCTTTCAAGTTAAGATCAAAGAAGGGGAAGCCATGAGAGATTTTTTTGATAGATTTAATAGAAGTGTTGGTAAGATTCCTCTAGCTAGCTAGCCAAGTGAGAATAACTAGTTGTGTATATTCATTGCTACCATGCAATCTGAAGTTAAATTCTTGCTTCTACGATTAAAGTTGCAGAGGTTGCAAGATGTGCAAAGGGAGGCTATCAATTTAGATGATGACATGATTCTAAGTGGGATGAAATGTGCTAAACCCTCACAGGCTGAAATATGCTTCCAAGAACAGCAGTATTATCCAAAGATAAAACCCACACAAAAAAGGCTGGTTCTTAAAAAATAAAAATCAACACTCCCTGTTTCTGTTTGTCAAAATCTGACAGTTTTTAATGAAGAGGATTTTCTAACACCTCCTTTGATTGAAGATAATCTTTGTGATACGGTTGGAGCATATCATTTACATCTTGAGTATGATGATGAAGATTTTCAAGAAACCACATCAACTGAAAATAATTGCTTTAATATGTCAAAAGATTGTTTGCACATTTAGAATAATGATGAGCACATCTCTCAAACATCAAATCCAATGGCTTCACCATTTTCTAAATTTGAATCTTTTTCTTTTGGATCCTCTAATGCAATTTCAGCAACTAATATTTTTCAGGAAGGTATGACAAATCAACAAGACCAAGAAAGGTACAGCAGTGATAATGGTAAAATAAAAAATCCCTCGCAAGCTGATTATGAATATTTTCAATTTGAGTGCATATAAAATGAAGAATCTGGTTTGCATGCTGAAATGAATGATCAACATCTTCCTCAGTCATCTAATATGATGACTTGCTTTGCTGGGCTTTCTACTAAAGGAGAACTTGGTGATAATCAGCTACATGAAAGCTCATTACTGGCTATGACCTTGCAGGAACTTGAATCTTTTTCTTTTGAAATATCTAATGTTGTCCCAGCCATTGGTGATAATAAGGAAAATGTGATAAATCAACATGAACAACAAGGCAACTATTATCTTGATACATGCAGGGAAAATGAAAATTTCCATCTTCATTATACCTCTCAAGGAGAAAGATCAAATCTTGAATTACCACAGGAGCAAGAAGACCCTCTAGATGGCATTGTTGATGTTGAAACAAGTAAGAGCTTGCTGCCAGGTGTTTTCTTTTCCAAATTAGAATCTTTTAGATTTGATATTTCTGATGTATATTCAGCTAGCCACTTTAATCAAGAAAGTGTAATGGATCATCAAAATCAAGAAAAAATTAAGGGTGATAATGCTGAAACTGAAATTTTGCATACTACTTATGAATGCTTCTATTTTGTTTACATGGAGAGTAGTGAAGAATTTCTACAGCCCAAAGCATCTCAAGATCTTGAGAAGACTAAAATGCAAGAATCATTTGGTTTTGAAGCTGATATGGGTAATGAATTATTTGAATATGAAGTTTTTCATTTCCATGAAAGAGGAAATAAAGATTTCTTTGAAATTCTAGAAGATTGTGATCAGCCTATTCTAGAACATGTTTATTTTGAAAATAGGCTTGGTGTTGATATCAAAGAGAAATCAGATTTAAAAAGTTATTCCAATTCTGAAAATTTGATCAAAAGAGGAAGTTGTGAAATAAATTTTCAGCATCATGTCAATCAAATCAAAATATTGCAACCATGTGGAGATCAAGCATTGAGGGAACATGAAAAATTAGAATTCTATGGGAGTGTATGGCTATTTGGAATTGGCATAGTGATTCAAGGTTTGGTCCAAAACATGATATTCAGATCCATGCTTTTATCAGCTGCTCGATGGTTGCTTGGAGTAGTGCATCTCATTTTCCAGCCACTTTTTCGCACTGTCATATATTTTTCTGAACCAGTTAATGGTTTTCCACAAGTAGTCAGGTATATTCTTTTGAGTCTGGGTTGTTCGCCCAGTTCTTTGTACATAAATTTTTTGTTGTGCCTAGGTTTAGTTTGTTTTGGTGGTGCTTAGTGTAGTTGTTCGGTGGTTGTGTTGTTAGTTTGCTTTGGTTTGCTAGTTTTTGGCTTGCTGTTAGGTTTGTGTTTTGGTGTTGTCCCCTATTCCATTTCTTTGCAAACATTCTCCTTTCTTTGTTCCCATGACTCTGTTGCCCAATTGCTAGACACTGGTCTCAACCAAAAATTGCTAGATTCTTTGTGTCCCTCACGGTCCACATCCCCAGTTAGAGCCAATTGTTACACTTATATTTTTCTTTAGCCTTAACGTCAAACATTCAAGTCATGGGAGTGCCCAAGTTGAAGTTGAAGTTGAACCTTCAGGTCAGTTCAACTTCAAGTTCAGTGAGTTCATAATATACTTTCGAGTGTTGAAGTCGAAGGTGAATCTTCTAGCCAGTTCAAGTTCAACTTCAAGTTCTGTCATTAGCACAAAATGTTAAAAATAGGCCATTCATTCTCCTATTTGTTAGCATTCCTATTCACATATGATGAGGTTGAAGTTGAAGTTGAAGTTTTAGGTCAGTTCAACTTCAACTTCAAGTTCATGTTGGAGTCGGTGCAAAGTGTAGTGTTAGTTCAAAGTTTCAGTTTCAGCCCTGGTAGTCAAAAGTTCGTGAATCATTATGATTCAATCAAGATTGGGAGCTTCAAAATTGTATTTGAAATGGTGAAGCCTGAAAAGAATCCACTGTTCTTAAGTTCAAAGCTCATGGATAGTTTTAAGTATGCAGTTCACAGATCAATGACCCATATTCAGCAGTTGGAATGTGTGGCTCAAATTCAAAATCAAGCTCAGACCTCGTTTCAAGGTTCCAAGTATAAGACCCGAGGCTAGAAGAGGATGGTGGATAATGAGACGAGGTGGAAGTCAAAGGAAATCATTGTTATCTTCCATGAAAGATGCATTGATGATAATGGAGGATATGAATTCAAAATCGGGCCTTATTTCATTATAAGTAATATATTTTTTGGCTTTTCAGGCGCTTGATAAATTCGTAAATGAATATGGGAATTTATTGTGGAGACAAAATAGGCAGGCTCTTATGCAACTTACAAGTAAATTCCAACATGAGATTCAAGTGCAAGTATTGGTGTATATATTGTTGTCAGTTTTAATACAGCCTGTAACTACAGATTTTTGTCTGCATTAAAATAACAGTCACAATTCGGGAAGCATAACTTTTTATCCCACCATTGGATTTTTCTCAATTTTTGATAAGTTGTAAAAAATCAAGTTTTCTAAATCTTCACTGAAGCTATTTTCAAAATTTGGTCAAACTCAAAAGTTATGATGGATTGTATGCGGGTCTATCAACATACCAGCAAATGCAAAATGTTCTACAATTAGAAAAATAGTCATGTTGCAAGGCCCACAAATTTTAATCCAACCATTTGATTGAGCTGAATTTTGGATATGTTTGAGAAAAATTTAGTTATCTAAATTCCCTCCAAGCAGTTTTGCAAGATTCCTGATGGATCAAAAGTTATGATTGTTTAAGTGCAACAGTTTATTAATGACAATTACAGGATTATGATTGCAATCTGTAACCAGCACATGCCACCTATCCAACATACACATGCAATTCATTTTTGTAGTGACAGGTGTCCATAAGAGGAGTTTGGACAAATGTAAGCAATATCATAATGTTTATTAAACATTATGTTTATCTTTTTTTGATACATCACTCTTACTCAATAATGGATAGTGGAATATGAAAGGTTGAGAGCAGTCTCAAGAAATAGTTATTCAAACTGAAAAAGAATGGACAAAAAGAGAAGATAAATAGTACAAAGAATAATAAGAGAAGGGTTCTTCTCTTCACCGATAGTTCTATAGCTACAGGAAAAGGAGAATATATTTTATGTGCAGTGATTGTAACAGGGAGGGGAATAGCAGTGTTATTTGTATTTTTCTGCAACTTGATTGTAATGACAGAGATAAAATAATATTGTTATTGTTTTGTTATGCATCTGAAATAAAAGAGAGTTTCATACATCAGATTCTAAAGTTTGAATATGGTTTTCTTGGATTGAAAATGATTCTACAGTCATTTCTTTCATGTTTTAGGTGCAGTTTTGCATTATCATTCATATTCAGCAAAATAAGATAATGCTTCTTTGTACTTTCCCTATGATATGAGAAACTGGATAGGTAGTCCTATGGCTATTTGTTCATTTTCTTTTTTCATTGTACAACTTTTAAATCTTATAATTGTATTTATCCCATAGAGATGGGTAAATGCTAGAAAACATTTATGTTAACCAGTTATCTAAATTCTCTGAATATCCTTCTAAGAGGGAGTTGTACCTCTCAATTTAGAGGAAAGCTATCAATCTCATGATAGTATTTCCAATTGTTAGTGGCAATTTTTCTTCTATTTGGGCGTCTTGAGTCATTCTTTGTATTTAATTTTGGAAGGACAAAACTGTTTACTAACAGTCAAGAATTTAGTGATGTGTTTGCATAGACATATGATGACCTAAAGGGTTTTGATCCAAGCCTATTTTAGCATACCATAGACATTAAAGAAGATTCCAAACTAGTAAAACAAAGGGAGATGCTAGTAAATCCAAAAATTGAATGATTAATGAGGAAGGAGCTATCTAAGTTGATTGAGGCTAATATCATCTTTCCTATCAAGCACTCATCATGGGTAGCAAACCTTGTCCTTGTTAGGAAGAAAAGTGGAGAAATTAGATTCTATGTAGACTTTAGGGACCTTAACCAAGCCTCCCTTAAGGATCATCATCCCCTTCCTTCCATGGAGCAAATATTGTACAAGGTTAGTGGTTTAGAGAGGTTCTCATTCCTAGATGGATTTTTAGGCTACAATCAAGTTTTGGTCAAAGAAGCTAATAGATATAAGATTGCATTTACCACAGAGTGAGGCACTTATTCTTATAGTAAAATTCCATTTGGGCTAACAAATGTAGGTGTCACTTTCCAAAAGGAAATGGAGATGGCCTTTGAGAACATGATAGAAAGATTTGTATTTTTCTATCTTGATGACATTACAATATAATCAAAGAACATGATAGATCATTTTTGTCATCTAAGGTAGGTTTTCTTAAGGAGTAGAGAGTATGAAGTATCTTTGAATCTGGGTAAGTGTGTCTTTGCCACTAACCAAGGAAGGTTGTTAGGAAATATTGTATCCAAGGATGGTATGATTATTGATCTAGAAAAAACTAAGGCTACTCTTGATCTCCCTCTTCCTAGCCACAAGAAAGGGCTACAAAGTTTTCTTAGCAGGATAATTTTTTGAGGAGATTCATTCCTAATCTAGCTACCATGGTGAAACCTCTTACAACTATGCTCAAGAAGAACATGGAATTTTCATGGACCAAAGAAGGGAAAAAAAGTTTTGAAGATATCAAAGCAGCCATAGCCTTAGCCCCTACTCTCATCAATCCAAATTTTGAGAGAAATTTCATTCTTTACACTTTAGGAGGAGAGTCAAATATTTTTGCTATTTTGACTCAATTTAATGATAAGAATGAAGAACAACCCATTGCCTTCTTTAATGAAGGGATTAAAGGATATGAGGATAACTATAGTTATGTGGAGAAATAAGCCCTTGTAGGCATAAGATATTTGAAGAAATTCAAACATCTTCTATCCCAAAATAAGATTTTCTTGCTAGTGCCCCATGCATGTGTCAAGGATTTCATTTTGAGCAAAGACATCAATGAGAAAAGAGTGGGTTGGATTACTAAAGTGATGGAATATGATATTGACATCCAAATCACTAAGTTGGTAAGAGGATAAGGATTGTGCAAGTAGATGGTCTCATCTCAAGAATTATATAAAGAAGTTCCCTTGGTATTGACAGATTGACAAGAAGTAAGATACGAGAATCCAAGGAGTTGGATAAATGACATGATGACCTTCTTATTAGGAAATGCATATCCTCAAGGATTGGATACAGATAAAAGAAGATAGTTGAGACTATAGTCAATCCCTTATGCCATTGTTGATGGTTTCCTTTTAGGAGGGACTTTAATGGAGCATTGCTAAGGTGCATAGATTCAAAGCAAGCTGAAAGGATGGTTAAATAATTACATGATGGTCTTGATGGTGACCACTTTTCAACAAGATCCACTACATGAAGATAATGCGAGAAGATTATTATTGGCCATCCTTGTTCCATGATTTCTATAGGCATGTCAAGAAGTGTAAAAAATGCGCCTTTTTTCAGGTAAGCAAAGGCTAGCAACCCTTCTACTTCATCCTATTCAAGTGGATCAGCCTTTTTCCCAATGGGGATTATATTTCATAGGTCCTATTGACCATCCTTCTAGCTCTAGCCATAAATAGATTCTAGCTACTATAGATTATTTTACTAGGTGGATAGAGGCAATTGCATTAAAAGATGCTACTGAGAATTTGGTTGTTGAGATCTTAGATGGAATCATCACAAGGTTTGGTATTATTCCACCATTATTTTAGATAATGCAAAAGCATTTGTAGGAGCTCATATATGTGTATGAGCAGTAGATCATGGCATTTATTTGAGCACATCTTCCAATTACTATCCTTAAGGTAATGGATTAGTTGAATCATCCAATAAGAGTTTGATTAAAATAATGAGAAGAACCATAAAGGATAATCAAAGGTATTGGCATTAGAAGTTAAGAACAACTCTATGGGCTGATAAGATAACACCTAAGAGGGCCATAGGAAATTCTCCATTTATATTGGTTTATGGAAAAGAAGCTAGGCTTCCTATATCCTTGGAATTTCCATCTCTTGAATTGGATCGTCAGTTAGAGTTAGCTGAAGATGATGCTAAGATAGTGAGGATAGAAAAATTGATGGAGTTGGAAGAGAAGAGAAACCAAGCAATGCAGACCTTGAAAACACATCAGCTTTAGATGAAAAAGTACCTTGAAAAGAAGGCTAAGGTTAGGAATTTCAAGGAAGGTGATCTTGTGCTGAAGTGGGATGCAGACAAAGAAAAACTAGGGAGACATTCAAAATTTGGTGCAATGTGGAGTGGTCCCTATGTGGTAGTCAATTGCAAGTGGTCAATTGTTTTCTAGCTGAGTAGGCCAAATGGTGAAATCTTGCCTATTCTAGTCAATGGAATACATCTTAAGCCTTTATTTTGATGAAGAATATTGTTCATGTACATAGTTAGAGTAGTTTCCTTTCTTTTCTTTCCTATTTTCTAAGAAGTGTAGGGTGCACATTGTGTTGTTCCTCTAGAATGATAGTTTTGAAGAGGTTGCAAAGGTTTTTTACAAAGGCAAAATGCATGTTTTGTGGTTCAAAATGCGAGAAAAGTGATAAAAATGATGAATTTTATGTTTTTGGAGACTCCACAACCCAATGTATTTTCAATGGCTACTAGTTAGATTTCAAGTAGGCTTGTATTCCCTCTAAGTCACTAGAATTGTTAGCCATATTTGCCCCATGCCAAAAATCAAGTTTTCCTATCAAGCATGGCCAAGGGTCATATCTATTCAAATATTCAAATTGTCAAATGTTATAAAAGATATATCCAAACTTTGGCCTATTCCTTCTTACCCTAAGTCTCAAGCTTTCATGATATGTCTAGGTTAATATTTTAAGTCATGGCCATGTGATTACCTTCCATTGCCTAGTCATAGAATATCATATCCTAACCATCGAACAAGCTATGACTGAGTGATGTTGGTCTTCTTAGTAGTTGGTGTAGGGTGATGGTTCAAAAGGTTAACATCTAATTAAGAGTGGCAAAAATGCAGATACCTTTGATCACAGGGTTGCAGAAGATTGAGGGTTGACCGTAGTTAAGGTCACAACAATGTGAATGCCTCTACTCGTGTGGTCACTAGGTGTTAAGGATAAACTATGGCTAATGAGACAACTGAGCAGTGGTAGTTTGGACCATGGTTGGTGCAAGGTCTTGACTTTAAAATGATTAACCACAATTCAAGCTACTACATTGGGATTGTCTTGATCACACATTTGTGAGGTTAAAATCATGGTTAGAGGAACAGGCCACAATGATGCAAATGGTTTTCTAGTGGTTAAATTCTTAGTGGTCACAATGGTTAGGGGAAGATATTAAAGGCAAGTTGCAAAGCAATGCTAGATGGTTGGTCATGGTCTCATAAGGAATAACAATTAATGAAGAAAAAGGGTTGCAAAGCCGTAACCATAGGTGGATAACAATCAAACAAAAAATATGATTGGTCTACATGGTGAAACCTGAGGATTGACTCTAGTTGATTGATGACATGGCTAAGACAACATGCTAATAATGATGAAAGATAGTCTTTAATGGAGAATTTGATCTTCTTGATCATCTGCAACCACTTTCATTATTCTCCATGCTCAATAAATGCAAAGGACATTCTCTTCACATCCAAGTTATCTATTTACCTAGTTAGAATGATAATGGCCACTATTTCTATCTTCTCAACGTTCTACTCAGTGAATAATATGATTTTCCTACATCTAGATTCATACCATGATCATATCTTTTTCTAGACTCGCAGTGATTGTTCTCTATAATCTTAATGGTAGTGGTTGAAGGTGACTTCCAACTGAAGCAATCTAGGAGTTATGCTTGAACTATAAAAGCACATTTTTGAAGCCTTCAAAAAGCTCAATTCTTCTCTATTTTCTTTGGCATTTCTTTGGCATTCACATTGTAAATTCCCTTTTCCTTTTAACTTCATGAAATTCTACCTTATCTCTTTTAGCCATTGATGTACTATGTGAGATTCATTTGCCTCTCATCAATTTATTGTGGTTTTCTATCATTTGCATGACTATATCTCTTCTTGCCTATGAATGATATATAGTGAAACACTTCTTCCTTGTGTCATTTATTTGGTTATCTAATTTACATGCGATTGTTTGATTAAATAATTCTAAATCTATACATTTTGATGTCATGATAGTTAACTTTGCATTTATTGGCAGAGACAAGGTTGAACACTCTATTTTGGTCCATCACCTCCTCTTAGATTAGATTAGGTAGCTTGCTTTCATTCATTCCTTCTCCCTTTTCTTCTTAAGAAATAGTTAGGTGCATCCTAATAGTAAGAAAGTTAGCCTTCTCTAGAGACTCAACCTCACTGTTCAAGTCCCACAACTTGGAAGTTGTTTTCATGTTTCATAAGGTTGCCTTTAGATAAAAACTTTAGGCAAGGGTGCAAACTTTTGTGAAAAAAACTTCCTAATGAGAACTGATAGGAGACATAGTTTGTAGATAGGAAATTTACACAACTATTGAATGTGCAATTATAGGGTGGTAGATTTTTTATTCCCATGGATATTGTGGAGGTACAAATATGGTTAATGGAAGGAGTGTCCTCTTCTAGAATTAGGTTGGGGTAAATGTCCTTTATTAGACATCATATCTTGTCACCTCCCCAAGGGAGGTCAGAATAAATGAGCTACCAGTTTTCAATTTGAATGTAATTGGGTTGTTTCTATCATAATAGAATAAACATGTGCCATTTTAAGGTGAGAAAGATGATAACTAGTGTTCATGTGAATAAACCATGTTATTGAAAATCTTGAATAATCCTTGTTATTTATGTTGTGAATATTTTTCGAATTTTTATGCAAATATGTGGATGTTTTAGTAATTTTATGGAAATATTTGAATTTTTATGGCTTTTTTTGTAGATATTTGGATGCTTATGGATTTTTGCTAACATTTGGAAGGTGGTCAATACCTGTAGAAAGATGAATGATAGAATATTTAGAGGAGGATTGACCTTCACGCATGTGGGGTAACTGAACATCAATCTGGGCTCTCAATGAAAGATATGTGCAAACTTGTGTACCATGGAAAGAGCTCTGGTGCTCAAGGTGGAAAAGGAGGAAGTGCTAAACCAAAAATTACAAAGCACAATTTTGTATATATTGATAGCGTTTGCAGACAAGCATATGGCCAAGGTTGGGATTTTTCTCTAGGTCTTTGCTAAGATGGATACTCACGGGGCCTGTGAAAAGGCACTTGAAGGCCTAAAAAAGGTGCTTGATGGCCTAAAAAGGTGCTTGAGGGCCCAAAAAGGTGCTTGAGGGCCTAAAAAGAGTGCTTGGGCCTTGACAAAGGTGTAGGGGCTTGAAAAGGTGAAACAAGGGCCTTGAAAAAGGCATTTGAGCCTAAAAAGACATTTTGGGGGACTTGAAAAAAATGTTTGAGCCTAAAAAGGAATTTTGGGGGCCTAAAAAGGAGCTAATGGGGCCTTAAAAAGGTGTTGAGGCCTGAAAAGGCACAATGGGGCCTTAAAAAGGTTGTTTGAGCCTAAAAAGGCATTTTGGGGGCCTAGAAAGGCACTAATGGGGCCTTAAAAAGGTGTTGATGCTTGAAAAGGTGCCATGGGGCCTTGAAAAGGCATTGGGGGATGGAAGAGGCATTTGAGGGTCGCGTGATCTCTCAAATGTATGCTTACTCATTCTAAGCCCCTGCTAAATGATGATGAAAGAGTTTGATGAATATCTAGGCCTTTCAAGATAGCATTGATATTTTTTTGAAAGGTTGTTGGATTAATTGTGGTCTCTAGAATATAAATAAGACTCTAAATCCATCAGGAGTTGTTGTTCTTGATAGGAGGAAAGAAATGGAACTCCATAAGAACTATTTCTATTGTACACATTGTGCCAGATTTTCCAAAGCCCAGCGAGATGTTTCAAGACATAACTACACTACTTCTTAATAAATGGATGCTCTTGTTGGTTGTTTTTGCCAAAAGTAATAGGGAAAGAACATATGCCATAAAAATATTTAAATTATTTTCAATGTAGTGGGTCTCACCATTGATTTCATATAAAACTGGTTGAGGTATGCAAACCTATTCCGAAGGAGCATCAATTATAGACGAACACCAGCTCAACATGAAATCAATGGATCATCATATTAACAAATATAAAATAATTTATGCAAAATTGAATAACCTGTTTGAGATGAGTTTTTTATTGTTGGGCCTAACTTTTGGGTTGTTTTTGACATTTTTTAGATTTTTCAACTATTTTTGACAATTTTTGATATTTTAAAAATGTTTTTGACAATTCTTGACAATTTTTTAATGTTTTTGAAATTTCTTGACAATTTTTG
Organism: Cupressus sempervirens; assembly: GCA_028749045.1. Taxonomy (NCBI): domain Eukaryota; kingdom Viridiplantae; phylum Streptophyta; class Pinopsida; order Cupressales; family Cupressaceae; genus Cupressus; species Cupressus sempervirens. The sequence continues at coordinate 358,943,677 of CM053784.1, forward strand.
AATATTTTTTACAAATTTTGAATGTTTTTGATAATTTTTGACAATTTTCAAACTAGTGGGAGTGGAATGAGGATGTGAGTGAGATTTGTTAGAATAGGGAGATAATTGGGGCCTTTTTGGAGCACATAAAGAGTCAACAAGACTAAAAGTGGGCCAAAAAGGCTTAAAATGGGCTTGAAGATTGTAGCTATATTTGAGACAATGGGGGCAAAAAAGGATCTTTGGGACTTCAAAGGATTTTATGAAGGCTAAAATGGATATTGGGAACTATTGTCATGGCAGAATTTTGAGATGTGCACTAATTTTCTTATAATACATGTTTGTGATATCTTAGAACATAATCAGACTCCATGTTTCCTCTGAGTTTCCTATCTTCCTTTTATTGTTGTAAACTATGTCTGATGTCCCAAAACCATTGAATTGTAACCACACATGTTTCTCAATTGGGTATGTGTAAAATTAACTTAGCTATACTAGGTAACATTGTGAGATGAAATGAGGAGGCCACAAACAAGAAAAGTTTGTCCCAAAGAGAGTTACTTGAATCATGCATCGTTAGTGCTCTACATTGAAGGACTTGTGTGGTGTAGGGAAGTCCAAAGGTGTTATCTCTTACTCCTTTTAAACCAAACATGATATTTCTCATTACTTCTACACCACTATTTTTTAAAAAATGTTTTATGGTGTTTTTAAATTTTTTTGGTATTTTCAGCGATGAGGTGCTTCCTCAAATCATTAGACATAAAACCTTTTGAGATGGATGTTGTTGATAGGCTCTTCTAGTTCCTCTCTGTCACAATCTAAAAGTCTGTAGGTGTTGATCCCAAAGGTTTTTATGATAATGTAAGGGCCAATCCAATTAGCCTCTCATTTTCCTTTATTTTCTCTAGTTGCCTGATTCTTAGGGTTTTCTCTGAGGACTAAGTCTCTAGTTTGAAAGATATGGGGTTTGACCTTTTTGTTTTAGTGTCTGGATAACCTATTCTAATATGCTTTAAGATGTTCATGTGTTGTATGTCAATGTTCTTCTAAGAGTTCTAGATGCTCTAGATGAGCCACCTTATATTCTTCATCTGTTAAGATATCACAGAGAGTAACTCTCAAGGATGGGATCTCAACCTCTAAAGGAAGAATGACTTCATAGCTATAAACCAAGGAGAAGGGTGTGGTTCCTATAGGTGTTCAAACACTAATCATGTAGGCACATGGGGCAAGGTTTAGATATAAATGCCATTCTCTACCAATATCATTGAAAATTCTTTTAAGAATGTTGATAATGTTCTTGTTGGTGGCCTCTACTTGGCCATTGCCTTGGGGATAATAAATTGATGATGAATGGTGTACACTTCTCACATAACTTGTCAACTATTTGATTTTTAAAATAAAAGTAATTGTTCGTTAGGATGGCATGAGGTATGCCAAACTGACAATTAATATGGTTTATTATGAATGAAGATATTTGTTTTCCTATAGAGTTTACAAGTGGTGCTACTTCAACCCACTTGGTGAAATATTCAGTTGCGATGATGATCCATTTATGTCTACTAAAGGAAGATGGGTGGAAGGCTCTAATCAAATCAAAGCCCCACTAATAAAAAGGCCATGGTGTTTCCAAAGGATTGAGTTCTTGTGCTAGTGCATGAATAAGGTTGCCATGGATTTGACACTTTTTACAATTTTTTACATAGTCGATAGAATTCTTTTCCATGGTTGGCCAAAAATAGCCCATTCTAAGAATTTTCTTAGCTAATGTAAACCCACTAGAATGTAACCCACAAATGCCTACATGGACTTCTTGGAGAGTGACCCTAGATGCATCCTTTTAAAGACATCTAAATAAGGTACTATCAAAACTATAGAACATATCAGCCCCCAATATGTAACGTGAGGTTTGTCAGATGAATTATGCTTTTGGTTTCATGAGAGGTCAGAGGGAATGGTGTTATCATGGAGATAGGTGGTGATGGAGTCATACCAAGGTGAGTTAGGGGTGTCTAAATGGAAAATAATGAGGCATTTAGGTTGAGTAAACATAGGTTGAACCACCTCTTCTACTAAGAACTCATACCACTTGTGTTGATTTGGTAATAGAAGAAAGGAGGCTAGGGTGGCCATGGCATCTATTGCGCTATTCTTATCTCTAGGAATTTTTACAAAAGTAATGTGAACAAAACATGTCTTTAGTGTATCAACCATATGTTTGTAAGGTAATAATTTTTCATCTTTGGTTTGATAAATGTCTCTAAATTGATTGATGATCAATTGTGAATCCCCATAGACTTCAAGGGCTATTAACATCCATTCTAAGGCTAGATTGAGACCCAAATATAATGCTTCATACTCATCCATATTGTGTGTGCATGGGAAGAGAAGTTTGTAGGACTTGGGGATGATGATGCCTAGGGGCGTGATGAACAAGATACCAACACCTAAACCATGGTGTGTATAGGAACCATCAAAGTAAAACTTCCATGTGACCAATTTAGTCTAAAGAATATGCTTGTTTGGAAAGTTAGCTAGGATAGGATTTGAGCTCTATATGAGTGCGTATTCCAATTTATTGGAAATGGCTTGTCCTTTTATAGCCTTCCTATCAATGCACTCAATGTCAAATTCACTTAGTATCATTACCCATTTGGCCAATCTATCTATTAATGTTGTCATGCTGAGAAGATACTTGAGAGGGTCAATTTTGGATACGAGATTAACCTTACATATCAGAAGGTAATGACATAGCTTTTGTGAAGAAAAAAATATGGCCAAGAAAGCCTTTTCAATAAAAGTATAATTTAGCTCATAATTGACCAAGGTACGACTGATGTAATAAATCACTCTTCTTTTCCTTGATCATTTTCTTGTGCCAAGAGGGCTCCAGTTGATTTATTTGTTAGGGAGATGTAGAGAAACAATGGTTTGTGTGACACTAGAGGTATAAACACAAGTGGATTCATCAAGTAGTTTTTGAGAAGATCAATGGCCATCTGACACTGACTGTCCCATTTAAAAACTATACTTATGGAGTAGATGGGTGAAAGACACAATCTTTTATGCTAACTAAGATATGAAGAGATGAATTGATTGAAGTATTCCCTGCAGAGAACACAAATAACTTAGGTTCTTTGGAGGTTGCATGTTGATAATGGCTTCTACCTTTTCAGGATCAACCTCGATACCTTTGGCAAAGATAATGTACCCTAGGATTTTTTTGGATTTCATGCCAAAGTTGCATTTCTTAGGGTTTAGCCTAACTTTGAATGCTTCCAAGCATGTAAATATCTTGTCCAAGATAGGAAGATGCTACTCTTAGGTTTGGGATTTGGGAAGGAGGTCATCAACATAATATTCCATAAAAGTGTGCATCATGTCATAAAAATGGTAGTCATAGCCTACTAATAAGTAGCTCCTATATTATTGAGACCAAAAGGCATGAAATTCCAATAGAATGTTCCCCATGCACAAGTAAATGGCATTTTCTCTTGGTCATATAGTGTTATTTTGATTTGGTTGTATTTGAAAAACCATCTATGAGTGAAAAAATGGAATGCCTCATTATTAGATCCACAATTGTGTCAATGTTTGGAAGGGGAAAATCATCCTTAGGACACACTTTATTGACATCTTGGAAGTCAATACAAATCCATATGCTACCATATTTCTTTTAGATCAATATAAAAATTTGACATCCATGATGCATAGGCTAATGGTCAGATGAAATTTATACTAAGCAATTTTTCCAATTCTATTTTGACCAGTAATGCTATGCGAGGAAGCATTTTCTTAGTTTTTGTTTAACTAGCTTGACATCTAGAGAAATGTTGAGGTGATGAAGGATTACAGTTTGATCTAACCTTGGCATGTCAGCATAAGACTATGAAAAATTTATTTACCTTTCTTTGAAGAAGAAAATGAATTCACGTCTTTCCCCTATTGTTAAGGACTATGCTAGATGAATTATCTTGGGTTCTTATTTTATTCCAATGTTGATGTTTTCTGTAGCCTCAATCAAAATAGATAACCTTTCCTCTAAATTTTTGGGTAAGGTATCAATCATCTCATCTGTGGGTGACATGGTTGGGTTTTCACCATTGGATGCATCATTTCTATTTGTTTCAATTTTTTTTTTGTCAAGACTAGCCACAGTGTGGTTTGGGTCATTAGTTCTTGGAAGTCTCCCCTTTCTCATATGACTAAGATGATTTATATCAAAGCCATCTACATATATTTCTCTTGTTCCTTATGAATTATATGGTTCAACTACATTAAGGTATATGAAAATATCTTGGTCATTGTCAAATTGTGGGAAGTTGTGAGGTTCGATTGAGTCTCAACTGATATGCTCAAGATGGACTAAGGATAGGGATGTGTGATATGAATGGGATTTAGTGGAGTTTAAAGACATGAACTCATTTGATGTCTCATACACTATTTTAGTTAAGTCTATAATGTGTGCCTCTTCTAAATTGTTAGGGAAATTAGAGCTTATGAGTGGCTCATAGTGTTTATCTTCTACTTTTATTGGAAAAAAGTCTAGGAATAAAGTCTAAAATTGGAACCCTTGATTAGGTTCATCATCCTCATGTGATGTGATATCACATGTCTATTATGTATTCTCTTCTAAGTTGTTCTCTTGGTGAAGTGAAGTCTAAATGAGAGGTGGATCCTTGTGCTATGGAACTACTAGATGCTAGAATGTGAACAAAATCACATTCTTTTTCATGAATGGACTCTTCAAATAATGATTCAAATTCCCACTTGGTAGAATTATCATCATCTTTGTTATTAGGGGCATCCGTGGATAGTTCTTTTGTGGGATGCAAATATGGGAAGGATAGATTCACATTTTTGGTGCCGGTTACTTTTTGGTTGTTTCCATCTTTTTCTCTGGGTACCCATACTAAGGTGGAAGAGGAGGAATCACTATGTTTGGAATGGTACCTAGAAGTGGTATGTGCATTATCTTGTTGTAAATAGCCCACCCTTGTTTTTTATTTTTCATACCTGAATTGTGCTACAAGGGGTTCAATGATACCTCTTCCTTTCCCTAAAGGGCCATCACCCATGTATCCCATCTTTCTCATTAGATTGAAACCCTTTCAATAAAGGTGAGGAGAAATGTCATTAATTTATATTTGGTCACTAATTTCCTCTATGGAACTTGAAAGTACACCACTTTCTTTGATAATGTGTGCATGGTAAGCCCTAGTGGTTGAAGATGATTTACCATGAGATCTCAGAGAGAGTGGGGGATCAAATAATGAGATTGAATACCCACCTACTCCTTTGCATTGAAATTTTTACTTCCTATCAAATTCTTTCATTATCCTATCCATCTCCTCATAATGTTGTGGACTAGCTTATTTCCTATAATTAGAGAAACATAAAATGGTGGAGGTCTAACCTTTTTACTTGTTTCTATCTCCTTTGATGGTTGTATCAAACTTACACCATCCTCCATGCTAGATAGCTAATCTTTGAGTTCAATTATTTCCAATTCCTATTGCAATAGTCTCCTTTGTGATGGTACAGTAGTTATAGCATCCCACATAGAAATGTTCACATTAGTCTTCCTCATTTGATCTACCACACTAAAAGAAGGATTGGATCTTTTGGTAGAAGCCTTAGAAGTAGAAGCTTTAGGTGGGATAGTTTGCAACTTATTCACATTATCTCTACTTTTACTCTACCTTTGCCTTTGAGGGACATTAGTGGGTTCAACAACATTGTGTTACTGGGCAACTATTTGTACATGTGGCACTACACTTGATGTTGAAGTCTGATAAGGACATTGAGGAGCAACCTCTTCCATAGCTCCTCTTTCTTATGGTATTGTAAGCACATGAATCCTAGTTTACATTACCATTCTCTTCCACCAAGTGGTTCATGAAAGAACAATCATCCTATTGAAAAGTATCAGTAGGTTGATTAGCATTGTGTTGTTGGGAAACCACTCGCTCTAGTACAGTTAAAGCCAAATAAGATTCTTCCTTCTAACACATGAAATATCCATAGGAGTGCTTACAAGAAGCGAAGAAATCTTGATCTTGGGCAAGGTTGTTATGAAGGACTAAGGCCCTATTTAGGTTGATGTTTGAAGACTAGGGGTGGTCAATAGGTCTATTCTAATTGTGAGGATGGTTGATAGGTCTATTCTAATTGTAGGGGATATGATTTTGATTTGGAGGTCTACCATGAATAGGACCTTGACTCTAGAGTTGGAGAGGCTTATTATTTTGAGCTTGCTACCTCTTCATGGTCACCAAATCATTTTCCATCTTCTTCACTACTACACTATTATCCTCCATCTTCTTTCCTTGATCCAACATCCTCCTATGTACATTTTGGATCAATGTTTACATCATGGCCTCAATCTTATTAACTCCATTAGAGGATGTGGAGGCTATTGCGACCACAAGAAGAGGTTGACTTACTGTAACACCTCACCAAGGGATCCAAAAGAATTAACCCAAAGTTTTGATTAAGTTTTTCAAACATTTTTTTTTTAACAAGAAAGAATAACATACACATCAAACATAAAGTTGCAAAAGCAATAACATACAATCATATATAAGAATACATAACAAGTTACATTCCTTAAGGATCCCAAGACATTGAATCACATTTAATTTAATTAATACTAGGTCTAATAAATACCACATCCATATGAAAGAATAATTAAAAGTCCAATGTCTATTTAAATAATATACATTTGTTATGAATGCCACTTGGCAATAAAATTTAAAATGCTCAATCATCCACTGTACATGTCACAGGGTATGAAAGGCTAAAAGAATATACATTTATAAAAATAGAATTACATTATCCTTCTCTAATCCATAATACAAAGTACAATACAATAAATGAAACCATCCATCATAAAAGATATAAACATCCATCATAAGATATAACCATCCATCATAATGATACAAAGATAGAATGAAAGGAAATATAGACAAGGAAACTCTAGCCACAGTAGCAACCGATGGATCTCAATGGTAAGAGTAAAAAGCACTACCACCCAACTATGTGGTAACCCAAAAAGGCCCAGTCCCATTGTGCTAAGGAGATAGCCTCAAGTCCCAAATAAGATATCAATCCAAATATCAAAAATAATCTCTAAGTCTAGGAAGCCCTAAAAGTAATCTAACTAAAAGGTTCCAAGATAAATCCACATCTAGACCTAGAGGAAAACACAAACATGTAGGAAATCTACTATGTAAGTGAGCAAGTGTCATCATACGAATCACTCTAGAGTTATCTTGGAAATCTCTTAGGACACTACCCCCCTAGTGATCCTTATGCAACCACTAGTATTCTCTCATACTGACAAGGCATACTACAGATGTAAGGTCACAACCAAGGCCACAATTCTCTCTACTCCCATCCTACTCTATACTAGCACTCAAGGCATGGGTGATAACATATAAAGACTCTTATTAGGTTCATTTTAATCTCATTTAGTGTAGTGTTTTCACTTATTAAACAACTTACAATGGGTTACCCTAGGAACCACTTAGGGCCACAACATCCATTGCAAGCCACTTCCTGACATTAGATATAGATAACCTACCCTAGGCTCATAGAAGCACAAATAAAAGAATCATATAAAATCACCTCATTCCTATACAAGTGACTACAAACCATCAAAAAGATAATTCACAATAACACATCAATTCTCTATGAGCAACTGGAAAGCATCCCAAAAATAATTGATCAAAGACTCAAAATGGTTAAGTAAAATATGTCATAGCATGACATTGGCATGAACAAAACATAAAACCACCTCAGCCTTATAAAAGAAATTGGAAAGCAATCCAAATATAACTGATCAAGGACTCAAAAATGGTTAAGTAGGTCATACATTCACCTTAGTGTCACACAAGAACACTAGAAAGCAATAACAATCAATAGATCAATACACATCATAGAGCATGCTAGACACATTACCATGGTCAAGTATCAAAGATTGAAATCAAATCATCATAACCTCACAAACACAGAACTCCCAAGCCTCTGGTAACATCCTAAGACTAGTCAAAGCTAGGTCAAATCCAAACTCAAAAAATAGACAACACACAGGAAATAGAGTAGTCTCAGAATTTGGTTTGATTTTGAAAGCACATGGTTGAGTTAAAAGTAAGGTTTCAATTTATAGTTGATGTAAGTTTCAAGTAGATAAAATTCACAGTATTACCCTTACAATTTAACCCATTTCTTATATTTAAATAAAATGTACAATTACCCTAATTTGATTTTAAGTCAATTTTCTAAAATATTCCAAAGGTAATTATTTATTTAAATTATTATAATTAACACTTGTTGATTTTAAAATAAAATAATCTACTATTTTATCAAAATCAGTATTATAATAAATGAATAAATTTGAAACTTAATTGAATGCCTTCCATTATTAATTAATCTTAATTTAATTAAATTTAACTAAATTAATTAATATTAAACATATTAATATTATTTAATTAATTATTAATTAAATTAATAAATAATAATAAAACTATTATTAAAATTCATTTAGTAATTAAAATTTCTTAATAAATATTATTAAATAATAATAAAATTAATATTATAAAAACTTAATAATTATTATTATTAAATAATAATTTAAAATTATAATTTAAAAAATAGCATTTATTTATAAACAAGGTATTTTTTAGTGGCTAATATTCGCTAATTGGCTAATTTTAGGAAATTTTGGCTAATAATTTAGTTCTTAAAAATATTTAAAATTGTGACATTTTTATTAAATTTAGTTATAAAAAATATTTAAATAGTTAAAGATTTGCCAATTAATAATAGAAATTATTTTTATTTTTCAAAATAATGTAAGATTTGCCAATATTTTTATATCTCTTTTACGAGGGGGGTTGCTAAAAGTTTACCTTGTTTATAAAGCCCACCAAGTTTTTAATAGTTGTGCGACTTCTTTAAAAGGGTTGCTAGCCGTAATGGGCCTGTGGTTGCAACATCAATAAATATTGTTGCTGCTATAGTCCACACTGCAGTTAGTTAAATTGAAACCACAGACACAAAGGGAGGTAAGGTGGGGGGTGGGTAAAACCCACCTCCTCACATAATAAATTTTTATTTATATAAATTTTAAATTTTTTTTTTTTAAAAATTTTATAACATTATTTTAGACAAGACCCCCCCAATAACATTTTGAATTTTATATATATATATATATATATATATTAAAAACATTTGCAATTATAGTCTAATAGAAGAAATACCATCAACCATGCAAATTTCCAAACTAAAATTTCCATTCCTAAACTCAAAATCCTACTAGGTTAAATCCTAATTCATAAAATTACTAAAAACATAATTCTAAGATATTCTAATCTTCACAAATACAGAAGATGCATAGCCAAAAATTCCAAATTACAATATTCATCACAAACAAAACTAAATAACAAATCATAATCATGAAGAAGACAAGAAAAGAAATAGTGTAAATAACTATGTGAATTTATCACAAGAATCTACCTAGACTATGATGCTAAATCACTACGTCCAAAAAGATTTGAGAGAAATTTCTTCTCTCAAAATTACCTTCTCTCTTTTGAAAATTCTCTTTCTCCAAAAATTTATGGTCCTTCCCTAAAACTTTGGTCCATTGAAAATGAACCCTCAATTGGTGATAAGGAGTTCTCTCCTAAAATCGGGTCACTAATTTTTCATTCACTCGAGAGGACTCCTTACTCACCAAACTTTAACTCCTATTAACTTTTCTTTATCTTTTCTTTATCTTTTCCATGCACATTTATTGAATTATAAAATAACTTTATTTAATTTTTATATGACTTCTCTTTTTAATTAATTTATTGAATTTTAATCTCATGCATGCATTATGCAATTTTGAAACTTTTAATAAATTAATATCTTTTTCACTTCTTAATTTATTTTTGAACGTTAAATGATAAAATATTGTTAACTTAAATAATAACAATATTTAGCATTTATTTAAAAATGAACTCTAAATATATTATTATTAAATAAAATAAATATAATCATGTTCTATAATTATTCTTATAACTTTTATCTTCAAATTTAATTCTTTTTATTTAATTAATCTTCCAATTAATCAAATTAATTAACTATTAAAATATCATAATAATCTTCTTTTAAATTAAATCATTTAATTTGACTTAATTAATAGAAAAATCACCAAGGACTCATAAAATAAAATATGAAAACCCATCATAGAAAAACATATGCAAGATCAAACTAAAGGGTTATAATCACAAATTAACATCATTCAATGCATTCGAATGGTAAATAACTCAAATAGTTGTCCTAATTTATTTTTGGACAAATGAGTTAAAGGTTTAGGATTTGGACTTAAGAATTTATCTCCCCTCTCTTACCATTGAGATAATGCAATATGGTACGCTCATCTTGGCAATTTAGAGAAGTCGACACTTGGTACTTGCAATCTGCATAAAATCTACACATGTATAAACACAATATTCCAAGCTAAACAACCAATGGTAGGAAGTAGTGCATCATGTAGATCTCAACTAGCAGGTGACTACAACTCCCTTCCTTAACCACATCAAAAATGTCATACATAAAGAAAACATACATGCACACCATACACATGCAATATGGCGTAAGTATCCATAAGAAAACACATGAAAATTCATTTGACTAATCATCATCAATAACTAAAAAATACTGTAATAATCATCATGCATACATGAAGTATAGAGTACCAAGTAATCTCATCATAAATCACTAAATTTGAAACAATATCTGATAATCTCAAAATAATGCTACTAATCTTCAAGCATAAAACTAGCCTAAAAGAGTTCGGCAATGATAACAAAAATGTAAACTAGGGGCAGGTACTACACTTATAAAAGAAACATGAATAGAGGCTATAGTAGGCTGATGATTGGGCAAGTCAGTGAAGAAAGACATTAGGGTCTTGGAGCTAACTTCCCTCCCTATATCAAAATATTTTCAGCTCTTATGGCAACCTCATAAGCATTTGATAGAGTGTCTCCTCCCATAGATTGCAGAGTGGTAGCAATATCATTGTTGAAGGCTCTGTAAAATACAATAATGCATTACTAGGAGAGGGATTCATTGTAATAGATATTCTGTCCCATGTCTTTTGAAATATATAATTAAAATTGGTCATATATTCATGGGGGGGCCTCTTGATAGTTGTTCAACTATTCTAAAAGTGATAGATGATCACTTTTATCCTCAAAATGCTTGTGCCCCTAATTGATCCCAATCAGTAATAGGGTTATGAGGCAAACCCCTATACCATTGTAGTGTCTTTCCATTCAAGGATGAGGCTAGAAGCCTGACTGCTACATCATCCTCAGTGATATTATGAATATTACAGATGTTAGACACCTCTTGAATATGTTCAATAGGGGAAATGGAGGTTTCACCAGTAAACTCAAGTATACTTTTAAGGGCTGATACTAGTATGTCATGCCTTTGGGTTAATAGAAGGGGGATCTCACCATTAAAGGTAGCGAAATCATGAGCTCTAGCCATGCAAGAAAGTGTTCTATTGATATGAGAAGATGGTGTTATAGGCTAAGACCTAACAAAAGGAGTGGAGATAGATCTTCTAGGGGTATGTGTTACTATCACACTCCTAACTAGTGATAGAGATACTCTAGCCTTTCTTCTTGGATTAGAAAGAGAAAGATCTTGGTATTGGAAATTACCTCAGGAAGATGCCCTTATGTGTTTCTTGGGCATGAATCACAACAACTTTGGTCTAGAAACTAGATTGTGCTTGAAGCTTAGAGTCACCAAGTAATTTTGAACAATGAGCCTCTTGAAAGCTTTATATTGAAGGTAGTACTATCTCCTCAGCATGAACATGGAATCTTCTTGACATTAGTGAACTTTAAATGTTTAAATATATGGTCCCACTAGGTATGCCAAAAATTGTTGTCACAAAAGCTTACACCCTTGTCCAAAGTTTTTACCTAAGGGCAACCTTGTGAAACATGGAAACAACCTGCAAGCTATGGGAATTGAACTATGAGGTTGAGTCTTTAGAGAAGGCTGACTTCCTCTACTATTAGGATGCACTTAAACTATTCTTGAAGAGAAAAGAGAGAAGGAATGCATGAAAGTAACTACCTAATCTATTCTAAAGAGGTGATGCACCAAAATAGGGTGTTTAGACCAAACTCTACCCTACACATACATGCACAGTACCATTATAATGATAGTCCAAGAATATACAAATTTAGACCTTCTTTAATCCATTAACGACATATAAATTAGACAACCATATGAGCAACACAAGCAAAAAAGCTTCACTTCTTATCATTTACAAGCCAAAAGAGGTATAGGAATGCAGATTATTTATAGTACATCAAAGAGAGGTACACATAGCTTGCACAGTACATCAAAGAGAGGTACATATATATTCATAGTACATCAAAGAGAGGTACACATAGCTTTCACAATACATCAATGAGTGAAAGAGATAAGATAAGATGCCATATAACTCAGAAGAAAAGAGGAGATTTATAGTCTCATGCCAAGGAAATACCAAAGAAACAAAGAAGATCTGACCATAAGAAAGAGTACAACATTTTCCTTTATAGTGCAAGAATAACTTAGATAACTTCCATTGTAAGACAAAATTCAACCACTACAATCAAATCCACAAAGAATAATCACTACCAAACTAGAAAGATCTGATCACAACATGAATCCATGCATGAGAAGATCACTTCTTCACCAAACAAAGCTCTAAGAGGTTAGGAATGATGGTAATTAACTTTTGACTAAATGGATGGATCAACAGGTGGTGGAGCATCTCTTTGCATTTATTAGATCTAAAGAATGATGAAAGTGGTTGCAAGAGATTAGAAAGATTGGGTTCATAATCAAGGAGCTGCTTCTATTGTCATTAATTTTGCCAAATTTAGCCATGTTATTTGGTCAACTAGAGTTTACCATCAAGCCTTGCCATGTAGACTAAATATTTCCTACCATTCTACCACTCTATTGGCAATTCAACTTATACTTTGTGTTTGACCACCCACGATCGCAACCTCGCCACCACCCATTTTGAATAATAGTTTCTACTATTGAAACCACATCCCATTGGTTATCACTACTTTGGTACCTACTCCTAACATTCTTCATTGACCACTTTGACCCTACAAAGGCTCAAATTCTGATGATATCCACATTATTGCCACCTTAACCTAAGGTTCCTTTTTTACTCTTGCAACCAATTGAAATAAGGGGAATCAAAACCTTAAAACATATCCACTTGTTAACCTCCTACAATCATGCATTGGCCATAGATCTGAAAGATATAATGGTGCAAAATATATCTTTGAAGCATTAATGTTTTTCTCTCTCCACACTATCATGACTTAAACCATAGTGTGTTAACATAACTATGTGATTAGGCCAAAAAAAAGTAATTGTGTCCTCTCCATCTTGATCCTGGTTAGTGCTTAACCACAAGAGCTATCAGATTTCCACAATCCATCAATGTTGATATTTGCTATCTGGATTTGATTGTGTGACCAATTTTTTACATCAACATTTCGGATCACACTCTGCGATCCTTCTCTTCTATTGTATGCATCTTGATGATGGATCACGGAGTGTGATCTGAAATGTTGATGTAAAAAATTGGTCACACAATCAAAACTAGATAGCAAATCTCAATGGTTCTTAACCAACTGTGACTATGTGAATCACATGGTTGCAACTTAAAACATTCTAAGGCATAGTATAAAATATAGGCAATTCTAAATTAAAACCTTTAGGTGACCATTGAGAAAATTATAATTTGAATTTTATTTTCTAGTGGGAGGGAATTTTGGTTAATAGGTTTTTGAAGGTTGTGTGGTCTTCATTGTGATGAAGGATATTCACTTCAATAGTTCTATTGTTGATTAATTTTTGTATAACACCTTTAAGGGTGTAAAAATTATTGGTTAAGTGGCCCCTATTTCAATGGTAGGCACAAAAGTACTTGTCACTCCACCATTTTTGTTTAACTTGTGGTTCATAGGACTTGGCCTAAGGGAGTAAAATGATTTCATTAGCTAGGAGTGTTTGCAATGCACTCTCGTAAGACACACTGATGGGTGTGTATATCTTAGGTATGTTAGAAGATTAGTATCCTCTTGGGGGAGTAGCTTGATTATAGGCTATTTATTGATTAGATGTCGAAGGAGTAGCCATGTTGCATTAGTAAAATGGATGAACATCATCTTGTTTGGGTGCATCTTGCATAGTACTGACATTGGTGTTATTAATGGTAGGATATTGCTAGTTTGGATGGGGTTGAGTTTGTGGTTTAACATGATTAGCCTCAACCAACCCATCATTGACCATTTTTTTTTGTTATTTCTCCACCATGACTTTTTCTTATTGGTTGACTGATTAGATAAATTGTGTGTCTATGAGGACTTGTTTGAGGAACCTTTGCCATCTTTTGATAGTTTAATAAAGTCATTACTTATTAGGTTTTCTTCTACTATAGCAATATTTTCTAAAGTAGTTTTAAAGTCTTTGGGCCCTTGAAGTTAGAGCTAGTAATTCATAGATTTTGAGACACTATTGACAAAAAAAATTGTCTTCTCCTTGCTTGCAATGTCTCTATGGTACTAAGAAAACTTTGAATGATTCTTCATGGAGTTGTTTTGTATTGCACAAATCAATCATGGTAAGTTCCTTTTTGATATTATATGAATATTGTGCTATGAAGATTGAGGCTAATTGGTCAAAGGACTTAATGTTTGAAGGTAGCTTGGAGAACCACTCCATGGCTTGCCGTCTTAGGCTTCTAGGAAATAACCGCATTAGGTAACTTGTATAATGGAAAAATTTGATACTTAGAGTATAGAACTATCCAAGGTGATCTTGAGTATTAGATGTACCAAAATACTTATCATATTTTGGTAATTGCATGTTTTTTGAGAAGGGCATGAAGGTGATACTTTTGTCAAATGGGAGTGGACACACCTTTAGGTTGAATCTTGCAGGCTAGATCTTCCCTCTTTTTATCTTTTCCATTTCTAGTTGTAAGCCTTGTAGTTTTTGTGTAACAACATCTAATGGTAATTCTTCTTCATCCCATTTAAAATTTGTAATGTCAAAATTAGATGGTAATTTTCCACCTTTCTATGCTAAGGCTAGTAGGTAGCATTCTTTGTATCTTTCAAGTATTTTGTCCATGATATCAACAAGCTCATGATTTTGCTGAAAATCCTCAATTTTTGTTTTGATATTATTCTTATCCCACATGTTAGATGAGTCCAATTTAAAAAAGGGTTCTAAGTTCTGATTGAACAAGGTTGATTCGTGGGTATTAGTATTTGGTGAAAAGTTGGCAAGTATGATAGGCTCACTAAGGTTTTGAGATTGTGTGCATTGATGGTTCTCTTAGCTATTTGAGCACTCACTCATATAGGTGATCATTTATATTTTGTGGCTACACTATTTTTTCATAGTGGCATGAAATGTAGATGGGATTCCTTTAGTTCATATGCATTTTGACAATATGAAAATTTCTTTTAGACCATTGTTTGTTAAGAAATAAGCTATGTTTGAAAAGGATGTTTGACAATATTGATAATGGTTAAATTCAAGCTCACGAAGTCAAGTAGGGAATAGATGTGCATTTCCAATTCATTTCTAACTTGATATGTGGAGCTAAAGTTACAATAATTATTGGATAGGAATCTCTATTTGAGTTACAACATTGCTTGTTTGAAAAATGGTGACAATCAATTTTTGAATCTCTTAATTTGGCAGAATGTTGACAAGGAAAAAGGGTATTCAAATCTATTATTTATTTGTAAAAATTGAACATGTAGATAGCCTCTATTTTAGGAGTTTCCTCAAATGTGTTACTAAAAATCTTAATGTGCTATTTCAAAGGTTGTATGCACTATTTTATAGTTCACCAGGCATTGTTTTGCAGTGTATATGTGCTATTTAAGTCTTCAAATGCACTATTGTTTGAGTCAAATGAACTATTATAGAAGAAAAGTATGACATAGAAAGGGGAAAATTCATTTTTTAAAGCATTGGATGTGTTATTTCAGGTTATTAAGAAGTTTTTGAGCTTGGTTTTGTATCAATTTGTAGTTTCCTCTTCTCAGAAGGATTGTGATCTAAAGGATTATGATTGTTATGTATTAAAGTAGACACATCCAAACATAATTACAGTAGAAACAACAATGAAATAAACCTACAGACACCTAGAAAATAAAAGAAATGACTTCCTAGTAAGGTTGTCTAAGGCTAGTGACTATTGAGTTTTAGTGTTTGACCAATGATGTTTGAATTTACCTATCTATGATAGAGAGCTTCCTACCAACACTAAGGAGGTTTGGTACAACCTCTTGTGATACTGCTAGAGGAAAGCTATATTTGAAATACAGTTGGTTTGCATTTGATTAAGAATGCAAGATTAGAAGGCATTCTCTCTCATTAGCCCTTCTATGACCGAATAATCTAGCTAGTAAAAAGAAGGAAAAGAAGAAATCAAAAGTAGGTTTAGGAGTTTGATCACTCTAGAAGAGTGAGAGCATATCCCTACTTCTTTGATCTCCAAAACATGATCGACAAGGTTTGTTCAATTCTACACCCTTAACTATAGAAGACAAAGGGGCTTCTAATTTGGCTAGGTGTTTGTTCATTCCCTATTTGATTATTACTGACCCTTATAGAAGGTTTGGCATTCTGATCAACTCTTGTAAGTTGAGAGCATAGGCCTACTTCTGATTAGATTAGTGAGATCAAGCTTCCTATTTAAACTAGATTATGAATTTGGAAATACTGCAATCTAATTGACGAGGGTCTAGGTCTACTTATTTAGTTCGATTCTAGCTAAAGCTAGGTGCATTTTTGAGGGTCTTCATTTTTGCCTCATGGTTTTAGTAACCTAAGAGTCCTTGTCATCTTAGAAGAGGTCTACAAATAACCAACAATCAAATTTGAATGTGTGAGGCCTCACCCAATCTACCCTAGCATAGATGACATAATTGCAATATGACACTTCTAATTCAAAATTTTGATACACTTTTGAGACTATGGGGTTAGGTAATTTTAATATCTACATTTTGATGATCCACACATAGGTCTGAACATTAGGACCTTAATGATACAATTAATGATTCCCTTCATGTTCTAACCTTTTTCAATTGCTTTGATAGAAGCTAAATGGTAGAAACACTTATAATATGAAATTTTAATGTTTAAGTAGAGGTATATTACTTGCATTTTGATATTCAAGATTTGGATAATTTGACATTATTCAAGACTTGGATGGATAGTGGCTTACTTTATCTATTAATTTTGACACATATAGTAGTGTTTCGCATTTATGATATGTACTAAGAACCTAATATTATGAATGGGATGATTGAACAAATATGACTACAACTTTATAAATGGCAGGATAGAAATTAGATTACGATATGATGCAAAAGGTTAATTTGATTATGATGATTTATGATTTAATGTGATATGAAAATTTTGATATTCTAACATTTCAAATGATTTTTAGGAAATGATTAGGAGAAGAAATTTATTTGAATTATGTTAATATGGACTACGTAACATTTGAATTTATATGCATTTATGATATGTATTTTATATGACCTCCTTGGACTACTGATACTTGAGTTTAGTGTGCAGAAAGTGGAACCATGTAAATTTTTGGGGGAAACAAGGTTCGAATCAATGTGAACATGGTTTAGCCAAGGCAAATCTTTGGAAGATTCAAAAGCCTCATTGTGATGTGTTTTATTTCATGAATGTAAGCTTACTTGTATGTGAAATTTGTAACCTCAATGATGCATTAGGGACATGTCATGATGATGTGGAATGTGCATTTATGTGTCACTTGACACTTTTGGATTTTGTGGTTTAATGACATGTCATCTAGGGTTTTGGTCATGGTAGCATTTTACCCTAAAACTAATTACCTTGTTAATGATTAAGAAAACCCACTTGACAAGGGAAAGGATGGGTCACAATCAAAGGAAATTCGAATTTGGACTTGACTAGGGTTTTGAAGGGTCATTAGGTGGTCCCAAAGTGTCTTTTGTGTGAAAATAAGCTACCCATATGATAGTATAAAATGTTAGAGACCTAATTTTGACCATGATAGTGCCTAGACAGCCTAGGGGGGCCCTTTACCAATGCCTTCTTCCACCAATTCTAAAATGGAGTTGTCACATGAGCTCTTTCCAAAGTTTCCACTAAGTCAAAAATATCAAACTTAGGGGGAGACAAGTTTGTAAGAGGAAGTGGCTTGGTGTTTTTGCTAAAATAGTTAGTGGGAAGGCCTTTTTAGAGAGTCTTGGACAAACTAGTGGGGTGTTCACCCACTCTCTAAGTTTAGGGACTCTTAGAGTTTGGAAGCTTGGAGGGAGCTCTTCTACAACCTTTCATTACCATTTTTCAAAGGAATTCAAGTTTGGTGTTCTTAACATGTAGTTAACTTCTTCCATTTTGAAGTTGATTGTTGTTATTGCATTCATGAGTATGTAGGTATGGAGAATAGCATTATAAGAAAAATGTGTGGTATCATCTTGTATCATGTTGTGTTGTGTTGTGTGTAATGAGTATGAAGTTTGGATTTTCATTGTCCTCTTATTTTTTTGAGTTTCCATGATTTTGTGTTTGAGTGTTGTTGTGGGTGTGAGGGCTTCACTCACCCTTTGGGAAGGGAAGAAAAGTCTAGGGTGAAGAGCTTAGTTGGGCTTTAAATATAGTTGAGAACCTTAGAGTATGTCCTCCTTTGTATGCCATATTCATTAATATCTTGCTTTGGGGGTGATAAGGAAAAGATGGTGTAGGAAGGAAGTTTATGGAGTATGGGTTTCAAGGAAGCTATAACTAATGGTAGTATGTTTGGAGGAGGTTTGTGGAAGTCTCAAAAGGGAATGTAAATTGTTAATTTGTGAAAGCCCCAAAAGAGCTTGAAGATTGTTATTGCAGATATGGTATGATATGGCAAGTCTCCTATTTAAAAGCACACCTCCACCCTATCTTCAAGGTTCTATTGGTGAACCATTGTGAAATACCCTTGGGATGGAATTGTTCAAGTTTTGTAATGTAATGTTTATGCATGTGTGAGTTTGGAATGAAACCTAGTTTGAATCTTGTTTCTCCCACTCGGTGGGTGGCTTCATATAAGCCTAGGATGGGAGGTGAGCCTACATGGTTCCAAGTTTTGTGTTGGTTTATAGGTTTTAAAAAGATGGCTCTTATGAAGATATTAGGGTTTCACTCTTAGTAATGTTGAAAGTCAAGTGTGTGGAGAGACTAATATTTCCCATTTCATCTCCTAATATGTTGTGATGTTAAGTTTCCTTCATTGTTCATTATAATGCAAAAAGGGATTTACTTCTTATTGCATAATTGTTTTAATTGTGTGGAGTGGAGTTTTGAGAAAATTGTATATAGTTGTCTTTGCAAGGAAATATTCATTGTGAGGAAAGACATGTTAAAATTAGATGATCAAGCTTCTGCACATATGAAGATTTATGCTTTTAGTTTAAAGCTAAATCTTATGGGGTCTTCACATAGGATAAACCTTGTAACAACTATGCAAGGTAGATTGAGTAAAAATTATTGTAAATTCCCATTATGATATTTGATGTAATATGGAGAAGTTATGTAAATGAGACACTCCTTCTTATGTTGATCTATAAATCAATTAGTATAAATATCTCATAGTTGTTGTGTGGAAGATCATTATTTATCTAGTTGACTAAATTTGAAACATAAGTGATTGACTTAAAAAACCATATGTTATAGGTTTGATATAGTGGAAAGAAAGTTATTATATTTTGTTAGTTCATTGTATATGCATGGAAATTGGTTCATTTTTTTTCAATTTTTAATAGATCCTTAGATGAGATAGATGCTATAGTGATATCAAACTTGCAAATTAAAAATTAGTAAGGAAGTCAAAATCAGATCATTGACAACTCATAAACATGGCCTCCTAAAATGAGAAAGGAGGGAAATGCATTAAATTGTAGTGAAAATCCTCCTATAACTACACTTTTTATTCTCTATAATTTGTATGAGGATAAGAAATTAAAGTCTCTCCTAATATAGACCAATATAATATTCAAAAGGAATATACCTAGGATCTTCATTATAGAGCACTAGTAAAATAATCACTCCCATCTAAGAGACAAGAATCAGATTAAAATAAACAACTACCTAGGGGATAAAAGTATGTCTACTCACCTTGGAATACAAAAAAATACCCTTCCCTTGAAGACATACCCATGAGATTAAAGTGCCTTTTCACCTAACATAGGTCAAACACAAGAAGAAGAAAATTTAAATACTCATAAACAATTTTGGGCGGGAGGGGTGGGGGTAGGGTTGACCTATGTGTCCATCCTTCTAAAGGCTAAAAAGAAAATAGTATAACTTAAATATGGGGAAGGGATAGTGGTCCCCACCCTCCTAAGCACATCATACTCCCTTTTAAAATAATTAGGTGCATGTGGCATTATTCAATGTTGACTCTTGCTTGGGCATAAGTCAGAGACTTATCCCTAGTTGCCTCCACTCTTGGAATAAGGGAAAAGGAACCCATCTTTGGGCCTACCACTAGAAATGGTGTAGCCTCCTAGGGATGGGAAAGGGTTGGTGTTAGGGGGTGAATTTAGTAGGCAATCATGTTTTTTAATTATTTTATTTTGTTATTTTAACCTTGGAAAACTTGTAAGGAGGAAGTGGGTAGAGGGAGAAAGGGTAGGATGGGTAGGTTAGACTTAAGAATAATTTAATAGGTTTAAATTAAGTTAGTTGTTAGTTAAATGCTAAGATGAGTTAGTAAATGGATTAAGTATAGGTAAATATTAAGGGGATTGTTAGCTTATAAATAGTCAGGATAAAAAAAAGAATTACTAAGCCAAATATGTATGGTTGTTCTTATTTTATCATTTTAGGAAAGTCTTGGAAAGTGGTTAGGTAGGAAGTCAGGGAATGAGTTAGGGGATGTAATAATTAAATTTGTAATTAAATTTAGTAATAATTAAATTTGTAGTCAAATTTAGTAATAATGAAAATTATATTTAATATTCTAGTTGATTTAGTAAAGTATAATAATATAGTTATGTTGAGTGAGAAATTGGTTAATGAGATAAGTGTAGACAAGGTAGTAGTTAGTTAGTTGTTTAGTTGTTCATGCCCCTTAGTTTATATATAAACTTGATAATCAAATCAATGCTATATAATTGAAAACTAATAATAAGGTTCTAGAGAAATTTAAAAAATTTAAAAGATTTGTGTGTGTGTGTGTGTGTACATACATACCTCTCCAATAGGTAAAATGATGGTATAGAATTAGTTAGAAGTTTAACGAAATGACAATGTGCAAGAGCTCATTAAAAATTGTATACCTAAATAAAAGAAAATAAAAATAAAATAATAAAATAAAATGGAAAGGGGATTGGCCTAAAACATAATAAGTTAAGGACACTTTATAAGTGCAAATATATATATATATATATATATATATAAACACACCTACCCACTCTCAAAAATTATTAAGTTTTTGAAAGTTATATGGATGTAGGATTGGCATTTACATTATCATTCACACACGAATTGAATTATTGCAACTACAATGGCACAAAATTTTACTTCACATTCATATATGTAATGTCTTACTACCAGGATTGTATTATAGAACCAAAGTGAGAACATCACCTAGCTCCTATTTTATAACTTAGATTTTAATGAATGATAAAAAAAACTAATTGGTCTCCCTTAGAAACTAAAGTCCAAAATTTCATATGAAAAAAAAATTCTCCCACTTCACCTAAAATTAATTACCTCCAACTAAATAATTAAATAAAGTAACATTATGGTATCCTCAAAGGATAAGAATTGTTATATTCTTGACACCCCATAGTTCGATAGAATACTCACAAGAAAGTATAGGCTTGCTTATGTGTTGCCCTTTAGTTCACTTTTTTAAAAAAAAATTGTTGGTTGTGTTTTGCCTTGTAAATTTTGGGCATGACAGAATGTTAGATGCAATGATTAATAACCTATATTAGATGTGCTACAAAAAATAACATGTGCATCACATAAAGATGTAAATGCGCTAGAATAATAATCAATTTTAATATAAAGAATGAAAAAGCTCTATAGGATACTACAAATGGACTTTAGGATAAGACAAATGCACTACAAAAAGATTTAAAAGTGTTACATAACACTTCAAATGCATTAAAAGACAAGTAAGAAGCATTAAAAAAATATTTAAAAGCATTGTAGTGTTAGAAAAATTATAGATCTATTCTTAATGAGCTCGAGAACATCTTTGAAAGTTTGTTGATCTTGTTATAAAGCTTTTCAAATGTTGTAGAACCTCCAATTAGTGAGGTCTACACCAAAAACTAGAGAGAAATGAAGATCTAAAAGAAAAAGAAAAGATTAGCAATAAAACTTAAAGAATAGAGAGGCTTTAAGATGAAGCACTATAATGGGCACAAATTTGTACATAGTGAATTTATGTATTCATGAGACATTAGAGAATAGTACAAATAGAATAACAAAGAACTTATCTAGACCCAAGAACTCATTGTCAAATAGAGACTCTATGAACATCCCATGTTTCCCTAACTACAACCACTAAGATTTCTCTTAGACTAACATCTCAGTGACAATTCTAGAATGGAATTATGCTATGAATGTAAATCTACAAATGTCTATGCAAGATCTATGTGATAATGTAGATTACACGAGTATAATAACCCTAGAATGCTATGACATATGCATGCAATAGACTAAACAAGTGATAAATGATATCAAATGAACAACATAACAATGCTAAAAGGATACTAAAATGACATAAATTTTCTATAATAACAATGCTTTAACATGCTAATATGACAACTCTAAATACGCCTATAGTGTAGATGCATCAAACTTGGGTCCTTTTTCTCTTAGATTTCCCTCCTATTTATAGGATTTCAAAAGGGGTTGGGGTAAAGATCAAGATTTCACTTTTGCCTGGGAGGTAATGGTGAAACTATAAATATCTCATAAGGCACCAAGAGGAAAGGTCCAACAGACTTAGTTTGTGAGGATAAAAGAGGATTTTCATATTCTTTTAGATGTAAAAAGGGGGATTTTCACTTTTGTCAGGATAAATGACTTTATTGATTTAATAAATGCTCCATTTATTTTCAACTTTTATCTTTTCTTTTTCCCTTTTTTATTTCATTTTATGATTTTAAATTTCTTTTCTCCTCTTTTTAAAGTTGATTTAGATCCCTTGTGATTTGATAGGTGATTTGATTGATTAATGACTTGGTGTAATGATTGATTTAAAATTCTATTATTTTCCTTTGATTTTATCCTTAATTTGCATTATTTTATTGAAATTGTGTCGTTTTAGGTCTTTTCCAATTTTTGGGTTTCTACAACAATAGTCTATCATATTGGTATCATGATAGATTCTTTGGGCACAAGAGAGTACTAGCTACCCACATATAAGAAAATATGTTAAATTGGATGAAATAATCTCCACTCTAAGCTATCAATGTTGATGCTTCTACTGACATTCTCTTGGCATAGTTTCCTTCTATAAATTGAATGATGGTGAAGATGAATCCATCATTGACCGACCTATATTCAAGGCTCTTGAAGGTACTGTATTTTTATAATTTTGCAAATTTTAGAAATTTTTAACTAATAATTTGGCTAATAATTTAAGATTTGATGTAACCTAAATTGCCACATTTTTATTAAATTTAGTTGTAAAATATTTTAAATCACTCAATAATTTATTTTAAAAAAAAATTAAACTCAAAGATTTGCCACAATATTCAACACATGATTAGATTTGATTCACCTAAATTTTATATATTATCAAAGAAATTAAAATTAATTCACGAATAACTATCATAATTATTAGTTACTTTAGGGATATATTACCAAAATTTAGTTTTCACCATTGATTTAAAATATAATGTAATTAGCCTCACAATTTCTATGAGATAAAACATGTTCAATTTTGATTTGTAATTTTCAATGATGATTAGCAAACTTCCTATTATTATTGAGATTCGCCAATATTTTCTACTCAAAAATTATGATTCCAAAATAATCACCAATCTAAATAATATTTAAAATTAAAAAATTTAAGAGATTTGCTAATAAAAATAATCAAGTTTTTCAAAACAATGAAAGATTCACCAATAATTTATATATTTTTTCTGGAGGGGGGTTTCTTAAAGTTTACCCTACTTGAAGGGTACCTTCTCCACAAGTTGAGGATCTATTATGTATAACCATGCATTTTCATCATGCATACTCCCTTCCTAACCAACCCTAGCTAATTTATTGGTCTTAGTGCTGGAAGATATACAATGTAAGAAGTCATGTAGAAGCAAGGGTCATTCTTTACTGAAATTAGCTACTCATCCAGATTGTCACTAAGGGTAGAAGCCCAATCAATAGGCATCTTCCCCATCTTGATAGTATCGAAAAAATTTACCATCCATGTTTCTAAGTGACCACTTTTAGGGAGGCCCATGGCTTTACTCAAAAGGACTATAGAGTGTTGAATATCATCTATCATGTAACCTCGAGCCACATCAACCCTTTCACTTCTCTGGCTCAATGGTGTCTTTTCAATTTCCTTTTCTTCTAACTCATTTTCTCTATACCATCCATTTGTCATGTCATAAGTGATTTGTAAGTATTGATCTACCCATGGTAGATGAAATACCCTTTCAATGTTTCAAGGTCTAATGTACATGACAATTTCCATAGTCGTTCTTTTGACTACTTTCTATTCTGACACATAGTGGTGTGCTAGATTCGTAATCAAATTTGATGATTGGACTAATATAGGATGTGAGGCCATGTTTACTAGTCTACTTGTGATAAATGACCATAGCTAACCTCTCCTTAGTCTTGTTACATAGTAGTAGGAAAGTGTTCTAGTTGATATGTCCTAGTTTTATGTCTTGGATTTCTTAATGCTTATCTCCAAATTGGGTTTTCTTGTGTGCTCCTTGATACTTTAAGGAAAAAAGTTTTGGTGCAATCTTTACATCCATAGAGGATGAAGATGGTGCCATTTTATCTACACACAAGAGAAATATTGGTATTATTAATGATGAAATCTAAAGATGACCTCAGAAATAGTGATCAAACTGACAGACAATAGACAAAAATAGATGAAACTAACAGAATGGGCTACAAAAGTCCAATATGCACATGTGCATAGGGTGTGCACTGTACACCTTAGGAGTTTTTGTAAATGACATGAAATTGTATTGTGCATGTTTCACACATAGTGTATATGCACACTATGTTTGTGCTTGTGGAGTGACTCCTTAGGGTCTCTACACATAATGTAAATCTAGTGAGGATGAACATATGTGCATGTGTGTACCTTCTCTTTTGTGTTTTTACCTTTCAAAAGGTGTGGATGTAGTGGTGCACTCTTACAAATATGTAGAGGCTTGAGGGGTGCGAAGGTGTAGTCCTAGAGTCTCTCTAAGAGAACAAGTGAATAACATGAGGGAAGAGGGTTCTTATTTATAGGAGGGGGGGGGGGGGGGGGGGGAGAGGGGGTGGGGTGTCTGAGGAGTGTGCACACCTCTAAGGGTGCACCAATGCATATGTACACATCTCAGGTTGGAGGTGAGTGTGCACATTGCACACTCAGTGCACACTTGTACTTATTTAACCTTTGAAGCATTATTTTTTCCTTCTGATAGTTCTTGTACTTTCCTAATTTGATCCATAGAGGTGATTGAATGGGTTCTCTAAAAGGGATCTCATGGTTTAAAGAGGGAGACCCCATTTTGAGTCAAAAATGGGGTGAACATTATAAAAACCACAACAAATACAAACCCTTCACATAATAAACATTGTTAGTATAGTTCTTACAATCAAAAGTAATTGATCCTTATCCAATTAAATATGACATCTTATCATCATCCAATCAATTAGGACCACCATCATATTTTTCAAGTGAAATAAAATTTCTCTAATCTCTAGTCATATAATGAGAATGGAAAGTCAATAAGCCATTAATTATTTTTCCTTATAACATATAAATTTTTGACCCTAAAGGAAATCAGGTACTATCAATTAGTGCAAAACATTTACTCATTTACTAGGCACAATTGGTCAGTCAAAACTATGACCAAGATACTCTATACAAGTCAAACTATGTAAACAAAAAGTATATATAATCAATTGTTTACATGAAGTAGTTACTTCCAAGGAGATCAAGTGTCACTGAGTATATATTGGTTTCCAAGGCAACACATGAGCCAAGTGATATAGAATTTTAACATTTTAGTTAAACCTAAGTATAGTTGAAGTTGAGTGAAAACATGAAGAACCAGTATGCACCAAGCATTAGAAAGTTATATGTGTGAAGTAACATAGTTTTGTGTAACTATTTGGAATGACATGAAAACTAATGTAAACCATTATTTTCTAATTTGGAAGTGTGTTCTTAATATTGAGGAGTTAATCAAGGAGTCAACTACACATATAATTGAGGATCATTACTCCCTATGTAATGAGATCAAACAATAAAAATATTAGGACTAAGAAGAAAAAGGAATGAATGTAGATCATTGATCAAGATCTAAAAGCTTCATTAGATGGCTATTTAAGGATGGTTTTAGATCTTATTCATGTGGTTGTGAGTTTGAAGTTTGGATTCAAAGCTAAAGGTAAATTTGGTGGAGTTAAGTGTTAAGGAGTAGTAAGTAAACAAGAAGTGCATCTAGAAGTTATTGAAGATCTCTCACAAAGAGGTGATAGTAGAATGTAAAGAGAAAATATGTCATCAAAATTCAACTTCAAACCAAAGGATAAAGGTATTGCTGCATTTTAATAGGTTTTTTAAGGGTGAATCTCTTAATAGAGTGGTCTAAACATATCTATGTGAATCTCCTAATAGAGTGCTCACTTAATTGTGTAGTTAAAACCCTTTAATCAAGGTAGACTCAACAATCTTGTAAGATCTAATAGGGAAGACCCATCACAAGGTAGATAATTAGAAGTGATCAAATTTTGTATCCCTTTAATAGGAATATTTTATTGCTACACTATTGAAGATTTTGTGGGTGTCATCCCCACTACATTTTTACCTTCACCTTGGAGGGTTTATGTATTACCAAATCTTTTTTTCATGTGTTGTATCATTTCTTACATGTTTCATTCATTTTATTATATGTTAGATCTGATATTACATGTTGATGTTCAAGGTTAAGGCAGAGGTATGTATGGTGAATTAAGTGTGGATGTGATTTATGTTTGAAGTGGTAGAGATTTTATGGATCTTGATTCACCCCCCTTTGAGAAACTTACTTTTCTTATTAGATTTCCAAAAATTGGTATCAGAAAATTGCTCTCTAAGGAAGAAGTCTAACCACTTGGAGCCAAATATCTTGGACATGGAATCCTATAAGTTGGGGAAGGTTATTAAGAATCAAAATATTGATTTGAAAATTTCATTTGAACAAGACAAGGTTGTAAAAAAGGAATTGAATAAATCTCTAAAGAGAAGGAGATGGAAATTCAAAAAAATGGCACACAATACAAAGAGGAAATCATTGAGGACTTATGTGATGAAGGCAGATCTAGTGAAACTGATGCATCAATAACATATCTATTAGAAAGGAATAAAATCTAGAATGAAGAGGTAAGAGCACTAAAAATGGAACATGAAACATAGTTAGTAATGCTATGTGAGGTGACTAAACAAAAGAAAAAGGATGAAGAAGGCAAGGTAATGATTGAAGAAGACAAAAGGCAGATGATTACAAGTCTTGATGAAAGGATAAATGAGGTATAGAGGCTGACCCACAATCAATTTGACATGTTCAATCAATTATTAAGTGCCAATAATGAGATTTCTAGGAAGGTAGAAGAGGTTGCAAATCTAAGATTTGAGAACAATCAACTGAAATCTAAATTGAGAGCTAAGAAGAAAATCATTAAAAGGATAAATAAACCTAAGAGGGCATGAGTCTACTTTATGAATAGATGAAAGTACAAAGAAGACCTCATAATAGTACTAGACTAGGTTATACCAAGTTCATATGATCTGTCAAGCAAGGAGAATCATCAAAGCATGGAGAACAAAAGAATGCTAAGAACAAGAAGCCTACATCATATCAGTGTGGAAAACTAGGCTATATAGAGAACATTTGTAGGAAGAAAATTGGTAAGTCAAATCATAAGCCTTATTTCAATGGTAATTGTTTCAATTGTAATAGGCATGGACATCAAGAACATGAATATAGATCAAAGACTAGTAAGATAGAAGTTACATCTAGATTTAAAGGCTATTGTCAAACATGTTTGAAGTATGGCCATAAGGAAAAAGATTGAAGATACAAGAAAAAGAAAAATAGGAAACCTAAAAGACAAGGAAACACTATAAATTGGGAATACAATACTTGGGTCAATTGTCAATTTTGTGGAAATTATGGACACATTGCAAAAAATTATGCATGTGTACATCATAGAGGAAGATCAAGGAACTAGACAAATTTTGGACCAATATGTTTTAACTATCAAAAGGTAGGTCATCTAAGAAAATACTATTGGCAATATGGCTAAGCTAGTAAGGTTAAGGGTTTTCATTTATGGAAACATAGAATTCTAGAATAGAAGGCATAACTTACAACTAAAGATTCCATGATTAGACTCAAAAAATTGTTTATGCATCAGATGGTTTAATATCTATATAGAGGTAATTTTGATATTGCAAAATATTCAATGATAATCAACATGTGTGTAGTTAGGGATAGGTAGAACATAGTGTCATGATGACATATCTAAGTGCATAGTTTAGTACAAATAGTACAAATGAAGTTACAATTCAAACACCACTAAATGTAGTAAACTCAAAAGAAAAGAGCATAGAAAAAAAATAGGGATAAAGAGTTAAGGGATTATTTTTGTAATGAAATAATTACTAAATTAAGTGGGGATGACATCTTAGATATTTACCCTAAGTTATTATGTAATGTGTGAAAGAATCAAACCAACTACACTAGATTTTTGTGAAAGAAAAGAGTATAAGTAAAGAGATCACTACTTAGGAGATGTGTAAAGAAATGTAAATTTTATGTTATGCGAATGTAAAGTATATGGTGTATATATGAATTGAGTATGTGATATGTGAACTTGTATGAGATATCTATGATGCAAATTCTTATGTAAGATCATAGATATGTGAAGTACAATAGATAGAAGATAAGAGGTTATTGTATCTATCTTGTTTTTTTTAAGGCACTAAATTGTGTAATTGCATGTTTGGACAATGGGCTCTTCTTGCATACATATGTACTTGTAATACCAACTCCTAATAGGGTTGAGGCTTTTAATAGGGCCTAGTCCTCTAACAAGGACCAAGACACTATATGTAATTCAAAGACTCCTAATAGGATCAATATCCTTAACATGATTCTTATGTTTACTTGATCATTTTGTGGGTGCCATTGCATCAGGGTTTTCCCTTGGCCAAGGTTTCCCTAGTTTAAAAAAATGGTGTTATGAGTTCACTTTGAGTATGGATTTATTTATTTTTCAACATTATTGGTTTACTTTCATATACATGCTGTAAAGTATTTAATAATATCCACTTGTGGGTAAAGGTTTGTAAAATACTAATTCACCCCTCACCCCTCTTAGTATTATCTATTTCTAACAATTGGTATCAGAGTTTAGTTACTCAGAAGAGGCTTAATAGCTTGAGTAAGATCTTTATAGATATGAAACAATTGAAGAAAAATCTTGAAGAAGCCCTTAAGAAAATTGATCTTCTTATAGAAGAAAGAGACAACTTGAAAGAAAGGTGTGAAGATTTAGAATATTACATTGGAAAATTGAAACATAAGATTGATTATCTAAAATATAAAAAAGTATCAAAACACAGGATTAATGATAGTGATGAGGTAACAACCCTTAAAAAAGAAAATGAAATTTTGAAACATGAAGTCAAAATTGTTAAATTGAAGTTGAGTCTGAAGAAGGATGATGGCAAGTTTGATTTAGATATGAAATCTAAGAATGCAGATCTAAGATCCCATCCAATTCAAGTAACATCTAAATTAGATTCTATCAAAATAGAGCATGAATAATTTGAGAAGTACAATACCATTATGAAAAGAGAGTTAACCAAGGCTAAGAAAAAATTGTAGAATCTTTATTCTAGTAGTGGGAAAATTGATGAACTTTTATTCTATCAAAGTTCTTCTTATGATAAGACAAGTCTTGGATATCTTATTGGAGAAAAATTAGCAAAGAAAATTGAAGTTAGGAAGGAACTAGATCTAGTTATTGAAACTCCTAAACTTAAGGAAAATGATCAAAATGGGATTAAATCAAGAAAGTCTATAGAAGTACCTAAAAAAGTAGAGCAAGTCAAATTGAGAAAAGTGATGAACCAAAACAAATAGACTAGTTGAACCACCTAAGGAGGCTAGACATGAATTCAAAGGTAAATGTTTTATATGCAATGAAGTTGGTCATATGAAGAGATATTGTATAGGTAAGTCTTTTAAACCTATTAGTAATTTCTATTGTTATAATTGTAATGGTTTTGGACATAAAGCAATAGATTGTAAGAAACCTAAGTTTGATAGTAATAATGGAAATGTAGGTAATCAAAGAAGGAGATCACAAAGTAGATCCAATTATGGAGAAAGAAACTAGATTGAATGTTACAACTCTAACAACCTTGGACACATTGCAAGGAATTGAAGAACACCAAATAATAGAAATGGAACCAATCACAGAATGAATACACTTGTATGTTAGCTATGTAATAAATCTAGTCAGATAGAAAGACTTTGCAAAATGGATAGAAAGAATTTTAATAGGAATCCAAACTACAGAAGGAATAATAAAAGAAATGATAGAAGAAATGATAATATTAGTAATAATAACCAAAAGGAAGCACATAAAGAGCATGTTGAAGAATTTAAGGAAGCATTTATGAAAGTGAAAAATCCAAAAAGTACACATACACTCTTAGAAGAACTATTTTTTGATGCACTTGAAGAAAGAATGTTTAGCCATAGTGTGTGACTCATCTTATTTGAATTAAATACCTTTTATCTAAGATAGAGCATAAAAAAGATAGACTAGAAGATAGAAGTTGAGTTAAGAGTTGCAATGTTAACACAAGGTAGTAAAGATTACAAGGAAGCTCTAGTTAAGAGTGCAAGTCATTTGGTAATATCATGAAGGAGAATGAAAGAAAAGAAGTTTACTAGTTAACAAGAACAACTTTTGCAGATTTTGGTAGATGTGCAATCAATACAAAGTTTAATTTCAAAGATTTAAGGGATGCAAACAAGATTTTAGGTACCATTCGATCATGTGAAGACTTAAGTAGTATATTGCAAGTGATTTGACAATGAGTAAAGGGAAATTTGAAGTGTTAACAGTGTGAAGTGAGAAAACCACTAGTTTCACAAAATTTAGGTATTTTAAAAAGCTTTTGAAGTGTTTGAATCTATTGAAATGGAGAATCCCACTATTAGTGATGTTAGTGAGAGGTCAAGGTATGTGTTTAAAAAGAACCCATTCATATCTCAAGTAAATGATCCTCTAGGAGCATTTTTGCAAGTTCTAGAAAATGTTTTACACATAGAAGATTCATACATATATTGAAAACTTGAGAGTATTGGAGGTACATAGTTGCATTCATAAAGATTTAGACCTAGTGTGCTATGGAGACTTGTCATTGAAACAAGATTTCACATACCTAAAGAAATTGGACATTGTAAACCATATATTCTATACAGATTTTGACAACCATGAGTGGAGTGGAATCATTCTAAGCCACATTCATCAAGGAATGTTTAGGGTTAGAGATATGCCTATCATGATTGATAATGACATGATTCATATGTTAACTAGTTTGAGAAATGAAGGTAGAAACCTAGTCAATGAGAAGAATGTGAAAAAAATGGTGGAAACCAATCTAAAGGCCAAGTCACATGGTAGGAATATGAGGATTGATCTCATAAAGAAAATAGATGTAAGAGTGACCAAAAAAATCATTTGTTATAAAATGAATCATAGTTCAAGATTGAACTCAGTAACTACTACATTTTTACATACATCTTACATGATGACAACTAAGAAAGAAAAGGTTAATATGTATGACATTTTGAGGCATCACCTATTCAACAACATAAAGAAATTGAAGAAATCAAGAAGTGTGGTGTTTAGGTCTGAGGCACTACTGATATGTATCTATTATTCCAAATTATAAGAAAGTTCCCTAGTATGCTTGATAAGGAATGGGATAACAACAATCAATGCACCATAAACTTGGTGACCTACTACTATAGGAAATAGTCTAAGGAGATGATTGTAGAAGATATCATAAAATTGATGAAAAAATTCCAAGAAGTAATGAAGCAAAGATACAATATTTCACCCTCATTAGTGGAGAAGTATAAATAGGACACATGTTTCATGGTTGAGAGAGATGTAAATTGTATGGAGGTAGTTGTGCTGAGGGTTAAGTTCATAGGCCCTATGGTCTATGAATTGAGTGAAGAGATAATTGAAGAGTATGTGAAGATCACACTAGAGTCTAAGAAGGAAAAAGACACTTCCAAATGGAGAACCTATGCAAAGAAGATTAGAGAAGTAGAGAGAAATCTCTACAATAAGGAAATTAAGAAGAATTTTGAGAAGAAAATTGAAACAATTCTCAAGGAATTTGGGATGATCAGATAGGAATATGAAGAAGTGAAGGGTATAGCCTTAAAAATGAAGGCTAGTGGATAGAGTATGGTGTTTGTGGCCACACCTCTAGTAGTGGTAGGACCCTTTGAAATGGTAACCATAGTAGAGTCATCTTTGTAGATACCTACTATGCCTAATGCCATAGTTGCACAAGTGAAACCTTCAAAGGAGAAGAGACAAAATATTGAAGAAGAAGTACAGATTGTTGAGGAGAAATCCACCACTCCTCCTATAACCATAAAATCAAAAAGACTTAGCAAACTTAAGATTAAACCTATAGACTCTACAAGCAGGAAAAGGGTCAAGCGATAGGCCCAAGGACCTGGTAAGAGAAGAAAGTCTCTTAAGATTGTTGAATCAAAATCAAAAGAAACAAAGGAGAAAAAAGAGACCGAGGACAAGGCTACAGAGAAGGTGGTAGGTGAAACTAGAACTTTGGCAAGGAAGAAGGCATGGAAATCCAAGGTATAAAACTTAAATTTTTAAATCATTGATAGTGATAATTTCATTAAGTTGGATAAATACTATAGTATTTACAATAATATGGATAGGATAGAATTTGAAAATGCAGTAGTTAGAAATATAATTTTAAAGAATAAAATATTTGAGGATATACAAAGATGTATACCACAATATTTCTATAATAAATTGATAAATAAAAGAAGAAGGGTCATTGATGAAGACAAGACAATAAGGGAAAATATGATAATAAAAAAACTTTGTGAAGTCAACATATATGATGACTTAGTTAGTATAATGAAAGCTATTGAACCTTTGTTAAGAAATAAAAGAAGAACAATTCTTTTGATGGGAGACAACTATGAAGAAATCAATAAAGAAACTAAGGCAACCATCATCAGGTATATGCCATCTATGTCTACAGACACTAAAAAATGTGTGAAGGTAGGGGGAGAAATCCCTATGACTATTGAGCAATCCACTTTAATAGCAGAAATTGATCTATCTTCATTGATCTCTATTGGGTCAGATACCATGTAGATTGGTCAAAAAAAAGTAACTATGAACATCGTAGAAGATCCTTTCAAGGATCTTGGGCCAGAAATTGTTGGCAATATCACTAATTTCTTCAGCTCTAATGAGGAAGAGGAGGAAAAAAAAAGAGAAGTAAAAGAAGAAGAGAGGAGGAAGAAAGAAAGATTAGAAAAGAAACATAGAGAAGAGGAAAGAAAGAAGAAATAAGAAGATAAGAAAAAGAAAGAAATAAGAGGAGAAGAAAAACAAGGAAGATGAAGACAAGAAAAGGAAGGAAGAGAAAGAAAAGAGAAAGAGGGAAGAGAAAGAGGAGAAGAGGAAAGAAGAAGAGAAGAAGAAATTGGCTGAACAAGAAAAGAACACAAAGTAAGAGGAAAAGAAAAATAAGAAGGAAGCATAGGAGAAAGTGAGGAAGAATTAGAGGGTTGTGATGTAGGAAACAACATTCCAACATCTACTCAAGCATGTAAACACAGAAGTTGACAAAGTTATTTTCCAGCATGAGGCAGATAAATTTTGGGTCACACCTATGACAAGCATGCCACAAGTAACCCCTACACTCATTGTAGCATCTAATGATGATGATGATAAAAAAAGTCTCATACTGATACTCTTTGAGAAATCTCTTGGACAAGAACAAAATAGTCAAATCTTTGGAGAGGACTTTGGACAAAGTATTGGGAAGAATGAAAAAGGTAGTGTCTTCCAAGGTAACTAAACCTAACCTACACAAGAAGGAAAAATATATGGTGAAAGTGTTTTATGAGGATTTCACAACACTAATAGACATCACAAAAATTCAAGCATAGACATGGCATAATACACAACTATTTGACATAGTTTGTACAAATGTGTGAAATGATTTATAGTCATTGGATGCATGTATTAAGAAGTTGCAAAGTTGTCTAACATGAGGAAAGAATTTTTGCGAACCAATGAACTTAAAAGGGAAATGATGATCAAGAGATTCTCTATTCTTAAATAACATTTATCCCAAAAGATTAGAATAATTCAGAGGCAACTAGAAGATTATCTTACTAATAAGACATCATATGAGAAGGTTTCCTATACTAATTTGAATGCAGTAGAAGTGGTGTCCTATGATTTGTGTGCATTATTGAGTACCTTAGATGCACTAAGAGACTCATGGACCAAGCAACTAGAGATTAAAGATAGATTTTACATACTATTTTTCTCAACTATCTAGGTGAGCAACAAAAGGTATTGAAACTTTGACATGTACATAAGTTTTGACACCTTTGTCATTGATGTCAAAGGGGAAGTAATGTATAAAGGAAAATTGTATTGTAAAGAATAGAAAACATCAGTTATATACTAAGGGAGAGTGTTACTTTCAGGAGAGATAAGAATACGATGGTTATATGTAATGATCCACAATTTTGTAGTTTTGAAAATTTTATAAGGCCAATTTTGTCTTTTTTTTTGTAATCAATATTTTGGGAGCTTAGCCAATTTTACCATATGTTGCCATCAATGCCAAAAGGGGAGATTATTGGAAATATGGCTAATTTAGTAAGGTTAAGGTTTTTCATTTATGATAACATACAATTTTGGAATAGAAGGAAACACTTACAGCTAAAGTTTCCATGCTTAGAGTCAAAAAATTGTCTAAGTATCAAACATTTCAATATCAGTATAGAGATAATTTTGATATTGTAAAAATATAGTGATAATTAACACATGTGTAGTTAAGGATAGGTAGAAAAGAGTGTCATGATGATGTACCTAAGTGTGTAGATAAGTATGGGCAATACATATGAAGATGCAAGTCAAACACCACTAAAGGCAGTAAACTTAGCAAAACAAAACATACCAGAAATAGAGCGATAAAGAGTTAAGAAATTATTTTGGTTATGAAATAATTTTATAATTATATAGGATGGCATCCTAGATTTTTACCCTAAGTTAGTATAATGTGTGAAAGCATCAAGCTAACTACACTAGAGTTTTGTGAAGGAAAAGAGTATAAGTAAAGTAATCACTACTTGTGAAGTGTATAAAGAAATGTGAATTGTATTTTATGAGAATGTGAAGCATATGGTGTATATGTGAACTAAGTTGAACTTGTATGAGAGATCTATGATGTGAATTTTGATGTAAGATCAGAGATATGTGAAGTACAATAGATAATAGATAATAGGTTATTGTATCTATCTTGTTTTTCTTAAGGCACTAAATTGTATAATTGCATGTTTGGGTAGTGGGCTCTTCTTGCATACATATGTATTTGTAATACCAACTCCTAACAGGGTTGAAGAAACTCTTAATAGGGTTGAGGATTTTAATAGGGCCTAGTCCTCTTACAAGGACTAAGGCACTATATGTAATTCATAGACTCTTAATAGGGTCAATATCCTAAACATGGTTCTTTTGTTCAGTGGATCATTTTGTGGGTGCCATCCCCACCAAGGTTTTCCCTTGGCTAGGGTTTCCCTGGTTAACAAAATATGGTGTTATGAGTTCTCTTTGTGTATGGATTTATTTATTGTTTAACATTATTGGTTTACTTTCATATGTATGTTGTAAAGTATTTAATAATATCCAGTTGTGAGAAAAAGCTTATATAATACTGATTCACTCCCCCCAAGTATTATCTATTTCTAATAGAGACTGCATGAACCAAGCACCAATATAACTCAATGGATAAACCAATGGAAAGGCAAAGGTCATTACTAAATAAGTGAGAAGCCAAATGAATGAGACCTTGAGAAAGAAAATAGAAGAAGACAATAGTTCAAATGTTGAAGTTTTGATCACCCAATCTAATGTATTAGGTGATTCCTCCCACCTCAATCTAAGAAAAGGTATGTATGGAACTATATTTTTAATCTCTCTATCATACATCAGTTCCTACAATAATATGCATGAAAGTCCAAATTAACATGTTAATGGATTTATTTTCACTACATACCAAAAATAGAGGGATAAAGAGTTAAGAAATTATTTTGGTTATGAAATAATTATATAATTATGTAGGGATAACATCCTAGATGTTTACCCTAAGTTAGTATAATGTGTGAAAGCATCAAGCTAACTGCACTAGAGTTTTGTGAAAGAAAAGAGTACAAGTAAAGCAATCACTACTTGTGAAGTGTATAAAGAAATATGAATTGTATGTTATGAGAATGTGAAGCATTGTTGGAAATGAGAATGAAGTAACTGAGAGGGGGAGGGGGTGAATCAGTTACTACAAAAACATTTCATAGTCCCTTAGATGTCTAAAAGTTTGATCTATTTTACAGATTACTGAAACTTGATATTGCAGCAAATAATAACAATCATTAAGAACTGATATCAAAACAATTCAGCAAACTCAAACACTAGAGACACCAGATTTAACGTGGAAACCCAATATGGGAAAAACCACCAATGTAACTAGTTACTGTTTTTCACTCTTCTAAAGTGAGCCCTGTTAGGAGCCAACCCTGTTAAAGGTTACAAAACACACTGTTAGGTGTGACCCTATTAGAGGACTTAATCACCCTGTTAGGAGTGGCCTTGCTAGAGGTCTTTAGAACAATTCAACTGAACTGTCACCTTGTTAGAGGATTTATAGAATGGCTGTTAAACCAACTCTGTTAAGAGATTTTGAGTTCACTGTTACAATGGTTAGAAAGCAACAATGAAGTGATCTGATACAATATGCAACTTATCTTTGCTGATTACAGATCTCTGTTATTCTTGACTGAATCCTTACTGATCAAATACAACTTTTCAGCTCCTTCAATGCATCTAATCCTTCATCAGACTTTTCTCAACATTCGCCTTTTCATTTCACACTATAATGCACCTTCATAACTTTTTCACACACTTTTACAACTTGAATAACTCTATATATATATTTCAGATTATCAAGTCAACTCAAATAACTTGGAAAACAATTATTCCAATAGTCGGCTGAATTGCAAGATTTAACAAATCCCTTTACTGGTAGACCCAACACGGTAAACTCTGTTAAAAAATAATTCCTGTGTTAACCGACTGAGCCTGGTTAATACAGAGAATTCCATGAAATCCTTCAGTCGCCAAGTGAACTCGGTAAGCACTGAGTTCTTGTGATGACCGAGTGAGCTCAGTGAAACCAACTCCACTTTGATGACCGAGTGAGCTCGGTGAAAACTGACTTCTCCATCTTTCCTTCGATGACCGAGTGAGCTCAGTAAAAATTGACTTCTCCATCTTTCCTTTGATGACCAAGTGAGCTCGGTGAAAACTGAATTTTCCATCTTTCCTTTGATGACCAAGTGAGCTCGGTGAAAATTGACTTTTTCATCTTTCCTTTGATGACCGAGTGAGCTCAGTTATTATTATCTATTTTATTTTCTTCGATGACTGAGTGAGCTTGGTTATCATTGTCTGAACTCAGTTAACTGAGATTAAAGGCTGATATGACATTTTGTGTGACATCAAGGACAACACTATCCAACAAGCATATGGTGTATATGTGAACTTGTATGAGAGATCTATGATGTGAATTTTGATGTAAGATCAAAGATATGTGAAGTACGATAGACAATAGATAATAGTTTATTATATCTATCTTGTTTTGTTTAAGGCACTAAATTGTATAATTGCATGTTTAGGTAGTGGGCTCTTCTTGCATACTTATGTATTTGTAATACCAACTCCTAATAGGGTTGAAGAAACTCCTAATAGGGTTGAGGATTTTAATAGGGCCTAGTCCTCTTACAAGGACTAAGGCACTATATGTAATTCATAGACTCCTAATAGGGTCACTATCCTAAACATGGTTCTTTTGTTCAGTGGATCATTTTGTGGATGCCATCCCCACCAAGGTTTTCCCTTGGCTAGGTTTTCCCTAGTTAACAAAATATGGTGTTATGAGTTCTCTTTGTGTATGGATTTATTTATTGTTTAACATTATTGGTTTACTTTCATATGCATGTTGTAAGGTATTTAATAAGATCTAGTTGTGAGAAATTTTTTATAGAATACTGATTCACTCCACACCCCCCCCACCCCCAAGTATTATATATTTCTAATGGAGACCGCATAAACCAAGCACCAATATAACTCAATGGATAAACCAATGGAAAGGAAAAGGTCAATACTAAATAAGTGAGAAGCCAAATGAATGAGAACTAGAGAAATAAAATAAGGATAATATCTTCTGGTATGAGAGTGAAAATAGGTAATTCTTATATCAACCTAGCCTCTATTTCTTGACCATGGTGATTTGAGCTTTTTGTGATAATGGAGTACCTCACTTTAGATGGGAGATTTACTAAGTTGTATGGGTGCCATTTCATGTTGGTCAATCACTTTAGGCATGATATTAGGATCAACTTCCAATTTTACTTAATGCAGTCTCTTAGCATCTCCATTCAGGCTATTTAGAAAGACCCGACTGGTGAACATGTTTTCCATGAGGGTCTTATGGTCCTTATAATGAATGTGTTAAAATCTAAGAAGATTGCAAAACCCAGGGGTAATTTGAAAGGGGTAGACTATGATATATAAGGGAGTCTCCTAGAAAAGGGTTATGATTCAGATACCCAAGATGAAGCTAAGCGAGGTATGGGGAATTTGAAAAAGGGCTCTAGTTGTAGTTCTAGAAAGAAGAAAAAGATGGTTGTTGACTATGATTCTGACTAGGAAAGTGATTTCATAGAGGAATTAGTGAGAGATCACTATAAAAAGAGGAGTGGAGGTAAATGAAAGGGTATTAACAGTTTTCAAGATGGTTGGGCCTCTTCCCCTTTTGAGAGCTCACTGGTTGGAAATGAAAAGAAAATCTTTGAGGCAGTAGGAAAAGAGGTTATAGACTATGAAGAATGGAGATTCAAAAAATCAGGATGATGGGGAATAGGGGCATCTTCTAGATTTGGATGATAATACTGATGGTGGGTTTGGGTCATCCAAAGGTCTTTTTGGTAACCCTAGTATAATCATGAAGGAGATTGGTTTCTTGAAGCAACAAATGCAGATGCTTGGCAAGGAAGTAGAGCAAGTCAGTAAAAATGCTAGAGGTGAGCATATACTTGGCCAACACATAGATAGGCTTTTAGAGGTTATTGGGAATGTAGAAGAAGTTAAAAACCTTATGCAATAGATACCACAACTCAAGGCCAAACACAGGGTGTTGGATAAAGCGATTAGTGGTATTTAGAAGAAGGTGTCTAAAATGGAAGCTAAGTTGGGTAATTTGGAAAATTTGTTCAAACAAATGGCTGATAATATAGGTAACCTCTTGATGCAACTTGAGCATGACAAAGGGCAGGACTCCCCTTTAGTGGTAGAGAATCAACACCCTAGCAAATGCACCTGAGCTCATTCTAAGAAGAATGAGGAAGTGAGTAAAATGGACAAGGTGAAGGTCGTTGTTGAAAAATATGCATATTTTGGCAGATCAAGCTATTGACCCGATAAAGACTTCTACTTGGTTAGTTTTTTTTTTTTATGGCTATTCTTTTGCTATCTTTTCCAGCTTTTTCTTGGGTGACCTCATGGCTATTCTTTTTGGAGGTCTATCTCATGTTTCCCTATGCTGATTTTCTATGTTGTTTACTTATCTTGTTTATCTCTAGACTTTTGGTTTTATGTAAAAGGTTTTGGGTCCTTTAAAACCTATTTTTACTTAATCAAAACATGTTAATGGATTTACACGAACAAATTGAAAGTTCAAATTGAGTAATGTATTTTGATGCTAAGTTGAAGAGTTAATGATGACTGAACTCCAATATTATAGTCATGGAAGTGTTATGTAGCCGAGCATAATTGATGGTATTGAATGAGTCTTGGTATTAGTTGAGTGAAATAAAAGAAGGGAGACTTCTAAGTTTCCCAATATTGGCTAAGACAGTTGTATCTCACCAACTATATATACAAAGCATTGAAGAGGCCCTAAAATTGAAAGTTTCAAGCTATACAGTGAATTTTGTAAATCATTTTACGCATCTTGCATTCAATTTTTCATAGAGAAAATTTAGAAGAAGCATTTTATGAGCATTTGAGTTAGTTCAAGTTGGATCTTAGTGCATCTCATCAGTATTGGACATAAAGTGTGAGAAGTTATATAGAGGACGAGTTATGCAGGAGTGTGTATTTAAACCCTACATTGAAAAAATGGAATCAAGCTCATCCACAATAGAGAACAAACTGGCGTGAAATGTTAGTAATGCTCAATTGGTTAAAAATGATGCTTGTCCCTCACTTAAATTTAAATCTTATCTTGAAATTACAAAGAAGGGTGATTCTTTAGCTTCCTTATTATCTATTCCACCAAGTGTAATAATGATTCATGATGTGAGATCATGCTATATGTGCAAGATAGGAGAAGTTGGAGACTTTGAGTTGAGAGCAGTATATGAGAAGTTGTGAGCTAATGCAAAACTAAATGAAGAACACAAGAAGGTTGCCAAGAAAGGGTTGACTCATGCCCTAAATTTCCCAAGGAACTTCAAGATATAATGGATTAAGGTTGTTCTGAGCATAATTCACAATATGAAGTTATGGTTAGAGAAAGGTCTAGAGAACATTGCAAAGAAGACTATTCACCATGTTACATGTTATCATATTATGGATAGGGTTAAGACCATTGCCTTCCAAGGAAGAGATGTGATTGAGGCCAACACACAAGAAAATTGGAACAATAGAGGAATGAAAATATCTACCATTAATGATGTAGAGATTAAATTTACTATCAAAGTTATCATGTGCATTTTCTATTAGTCAAGTTGACCTGATATCATGTCATGTGTTGCAATAGGCTTGGCAAAGAATATTGTTAAGAAAGATCATAGTTATGACCTAGTAGACCTCCAACTTACCCAACTAGCAGAGAATTGAGGAGTATAAGGAAAGCAAAGAACAATCTATGTAAGTTTGGTTCTCTGATCTTTTTTATTTTCTTTTATGTGCAAAACTCATTTCTTACCATTGGCAATGTAGTTTGGGATAAAGAGAATCTAGCGAACCAACAAATTAATAAATTCATAAGTCAAATGGGAGATAATTTTGAGACCATTATGGATGGTTACTTTGAAGAATTTAAAAGGAAATGAAGAATAGGTCCAAGATACCATAATCCCTTGTAGGAAAATATTATGATGATACTTCTTTCTTGGTAGACACTAATTTTACTTATGCACAATAATTTTTACCTAGGGTTGCATGGTTGAGATCTCTACCTTTTGAGGGAAAAATTGATGAAGTCATAATAGAAATCACTGCATTGTCGGTTGAAGAAGTTGATAAGAATATTGAGCCATTTGATAGGTGTGAGTTATAAAAGGTAAAGATCACTATTTAAATTAATGCCCCTAAGATGAATAAGGTAAATGAATGCTAAGATTGAGAACTCGGAAAAGGTTTTGGGAGAAGGCGACAAGCAAGAGATGCCTTCACAAATTACTGAAGGTAAAGGTGAAGACTTATCTAGCAAAGATGAATAGGAACATGGAGATGAAGAAAAGGAGTTCAAGAAAAAGTTCAAAGAGATTATATTATTGCTGAGTCTCAAGGAAAAAAAGGAAAGAAGAAGGAAGTCAAGCCTTCACCTATCATACA
Organism: Cupressus sempervirens; assembly: GCA_028749045.1. Taxonomy (NCBI): domain Eukaryota; kingdom Viridiplantae; phylum Streptophyta; class Pinopsida; order Cupressales; family Cupressaceae; genus Cupressus; species Cupressus sempervirens. Next base: position 358,985,998 of record CM053784.1, read on the forward strand.
TATTGTGGCTAGGAAAAGAACAAGGTCAACAATAGTTGTAATTGTCAACTCAAAGTTAATTAAAGGAAAAAGCCTAACAAAAGGAAAGACCACCTTTGATGAGGTAGAGCCTAGGAAATAGGTCAAGAAACTGATGAGGAAGCTTATCATACCTAAGGAAGATGAATCAAACAAGGAGAAGACTGGTTTAGATAATTTGAGTCAATTCAAGGTGGCAGTGCATAAGAAGCCCTAATCTATTGATGGGGTATGTGAGAACATAAGGGGAATTGCTAGGTTATTTGGATTTTAATTTGTTAATTATGATAAATCAAGTGAAGAAGATAATAACAAAGTAGAACAAGCAATGCTAGAGATGATGGAAAATTTTAAGTACGCACCATTATAGTTAGGGAATATGATACCCAATGAACTCTATGACAGAGTCAATCGAAAATGGAAATACATATTGAAAATTAAGAGGAAAATCATAAAGGGTAAACATGTCCAAATCATGTCTAAGTTAAGTAAGAAGAAAATTGAAAAATCAATGGAAGACTTCAACAATAGATGTGTACCCAAGAGGAGGGCTTTTCAAATTTTGAAGAACAAGATTCAACCTATTTTTTAGGAGAGAAAATTAATCTAGAAGAAAATATATGGTTTAACTCTTGATGATGAAAAAAATAATGAGGAAGAAAAATATGAACAAGTTAATGTGGAGCTAGACAATACTAAAGATATTGAGGATGGTCAAGATAACCTTGTTGATACATTCAACAATTTGGTGCAACTAAGTGAATGGAATATTGAGATTATAGTTATTAATGATGAACCAGAGAAGAGCCCTTATAAAAATGTGTTAAGTGAAGTGACAATCACATCTAAGTTGAGGAAATAAAGTGAAGATCCTGTATAGATGTCATATCATGATAAGTCATTGGACCCTAATCCTATGATTATGCAAATAAGAGAGTATCATAAGATCAGTGAACATGAGTCCACTCAATTGACTAAGATAACACTAGCTATTTCAATGAGTTTACATGTCATAGATGGTGATGTTGAGCAATGGGATGTACCTAAAGAAGCAAGTAATACACCTTAGCCTGAATAATAACAAGATGCAAATGAGAGAAATGTTAGTTTGAGTGAAGAAGGTGAGAAGAAAGATGAGAGCCAAAATGATAGAGTAGATGAGTCTACTATAGGTCAAGGACCAATTCCCTCAAGACCTTAGATTGAGGGAATGAGGGAGGCAAGATAATTGAGTTCCACAAGTAAACTCCAAATCGATCAAGGAGAGGATAAACAAGATGAGTCTGTACAAAATATTGGTATAGCTATGAGCATAAATGAGAAGAAGATAGATGATGCACCTTAGAGAACTAGGGAGACAAGGGATGAGACACAAAGACCATGTATGGTCTTACAAGCCCAAAGTTAACATTTATCTAGTCTACCAAGCTCCAACACACCAAAATCCAAGGGTAAAATACTGAAGAAAAAGGTGAAACACTCACCACAAGATATATGAGGTAAACCAATCACTCTAGATGAAGAAATTGTTATTCCTAATCAAGATAAATCTAACTTGAGTGAGGACAAAATTATAATACAAAGTGAACTATTTATAAGGAAGGCTAGGTAAGCCATGTTAAGGGGACAACATCAAAAGAGGAAAGTACTATATGCTATCAAAGACATTTTTCTTGATACTATTGTTGTTGATGATTTGGATGAAATAGCTCCAATTCTTAATTAGTTGGTCAAACTTATAGAGAAATTTAATGAAGCTAATATTGATATTCAAGAGAAGTTGATGCAAAGATAAGAGATGAAATATGAAAATAGAGTAATGGATAAAGTATCTAGTGAGATAGCAATCAAGCAAGTTGAGCTTTCCACTCTTGTCACTAAGCTAGAACAATTAGCCACAAATGGAAATACATTGTTTGAAAAGTTGTGTGATGATATTCCCTCTTATTGCAAAACTATAAGGGAGAAGATGGATAAGATAGATGCAAGTCTAGAGACTGGAAGAAAAGCATTGAGCATGGATCCTAGAACCATCTCACTTTATTTATCTAAGATTCATTTTTTCCAAGGGAATCAAGCATAATTTTTACATGAAGAGTTCCATATAAGAAATGAGGTGAATTCAATTCAAGAAATGTTTCTACCTCATATGGAAGTAATGAAAAGGCACATAAAAACTACTAAGGACCAACACCTATCCATTGCAAACAATATGGTGAATCTAGCAGCCAAGATAGAAATAGAAAAACAAGTACTTCACACTTTGAAGGCCAATTGGGACAACACAATGTCAATCATTATCAGATTTCACCATACTTTTTTGAAGGGATTTGGAATCCTCCTGGGACTCCAATTGAAGATCTATTCAAGTCATAAGTGACAAAAACAAAGGGGAATCATAATGATGCATGTTCAAGTAAGTAAGAAAGTGTATGTATATGAAAATGGGAATGATTATCTGATCATGTATGTGTGTCAAATTTTGAAACTTTTTTACACACACACACACACACACACACACACACACACACACACGCGCATTGGAGAAATAAGGAGTCATTTAGTCTGATTCTCATATGTGAGAAATCAAAAGTTTTTGATTTTTTTTTTGAAAAATGCAAGTACAATTATTTGTATGTATAGTTTGAGCTATAGGTATTGATTGAATTCTAACGGGGAGTACATATTTTGAAATTTTTTGGAATGTCAAGTTTTGATCATGACCAAGTATTTTTCCCACTAATGCCAAAGGGGGAGATTGTTGACCCTAAAGGAAATATTGCATTTTCAGTCAGTGCAAAACACTTAGTCATTTACTAAGAATAGTTGGCAAATCAACAGTACAATTGACAAACTCTATAAATGCTAAGCTATGTAAAGGAGAAGTATATATAATCAATTGTTTCTAAGAAATAGTTACTATTGAGAAGATCAAGTGTTACCAAGTATACAGTGGTTGTTGAGGTAACACATGAGATAAGTGTTATAGAAGACAAAGAGTTTAGTTAGAGCTGAGTATAATTGAAGTTCAGTGACAACATGTAAGAACTAGTATGCATTGACCATCAAAAAGGTATATGTGCTGAGTAACATAGTTTTGTATAAATATTTAGAATGACACAAACATTAATCTAAAACTTTTTTTTTTGAGCTAGAAGAATTTTCTCAAGATGGAGAAGTTAATCAAGGAGTCAATTATGCATATAATTGAGGATCATTAATCCCTATGTAATGAGATAAAACACTCAAAAAATTAGGACTAAGAAATAAAAAGGTGTTAGAGTGGGGTTTTCATTGCATCAAAAGATAAATCTGTCAATTTCCAATACAACCACTCAAATTAGAGTACGTAGGAGGTAGTTAATCCTTTATCACAAATCCCAAGGGGAGCACTAAACAAATTTTTAACAAACTATCCCTTAGCATTACTCAAGGCTCTAAGGATTCAAACTTGTGACCAAGATCTAATGTACCTTATTAGAGTGGGGTTTTCATTGCACCAAAAGATTGATCTATCAATTTCTGATACAAGCACTCAACTTATAGTACACAAGAGGCAGTTAAGCCCTTACCATGAATCCCAAGGGGAACACTAAACAAATTTATAATAAAAGGATGAATCTAGATTTTTGATCAAGATCTAGAAGCTTCATAGATGGATATTTAAGGAGGGTTTTAGGCCTGGTTCATGTGAATGCAAGTTAGAAGTTTAGATGTGAAGCTAAAGGTGAATTCAATGGAGTTAAGTGTTAAGGAGTAGTAAGGTGATTGAGCAATGCAGAGAAAAGTTATTGAAGATTTATCACAAAGAGGTGATATCAAATTGGAAAGAGAAGATATGTCAGCATTCAAGTGAAAACTAAAGGATCAAAGTACTAATATATTTTAATAGGTATTTTGGTGTAAATCTCTTAATAGAGTGGTCTGAGTGGTCCTAAAAGGCCTATGTAAATCTCCTAATAGATGCTCACTTAGTTGTGTAGTTAAAATCCTTTAATCAAGGTAGAATTAACTCTATTTTAATTTCTTAACATGGTAGACCCCTTATAGGGTAGATCATTAGACGTGATCAAACTTTGTAGCCCTAACAGACACTTTATTACTGTAGTAGTGGGGTAAAAGTACACAATTGTGTCACCTTTCAAGCTAACTTATCAAAATGGTTTAATTTGAGTGTTTCTATCTTTTTTTTTTGGTTCAAGCATATTATCTAGATAAATTCATTCTAGATAAGTTATATAAGTTCTCACACTTTACCAATTGGAAATTTCTATTAAATGCATGTTTTATACTAATTTGTGTCCAATTACTAAAGAAATAAAATTATTTTAGAAAAGTGATGTTTCAATGAATCTAACTCTTTTTAATGATATTTTAATAACATATAAACACCATTTTGTAGAGCTCAAAGTCAAGAAAATTTTCATATAGAGGCTGTTGATGTTTTAAAACTACTAAGCAACAAAATGCTCAATACCAAGATGACATTACTCACACAATCTAAAGACTAGCCAATTCTTATTAATGATTATATGTGCAAACCATTTGAGCCCAACTTCAACAAAACCAAGAGTGGTTTTCTTCTCTTTAGGCTTTGCAAAACCAGGGTGGGTGTACCCAGGGAAGATTCAAGACTGGGAAACACTGTATGAGGATTATTTTAGTTTCATTCTGATTCTCATCTCAAATCCTCAAATACATGCATAACTCAAGACAATTTGCTAAACACATCCTATATAACAGATCTGGCCAAAATTCTTCTATAGGTCTACAAATATTCTTAGCAATAGTGGCTAACTGAAGCTAAAACATTCCATGCAACCAAGTGCAGACAGACTTTGAAAATCTTCAGGAAATAAAAGTAAAATTGATTATAATTCTACATTTGAAAACCATTTATGATAAATCTCTCTTTTAGCTGAATCAATTTGACCAGTGCCTAATCCATTGGGGTTTAGAGTCTACAGAAAATCCTTAGATCTAATTTGTTTCCTTACAAAAAAAATTATCAGCAATTCTTATCAGAATTCATCATTCAAAAATCCTTTCCACTACTACAACAACCTTATCAAATCCATCAAAAATTTTATCTAATCCATTGAATTAATAGCAGTGATGAAAAAATATACAACCTAACTGGATTGCATTCAATTGCACAAGCCTTTACTTATACAACATCAAGATAACCAAGTAATCAAAAGGAGACAAAATTTGAAAAGAAATGATATGGGGACAACTCATAATTTGTATTCCTTTTCTTTGAAAATTTTATACATTTACAGTAAACTCAGAATGACCTTAGGAAGAAACACAGGAATCATTCTATTATTCATGTATTCTTAGGAAGTAACAGAGAAAATACATCACAAACACATTCCAAAACAATGGACCAAAAATAGACTAAGTATATCACTTAGAAAAAATAGAATTTGGACCCTTTCTCTAGCCCTAGAATCTCACTTATATAGTGTGAGATGCAACAAGCTTCAGGCTAAGAGAAAATGGGAGGTGTCCTTTACAAGGAATATTTACATGCATCTATCACAAAATGACAAAAATTTGGGTAATAGAAGATATCCAAATCAAAACATTCTTTTTGGTGGGCCAGCTTCTGTCACATGTTCTAGTGTTGCTAAGTTGGCTATTGATCTGATCCCTCTTTGTATGCAACTACCAAATTAGCCAATGATGAAGTTTCTTCTAATGATGGCACATTAGCCTCCACCTATAGGATTTCACCATCTTTATCCTATATGGTAGGAACAACTTCTACCTTTTCCCCTTCTTTAGTTGTATCGGCAACCTGTGGTCCTAGGTCTACAACTAAAAGTGGCAAATTATTCTTGTCTTCTTCTTCTGGTTGGGCTTGAGTAGTTATGGTGTCAATGATTTAGATTTCCTCACCTTGCACCTCATCATTGTCAATTTCATCTTCATCAAACTATTCACTAGGAGCCATTTCTGCCATCCCCTTGTCAAACAATGTGTCATCTAGCCAATTGAATTGCAAAATATCCCTCTATCTCTTTAATATATATTCAACCTCATTATCAATAGCAATAAATTCTTATTTTAAAGAATCAAAGAATAATTTGGCTTTCACCATTTCTTCTGTTGTGGTAGCCCACCATGCATGCCCTATTTCATTTATGACTTGATTCATTCTTAAATAGAATAAATCATCAAGTTCTTTTGCCCATTCCTCTTTTCTTTTCAAATTATTTTTTTATCTAGGGCACGAGGAAACAAACTAAATTTCTAGCTCTTGTACTTGTTCAAGTAGCCTACTACTATTTTTCTGTAAATGAATCCTTTTATTGTCAAAATCAGCAAGATTAGAAACAATACCAAATATTTTTTCAATTTGATCAAAAGAATCATCTATAATAGAGAAACAAAAAAATGTTATTGCTTTCGCCCTTCTTACCCATTTATTCACAATACGCTTTAGAGCCTCATCATTGGCTTTCAAATCCTCCTAGATACTGATCACCCTGGCCAATTGATCATAAATTAGTGGCCATTCAACTTTGTCCCCCAAATATGTGAGAGCTTTTCTAGTTTATCTTCATATTTGGATTCCAATTCGATATGTAAGGCCCACAATTTACCTTTTTCTTCTTCAAAATCCTGAGCAGTGTAGTATTGTGGCCTTTGGGGTGTATCTAGCATTTCTATGATGAGGGTGGATTTGAAGGGTTCAACTGGGGGGCAAGGGTATGTTATTCTTGGCCTAGTGGATTTTCCCAATAGCTTGTTCTCAAGCTCAATTCTCTTTTTTACCTCTTTATTGTAGGCATCCACCACTGTTTCATACTTGCTCTGTAGCTCAGTCATCTCCTTTTCCTCCCTTTCTACAATAGACAAGGAAAATTGAGAATAATCCACATTCATATGGGCTACCTATACATGTGAGGTATCAACAACTCTCCTCACAATGATACTCCCTGTTAATCCTGAATCATCAAGCTATGATGGAGCAGCCTTGGATCCTCTTCTTAATGACCACATAACAAGAGCAGCTTGGTCATTACTAAATGCAGTTCTCAAGAACTCCTTTTTATCTAGATCTTGCAATCCCAAATTATTTGACACATAATTAAAAATCAAGGCATCAGCAATGTCCCAATTGGGCAATAATAAAATATTTGCAACCTTTACCATCTATCTTCCCTCTTCAAGGGTTATATTCTGGAACTCTTGTATCATTTGTTCCTTTATTTGATTCTAAATGGAGGCTTTATCCATTTCTGGATGCTCTGCTTTCATATTTTTACATCTTTTGTCAAAAATGTGCATATTTTCTCTCCAAGCAAACTTATGGAAAGCCCTAGACTTTAAAAATAGGTCATCAAACAAAAATTGTTGACTGGCCTGTTCCAAAATAGGGTCTAATTCCCTTCCCCTGAAATCTTCTATAGTTAACTCAAAACTTGGCATAGGAGGCTCCTGGGGGTTCCCTTCATCAATCTCTACCTGGGTAACAAAGACTCCCCCTTGTGATCCAATTTTTTCAATTTTCTCATTAGTGAGCTCCTCCTCCTCAATTCTCATAGTGGTTTGGGAAGGTGAGTAACTTTCATCATGTGGTTCCTCTTCCCTTATTATCTTTCTTCTCTTTGGAGAGGGTTCAAGTGGCCTTTCTTCAAAAGTAGCACTAGTAGATTCAACTATCTATTTTCCTTTATTCACAATGGGCCTTTGATCCTGAATGATAGTATATCATATCCTCCTTTGCACAACTAGTGGGCTTGCCCCTATATTGGGAGTGAAACCCAATCTTCTCATCATTTCCCTGGCTTTATCTGGAAAAGAATCAATGAAATGTTGCTTGTTCTCATTCATTCAAGGAATGTACTCATAAGCTTATTTATTCTATTGGAAATAGTTATAGCATTACTAAGAGGGTTGTAACCTTTGTCAAAATAATTAATAAAATCCAAAACTTTTGAATAGACTCTCCATTTTTCTTTCTTTGATTCTTGCTCCTGTAGAGAGTACTCATTCATTATTACATCTTCAGGGAAATAGAATTCATGCTCAACTAGACAAAGTTTGATCCTATGCCTAAGGGCTGAATTAAAGTAACCTTCTGCATCACAAAAATGAGAGTGAGATACTGCCATTTTATAGTGCTCCAAAAATTTGTAGAGGAAGACCCACCCTTCCATGGTTATTACAATCTGGTGGACTACTGTGCAAGTGGGAAAAATTGATCATGTTCCCCTTTTGTGCAAAAATGCTTCTTCTACTCCTCCCTACTACCAAAAAAATTTAGCTACTCCTACCTTTAAGAGCACTTGGTAAGGTAGTACATGGGGTGCTCCCTTGAATCCATAAATTCTAATAACAGTTGAAACTTAATATGGGATAATATCTCCCCAATTATGTGAAACTTTCAGATTATGGGGTTTGTCCATAGGCCTAATAAGGTGCATTAGTGCCTTAGGAATTTTGGGATTGTCAGTCAATATGAGGCATCTCAGTTTCGAGGCAAAGTGCCTGTCAAATCTAACAAAACTAGCATTTTATACTTCCCTAGTCATATTTGCACTCCATAATTGAACTGGCAGGGCTTCCCCCTCTTGTTCTTTGTTTAAAACCATTTATTTACCAAAGTATGTAACCCCTTAAATAGAAACATATGCATTAACAGGGAGTATTGGCCCCAAACCTTCTCCACCTTGCCCTTTGCAATCCCCACCAATCCACTATGAATCTCATTAACTAGGTAGGAAGCAAAATCAAAAATTATTTCTTCACCAAAAGAGGAGATTTGAGTGATCATATACATGAAGCTCATAGGGAAAAAATCTTCTTCACCCTCTCCAAAAACTTTGCACAGGGTCCTGTATATCTCTATTGCCCTAGCATTGAAGCATGCTTTCTTGAAATAGAGGATGATGTTATTGCTGGTAGGGTTCCAATTTTTCCAATGTGGGCCTCCAGTGCACCTTGTCTAACTACATCCTTCTTTGACATATATTATTTTTCCAACTCTGTCAAATCAATGGGCACATGATACCTAGTGAGAGGTCCCAAACAAAAAACTTTCCTAATTCTTCTAGACTCTTGTTGATTAGAATTTCACCATCTATACTTCTCACTACCCTAGTGGCTTGATCATAACTCTTTTCCATGGCCTCAAGGAGGTCATAATCCATGAATACACTGGGAACAACTAGCTTTCCCAAGTTGAAATTCCATATATTGGCATGTGGGGCATACAATTTTCTTTTTACAAACCATTTCTTGAACAAATTCAAACCAATTTCCAAGGTTTTAGCATCCTAGACCCAATTACCCTTATCATACAATCCATCAACTATCCTCAACCTAGGGTTTAATGAGGTCAATTTTTTAACTTACACTGTCTCTACAGTAGACTTGGGTAGCAACTCAAGAAAGTCATCATGTACATTTCTATCCAAATAATTTACTTGACCAGAAAATCCCTTCTTCGGAGGCATCTTGGATTATGTTTTACAGAACTAAAAAACCTATAGAGATTACAGTAGGATTACTTACTTGAAAATCTATACTCATTTTCCTCTGTATTCCTGCAAAGTTTTTTCACGAACAAACTGCTTCACAAACTTGCCAAACTCCAACATGATCTTCTTCAGTAATTGCTTCTGCTCAGGAATAGCTCAAAATCTTTGTTTGCGTAAGCTGAAACTGATAAAATCTTTTGTATTATACTCTATTTTTCCTCACATGCAAAGCTTTCATGTCTAATTAATACACAGAGTGGCACCACCTTCTACATTTAAATTTACGCCGTCGATCTTTAAAAATCCTACGATCATGGGATATGGAGCAAGACGACTAGGCATTGAACTTGACAAGTTGGTTAATCAATCTAATGAAAATTGCCCACGTATACAGCTCCTTCCTCGATGGCACTTCTATCTAGACCCACTGGCAACTGAGGACACGTGTCAACAGGTCACTACTTCTCTATACATAAAGAACGAGCACCTTGCCATAGCGAAGTAATGATAGCCATTGGTCTAATCTTGATCTTATAGATGATATGTTACTGTACTACTTAGAAGGATAGTGGTGGGCCCTCATTCACTACCTCACTATACATATCACCCTAGCAACTCTTCATGGTGAGACAATGATGGCCATTGATCTGAGATTAAATCAAAGGTGGAGAAACTACATGAAGTTCCCTGAAAGGTGGTGGGTCTCATACTTGCTATGTCACCTAGCTTAAACAACTTGCAACTTTCCAAAGCTAGATAGCGAGGACTATTGATTCCACTTTGATTTGACGATCAGGATCTCTTGTACACTTTATGAATGGGGCGTGGGTCCAAGGTATTGATGATGTAGGAAAATCTTGCACTGTTGGGACCCAACAAGACCTTACTTTATTCCTAGTCACCATCCACATCACTTGAGGTCCCACCGGCTGTTGATTTTCATTGTGCCTTGCTACTTCGCTAACGGTGAGATGTAAAATTTTTTTGATAGTGAGGTAGCGAGCTCTGATAACTTTAATAAATCTTGCTACCATGAAATACAAGGACCCATCAAATCATTATTGCTCCTACCAACTGCTTCTAACAATAACAGTTATTACTTGTCATGCCACTTGGACAAATCATGGTTACTGATAAATTTTGAGGCCATTGTGTCTTTAATTTAACGGTGCCTCACTACTTTTCTAATGGCAAGATGCTCATTTTTTCTTATAGTGAGGTAGCAAGGTATCAAAAAAATCCTCATTCTGACACCGACTTCTGTTGGGTCCCTTTTCCTATTCTGATAGTACTTTCCAGGTGTACGCGACTACAAAGTCAGCCAAAAAATAAATCTCCGACTGTCATATATTTATTTTGTAGTCCCGTTTTGTAACTTTCTGGCACTCGCTACCTCACTATATATAAAGAGTGCCCATGTTTTCATAGCAAGGTAACAACAATGGTGGATCTATTTAGATCAAACAGTTGGGCAATCTGAGAGGAAAGGTAGCTCAAGGGTGTGGAAGATAAAAGGACAACAAAATATTTTCCATATTTGAAATTTCAAATATTTTGCACTTGAAAATTTATGAATGGAATGAAATGTAGGGTTTTCACAAAAAATTTCAAAGGCTAGCAAATGGACGACTTATCTAGAAACCCTATTATCCATTAATGGGTACAATCTAACTTTTCTATATCTAGACAAAGGATTTATATCATACAAAAATTCAAACCAACAGTGGCTCTGTCTGGGGACACTGAATCCTACGAATTCAAGTGAGGGCTTAGAATTTGTGGGAGAAGTAGACCACATATCTAAGCTTTAAAATGACAACTTAGAGAGAGCAAGAACACAGAATAGAAGAATATACAGGCACTGTACAAAAGACACAGAGATTATATAGAATTACAAGGAAACCTAGACTACTATTCATGGAGATAATAAGTATTTTTCAAGAAAAATACCTCTTCAAGAACTGTCCATGAATTGGCAGTTCAAGAATGTTATCTGATAGATCTTTGAGTATATAGGAATCCTCACCCCAAGTATTTTCAATTAGATAAGGGCCTAACTAGATAGGATCAAATTTGCCATGTTTTCCTTTATCTTCAATTTTTGCATTCCACATTAAGACTAGATCTCCATCTTCAAACTTCTTGCTTACCGTCCTTTTATCATAGAGTGTCTTAACTTGCAGTTGCAACTTTTGGTTCTTAAGAAATGCTTCTCTTCTAGTTTCTGTCAGTCCTACTAGCTCATCCATTCTTTCTTGATTTCATCTATAGTATCTTCATCATACAACTTAATGTAATTGTAGATTCCTATCAAGTTGTTCTGAGGCATTCATGCTTGAATCCCATACACCATACCAAATGGAGCTACACCAATGGCTTTCTTCACAGTTACCCTATCAGCCCATATTGATAATTGCAATTTAGAATCCCATGCTTTCTTGATATCATCCAAGTTTCTCTTAATAACCTTTAATAGGCTCTTATTTGTGGGTTTAGCTTGTCCATTTCCTTGTGGATGATAAGGAGAAGATGATGATCTTGTTATTCCATATTTATCACAAACTCTAATGAATTCCTCAAACCTGAAGCACATTGCATTGTCTATTACAATTTTCTAAGGACAACCAAATCTAGAAATAATATTATTTAGCAAGAAATTATTGACAACTTTACTTGTTGCATTTCTAGTGGGAATAGCCTCTACCCACTTTGTAAAGTAGTCAGTAGCCACCAGAATCCAAGAATAGCTAGTGCTAGACTTGGGGGAAATCTCTCCTATGAAATCCATACCCCATTGTTGAAAAGGTGCTTGGACCTCCACTGGCTTCAATGGAGTATTTCCTGAGAACTTAAATTTTCCAACAAACCTCTGACAAGGGTCACATTTCCTAATCATAATTTGAGCATCCTTGAAAAGAGAGGGCCACCAAAATCTAGCCCTCATGACTTTATGTGCAATTTTCTTGGCCATATAGTGTCCTCCACACACTCCATCATGCATTTCATTTAATACCTCTTTTGCCTTTTCTTGATCAATACACTTCAGCAACCCTCCCTCAAAAATTCTCCACCACAAACTACCTTGGATAATTATGTATCTAATGGCTTGTAGTTTAGTACTACTCTTTTCATTTTCAGGCAAATGGGGAGGAGCTTCCATGTGTTTCAGGTAATATATGAAATTATTGTACCAATCAAAATGATCCATGCCACATAAGTAAGATCTGAGGTCATCAACTACCACATTTATCTGATTGGCATCCAAATTAGATTCAACCATGAGTTTAGCCAAACCTTGACCTCTTACCAACTTAGTTATCTATATTTCAATATTGAATTCTTGGATCCTGTTGATCCATCTACACCTCCTGCCTGATACTTCCTGTTGAGAAAATATGTCCTTAACAACTGCACTAGGTACAAAGGAAATGACAATAGCACCTACTAGGTAGCATCTGAAAGCCTTTACAACCTTTACTAAAGCATATGCCTATTTCTCATTTATCTCATATTTCAATTCAGTAGGCTGCAGTGACTTACTGAAAAAGGCAATGGGTTGTTCATATCCTTCTTCATTTTTCTACAACAAGACTGTGGCTACAATGTGGAAGGATGCAAAAGAAAAAATATGCATAGGCTTTGTATAATCTGGGATTTTGAGGACTGGTGCATTTTTTATTGCAGTTTTAATATCTTAGAATGCTTGTGAAGGCTCACCATTCCAATCTATAGTAGCTCCCTTTTTGAGCATCTTTGAGATAGGTTTGCTAATTTTAAAAAAATTGGTAACAAACCTTCTAAGAAAATTTACTTGGCCAAAGAAAGATTGAATTCCTTTTACATTCTTTGGCTTGGGGACTTTATCAATAGCTAATACTCTCTCAGGGTTGATTTTCACCCCATCTTTAGACACTACATGTCCTAATAATTTTCCTTTTGTCACCCCAAATGTCCATTTCTTTGGGTTCAAGGATACTCCATATTCCAGAGCTTTGATAAAAAAAATCTCCAAATGCCTGTAGTGATCCTCGGCCTTCTTAGAATATGTTGTAAGGTCATCCTAATACACCACCACAAATTTGTCAATATAATCATGAAATGCCACATCCATAGCTCTTTGGAAAGTAGGTCTTGCATTAATCAAGTCAAATGGCATCCTTACATATACATATGTTCCCCATGGGTTTGTGAAGGTTGTCTTAAATTATTCATTCTCCTTTACCAGAACTTGATTGTACCTAGAGAAACCATCCATCATGGACATTAATTCAAAACCAGTTACTTGCTATAACATGGCTTCCATATTTGGTAATCCATAATTATCCTTGAAGGATGCAATGTTCAAGTTCCTAAAATTAACACATAATCTTATGTCTCCATTTTTCTTTCTGACAAATACCAAATTTGAAACCCATGTGGAATGTCTAATTAGTTTTATTATCCTCCCATCCCTTAGTTTCATCAACTCTTCTTGCATTTTGGGAGCCAAGGTAGGGTTCATTGGTCTTTGTTTCTGTCTGAAAGGTTTTACGTTATCCTTTAGTGGTATGACATGTAGGAACAGATCTTCTCTATAAGCTTTAAGGTCATCATATGACCATGCAAAAACATGTCTATACTTCCTAAGCAAGTCAATTAATGGTTTTCTGATTTCAACATGCAAATTTTTGCCAATATAATCCTTTTTTGGAGCTTCATTAGTACCAAGGTTTATCTCTTCTAATTCCTGAGGCTTGGGGTCCTTAAATCTTGGTTTGACTCTATCCTGATTATCAAAAATACTTTCCAAAACCACTAACCCCTTAGGCATCTTGTTGGTTTTCAACTTCATAATCTCCTGACCAAAAATGGTTTCCTTGCCATCTATGGTTTCAATTAAGTCACTACAATCCATTTCCTAGCCATGGTACTTGTCTTCATTTAACAAAAAAATTATAATGTCTTTGTCATCTTCAAAGACTTGCCAATTTTCAATGTTATCAGGTATAGAAGGTCTATTTTGTACCTAAATTTGAGAGATTCCTACAAATGATATCTCCTTAGGTTTGATTGCTACATTTACTAATAAATCTACCATTTTATTTTGATTCCTATCTCTCCATGAGATACCAAATGCATCAAAAGATTCTATCTGATCCCAAACTACATTTCTGTATTGTTTCAATCTCTTGTTCTTGGATGCATAGGTTTCTTTTATCTGGGAGATAACTAGTTTAGAATCACCTATGACATGCAATTTTTTGATTCCATGATGTGTAGCAACTTTCAATCCTAGCAAAAAGGCCTCATACTCTGCTATATTATTTGTGCAAGAAAACTTCAAAGTGAATGAGTATCTGAAAGTATTTTTCTCAGGGGAAAAAAAAACTACCCCTGCCCCTGCACCCTCTTTAGAACTAGCCCTATCAAAGAACATTGTCCATAATGTTGGTGAATTAGTGCAACATTCAACTTCATGTTTAATTATAGTAGAAAAATTCTCAACTTCTTGAATAATCAATTCAGCTTTGAAAGCATTAACACTAGTGTCCAAGAAACAAGTGGAGTCTCTGTCAATTTCTTCCCCTAAAATGTGACTAACCCTAGGTCTCTATTCACCTTGACAGCTTTATCTCCAATATGAAAAGTTGCATAAGTCAAATCACATTGTAGTCTTCCACCTATAGCAGCACTCCATTTTTTGGAGAGCAACATTCCATAGTGTGGAGGTATATCCACTACAAGGACAGACATGGTTGACTCTACTTCAAGATATGCAACTAATTTGAATGGTAAAGCATTTATGGTGCCTATGACCAGGACTTCCCTAGCATCCATTCCTCTGCATCTTCCCTGCTTGGTGTCCACTTTCAACCCTAGGGATTCCATTACTTTGAAAGGCATTATGGTGTTAGAAGCTCCTGATTCTATCATACAAATTTTTAGGGTCTTCCCTTTTATGATTAGACTGAGGAAAAATGGGTCAATATCTTCTATAAAGGCCACTAAGGAATCATCTAAAAACATTTGGGGAATCTGGGATATGATACCACTATCTTCTACTACTAATGGGGTTTTTTGGATAATAGTTTGTTCTATGATAGTATTATTGTTTCCTATCCCTCCCAACCATGATAAAGCCTTGCTCTTATGCTCTTAAATTCTAAGAAGTTCAAAAAAAGGTACTTTTACAATTATTTGGGACAACATGGATATCATATCAATAGGTTCAACAATAGTGGTTTTTACAAGAATGCCTGGAGCTAAAGTCTTTTGAATAGCAGGCACCATTGTTTGCTTGATAGTGTCAAGTCCTGACTTCTTTCCTTGCACAACTAGTTTTATTGTTTCATTCATTTGAAATTGAACCTTCTTTTTTGGTTCCCACTTCTTAACCTTGTTGTCTTTGATCTTTGGCAAATCTATATTGACCTTCTTACTTTCATCATTCATTTTATGGGTAATATCTTTGATGAATACACTGGATGGCTTTCCTGCATCATTATTTTCTATTCTATTTCTCAAATTGTAGTTACTATGGACTTGGGAAATCATTTTTTTTGTAATTCTATCAATCTCCTCTTTGGAGGGCATTCTTAAGCTTGTGTGACCTACATCAAAGGATGTAACGCATACCTTATCTACATCATAACCTTCATCATTTGAAAGCACTTGCTGATGATGTAAATGATAAGTAATTCTCTAACTGGTAATATCATTTTTAGGTTCCTCAAAATCAGAATCTATAAAGTCATCACACATGCTTACGATATTGCAACTTATGTCATCATGGCTTTTCTCTTCACTTTCTTCTTCAAGTTGCACACCCTGATCTTGGGAAAATGACTAAGCAACAACACAATAATTAACAAAATGAGGTGATTGACATACAATGCACCATGGTACATCATCATTCATGTTTACAGTGTTCCTTTGCAGGGGATCTGGGGTACCCTTATCCTTCACATTTTGTGTCTAGTTGGGGACTGGCTTATCATCTTTCCACTGGGTGGTGTAAGAGTAATTTTGAATTCTAGGTTCCCTATTGAAACTAGTATTATTCACAAGGTTTCTCTCAGTGACATTTGGCTTATTAAAATTGGTGGGATTCATCTTCTTCAGCAATTCCAAAACTT
Organism: Cupressus sempervirens; assembly: GCA_028749045.1. NCBI lineage: Eukaryota > Viridiplantae > Streptophyta > Pinopsida > Cupressales > Cupressaceae > Cupressus > Cupressus sempervirens. Next base: position 359,002,625 of record CM053784.1, read on the forward strand.
GGCCTATTGTAGGTTCTTCTGGCTTTTTTTCTATAGGAGTTTTATCACCCTCCCTTTTCTTATTGTTCTTGGGATTAAAAAGCTTTGGATCATCCCTCCTACCTAGTTTTCCAAATGCCTTCCTATTATTCTCTATATTTACTACAATTTTATAGGCATCCCTTAAAGTTTTGGGATCCTTATCCCTCAATTGATAAGCCATTTTGCTATCAAAGGCATTGAAATATGTTGTGAGATAGACATCCTCATTCAACCTCATAACTTGAAATAGTCTCTACATACCTTTCTGGAATCTTACATTAGAGTCAAATGTGGACTCATTTGGGTTTTTCTTGATGTTATTGAATTCATTCAGCATGAATCTTGCATTAGTTTTGTCTCCATATTGCTTCTTAAATAATTTCTCCAAGTCACTTGATGAGGTAATACTATCATCATGTATCCTCTTGAACCAATCCCTTGCATCTCTAGTTAGTGAATGCACAAACAATTTCATTACCATATCTTCATGTGCAACTTCATAATCATTTAACATGTCAATGAAAATTCTCAAATATTCTTCATCAGTAACAACATTATTCCTAGAAAACTTAACTACTTTGTCTCATAAATCAAATGATATGGGATGTGGAGCACCAGGAATTCCAGCAAATGATATTTGTCTATACTTTTCCAGGTATATAGGTTTCTTTTGGAAACCAGGAAAATTTGAGGTACTTGCTATGATAGCTTGGTTTAGAGGAGTAGCTTGGGATTTTTGAGGTTGGACAAAGAGGACTTGGGTGCTAATAGTGGATGATGAGGCAGGGGCAGACTGGGATATTCCCTGAGTTGAGATTATTGGACCACTAGCTGGTGTAGGAGTTGTAGATGGGATAGAAAAATTTGGCCATGAAGCCAATGTAGAAATAGATTTTATGAATTGGTTTTTTCTCCTAGTTTCTGCTGCTTGAGCTTCATTCTCAACCTTCTCAAGTTCTTTTGCAAGATCGTCCTTCTCCTTTCTAGCCTTCTCCAGATCTAGATCTTATTTTGACATGGAGGGTTGTATGGGTTTGCTTGGTAGAGCTGAAGTTCATTTATTTGGATCCCTATAACTTTTCCTTTCCCTTTATCTGTAGCTTTTGCAGTGGGTTCTATAGGGTCCACTTGAATAAGTTTATAGGCTTGGACTTGAGCAATAACTGGTTCTTACCTTTGATTCAGGCACTTTTCTTGTTCTTGAACTTTAGCTCTTAGATTGTCTACATCTCCAAATACATTAGTATGGAGAGTTGTGGTATTTTCTTCTAACTTTTTATTCTACTCCTTCAAGGCAGCCATCCTTCTCAGCAAAGCATCTCTTTCTATTATGGCATACAAGGTGGCTTGCTCCTTCTCCTTTTCAAGATGAATACATTTATCTTCTTCTTCAGCAATCCATTTCTTTAGAACTCCTATCTTAGAATGCACTTCTTTAGGATCTATAGAAGTAGCCTCTGAATCAACAAGATTGTCCAGATCTATAAGATTGGGCTCCACGAATGGGGTTGGTCTAGGATTAAAAGGATCATCAAATGAACTCCTAAATCCTAACCTATAGTTCATATCTACTACAAGATCTGGCATTAATGGAGCAATTCCTACAATGGACACATCTTTGTCTTGAAAAAATCTCTCATCTGTTAATGGGGTACTAAAAATGCCTCCTAAGAGTCTTGTAGTTTTGGATTCAGAACTAAGTGAAGAAGACTCTCTCCCTAATACTATTTGATACTAGGAATTGAGGGATGCACTACCTCTGGGTTTCCAGGTGGGATTTGGATCTATCCTTTTCTTATTTTGGTTCTTCCTACCACCTTGGGGTAAATTAGCATACATTGGTACATCAGGATTGGCTCTCATATAAGCTCTTGTGTTCTTTCTCTTGTCAGCCATATTCACCTTTTGTTAAAAGAAGCACTAGCTTCAAAACCTTAACTGAGTCACCACCCTATTTTTGGGAAAATGATAATTATTCTTGACTCCAAGGAAAAAACACACAAATAAAACTAGGAATATCTGACTTAGATAGACCAATCACTGAGATTGTAAGACTGCAACTCTTTCTTGTTAGATAAGACACTTGAATAGGCTGGATATGTCTGTGTGTAGCTATGATACTTGCGCTATTCTCTTTGAATTCTCAAGATTTGTCACTAAAATATTCCCTTATAACCATGGGAAAATTTACATAACCTAACACACACGTACACAATAAAACCAAAGAAACTGTAGTACTTTTCACAAATGTGTTGGACAACTCCCCAGTAGAGTCACCATTTTGTTCGTGTTTTAAAACTATTAAGAAAAAAAATGCTCAATCCCAAGATGAAATTACTCACACAATCTAAAGACTAGCCAATTCTTATTAACGATTGTATGTGCAAACCATTTGGGCCCAACTTCAACAAAACCAAGGGTGGTTTTCTGCTCTTCAGGCTCTACAAAACTAGGGTGGGTATACCTAGGGATGATTCAAGACTGAGAAACACTATATGAGGATTATTTTAGTTTCATTCTAATTCTCATCTCAAATCCTCAAATACATGCATAATTCATGATAATTTGCTAAACACATCCCATATAACAGATCTGGCCAAAATTCTTCTATAGGTCTGCAGCTGTAGTGGCTAACTGAAGCTAAAACATTCGATGCAAACAAGTGCAGGCCAACTTTGAAAATCTTCAAGAAATAAAAGTAAAATTGATTATAATTCTACATTTGAAAACCATTTATGATAAATATCTCTTTCAGCTGAATCAATTTGACCAGTGCCTAATCCATTTGGGTTCAGAGTCTAAAGCAAAACCTTAGATCTAATTTGTTGCCTTACAAAAAAATTTATCAGCAATTCTTATCAGAATTCATCATTCAAAAATCCTTTCTACTACTACAACAAACCTTATCAAATCCATCAAAGCTTTTACCTAATCCATTGAATTAATAGAAGTGATGAACAAATATACAACCTAACTGGATTACATTCAATTGCATATGCCTTTACTGAACAATATCAAGATAACCAAGTAATCAAAAGGAGACAAGATTCATAAAGAACTAATATGGGGATAGCTCATAATTTGTATTCTTCTTCTTTGAAAATTGTATACATTTATAGTAAACTCAAAATGACCTTGGGAAGAAACACAAGAATCATTCCATTATTCATGTATTCTTAGGAACTAACAGAGAAAATACATCACAAACACAGTCCAAAATAATGGACCAAAAATAGACAAAGTATATCACTTAGAAAAAATAGAATTCCAACCCTTTCTCTAGCCCTCTAATCTCACTTATATAGTGTGAGATGCAACAAGCTTCAGGCTAAGAGAAAATGATAGGTGTCCTTTACAAGGAATATTTACATCCACCTATCACAAAATGACAAAAATGTGGGTAATAGAAGATATCCAAATCAAAACATTCTTTTTGGTGGGTCAACTTCTGTCACATGTTCTAGTGTTGCTGAGTTGGCTATTGATCTGATCCCTCTTCATATGCAACTGTCAAATTAGCCAACAATGAAGTTTTTTCTAACGATGGCACATTAGCCTCCACCTATAGGCTTTCACCATCTTTATCCTATATGGTAGGAACAACTTCTACCTTTTCCCCTTCTTTAGTTGTATCAGCATCCTATGGTCCCAGGTCTATAATTGAAAGTGACAAATTATTCTTGTCTTCTTCTTCTAGTTGGACTTGAGTAGTGACGGTGTCAATGATTTGGATTTCCTCACCCTACAACTCATCACTATCAGTTTCATCTTCATCAAACTATTCACCAGGAGCCATTTCTACCATCCACTTGTCAAATAATGTGTCATCTGGCCAATTGAATTGCAAAATATCCCTCTATCTCTTTAATATATATTTATCCTCATTATCAATGGAAACAAATTCTTGTTTTAAAGAATTGAAGAATATTTGGGCCTTCACCATTTCTTCTGTTGTGGTAGCCCACCATACATGCCCTATTTCATTTATGACTTGATTAATTCTTAAATAGAATAAATCATCAAGTTCTTTTGCCCATTCCTCTTTCCTTTTCAAATTATTTCTTTTATCTAGGGCACGAGAAAACAAACTGAATTTCTGGCTCTTGTACTTGTTCAAGTAGCCTACTATTATTTTTTGTAAATGAATCCTTTTATTGTCAAAATCAGCAAGATCATAAACAATACCAAATGTTTTTTCAATTTGATCAAAAGAATCATCTATAACAGAGAAACACAAAAATTTTATTGCTTTCTCCCTTCTTACCCATTTATTCAAAATAGGATTTAGAGCCTCATCATTGACTTTCAAATCCTCCCAGATACTGATCACCCTAGCCAACTGATCATAAATTAGTGGTCATTCAACTTTTTCCCCCAAGTATGTGAGAACTTTTCTTAGTTTATCTTCATATTTGGATTCCAATCCTACATGTAAGGCCCACAATTTACCTTTTTCTTCTTCAAAATATTCAGCAGTGCAGTATTGTGGCCTTTGTAGTGTATCTGGTATTTCTATGAGGGGGGTGGATTTGAAGGGTTCAACTGGGGGGCGAGGGTATGTTATTCTTGGCCTAGTGGATTTTCCCAATAGCTTGTTCTCAAGTTCAATTCTCTTTTTTACCTCTTTATTGTAGGCATCCACCGTTATTTCATACTTGCTCTGCAGCTCAGTCATCTCCTTTTCCTCCCTTTCTATAGTAGCCAAGGAAAATTGAGAATAATCCACATTAATTTGGGCTACCTATACATGTGAGGTATCAGCAACTCTCCTCGCAATGATACTCCCTGTTAATCTTGAATCATCAGGATGTGACAAAGCAGCCCTAGATCCTCTTCTTAATGACCACATAACAAGAGCAGCTTGGTCATTACTAAATGTAGTTCCCAAGAACTCCTTTTTATCTAGATCTTGTAATCCCAAATTATTTGACACAGAATTAAAAATCAAGGCATCAACAATGTCCCAATTAGGCAATAATAAAATATTTGCAGCCTTCAGGGGTTATATTCTAGAACTTTTGTATCATTTGTTCCTTTATTTGATTTTGAATGGAGGCTTCATCCATTTCTAGATGCTCTACTTTCATATTTTTACATCTTTCCTCAAAAATGTGCATGTTTTCCCTCCAAGTAAACTGATGGAAAGCCCTAGACCTTACAAAATTGTCATCAGACAAAAATTGTTGACTAGCCTGTTCCAAAACAAGGTCTAATTCCCTTCCCCTAAAATCTTCTGTAGTTAACTCAAAGCTTGGCACATGAGGCTCCTGGGGGTTCCCTTCATCAATCTCTACTTGGGTAACAAAGACTCCCCCTTGTGATCCAATTTGTTCAATTTTCTCATCAATGAGCTACTCCTCCTAAATTCTCATAGGGGTTTGGGAAGGTGAGTAACTTTCATCAGGTGGTTCCTCTTCCCTTATTACCTTTCTTCTCTTAGGAGAGGGTTCGGGTGGCCTTTCTTCAAAAGCAGCACTACTAGATTCAACTATCTATTTTCCTTTATTCACAATAGGCCTTTGATCCTAAATGACAGTATATCCTGTCCTCCTTTGCACAACCAATGGGCCTACCCCTATATTGGGAGTGAAACCCAATCTTCTCATCATTTCCCTGGCTTTATTTGGAAAAAAAATGAATGAAATGTTGCTTCTTCTCATTCATTACCTCCATTATTTAGAGGAATTTACTCATAAGCTTATTTATTCTATCGGCAGTAGTTACAACATTACTAAGAGGGTTTTAACCTTTGTCAAAACAATTAATAAAATCCAAAACTTTTGAATAGACTCTCCATTTTTCTTTCTTTGTTTCTTGCTCCTGTAGAGAGTACTCATTCCTTATTACATCTTCAGGGAAATAGAATTCATGCTCAACTAGACGAATTTTGATCCTATGCCTAAGGGCTGAATTAAAGAAACCTTCTACATCACAAAAATGAGAGTGAGATACTACCATTTTATACTACTCCAAAAATTTGTAGAGGAAGACCCACCCTTCCTTGGTTATTACAAACTAGTGGGCTATTGTGCAAGTGGGTTATTCCCATTCTCCCAATGTGGGCCTTTAGTGCACCTTGTCTAACTACATCCTTCTTTGACATATATTATTTTTCTAACTCTATCAAATCAATGGGCACATGATACCTAGCGAGAGTTCCCAAATGAAAAACTTCCCTAATTTCTTCTAGACTGATGGTGATTAGAATTTCACCATCTACTCTTCTCACTACCCTAGTGGCTTTATCATAACTCTTCACCATGGCCTCAAGAGGTCATAATCCATGAATACACTAGGAACAACTAGCTTTCCCAAGTCAAAATTCCATATATTGGCATGTGGGGCATACAATTTTCTTTCTGCAAACCATTTCTTGAACAAATTCAAACCAATTTGCAAGGTTTGAGCATCCTGGACCCAATTATTCTTATCATACAATCCATCAACTATCCTCAACCTAGGGTTTAATGAGTTCAATTTTTTAACTTGCATTGTCTCAACAGTAGAGTCAGGCAGCAACTCAAGCAAGTCATCGTGTACATTTCTATCCAAATAAATTACTTGACCAGAAAATCCCTTCTTTGGAGGCATCTTGGATTATGTTTTACAAAATTGAAAAACCTATAGAGATTACAATAGGATTACTTACTTGAAAATCTATCCTCATTTTCCTCTATATTCCTGCAAAGTTTTTTCGCGAACAAACTACTTCACAAACTTGCCAAACTCTAGCATGATCTTCTTCAGTAATTGCTTCTACTCAGGAATAGCTTGAAATCTTTGTTTGCGTAAGCTAAAACTGATAAAATATTCTGCATTATACTCTATTTTTCCTCACATGTGAAGCTTTCATGTCTAATTAATACATAGAGTGGCACCACCTTCTGCATTTAAATTTTTGCCGTCAATCTTTAAAAATCCTACAATCATGGGATATGGAGCAAGACAACTAGGCATTGAACTTGACAAGTTGGTTATTTGATCCAATGAAAATTTCCCATGTACACAGCTCCTTCCTTGATGGCGCTTCTATCTGGACCCACTAGCGACTGAGGACACATGTCAATAGGTTGCTACTTCGCTATACATAAAAAATGAGGACCTTGCAATAGCGAAGCAGTGACAGCCATCGATCTGATCTTGATCTTGCAGATGATATGTTACTATATCACTTAGAACGACAGTGGTGGGCCCTCATTTGATACCTCACTATACGTATCATCCTAGCAACTCTTCATGGTGAGATAGCGATGGTCATTGATCTGAGATTAAACCAAAGGTGGAGAAACTGCATGAAGTTCCCTGAAAGGTGGTGGGTCCCATACTCACTATGTCACATAGCTTAAGCAACTTGCAAATTTCCAAAGTGAGATAGCAAGGACTATTGATTTTGCTTTGATTTGATGATCAGGATCTCTTGTACACTTTATGAATGGGGTGTGGTTCCAAGGTATTGATAACGTAGGAAAATCTTGCACTGCTGGCACCCAACAAGACCTTACTTCAGTCCTAGTAACCATCCATGTCACTTGAGGTCCCACTGGCTGTTGATTTTCATGGCACCTCACTACTTCACTAACGGTGAGATGTCAAATTTTTTCAATAGCGAGGTAGCAAGCTCCAACAACTTTGATAAATCTTGGTGCTGTGAAATACAAGGACCCATCAAATCGTTATTGCTCCTACCAACTACTTTTGACAATAGCAGTTATTACTTGTCATGCCACCTAGACAAATCATGGTTACTGATAAATTTTGAGGCCACCGTGTCTTTAGTTTTACAATGCCTCGCTACTTCGCTAATGGTGAGATGCTCATTTTTTTTGATAGCGAGGTAGCGAGGTATCAAATAAATCCTCATTCTGGCGCCAACTTCTGTTGGGTCCCTTTTCCTCTTCTGATAGTACTTGCCAAGTGTACGTGACTACAAAGTTGACCAAAAAATAAATCTCTGATTGTCGTATCTTTATTTTGTGGTCCTATTTTATAACTTTCTAGAACTCACTACCTCGCTATACATAAAGAGTGCCCATGTTTTCATAGCAAGGCAACGACAATGGCAGAGCTATTTAGATTAGATGGTTGGGGAATCTGAGAGGAAAGGTAGCTCGAGGGTGCGGAAGATAAAAGGACAACAAAATATTCACCCTATTTGAAATTTCAAATATTTTGCACCTAAAAATTTATGAATGGAATGAAATGTAGGGTTTTCACAAAAAAACTCAAAGGCTAGCAAATGGATGACTTATCTAGAAACCCTATTATCCATTAATGGGTACAATTTGACTTTTCTATATCTAGACAAAGGATTTCTATCATACAAAAATTTAGACCAATAGAGGCTATAGTTTGAAAATTAGATATAGTATATTGTAATAAAAAAATACTACAAATACATATTTAAATAGCCGAGAAGATGTTAACTTTGAGAAAGAAAAAATAATAAATCAAATTAAAAAAATTTAAAGCATTTGATGTCATAGTGGAGAGAGTCCTCTTCTCAAATGTGTAATTTTTCTTTTGGTTAGAATAGATTTGTTTTAAAAAATGTGGCGAGAGATGAAAACCATCAATTTTAGGTTGGTTGAAATTTGAATTGTTGTAAAAGAGAAAATGTAGAACAAAGAAAGTTTTAAATTTCTTATTGATCTAACTATATATGTCATCTATAATATAATATGAGATCAAACGGGAAAATGTTTATTTTAAGATAGTTTTATGGTGGGAACTAGACCCCTAATTTTCAACAATTTTTTAACGACTAAAAATCATTCTTAAAAAATAGAAAATATATCAAAACTTAATGATAAATAATCATTAACAATAATAATCCTAAACTTCATCCATTTATATACATTTTATTAGTTTAATTTATTTTTAAATTTTAAATAGTAATACCACATTTCTCTCATTGAAGTTGAATTTTTATTCTTTCGTTAGCCTTTTCCTTTATAAAAGGGTGACATAGGTTTGTGTTTTTATTGAGTGAAGATTTTGTGGGTGTCATCCCCACAATAGTTTCAACTTCACCTTGGAGGGTTTTTGTATTACCAAATTTTGGTTTCATGTGTTGATTCATTTATTACATATTTTATTTATGTTATTAGATGTTAGATCTAATATTACATGTTGATGTTTCATGTTAAAGTTCAAGGTTAAGGCATAGATGTGTATGGTGAATTAAGTGTAGATGTGATTTATGTTTGAAGTGGTAGAAGTTTTATAGATCCTAATCTTTTTTGCATAAAATAAATAGTCTCCACCTTGTAATTCATCAAAAATAATACTAGTATCTTCATTTACATATACACTAGTAGATTTGGTGTTAATTTTTGACCTTATGCCATTTTCCATTTGATTTTTTTTTTTTTTTTGTTAAGCTCTTGAGTTGGTTGAAAATTCAACCAACATGAGTTTGTTTAGTCAAAATTTTGACCAACATGAATTATTAAAAAAAAAAAGTAAAAAGAGAAAAGTGTGTGGGAGGAGGGATTTTCACTACATCTATTCACTTGAGGACATGGGAGGAGGGATGTAGGATTTTCATTGCAAGTGATCTAGGATTTCAAACATAAATTTCTCTAGTAAGTCATCAACCCAATGCCATTTTGAACACCACAAGTAAATGCAAAAGGATGCAAGATTTTGAACACAAGTTGCAAGAGGTAGAAAGAAATTGAATGCAAAACCATCAAGTGAATGGTAGAAAGAAAGTGAATGCATAAAACCCTCATTTCAAACTAGAGCCAAACCTTGGTAGCCATGAAATGAAAAGAAAGAGAGCTTGAGGGAAAAAACTAAAACCCTGTGGATTTACCAGCTCATACCTGTAGATCAGTGTGTCTTATCTATTTTTATTCTTATGCTAGATCTCATATATTTTTCATTTTAGGAGCTCCTATAGGTATTTTAGTGTTGAGCAAGTTTTAGGCCACATTCATAATAATAATCTTGTTTTGTTTTTTCTTTAATCTTGGTTTTATTGTCTTTATAGCATTATTTAAAGTTTGGATATTATTAGATTGCATTTCAATTTTGGGTTTGAAGATCTATAAGAAAATGTGGTTTCTATCTAAATAGTAAGTGATTGCTTTCTCAATATTGCAGCTATTTTGACAGAGTTGTTTGCAAGGAGGAAATGAGTTTGTATACTTTTTATCTATTCTCAATTGTATAGATGGATTATTAACCCTATCATATATATACTGCACTTAAATGATTGTAGGAGAACCATAAATTAATTTATTAAATTTTGAGATGGATAATGTAGGCTAGATCTTAGTGATTTTGAGACTATTCAATCTTCCCATCTATGATAAACAATTATTTTAGCAAGTTTAGTAATCTTAAATTTACATTAGAAATAGGCAGAAACAACTTTGCCATAATGATGTCCCCCATAGTCTTTGCCTCCATTGAAAAACATTTTTTTGGTGACAAGCTCCTTATAAACTATGAAAGTACACACATAATTTATTATTTGATATGAAGTGTGTTTTTTCTTCATCCCATAAATTATTATTAACTATCCCATACATTATCTTGGTCAAATGATTTTTCTTTAGTTTTACGAGATGTTATTAAATGGATGGCAATACTATGAGGAAAAATATCTAGATTTTTAATTAGAGTGAGTTCACCAAACCTATTTAAGTTAAATTCATCTATCATCATTCTCCATGTACCAAAAAGGCCTTTACTTCATGGGCATTGTCAACTCCATGAAAATTAAGACGTCTAAAGTGAGACCACATTGCTAGCATAAATAGAAATATCACAATAAAATATAATAATAATCTATAATGCCCATGGTTAGTGTTCCCATTAAGAAATGGAAACCTAAAGTTATGCAATCTATTTAGAAGGTATGAAAAATTAACTTATGCAAAATTAAGCTATGAAAAATATAGAGAGTTTTGAATCTTGTGTACATCTAATATTATGAGATTGATTCCTTCCCACCAAATAGTTTGAAATGAACATAAACTAGTTTTAGTTGTAGAAAAAAAAATTTAGTGAACAGTCCATTTAACATTATGTAATATCCCCTTCTATTAATTCTTAGGAATTAGGGACAATTAACTCACAAAAATTGGTGAGAAACTTCCTTCCAAGAAGATTCTAAAGGTCCTTTACAAGAATTGTAATGATGGTAATTGATGCCAACTAATATAAGAATGAAAGATTATGATTTACAATTGATACTACTTATAATATGATGCTCTAAGATATATTACTTATCAATAAAATAGAGTATCACAACTATCTCAAATACACTGATGAGATTTATGCCAAGATGATCTCTAATGTATATTAGATCTACACTTCTATTACAACAATATGAATTATGCAATGTCTCCTTCCAATTGCTACTATTTGTTTCTAATATATCAATATAAGATATACTACAAGTCTTCTTAATGTACTGATAGCTAACTTTGATATGGCACTAATATGATAAAGTCTACTTTTATCCCTTATAGAAATGATGTATCTTGTTGTTCGTGATCTATCTTATAAGTACACAAATATCTCAATATCATTGATAGCATTTATATAGTTGTTTCTTATCTGTACTTGTCTCCAACATCACCTATAGCAATGATATTGCTAATTGTGATTTGTACCTTATACATATGGAATTTTTTTCAATATTGCTTACAATAATGATATTGTTGTCTGCCTTCTCTTTTGAAATATACAAGATAGTGGGTTCTTCATGATTACTTTCCTTTAGTATTTGCAAACTAATTTTCAAAAGGCAAGTACTCCCTTGAGCAACTCAATAAGGATAAATAGTTGATAAGAAATACTCAATGATGTCTTTGAGAATGGGATTGATTCTTATAATAGATCTCATTTTTATTGGATACTTGCACCCATAGGTTGGGATAGCACCTTTCTTTTTCATAAATGGGCATTTAATGGTTACTCACTATCTTTGCATAGTTATGAATAATTGCTATTGAATAGTTTGTTCACTTCACTTGTCATTATTTCATTAATCTTCCATAGGTGGTGATAAAGACAATATCATGTTGGTTGTTGATAATGTGACTGTCTACTTGCTGATAGGAAACTACATACATATGTACACACACACACAACTATGGCTACATGATGTGAACATGGGAACACTTGAATTGTGTGACAAAATTTGTCCTTTGATGTTCAATCTTCCTAATCAACACCTCTTGTAATGGTTATAATTGATGGGTGATTATGATGATCATTTGAGCAATACATAAGGTGATAATATTGGCGTGCCTGCTAGCTGATATTTCATGGTTAACACTACCATTTATTGTGGATTGGTTTGATAATTGATGTTCTATTTGGGTATCTTCTCGGTGATAATAATTTTTGGATGATCATGTTTCTTGTCTTATCATGTTGCTTGCTAACTTTATTATCTTATCTTTGTATGATTAATGATAAGGATTTGTATTTATATATGATTAATGGATGGATGCTATGATGTGACAACCATATCTTCATTAGGAATCATACTTCAAGTTTTCTCAGTGATGATCAATAAAGGATGTCATCTTAAGGCCATGACAGATTATGGAATTATCATTTATTACTAAATTCATGATTCACATACTGATAAGTTGGGTGTCAGGCATCCAAATGATTGTTATACTTGATAACATGTGAGCTTAATGTTTGGATCATACTTTGGTTCTATGCTAATGAAGGTACTTAATATCTTCAACCCTAGCTCACATCACTTGATGTCAATTCTCTTCTACACTTACTTGAAGCTACATAGGAGAATTGTCATATGTATAAGAATTCATGATTTTCCTTGATAATACCTTGATGCTATTGAATTTATTTAAAGAGCATACAAATTGCCTTCTTGAACTTCTAACTACTACACACAATTTGCCAATTTTTATTTAGTATCTTGAGGTGCTCGAGGTTTTCCACCCCTTGACCACATATGTGTTTCATTGTTATCTTGTTCTTAGGTTAACAAAGAGGGCATCACAAATCCAAATGGAAAATTACTCTATGACGTAGATTGGTGTGACTAGTAATGTATGTTCAAAGTACAACCCATGTACTACAAACCATATAGATTTGTTATAGTTTGGTAGAAAATACATCATCTTTCAATAATACCTCACTTTTAATGTACCTATACATATTCTCATTTTTACAGCTCTTTCTCATGACATAAATTTCTTGTTTTTAATTTCTTGAATCTCATTCTTTTAGTGATTGTAGTATCCTAGATATATTTTACTTGATGGGAATCAAGTTTGATTTTTTTATCTTACTTTCTTTCTGTTTGGCACAGGTATCTAGAATGGAGTTAGAAAAATTTTCAATATTTTGAGTTACACTAAAGTTGACTCTGGTGGATATAGTTCTTTGAATGATGTGACTATTTTGCCACCTCCAAGAAGAGATACAATGGAGACTTTCTTCTTGGGCGAGAATTTGAAGTATCTTTACTTTCTATTTGGAGACAATAATGTTCTTCCTATAGATAAGTTTGTCTTTAATCACTATAGAAAACTAAACCTTGAGGTTAGTGATTGCCTCCAATTCATCCATTATAATTAGCATCACCATCTTTAATAAAGGAGTGGTATCCACTATATCCATATTTAATAAAATTTTAGTTGAACTCTATAGGAAACAATCTAACAAAACCAAATCTGAAGTTGTATGCTAAGTTGGATTTTGATTTGGAAGATTTTTTGGTTATAGTGGAAGTTGATTGGTTCCTCAATGCATCCATTTAATACTCGACTAGATTGCTATTTATGTTTATTTTCATGTTGTCATTCTTTAATTTGTCAATTTTAGCCCATTGATGCTAAGGACAGTTGTATGTAGAATATGCACTTGAAGGTGTACCTACATTTGGTTATCGATTCATCACATTAGTTTATGTGTTTTCTCTCTCTTTTGTCTTTGAATGATATCATAGGATATGCAAAATTTCATCTATGAAGTTCAAATTTCAGAAAAAAATTATTCTTTTTGAACTTCATCTAAATCTTAAATATCTGATCATAGTTTCCTATAGTAATCTCTAGTCTCACAAAAATCATTTCCAACAAGGTTGATACTGATTCATCCTTGTGAATTAAAATATGAGGCCTCTATGCAAGTTTTTATTACTCATATTCACACATAAACTTATAAAATTAGTTTGATTTCAAGTCACTTGTAAGAGAGACATTGAGTTTCTCATTTGACATAAGTGAGGCTCATAATCTTACTAGTTGGAACAAACCTTGTTTTATGAGTCATTTTCTCTTAGATTTATTTGATGATTCAGTTGATAACTATAGCCATTCAATGCTAAATTATTGCCATACTAATACACTAGAATGTCTATATTGTGCCTTTTTTTATTGTGATATATATTTTTCTCCACAATGATAATAGACATTTTTTTATCTTGTTTGGTTATTGTATCACTAGACTAATTTTTAACAAATGAATATTCTATCAAATTACTAGTTTCTTCAAGACATGTTTCTTGTCTTTTTTGGTTCAAAGGAAATAAGTTCAATTCAAATTATTATCATAAAGGGTCATCATACTATTTTTTTTTTTTGAATTAATTATATTCAAGTAATTATTTCATAGGAAAAGATGTGTGTGGATTGTAGCTACACTTGCCATGATTTTTTAATGAAATATTTAAGACAAGTATGAGCTACCAAAGAGCAATGACCAATGGATTTATTCTTAAGGTTCTAGTTAGTTATTAAGTTATATTTCTCTTGTGGTAGATTGATAGAGATGAACAACAAGGAATATTTGGAAGAACATGCCTTGTGCCTCAGCAAGAAAGAGACACAAGAAGTTCTTCAAGCTAGGATGATAGAAGCTCCAAGCAAATATTGAATATTGATTTTGACATTTCTGATGTTTGAATATTTCTATGAATATCATCACAATATTAGTTATTAGATTATATGAATCTTTCTATCAATATTTCCATATTCACATTCTACAATCCACCATCAAAATGAATAAAAGAGAGAAGAAAATGATTAATCTAACTAAAATCTTTTCAAGCTATATGGAAATGCATGAATGAATTTTTCATGACAAATAGAGATATGATACATGGTTTAATTATGTATAAATATATGGGACATGGCAATGGAAGGTAATACAAAATACAAAAGTATAGACCAAATGGTTGCTTACAAAAACGTCCTAAATACTTGGGCAAATTGGGAAAATTAACTAGTAGATTTCAAGAAATCAATGGTATTTTTCAGCACCATGGCACCTAGCCATACATGCTTGGTCATCTTATATGATATTTATTTATAATTTTACTTTACAAGTTTTAAATTTTCATTATCATGCACTATAGTAAATCACACTACATTATTCAGAGTTATTATTTATTCATGACAAAATTTCTATCATAATTTGATTGCATGAAACTTCTTTCCATGAATGTTGTTCATCATACAACATGATCTATCATTAGAGTAAATAAAGTATAATAGTAGACAAAGAGAAGATCATTAAGTATGATTCATAAATGAGTAGAAATACTTCACACAATCAAGCCCTAAAATGTTTTTCATGTTTAATTTTAATCTGAATATGTCCACTTGAACTCCAATTAACATAATTGACATGATTTCAATACAAGTGTGAGAAAGATACAAAGCCTTTGTAGAGCACATCTACATACAATCCTCCATTACCATTTTAGGTGTCAATACTAAAATAATTTGTGAACAACATAATTTTTCGTCCTTTTTTTTGGATATAATAGGAATGTCCCAACTATGCAAGGATGCACATCCCTTTAAATATGATGGTGATAGTGGCTCCTCAATATGTTTCAATGGACTCTTACTTGATAACATTTCCTTCTACCTCTTGGAATGAGTGATGGGATGAAAGTGTTGAACAAGTGCTCAAATCCATTATTATTTAATGTTATCAAGTGTGGAAGAAAACTTAGATTGCAGGTGTGTGTCTTATTTCTTTCTTCTTATGCGATGGTTTTGTTTTAATCTTGAGAAAAGCTGACTAGATATAATTACTATTGCTGAAAAGTCTATGTAGTTGTTCTTGATGTTGATTCCACAATTTCTTCTTCATTTATATGTTCAGTTGTATATATTTTTATTGCTGAAGTTTACTTCTATTGATTTTGTCCTCTTTTCTGATTGTTAGCTTTTAACTCCATATATATGATATATCCTTTCTATTGAAGTGTTACAACTCTTATATATCCAATAGACATTTCTCTTTATTCTTAAAAGATCATACCCCCTCTTATTATCATTTAAAAAGCTAATTCTAATATATGTTTAATCATTACCTATGATCAACATAATGCAATAATATATTATGATCTCTGCACTTCATTGATTTTTCAACAATTAGTCAATATCTATTTAGCCACCATAATATTGATCAAAGATGTTTGAATAAATAATTCTAATATCAAGATCAAAATTAATTATCTAAAGTGTATTTAATCACTGTCAATATTCGTTTACCCACTTTTGTCAATAATTGCAAAATCTGCTACTTATGGTTACTACTGGATTGGGGTACATTTCCAACTTTGAACATTTGAGCATATAGATGTTGGACTCTTTATGCAAAGCTTTATATTTTAAATAGTTTATTAGTATGAATTGTAGCTTAGATGATGATGTGACTCATATAGATGAATCTTATGTATATATAGAGCATAGTCAACTTATACATGTGACTATATATTGTATCCATTATTTTGATTCTCCAACCTTTGCTTATAATTATCTGCCCTAAATTTTGAGAATCTCCATTATTGAAAGGTGGTCAATGTATGGGTTCTCATTCCTACATTTTTTGGTGATCACATTTATATATAATATAGCTTTCTTCTCATTTGTTTGCTTGCACACCTTAATTTGATTGATGCTCTCATCCCTGAACCTATACCTATACTAGTAGCCTTGTGCCTTGTGGCGACTTGGTTATTTAGTGTATATAAAAATTGGTATTCTGGAAGCATTGTTGTCCACCTCTTTCTTGTTCTCTTTTTCTATACAAAGTTCACATGGCACTGACATGTGGACTAAAGTGAACATGTGGAGTGTTATGATGATGGGTGGCAGGGCTAGCAAATGGGCTTGAAGAATATGATCTAAAAGTTCATTCCTAAAAATGATTCTAAAATGTCTTACTTGATGCAATTCAACAATACAACCCATCATGACCTGTGTTAAAGCTTTCATGTACGCAATTTTTAACTCAAAGTTTGTTTTGCGATGATGGAGCCATTACATCTAGTGCACTAGTGTTTCTAATCTTGAGATTTTTATTATCTTTAATGTTCATACAATAGATTTTCATTTTGAATAATTTCATTGGGTGTCTATTTCTAGAATTTAGAACAATAGACATGACTACAAATATTATCCTTCCTTTGCAAGGACACAAGTAAGTGATCTGTGTAACTCTTGAGTTTCTTAATTCTAAGTTGGAACAAAGGTTCCACTTCAAATTTGTTATCCTTTGGAAAGATTTTACAAATAGCTAACATTTTCTCTTATTATAGTTTTGAAACCATTACAATTAATACAAATTCCTTATTAAGGGGGATCACACTTATGTTGTGGATGCTTAAGTAGAACCCAAGGATATCAATTGTAGTTTTTGGGCTGACTATTTTTCCTCCAATTTTGGAGTGCCATGAATATATGTTATTTCTTGTTTTCTTTAGGTTGTAGATATGGTTATATAATATGAATATAATATGTTTTCAAGTTATACATATTAATACTAAATAATATATTATTAAATTATCTTATTTCTCCCTCTTTTCGAAGGCAATTTGTTTGTTACGACTAGTTTTTTTGTTGAATGCATATTTTTGAGAATAGTATCTAAAAAGATATGAAATGGTAAATATAATCTATATTCTTATTTGATAGACACATATGTTTACTTCTCTTCATTTTTGTGTAAATGATGAAAATACTTATTGAACATTTATGGGAAATATTTTCTTTGTGCTAATTGTGCATGAAATTAAAGCTACTTCTATAATGTTGTTTAGCAAACAATATAATTTTTAATATTATAGATGTTATTATGAATTTGGAGAATTTTGTTAAAGAAATTAATCGACTCTTATTTTTAACATAATTGTGGTTGAACAAATGATTGTTTAGTGTGTACAACTTTATTTGACCATCTTTTCAATTTTCTTTATAAAAGTGTTTGGAAAGTGCCTAATTTCAAGCCACTCGTATAGTGATGATGATGATGATGAGTAGAAATATATTTTGTATGCTTTTGTTTGAAATACATTGAAAAGGTGCATGGATATCTGGATTCAATGATTTCCCCATAAAATTATAGGCCATTAAATTTTAGTCTAGGGGATATGTGGGCAAAATAATATGTTTGGGGGCAAAATTTCCACTCGATTTGTTGAGCCATCAATGTTGGGCCTAAGAAGCAGCTGATCGAAAAGAATATGTGGTTGGTCTTGCATCAACCCTATCATCTGTAGGGGAAGGTGTTGAGGGATCAAGTCCAGAGTGGGTTCGTCGAGTCTTTCCTTTTATATAGGTACTAGTAGAGCAAGCATTTATGGTAGAAGGTTTGCAGGTTTGTCATTGCCCACTCTATTATAATTTATAACTTCACTTTGAATGTAAAATCATATTGTTAGCATTTTAATTAATTATTTTTTATCTTTGAAGATGAGAATTACTGGTTAAAACATGAGGAACCTAGAATTCTTTTGATGGAAAATGTTGCTATAGATACCAACATTTGTTGAAACACCTCATCTTGATGAGTATTTAATTGATGCTAAGCTTTTAGTTAGTCAAGTTATGTTTTTATTTTGAAAAGACATGCTTTGTGTATTTTTATAAATTTATAGTTTTATAGAAACCTAGGTCCATGTGTAAACTAATAAAATTTTGTCTATAGTTCTATACCATTTCTAAAAATATATATTTGCACAGTCCACTAAATTCTTTAAATAAGAACAATTAGAAAATGACAATCTTTATAATTCAAATTTAAGTTTGAGAGGTTCTAGGTACTTGATAAGTATGTTGTGTGCGGTAATTACAATTGATTTTCATTTTCCCCTTGCGAACATTTCTACAATTCCTTTCTCAACAATAGACATGCATTATTAATTTTTGTGTTACTTGTGTAGGTCTCTTGTAGACATGTCTTGATATGCTTGACATGATTTTTCATTGTAAATATAAATAGCTTCTCTTCTTTTTAAGTATCCATGCTAAAATATTTTTCTACTTTCAATATATAAAATGTCAACAGTTTAAAATGTAAATTTGAGATGATAAGTTGTTTTCTTTGAATATTTTGTTAATTGTGAAGTAATGTCATATAGCTTTAAGGTTTTTTTAATAACTAACTAACAATCTTCCTTTTTCTATTTGATTATAGGGAGGCAACTTCTC
Source organism: Cupressus sempervirens (assembly GCA_028749045.1). Lineage (NCBI taxonomy): Eukaryota > Viridiplantae > Streptophyta > Pinopsida > Cupressales > Cupressaceae > Cupressus > Cupressus sempervirens. The sequence goes on from CM053784.1 coordinate 359,022,094, forward strand.
AAAGAGAGATAGTAAACACTTGCTCTTTACTATTATTTGATTACTTAATAGCTGTTGTGTCTTTGAAGTCATGTTAAAGCATACTCCTTGTAAAGTACAATATAATTTGAATCCAAAAACCTTCCCTTTTCCTTATTCTAGATTGGGGTGCTTGCAGGGATGTTGAATGCAAAGATAAAACTCCTGTGACTTTAGGTTTGAGTGCCCTATTTTACAAAGTGCATGTACATGCGATAACTATAGATACTTTACCTAGAGTTTTGTTTAACTTTTCTAATATCTCTGTTGGGTATATGAAGATACCCATGGAGCCCAATGCTTGTAAGAAGACCTTTTTTTATTAATGATGCTTGATATAGTAAAAATATACTTGAACTCTTGAGATAACTACCTAAAATAAATTGTAGCTATCTTATTATTCTCGAGAATACTACAAGCATTCAATCTATTGGGAATTTAGTTTCTAGTTAAAAACTAAAACTATATGCATGGCTCTCTATAGGTGCATTGTATCCCTTAATACTATATTATTAATATAAATTATAAATGTGGATCTATATCGAGACATTGTTTTTTTTTTCCTTTAGTTTCCTACAATAGTATGATATTAATTCCTTTTAGATCAACAACTTTGTATAAAAGCTAGACAAGTTAATATATACACCAATCATGTTATTTAGGAATCATGTTTGAAAAAGACAAAGATAGAAAAACTATTGACAACAACAAGTGAAGAGGCATCATAGAGTATTAGGCTCTAGTCTACATCATAGTGAAGAACACATTGAATAACCCGAATATGGCAGGATACTTCCCATAGTTTTGTTCCTATGATTTAAGTCTGATCATCCTAACATGCCAAAAGAAATTAGTAGCATGCATCTGCTATAATGTCCCCTATAGAATAACTTAAGTTCTACAAGTGGGATGGTTGCAAGTGATTTGACAATTTTTGATATTGTTATTAGGCAGTTAGGTTAGGGTTAGTATCTTGATTAGTGTTTTTGTCTATTATGAGTATTATTAAAACCGCATTACAATTTCATCCATATTTTGATATTGTTAATGAGCCATAATATTTTAAAACACATATCAGTTTCATACATATTTTCATTATGTAATTTGATATATTTATATGCATAATAGTTTCATCCAAACCCTACCTTAACTTCTTTGTATATTTCTTTGATGCCCCGCCTCACTCTAACCATCGAATAAGCATTGGAATCCATTATTTGACATTTCATTTAACCCTTAATAAGATTTATTTCACACAGGCATGTCAAAAACCTCAATCGATAGAAATGTTGTTTGTTCGTTCAATGTTTCATATACTACTATAGTTACAATGATTAGGCAATATTTGTTTAGTTGTTTTCATGATAATAGTCATTTTATAAGAATTCTCTAAAACTCATAAGTTCATCTATTATATGCATCTCATGTCAACCCTTGAAAGGTTTTGTCATCATAACCATTGCCTTATACTTCTCTCATATATTGCTATAGCTATAGTGAGAAAGTTTCATGAATCAATATATACTTTAGTGATGATGTCATTGTTGGAAATGAGAATGGAGTAACTGAGAGGGGGAGGGGGTGAATCAGTTACTACAAAAACATTTCACAGTCCCTTAGATGTCTAAAATCTTGATCTTGGTTACAAATTACTGAAACTTGATAATGCAGCAAATACTAATAATTATTAAGAACTGGTAACCAAAATAATTCAGCAATCATGAACACTAAAGACACTAGATTTAACGTGGAAACCCAATATGGGAAAAACCACCAATGTAACTAGTTACTGTTTTTCACTCTTCTGAAGTGAGCCCTGTTAGGAGCCAACCCTATTAAAGGTTACAAAACACACTGTTAGGTGTGACCCTGTTAGAGGATTTAATCACCCTGTTAGGAGTGGCCTTGCTAGAGGTCTTTAGAACAATTCAACTGAACTGTCACTTTGTTAGAGGATTTACAATAGGGCTGTTAAACCCACTCTGTTAAGAGATTTTGAGTTCACTATTACAATGGTTAGAAAGCAACAATGAAGTGACCTGATATAATGTGCAACTTATCTTTGCTGATTGCAGATCTTTGTTTATGCTTGATTGGATCCTTATTGATCACATACAACTTTGCAGCTCCTTCAATGCATCTGATCCTCCATCACACTTTTTCAACATTTGCTCATATGTTCAATATTCACACTCTTATGCATCCAAATTCTTGCATCTTATGAATTCACAACTTGATCTTTCATATATACCTTACAGATTATCTTAGTCGGCTCTAATCACTGACCAATAATCAAACAAATACAATAGTCAGCTAGAAATAATTAAAATTACAAACTAACAAATCCCTTTACTAGCCAACACTGCTTGGTTAATACTATTCAGAAAATAATTCCTGTGTTAACCGACTGAGCTCAGTTAATACAGCGAACTCCGTGACATCCCTTCAATCGCCGGGAGAACTCGGTAAGTATAGATGACTGAGTGAGCTCGGTAGAAACTGTCTTTGCCAAATTCCCTTTGGACACCGAGTGAACTCGGTAAACACTGGCTTTCCTTTGTTTACCTTCCCAGATCGGTAAACACTAACTTTTCTTCGGTTACCTTCCCAGCTCGGTAAACACTAACTTTTCTTTGCTTACCTTCCCAGCTCGGTAAACACTCTGTCATAGTTTCTTTCGATCATCGAGTAAGCTCGGTACGTACTGAACTTCCTTCATTTAACCAAGTTAGCTCGGTAGAAGCTATCTTTACAGTGTAATATACAGCAATGCTCGGTAGAATCTGTAAATGACTATGCTTACATTCTGAGCTCGGTAGACTCTGTCTGATGACTGATATGACATTTGTGTAACATCAAAGATGACACTCAATTAACCAATTGTATCCAACAATCTTGCTCTTTGGCATTGATGGCAACACAATATGTCATAGCAGAATGAAATTTGAAAACAAGTCCTTCTCTTAGTGCAGCATTATATGTCAACATAATACTTCTCCCTCTTAGATGGAAACTTCTCCCTCTTTTAGTAATCTCCCTTTGTGAAGGAATTGTGTAATAGAAAGATATGACAGTTTTATTCTCCCTTTACAAATGCTTACAAATTTCAGAATAGGTATTACAGTTTTACTCTCCCTCTTTGACAACACATGCCAAAGACAATATAACACAGTAAAAGCTCTTTTCGTATGCCAAAAGTACTTCTCAACTGGATTACAGTGTACCTCATGTACAGATTCATATGCAATGACTTCAATACTCTGCTGCATCAACTTGATTGATTTTCAACTTGTCATAGGTTGATGCATCACTTAAAACTTTATTTTAGTGAACTTCAGATAGGGGAGTGATCCCTAACTTACCTCTGAGATACAAGAATGTATCCTTAGGTAATGGCTTTGTGAATATGTCAGCAATTTGTTCCTTTGTATGCACATATTCCAGTCTGATCTCCTTGTCCTGCACTAATTCTCTGACAAAATAATATTTTATTGCTATGTGCTTGGTCTTGGAATGCATCACTGGATTCTTGGATATGTTGATTGCACTAGTATTGTCACAGAGCATAACAACTGGTTCTTTGATTTCCATCTTCATTCCTTGTAATAACTGTTTAAACCAAACAATGTTGGAACAGTTTACTGCTGCAGCAACATACTCTGCCTCTGCTGTAGATTGGGATGTACAATTTTGCTTTTTTCTTGTCCAAGAAACCAATCTCTTTCCAAGAAAGAATGCTCCTCCACTTTTTTTTTTTCTGTCATCAAGGTTCCCTGCCCAATCAGCATCAGTAAAAACTTTAAAATCCAAATTACCTCCAAATTTGTACCATAGCCCATAATCTTCAGTTCCTTTCAAATATCTCATTATTCTCTTGATTTCCATCAAGTGAGTTTCTCTTGGTTTTGCTGAAAATCTTGCAACAATACCAACTGCAAGAGCAATATCTGGCCTGGTATGAACTACATATTGCAATTTTCCAATCATAGATCTATACAATGTTTGATCTACCTCTTTGGATTCATCATCTTTTGTAAGTTTCAATCCAGTACACATAGGAGTTCCAACAGGTTTACAGTCCTCCATACCAAACTTTTTCAATATCTCCTTGATGTATTTTGACTGAGTGATGAAGATGCCATTCTTATTTTGTTGGATTTGAAGACCAACAAAGAATTTTATCTCACCAAACATAGACATTTCAAACTCCTTGTTCATTTGTTCTGAAAATTCTTTGCAAAGATCATCATATCCTGTGAAAACAGTATCATCTACAAATATTTCTGCCAAGACAATCTTATTATCCAGACCTTCCTTTATATACAAGCTACTATTATCATTAGCTCTTTGAAAACCAATCTAAATAAGATAATTATGCAATCTTTCATAACATGCTCTAGGAGCTTGTTTCAGACCATACAGTGCCTTGTGTAATTTGCAGACCATGTTCCTTTTATCTGGATCAACAAAACCTTCAGGTTGTTCAATGTAAACTTCTTCATCCAGTATTCCATTGAGGAATGCTAACTTGACATCCATTTGATAAACTTTGAATCCTTTGTGAGCAGCATATGCAAGTAAGGTTCTGACTCCTTCCAATCTTGCAACATGAGCAAAAGTTTCTCCATAATCTATACCTTCTTCTTGTGAGTATCATTTGCATACCAATCTAGCTTTGTTTCTGGATACCTTACCATCTTCAGTCAGCTTGTTTCTGAATACCCACTTGGTTCCAATTATATTTTTATCTTTAGGCCTAGGTACAAGAGTCCATGTCTTGTTTTTCTCTATTTGTTCTATTTCCTCATTCATTGCCTCAATACAACTATCATTTGCCAGTGCATCCTTAATACTTCTAGGTTCAAAATCAGCAAGTAAACAAGTATTTTTCAACTTACTTCTTGTCAGGGTTCCTTCAGATTTGTCTCCAATGATCTGATCTGGTGCATGATGTCTTCTGACATATTTTGCTAATACAGTTTCCTTGCCTCTTGAATGAATTTCATTGTTATCCTTCTGTACTTCAGATTCTTGTTGTTCTGGCTCGATAGATATTGGCTCGGTTGATTCAGACTCGGTAGACACTTGCTTGGTAGTGTCTGAAAGTTGCTGAGGCTTAGTTTGAACTATTTGCAACTCGGTTACTGAAGACTCAGGAGTTGAGGATTCTTGAGTGAACAGTATACTTGGTATAGTATCTGGTTCAATGTAAACAAATCTCTTGTAGTCTTCAAGTACCTTTTTGCTTTCTTCTTCTAATTTGTCTGCAAACTCATCAATTTTCACATGTGCACTTTCTATGACCTTTTGAGTGGATAGATTTAAACATCTATATGCTTTGCTTTTGCAGGAATATCCCAAAAATATTCCTTCATCACCTTTTACATCAAAATTTCCTTTTCTAGATTCTTTCAAAATATAACATTTGCTTCCAAATACTTTCAGATAACTTACATTGGGTTTGTGGCCATACCATAATTCATAGGGAGTCTTGAATGAGTCATTTTTCAGCTGTACTCGGTTTAATGTATGAACTGTAGTGCTGATGGCTTCCTTCCAGTATTTGATAGCAATGTTCTTTTCTATCATCAGGGTTCTTGCACAATCCATAATGGATCTGTTTCTTCTTTCAGCTATTCCATTTTGTTCTGGAGTTCCTGGTGCTGAAACCTGTCTTTTAATACCTTGTTCAATGCAGAAGTTATTGAATTCATGTGAAATGAATTCACCACCTCTGTCTGACCTTAAACATTTCAGTCTTTTCCCTCTTTCTTTGTCTACTCTTGCCAAATACCATTTAAATTTCTCAAATGCTTCTGATTTATTTCTTAGATACATGATAGTCATCACTCTTGAGTAATCATCAACAAAGAGAATGAAAAATTTCTCTCCAGTATAGCTTTCTATTCCAATAGGTCCACATAAATCAGTATGCAAAATTTCTAATATATCTTCAGATTGATAGTTTTTACTTTTAAAACTAGTCCTTCCCATTTTACCAATCTGACAGTTCTTGCATAGACCAACCTCAGGTTTCTTAATGTTAGGAATGCCTCTTACTTTCTTGAATTTGCTTATTTTTATCAAATTATCAAAGTTGACATGACACAACCTTTTATGCCATAACCAACTCTCTTCAATTTGAGCAATAAAATATGAGCATTCACCAAGTTCTAGATAGAATAAGTTACCTTTAGTTTGGGTGCCAGATCCTATCAGCTTTCCTTGCTCATTCAATAGTCTTGCCTTTCCATGCATGAATTCCACCTTGAATCCAGTATTGAGTAACTGTGCCACACTTAGCAAATTATGTTTGAGACTTTCAACCCAATAGGCACTATTACAAACAAGTTCTTTGGTTAGACAGATTTTTCCTCTTCCTTTTATGAAACGAGGTTCATTATTACCAAACCTTACACTGCCACCATCATAATCTTCAAACTGATCAAACTTAGTTTTATCACTAGTCATATGATGTGAGCAACCACTGTCTATAATCCATGTATCATTCTTACTTATATGAGAGATAAGAGCAATTTTATCTTCCTCATCATTGTCAAAATCATCTTTAACAGCAATATAAACAATTTCATCCTCACTATTATCAGAATCTTCAGAATTTTCAGCCATGAAACATGATTTCTTACCTTTGTTCTTGAATGATTTGAAATCTTTCTTGCCATTCCATTTATGATCCTTCTTTTCATCATTGTTCTGCTTGTTCGGGAACCTAGCTGCAATATGACCAATTTCTTCACATGAAAAATATATTAGAGGAACTTTACCTTTATATTTTCCTCTGCCTTTGGAGTATTTTCTTGCTAGAAGAGCTTCAATTACTTCAAGATCACTGTCTGAGCTTAGATCTGATTCATCTTCACTTTCTAACTGATGTTTCTTTTTGCTTTTCTCCTTGAGTGAAAGTTTGGCCTCAAATGCTGATTCCATGTTCTTGGAAGCTGGAACATAGTTGTCAAAGTTATCTAGTTCAAATGCAGTTAATCTCCCAACTATGGCCTCAAGATTTATCTGATGATTTGCTTCACATCTTCTTTCCTGAATTGCAGACATTATGATTGCATAAACGGGAAGCAAGGTTTTGAGAACTTTGCTTATAATTGTTTCTCCTTTGATGTCACCACCAGCTACCCTGATTGCACTTACACATGCTTTAACTCTTTCAACATACTTTGCAATGTTTTCATCCTCTCTCATCTTCATTTGATCAAATTGTCCTCTTAGACTTTCTTCTTTTTCTCTTCTCACATTGTCATCCCCTCCATAGATTTCTTTTAGCTTGTTCCACATGTCAAAGGCAGTTTTGCAGTCCTTAATGTCATCAAATTCTTCATAGCTGAGAGCAGATGCTATGTCTATCATCATGTTGTTGTGAGTTTTCTTTTTAGAAATATCATTGACTGACAGTGTGCCAGAAGGTTCTTCATATTCTTCTTCAAGGTATTTCAATCCAGTATCACCAACAGTAGCCAGATGAAGTTTCATCAGTCCTTCCCATGCTGAGAAGTTATCTCTATTAAGTTTTGGAATTTCTCTTTTGTAAGACATCCTGATCTTTTGCTTAGATCCTTGAAATCTTCTCCTGCAAGTACCAAAAGCTCTGATACCAATTGTTGCAAATGAGAATGGAGTAACTGAGAAGGGGAGGGGGTGAATCAGTTACTACAAAAATATTTCACAGTCCCTTAGATGTCTAAAATCTTGATCTTGGTTACAGATTACTGAAACTTGATAATGCAACAAATACTAATAATTATTAAGAATTGGTAACCAAAATAATTCAGCAATCATGAACACTAAAGACACCAGATTTAATGTGGAAACCCAATATGGAAAAAACCACCAATGTAACTAGTTACTGTTTTTCACTCTTCTGAAGTGAGCCCTGTTAGGAGCCAACCTTGTTAAAGGTTACAAAACACACTGTTAGGTGTGACCCTGTTAGAGGATTTAATCACCCTGTTAGGAGTGGCCTTGCTAGAGGTCTTTAGAACAATTCAACTGAATTGTCACCTTGTTAGAGGATTTACAATAGGGCTATTAAACCCACTCTGTTAAGAGATTTTGAGTTCACTGTTACAATGGTTAGAAAACAACAATGAAGTGACCTGATATAATGTGCAACTTATCTTTGCTGATTGCAGATCTTTGTTTATGCTTGACTGGATCCTTACTGATCACATACAACTTTGCAGCTCCTTCAATGCATTTGATCCTCCATCACACTTTTTCAACATTTTTTCATATGTTCAATATTCACACTCTTATGCATCCAAATTCTTGCATCTTACGAATTCACAACTTGATCTTTCATATATACCTTACAGATTATCTTAGTCGGCTCTAATCACTGACCAATAATCAAAAAAATACAATAGTCGGCTAGAAATAATTAAAATTACAAACTAACAAATCCCTTTACTGGGCGACACTGCTTGGTTAATATTGTTCATAAAATAATTTCTGTGTTAACCGACTAAGCTCAGTTAATACAGCGAACTCCGTGACATCCCTTCAATCGCTGGGAGAACTCGGTAAGTATAGATGACTGAGTGAGCTCGGTAGAAACTGTCTTTGCCAAATTCCCTTTGGACACCAAGTGAACTCGGTAAACACTGACTTTCCTTTGTTTACCTTCTCAGATCGGTAAACACTAACTTTTCTTCGGTTACCTTCCCAGCTCGATAAACACTAACTTTTCTTTTCTTACCTTCCCAGCTCGGTAAACACTCTGTCATAGTTTCCTTCGATCATCGAGTGAGCTCAGTACGTACTGAACTTCCTTCGTTTAACCAAGTTAGCTCGGTAGAAGCTATCTTTACAGTGTAATATACAACAATGCTCGGTAGACTCTGTAAACGACTATGCTTACCTTCTGAGCTCAGTAGACTCTGTCTGATGACTGATATGACATTTGTGTAACATCAAAGACAACACTCAATTAACCAATTGTATCCAACAGTCATGGCAATAAAAAAACTTAGGTGTTATATCGCTATGTGGAGAAAGCATAAAATTGACATAGTGATGAGTGATAAGGACCTGAAGATATATCGCTATAACACCTAGTGATTATTGACAAGTGGAAATGAAATATAGTCATCTTGGTGATGAACGATAAAGATATTATATCGCTATATGTCGTAATGATAAATGTTTTTGATGATTGAAAAGGGGAGGATTCTATTTTGGCAATCAGTGGTAGAAAATACATGATCGTGCGTCGCATTTGGAGTAAATATGACATAGCAATAAGAGATGAAGACAAGTGTATCACTATGTGTTATGATGAAAAAGTAGTATAGGTCACTATATATTATAGTGATAGGTCAAAAGGATCACATGTTGCATTTGGTGTAAACATGACATAGTGATAAGCGATGAAGAGATGTGTATCATTATGTGTACGATGACAAAGCAATATGGCTATAAGAAGGATCACTATATATTATTGTGATAAGGAAATTTTATCAATGTGAAAAGTATATCACTATGACATATAGTGATCCCTTTTATCACTATGTGAAGAAATTGCAAAAACAATATAGCAATGAGTGATAAAGGAGACTTATCATTATAACATATAGCACTCATTGGCAAACAAAAAGGAAATATAATCATTACAACGATGAGCGATAGAGATTTTGTATCACTATAAGTCATGGCCATGAGTGTTTTTGGTGATCAAAAAGGAGGAGATATCGCTATAACATATAGCGATCTCTTCTATCAAAAATGAGGAGATATCGCTATAAGTCATGGTGATGAGTGTTTTTGATGATAAAAAAGGAGGAGATATTGCTATAAGTCATGGCCATGAGTGTTTTTGGTGATAAAAAAGGAGGAGATATTGCTATAACATATAGCAATCTCTTCTATATCAAAGGAGGAGATATCACTATAAGTCATGGTGATGAGTGTTTTCAATGATCGAAAAAGAGGAGATATCATTATAACATATAGTGATCTCTTTTATAGAAAATGAGGAGATATCACTATAAGTAATGGCGATGAGTGTTTTCAGTGACTAAAAAGGAGGCTTATCACTATAACATATAGCGATCATCGGTAATTTGGTCAAAATTTTGACCAAAGCAAAAATTGTTCAAATTTTTTATTACAAAAATAGCGATGAAATAGTTTGTCAAAAGTTTGACCAATATGAGTCAAAAGTTTGACCAATTTTCATCAAAAAATGAGTCAAAATGTACTAATGATAATAATTCATTCTAGTAGGTTCTCTCATGATATGTAGTAGCCATGTGACCAAATTTAAACGTCTAAAATATTTTAGAGGTAACATAACTTTATCCTTCATGGTACCTTTCTTCAATCTTCTTGTACAGTTAGCCTCATTCTCATCATCATCATCATCATCATCATTGTCAAGCTCTTCTTCAATTTTGGTTACTTTGAAAAATCCATTTCAAATATGCTTTTGTCATTGCCAAGATTTCTTAGCTCAATTAATATCAATGTGTGAACAACTTTTTCCTTGGTAAACCTCTTTGGATCATAAATTTATTCAATAGTCAAAAAAATGTCATTGTAACTACTAGGTAATGCCATCAATATCTTCTTAATAAAGTCTTCATTAGCTATGTTATCACCTCGAATCTTAATTTTATTTACAACACTCTCAACTCTTGGAAAATAACTATTAATACCTTCACCATCTTCTATTCCAAAATTTTCATACTAACTCTTTACACTCAACTTCTTAGAAAGATTCACCTTATCAATCATTATCTTTGTAGATTTCTTTCATTTTTTCCCAAACCTCATGAGAAATCTTCAAGCAAATAACTTAAGTTTTGATTTAGATAAAGCACTAGTTATTACATACCTTTCCTCCTTATTTTTCTCATATGGACTTCGATTTCATCTACAGCTTGTGAGTCATTCTGAAGGAACACAAACACAACCTTTAGATGCTTCCAAGTCTTGCAACTACCAACCAATATTAGATAACGTTTCATTTGAACTTTCCATGAACTCTAGTCCAATCCACCAAACATAGGGACATTAAATTTATGTGTCATTGGATTTGCCTCAAGTGTTAAAGCTTCACACAGAGGACTTAAGCTCCAATACCAATTGTTGAACATGTTGAATAACTAACAGGGATGTGAATAATATAAATTAACAACCACCGCTTATGATCTGTCAATTAAAGTAGATTAAATCATCAAACAAAAGATGAGCATGAAAGTACAAAAACACTAACACAATCGACACCAAAATTTATGTGGAAAAAACTATATCAGGGGAAATGAAAATTATTGGTTAGGTTGCATCTGATTTTATACAACAAAGAAAAATTTCTTAAATGCTCATTACATTAACATGAAGGCATATTGTTGGTAGGCTTTATTGCTATGGTGGATGTGCCCCATAAATACAATAAGGTTCGCCATAACAAGCTTATAGCTAGTATATGAATGAAAAGTTAAAGTAAGAACCACTACAAACAATAGTTGTTGAGCCTTTGCAATTACAATGCAGAATAGTAGGAAAAGACTAGGGCGGAATAGGAAGCTCTGGAAAGGCCTCCCATGGATGAGAAATACCTCCTTCTTGGTACTTTCTCAAAAAGTTGCAAAACTTGAGTACAAGTTCTTTCCGAACTTTTTTTAATAATATAGTGAAACTTTTGTGTATTGCCTCCATCCATTATCAATGTTGTATAGCGCCAACACATTGAACTTATTATATTTTACATATGTTGCATTCGAATCCTTTGGATAAACAATGAAATCCCTAGATTTAAATTCTTATAAATTCAAATCAATGTCATGCAACAAGAAGTTTTTGTTTGAATCCAAAACTCTAGATGGTACGTTGTGGACAAGATTCTTGGATATTATGAAGCAAGCATTGTTAGGTCTATGCTCTCTATGCCCACAAAACACTGTTAGTTTTTTCTGCTACGCTTTTTATCACAAGAATGCCAACGAGGTGATGGGCGCAGCAATGGTGGCTCATGGCTATAAATGTGATGCATTCCTTTCTTCTTCTTCTTCTTCCCCTGTCCATGTTGGAGTGAATGATTTAAGCCAGTTTAGTAATGGAGGAGGAGCCATATATGGAGACAAGGTGGTTGTACTTCTGTTTTTTAAATGGAGAAGAAGAAAACAAGCCCCAACTAGGCTGTATGCCATTTCTTCGGTCATTTAGTAAGACCAAATTCCTCAATTCTAATTGCTTGTGAGATAGCAGTACGAGATACAAATTCTTCGATTGAAGTTCAATATTAGTTTCATTTTTGAACAACTACATTAGAAAGTCTATAGAATATCAAGAATCAAAACTTAGAACTTCATATTATGTAAATCTTTTATAAGATCATTTTTTAAATCTATATCAATGTTATTGTTTGTGCTGTTGATCATTTCTAATTATTCGGTTCATAGAACATGACATAGTATCAACAGCTCAACTTGAGAGTAACTATATTAAAAATATTGTATAGAAAGTGTTCAAGCTAGAAATCTATTTATTTAGAAACCATTTCCACATTAGAAATCAATTATAAAATGTTTTAACTTCAATTTGTTACATTAAAAACTCAATGCTTTTAACTGATTAAACGTGATATATAACAAAGACAATTTAGTTTATAAAAGCTGGTGTGTAGAATTTGAATTTCCTTCTAATAACTTATTGCATTAGAAAATTTGTTGATGAAATTTGTATGTTTTAATATAATTTAACAATTACATCTCTACATTTAATTTTAATTAAATGTTCCTATAAGAATACCTTAGACTTCAGCTCAACATTAAGGTTTTTCAATGTTTTGTAGGAAGATCTGGAAGCATACAAGAAGTGGCTTTTTCGCATAGAGATGTGGCAACAGTTGAACATTTACAGGGGGAATTCAAGCTCAAGAAAGAGAAGTACATGCAATCTCTCAGGCCTTTTTATGAAGGTTACAAAATGAAAAGAGTAATAACTCACCTTCAATATTGGAATATAATTAATTAACCAATTTTATATTATAAGCTGCGTATTTCTTTTAGTTTGGATCATTCTATAAAAATATATGTTTGTTCATTTTCTATTAAAAAGATTTATTAAAAATCAGAATACACACTTTCAAAAAAAATCTAATTAACCTATTGCTGCAGGATATCCTCCAGAATATATCATAGTACAGGAAGGAAACAAGGCCAGGGTTTCATGGATTGTTTTAGACAGGTCTGGTTCTGTATTTCATTTTAAACAATATTTGGTGGTTTTATACTATTTATAAATTTCTCCAATGAAATGGTTGAATTCAAAATAAAACATTTTAGGCATTCATTTATTTAGATGGTTTTTCTAAAATTATATCCACTTTATGAGTCACTTAAACAAATCAATACTTACTGTTTACAAATATCTGATGTAAATTAGTTGGTGTTCCATAGCACCCTCCAGACGATGATTGTTTTCCATTGTCATTTGATATCACACTCTTTTGTTCAATAAAATGCAATTGTTAGTGTAATTTAAGATGAAAACTCTAAGCCAACAATGTTAGAGTTGCATGGATTGCATCAGGCGGGTCCGTGTCTCTAATTTCATCTTAACCAATATTTAGTAGCATTATATTGCTACAAACGTATTGTTTAATTTTGATTCATCTGAATACACACTTAATTTTCTAATATGACCTATTTAATAGCATAGCTTCAAATCACCCACCTAAACAAATCAATACTTAAGAATGTACTTTTGAAACTGAATTCTATAAATTGATGCAGTAAGATTTTTCAGTTGACCGAGGAAACTAACACTCTCATTTCTTCTTGTGAAACAGAGAATTGAAGAAATATAGGAAAAACATATCTGAGAGCTCTGGATGTAATGTTGCTGCAATTGGTAGAAACAATGTAGCTAGTATTATATCCAGTGTTAGAAGGCCTCATTCCTATAGCATATCTGAAGAAGGCACTATAACTACATTCCCTGGAGCTTTTCAATCCAATAGACAAATGCAGACAAGAAATCCATCTATTGGAGTCCCAATTGATGTGTTTATGAATGGAAGAGGAATCGGTGGAATCACCCATGATTCCAAAACATTTCGTAGTGTTCTGCAAACTCTACCAAAATAAGAGGAGAAAATAAGTAAAACTTGTTGTAATTGTGACTGCAGAAAGAAGGTGAAAGCCAAATTATGTCCTCCACAAGAGCTCTCATGTGATGAAATAGCCAAAGTAACAACAAATGATGACTTGCTCAAAATGGAATATGTAAGTTATACAAGGGAATTTTAAATGAGGATGGGTCTTCTAGTGAATATAAAGTGATGGTGAAGAAGTTTGAGGGCTGCTCTTTTGAGACCCATTTCAAGACTGAAATGGACTTTGTAAAAGTGGCTCGCCATAGGAATATCTTGGCTCTCTTGGCATTTTGCAATGATGAATTGAGTCCTGCCCTTGTTTATGAATATGCCTGCAATGGATGGCTTGATCGCCACCTCTCCTGTCCCGAGACATTGTCATGGGCAGCAAGGCGAAGGATTGCAATTGGGGTTGCAAAAGGACTGAGGTATTTGCCTGAGGAATGTGGTGAAGCATCGAGACATCAGATCTTCCAATATCATGCTTGCTCGTGATTTCTTGCCCTTGGTATGTCAACTTTCTCCCAATGCCAAACTTCTGCTGATTTTATGTTATTTGAATTCATTTATAGATACAAGGTGCATATAAATCTAGTTGTTGATGTTGTTTATAGGTGGTGTTAGAAATAAATCATTCGGATCAAAATTGATTGGTTCTGAAGTGGTCAGTAACGTAGTCGTGGTAGAGAATTCCTGCAGTAAATGCAAGATCTCAGGTTCGCATCTTATAAAAAGCTCAACAAATTCTAGATGTTGATACCATGTAAACTCCATAATCCGTATTCAAGTTGTGTGAAATAAATATACAAAAATAAAGTCTCAATATACAAAAATAAAGTCTCAAAATTCAGGAGATTTAGGTGAACTCCTTACAAATGTTGTCACCTTGATAAAGGAAGTTGATTTCAAGAAGGGCAAAACTAAAAAGCACAAATCAGCTGTATACAAACAGTGGAGAAAACTACTGTTAACTCTAGTTATGATTTGAAGTACAAATCAACTAAAAAATAATTGTAGACAAGTAATAATGACTATTCACAAATATCAAAATCATATTAACATAAAATTATACTCCTTACTTTTGTTGAGCATTCAAATTTAGATTGGATGGAGATATATTTCAGTTCTAAGCAATTTATTTTGAGCTTATGAAATAAATACCTAGACGTAAGGTCTTGAAATTGCAATCATCAATGGTCATTTTCGCAAAAGATACCTAATACTGGAGATTGAGGATCAGAGGATTCTCAACATAGAAGGTTTGGATTTCAGTGCACGATTGATTTTTGTAATGACCCTTTCCAATAGGCCACTAAACAAAACCCTAAATTTAATACACAGCTAAAGTATATTGTTGAAATAATGAAATAATAGTGCCAATGTATTCATTCAATGAAAACCAAATGTTTTTACAAATGATATGGCAATTTTCAGCACTAAAACATTATGACATGGCACATTACAGACAAACCCTAGCTGGTTGTATACAATTGAGAACTTGTTACAACTACAAACTGAAATGAAGAACCTGGATTGATCCGATACTGGAGAGTGACTGCTGAAGATGATATGGTGAAAGTGCAACTACACTTGAAACTCCAAACCAACAATTAAGCACAAGTGAAAGGACTGAAATATCCTCCCCACAGCTGCAATAATTCAGGTGATCTTTCACACCTTCAAAATGGTGTACCAATTGAGAGTTTTCGTTCTCAATGGCCAATTGTGACTACTTGCAGAAACGCTAGGCTCCACAACGCACATCAACAAAAATCAATAATAAATCTTGATGATAGGCAATGAGCCCTGAATGCCTATTTATTCTTTTTTCCTCGATAGGTCGGCCTCTTTTTTTATTATTATTTCTCTACTCCTTCCAACAACCTCTAGAACATTATTTTATTTAATGACTTTATAAGATATATCACTTAATTAAATATAAAGTTACCTTGTAATATACTTTTTTATTGATAACTTTATAAATAATTAACTCCTCCAACAAAACAGGGACATTATAGGTCCATCCCCCCTAAAATTGCTTGGCCTCAATAAATCTTAATATTGGATGCTATGAAATCACTTCTCCCTCCCAAGTAGCATCTTCAATAGGTAAATCTTTCCACTTAACCAGATACTCTCTGATTACCCTCCTGCGAAGTTGCTTTTCTCTACTATCCAGAATGGATTCTGGCACTAAGATCAATTTTCCCTCATCATCCAAAGGAGGTAATACTGCAAAAGGCATCAAATTCTGACCCAATGCTTTCTTGAGGCGTGATACATGAAACACAATGTGCACTCTACTATCTGTAGGAAGCTCCAACTCATAAGCCACCTCACCAACTCGCCTGACAATCTTGAATGGTCCATAATAGCATGGCTTGAGTTTCTCTACACCACTCTTCTTGAGAGTGGACTGCTTATATGGCTTCAATATGAGGTAAACCATATCATTTACCTCAAAGCTATGCTCAGTCCTTTTCTTGTCTGCATACTGCTTTTTCTGGTTCTGAGCTCTAGCAATGTTGTCTCTGAGAGTAGCAACTATATCCTTACTTTCCTGTAATAGTTCACTTGCATAGGGTACTTGACTGTCTCCCAACAAAAAATCTAAGAAACTAGGTGCCTCATAACTGTAAAGTGTCATGAAGGGTGTCATTTGTATAGTCATATGGTATGTAGTATTATAACAACACTCACAGAGATATATCCATCGGACCCAAGCTCACTGTTGATCTGCCACATAGTTCCTCAAATACCCTTCCACCCATTTGTTTACAATCTCTGTTTGACCATCAATCTGTGGGTGATAACTAGTGCTAGGTGTAAGCTCAGTACCATACAACCGAAATACCTCCTACCAAAAGTGACTCATGAAGCGGCTATCCTTGTCACTCACAATGCTCTGAGGCAAACAATGTAATCTAAAAACCTCCCTGAAGAAGACCTCTGCCACCTAAGCTATTGAGTATGTAGTAGTGATAGGGAAGAAGTGAGCATATTTTGTCAACCTATCCACCACCACATAGATACAATCGCACCCTTGGGCCCTGGGTAAGCCCATAATAAAATCCATAGAGATGCACTCCCACTTCCTGTCAGGAATAGGAAGTGGCTGTAGGAGCCCTGCTGGATAACTTTGCTCTTGTTTGTTCTACTGGCAAACATGACACTCATGCACATACTACAAAACATTAGCCTTAAGTCCCTTCCAAGTGAACTATTCTTGTACTAACCTGTATGTCTTGAAATACCCAGGATGGCCTTCTGTAGGTGAATTATGGAATGCTCTCAAAATCAACTGCTTCACTTTCGATCCTAGGACTAAGTAAATCTTGTTCTTGTAAATGATCAAATCATCCATGAGAGTGTATATGGTGTCGATTGTTTTTTCCTCCACTATAGCAGAGGCCCACATGTCTTTGGCATATTCTACTACAATCAAGTGTCGCCAATCCTCTGATATCTGAATCATAGAAGTGAGGTGTGGCCTATGGGATAAAGCATCTGCAACAATATTATGTGTCCCCTTAACATATGTGATAGCAAAATCATAAGCCTGTAACTTACTCACCCACTTCTACTAGCAATCATTTAGGTCCCGTTGTCCCAAAAAGTGCCTCAAACTATTATGATCAGTTTTAATAAAAAATTTGCTGCCCACAAGATACTATCTAAATTTGGCCAAGGCATGCATGATGGCCAACATCTCCTTATCATATATGCTGAATGATCTCTCAGGCCCTCTGAGTTTCCTACTCTCATAAGCTATAGGATGCTTGTCCTGCATGAGTACAACACCAACTCCCTCTCTAGAAGCATCACATTGAAGTTCAAATGGCTTTGTGAAATCAGGCAATGCTAATACTGGGCATGTAGTCATTATTTCCTTGAACCACATAAAACACTCCTGTGCCTCCTGAGTCCACACAAATGCCCCTTTCTTCAGCAAATCTATCATGGGTGCTACATGTCATGAGTAGCCACTAACAAACCTGTGATAGAATCCACATAGACCAAGTAACCCTCTTAACTGTGTAAGGTTCTCTGGTGGTGGCCAATCAACAATAGCATAGACCTTTTCAAGATCCATTTGCACTCCTTCTGCACTAATGATGTGTCCAAGATACAACAATTCTATCATCCCTAAATCACATTTGGACTCCTTGGCATACAAGGACTCCCTTTGTAAAATGCTCAATACTATCTCCAAGTGCTCTAAATGTTCCCGCCATGTCCTACTATAGATCAAAATATCATCAAAGAACACCAACACAAATTTTCTCAACTGATTGTGGAAGATCTTGTTTATAGTGGACTGAAAAGTGGCAGGTGCATTAGTCAAACCAAAAGGCATGACTACAAACTCAAAGTGCCCACAATGACACCTGAAAGCAGTTTTCTCAATATCCTACTCTCAAACTCTAATCTAGTGATAGCCTGATCTCAAATCAATTTTTGTGAAATAACAAGCCCCATGCAATTCGTCTATCAACTCATCGATGTGTGGGATGGGATACCTATTCTTTATAGTTCTCTTATTCAACACCCTATAATCAATACATATTCGTAGAGTACCATCCTTCTTTTTTACCAAAACAACATAATATGCAAAAGGTGACTTACTTGGTCTGATGTGTCCCATTGCTAGCAACTCCTTGATGGTCCTCTCAATCTCATCTTTGAGTCATTTTGGGTGCCGATATGGTGTGAACATGATAGGCTTAGCACCTTCCTCCAGCTCGATAATGTGCTCAATGCCTCTGTCTAGTGGCCAGCTTGGTGGAATCTCGCATAAAACCTTCTCATACTTGATTCTCAATTTTTGAATATCTGGATGATATTCAATCTTATGTTGCTCTTCCTGGGTAGGCATCAAGGCACATATTGTCATCCACTCTATATTATTATGCTTGGCTAATCTCTCCATCCTTCTAAATGAGATAGTCCTGACATCACCATTACAAATAGCCTTCAACACATGAGTCTTGTCATCCACCTCAAACCGTATCTCCATATCCTCTAGTCTTAGAGTAACCTCCTTCAAATAATGTAGCCACTGCATCCCAAGTACTATGTCCATGTCACCCATGTTGACCACATGATAATCCGCCTTGAACTCATAGTTGTTCAGGTGCAAAGGTAGATCTCACACCATCCTATCAAAATGAAGAGTATATCCATCAGCTACCTTGACTCTCAATCCTTCAAACTCCTTAGTAATGAGTCCACACCTCTCCACAAATCGTGCATCAATGAAATTATGTGTAGCACCTGTATCCAATAGAGTAATAACCTTCTGCCCTGCCAAGACTCCTCGGAGTCTGAAAGATCCCTCTCTTTGAATACCAGACAGACGTGCCTCCTATAAATGTAACTCTAGAGCCTCTTTTTTCTTAGCACTATCTATCTCCTGTTCACCATTAGGATCCTCATCATGGTGCTCTGAGCTGTCTGAATTTGAACCCTCGTAGTAAGCCCACATCACCTGGTTAGCCTTCCCCTTAGGCCTCATAGGACAATCATGACCAAACTCATAAGGACCTTTGCAAAAGAAGCATAGCTTCTTCCTACGTAGGTCATTAAGTGTTTCCTTATCCAAGGGTACAACTGAGTTTCCTTTTGAGTCACTAACCTTCTCTTTACCCTTGCTGAATTCCCCTTTGTTATCTCTAAATGATGAAGAACACTTCGAACTAAACCAGTTTGCTAGAGCAGCAAGTTCCATATTGTGGGCTTTCTTCATGGCTTCCTGTAATGTAGGAGGATCAAAAGCCTTTACCCACCCCTTGAGTGGTTCAATTAATCCCTCTGTAAATAAAATGACTAGTCTTCCTTCTAAAATGTCAGGCACCAACACTGCAAGATTCTGGAAGTCATTGATAAATTGTTCTAAGCTTTTTGACTATCTCAATTGGGCTAACTCTCAGAAATAAACTTCAGAATTTTTTTTTATCAAACCTTTCTATCAATCTATCCACAAATTCTTGATAAGTGGTTATCTAATTGTGTTGCAATGTGATCATGCCATGTGTCCACCAATCATGTGCTGCCCCATCTAAGTGTAAAGTGGCATACTTGAGCACTTCAAATTCTATCACAGTCTTCAAAGATAGGAAAGTATCCACCTTATGAATCCAAGCACGAGTAGTCATTTTTCCACTACCATCAAATGTGGGTAATACCAACTTGTTGGTGACCTGTTGCAACTCACTGGGTTTATCTGCCTACTTCTGCCTAGCATCTTTGTAGTTCAAGTACCTGTCAAATGTCCACCCATCCTGTACATATGTTGGTAATGAATCCCACTCATTCCTTGCTTGTCGAAGTTCATCTATAATATCTGTTACCATAGCATCAAGTGTGTGTGCTGGAGTTTCTTCCCTGAATGTAGGATGTGTGGGTCTGTTAGCTATTCCAGACTGTGTCCTATGTTGTGATCCTGCTATGCTCCTATCATCCTGGTCAGTATCATGATTATTTCTCCTATTTTTCTGAATCAAATGTTGCATCATAACCACCATTGCCTATGTACTTGCCTCTATTGACTATAGAAGCCTCTCCTAATGATGTAAAGTCTCATCATCTCGCACACTTCTGGATGGGCTTTGAGAACATCTCTTAGCCATATTCTTAGTTATGTTGGTTCCCTGTGTAAATTGGCTAGATAAACCCTATCAGGCTGGCAGAAACCTGCTCTGATACCACTGTAATGACCCTTTCCAATAGGCCACTAAACAAAACCCTAAATTTAATACATAGCTAAAGTAAATTGCTGAAATAAGGAAATAATAGTGCCAATGTATTCATTCAATGAAAACCAAATGTTTTTACAAATGATATGGCAATTTTCAGCACTGAAACATTATGACATGGCACATTACAGACAAACCCTAACTGGTTGTATACAATTGAGAACTTGTTACAACTACAAACTGAAATGAAGAACCTGGATTGATCCGATACTAGAGAGTGACTGCTAAAGATGATATGGTGAAAGTGCAACTCCGCTTGAAACTCCAAACCAGCAATTAAGCATAAGTGAAAGGACTGAAATATCCTTCCCACAGTTGCAATAATTTAGGTGATCTTTCACACCCTCAAAATTGCATACCAATTGAGAGTTTTCGTTCTCAATGGCCAATTGTGACTACTTGCAGAAACCCTAGGCTCCACAACGCACATGAGCAAAAATCAATAATAAATCTCGATGATAGGCAATGAGCCCTCAATGCTTATTTGTTTTTTTTTTCTCAATAGGTCGGCCTCTTTTCTTTTCTTTTTTTCTCTGCTCCTTCTAGTAACCTCTAGAACATTATTGTATTTAATGACTTTATAAGATATATCGCTTAATTAAATATAAAGTTACCTTGTAATATTTTTTTTTTATCGATAACTTTATAAATAATTAACTCCTCCAAAATGGGGACATTACAATTTTCTAATGAAGCATTATAAGGAGCATCATAACGAAGGTCAAAACTGGGTGTAGAACTTCCTTAGAGGAGAAAATGAAGAGATCAAAGGATGTGAAATATGGAGATACACCTTCTAACAATATGCCTCTATCGCAAGTTATTGACGCTATTCTTAAACATTGCATATTAGGAAAAAAATTAGTTTGAAAAAAGTAAGCTAACTTTAACTATTTGACACTTTTAGCTTAGGAATCAAGCCTTAATGTGTGATGTTTAAGCCACCTAAAATATTGAAGAGTAAGATCTGGATTGGAGCATTGAATATGGTGGGTTTAAGAACTCAAAAATAACATGTGAGAATTTAGGTGCAGAGAGGTTTGTCTAGTCAATAGTCCATTTGCAAAGAATAAAACACATAGAGGTGTAGAGGTGACCATGTCCAAAGGTAGAAAGAGAGGAAGAGGAAGAGCTCACAGAATTCCAAGGGGAGGCTAGTTAATCTCTTCACTAAGTTTTAGATCAATTTGCTTAGTTTTTCTATTTGTCAAATAGTGTTAATTTTTTATTTGGAAGAGAAAGCTTTATGCATCCTTTGTAGAATGGTTTCCAATCACTCATTTAGTTTTATGAATGGATTATATGTAGTAATGGTCTAAGTAGAGACCAGTGTTTGATAGGGACGTGGTCCCTATGATTTTAGGGTCATACCTCTTTTTTGTCGTCTCCAAAGATATCCTTTTTTTGCCAATTTTGGAAACGTCCCCCAAACGGCCAATTTTTTTTGGTTGTAAACTTGGGGACAACTAGCAACATTGGGGTCATTTCCCATCTGTCCTCGAAACTACTGGCCATCCCCTTATTTCCAGCTAGTTGGGTAAAGGCAAAACACCTCCAAAAAATCATTAATTTCATGTTTTTGCTATTGCCCCTAGTTGTCTTAAAACATAACAAAAATATGCAGACTCTAAATTTCATGCATGATACTTGGAATCTATAGGCATTTTGATTTTTTATATGTGTATGTGATATCGATAAATGGAAGTATTTAGTATTTGTCATTTGATAATTTTCCATGTTTTAATCTTCTAAAATGTCTATGGTGAATGGTTTATCAATGTTATGATATGCATACTTGAATTCTATTTCTATAAATAAAAAACACTTTGTTTTTAATTGTTGTCCATGAGGTCCTATCCCTAGATTTTGACTTCGACCCATACGCACCCCCTAAAACATCTCCGTCCCAAAAACTCCATACAACATAGGTAGCGACTTTATCAGACTTTAACTGCAGGAACAGTAGACTCTAGATGTAGAATTAGACTCTATATGTAAGTTTTCTATGCTTTCCAATTTTTCAACATGTCTTTTAAAATCATTTTGTTTATTCTGTATATTTCGTACATATAATTATTAATATAATCCTGATTGTAACATTCTATCTATCAAGGAAAATAAGGTCTCAAAATTTAGGATATTTATTCAACACTTGTTTTAATTTCAAGAAGGGCAGGACTACAAAGCACAAATCAGCAATATACAAACAGTGAAGAAAACTACTGTTAACACTAGTTTCAGATTTAAAGCACAAATTGAGGAGACTTAGAGTACTTACATTTTTTTATTTTATTTTTATGAATAAGAGCACTTACATTTTGATTAAGTAAAAGGGGGTTAAAAGATCTTGAGGACCCTTTACAAAGTGTCATGGGAACAGACCACAAAGAACAAAATAGTTGTAGACAGGCAACAATAACTAATCACAACTATCAAAATTGTAGTCACATTAAATTATAACTATCACTATTGGATGAAAATATATTTCAGTCATAAACTTATGAAATAGACACTTAGAGATAAGGTCTCAAATTTCAGGGAACTTATATGATTAGATAAATGGGGTTGAAAGAACCTTGACCCTTGACACTTTTCAAGAGGAGAATAAAACAACGAGCACCAATAATTACACAAGGTAAGATCGAATTCATATTCCAACCGAATCCATAGACATATTAACAACGAGAATTTCATGATTTTTATAATTACTAATTTTTATATCAAATTCAATTTTTGTTTCGACAGATATGCAATTTTGGGTCTGCAAAGCGAGAGTAGAGTGTGGGGCGCTGCTGGGCATTTCATCTCCCCTTGAATTTATTTTGAGAGCACATTTCTCCTCCAATCCCAAGTTAATATTTGCATGTGTTTGTGAAGGTATGTGGCTCCAGAGTATTCAGAAAGAGTACTTCTGTCTGTTAAGACAGACACCTATTCTTATGGAGTGTTACTGCTGGAGCTCATCAGTGGCAGAAAACTCTTGATTTGTCTTCCTCCCACGACCAAATCTCTCTTGTGGAATGGCTAATCTATCTTCTTTTTTCTTTTATGGGTTTTGCCATTACTTTGATATAATTATATAAAACAGAGAATTTTTTGGCTTTTATATTGAGGTGCACGCATTTCATGAATTGTTAGATCCTGATTTAGGGGAATCATTAGATATGTTTGAGCTCTACTGTTTGTGCTCTGCATCATCACTTTGTATACAAAGGGATCCTCGCTCACGCCCATCTATGAGCCAAGTAAGTTTGTGTAATCGTTATTGTGTTCTATCATGCTTAACACTCTGCCCGCACCCCAACTATTAAGATCCCCTACTCACTCCATGTTTCATTGTGTCTGGCAGGTTGTTTCAATACTCAAAGGCAACCGCCCCACCATGATACCACCATCGCCCATATTTTGTACGAGCCAGTCAAGATACATGGTTGATTGTAAATTTGAAAATTTGAAATTGTGCTGAAGATAATATAGTGTAGGTTTTGATTTGTTAAGATGGTTCATTTTGAATTACATTACTAGATGTATTCTTATGAGCAAGTGTGAATTAGATTTTGGGTACTGTTATTTACGTCTGATTTAAATTTATTTGTTCAACATATTTGATTGAAGGTTTTTTTGGTCACTTGTATAGAGGCAAGTTTAAACAACACATTCTAAGCTATGAGTTGTTTAGGTAAGTCGTCTAAAATCATGCTAGCTTCTTTAACAGGACTCATCCATTAAAGTAAGATTTCAAATGAGTTGTCTAAACAAGTCAAAACTTAGATTGTGTTGTTCTTCAATAGGACTCATCCATTAAAGTAAGATTTCAAATGAGTTGTCTAAACAATTCAAAACTTAGAGTGCATTGTTTAATCAAATAATTGGACACTAAGTTCTATATAGAGTGAGAGAATTGGTTGAAATCAGCTAATGTCACATTGCAATATTGCCAATGTGAAGAGGTACAATCTCAGCATCATCCCTTATATCATTGCAATGAAGGTTTGAATTTTAGTGGGATGTTGTAATCAAGGAACATGTCATCAAGTTATGTAGGCATGTGCTACCTTATTAAGTAGCAAAATGAACTTATGGACGATATAAAATATAATGCAGTGCTTCTTGCGTTTCTATTATGTCATTTATTTATTTTCTTGATCTGAGATACACTTTGTATGTGGTTATGTATTGATATTTTGGGGATGCCTATGATTATTGTTATATTCTTTTGTTCAAATTATATCACTGTCAATGTTGATTGTATGTTATATAAATATTTGTGATTTCAATGATGATAATATGTGCCTTATGACTCCACAATGATGTTGCATGATGTTATATGCTAATGTCTCAATATATTTACATCTATAAATGGTATTATGGCCATGTTGAATTGGTGGTGATATTATAGTGTCTATTGATGTGGTGGTAGTGATTTGATGAGATGTTGTGATACTATTTATGTGTTGTTATTGTTCTAATTGAGGGAATCTACTATATCTTCCTTATTATCATTGATGATATTTAAAAAAATTTAATGATAATAATTTTTACTATGGGAAAAATGTTTAGAGGGACCCAAAACCTTACACATCATCATACAAAATGATAAAGCATTTAGTTTAATAACAAACCAATGTGCTGGAAGGAAAAAAAAATACTAGCTCCCACAAGGCCAAGAGTCTAGCAAAACACCAAGAAGAACTTAAAAAAGAAAAGAAACACCAGAACTAGCAGACAAAGAACCAAAAACCCAAACAAAATTAGAATAGCTCATTAATAGTCCTAGCCACCATGTCCCTAAGCTCGGTCATCCTGTGCATGACAGCTTTCTTGAGCTCCTAAAATTCATCCACTTGGGCTGTAACAATAAGCTTTCTCTTGTTGGCTCTAGTTCTCTTACTTGGTCCCGACAATTCTCTTCTTGGTCCTTATCAACATTAATGATGACTGACCTCTTTCATAATTTTAACACTACACTTGAGAATCTTTTTCAGAGTAGCCTCTGTCTTTTCTACTCTAGAAACAAGGGCATCCAACTTCTTCTCTAACACTCTTCTCAAAGCCTCTTCTTCATCTATAGAATCAATAATTAATTTTTTATTTTTGGTGGTCCACAAGGAATCCTTGTTATGGTTATTCTACAACTCCTCATACTTAGCTGAAAGAGCTTTGTACTTGAGGTTCAAGGTCTTAATTTCATGAAACACCTGTCTATTTACCCAAAAAGCATTAAGAGAGAGAGGTTTGGTAGATTAGAGAAACACTGAAAGAAGGTTCTTTCCTGTCCTAAAATTTAGTACATCATAAATTCATTGAGACTTCATTTGGCATCTCCTCCTCATCATCCCCA
Organism: Cupressus sempervirens; assembly: GCA_028749045.1. Classification (NCBI taxonomy): domain Eukaryota; kingdom Viridiplantae; phylum Streptophyta; class Pinopsida; order Cupressales; family Cupressaceae; genus Cupressus; species Cupressus sempervirens. Next base: position 359,048,336 of record CM053784.1, read on the forward strand.
GACATAGGTGGCAAACTAGGGATATCATGAACCTTATTACTAATGAAATCCTTTAACAAAGTGGTATTAGCTTTGTTCCCCAAGGCAACCTTCTTACTAACAGCATTATCATTAGGCTGGTCCTCAGTATTAGCTTCATTGTCATTAATTATCACAACAAGAGATCCAAATAAAACATCTCCAAGAGCATTCCTCTCTTTCTTTGCATATCTATTTACACTAGGCATCTCCCCAATAGTCTCCTTTCGAGCTCTTTTGGTGAACTTTTGGGTCAGGCCAATCATTGGGGATCCACCAACATGGCTTTCTTTGTCACTATCATCTGTATGATTTCCATTATCCCTTGGGAAAAAATCTCCTTGGGAGTATGCTTAGGGGTTTTCTTCCCTTCCTTGAGAAGACTCCCCCTCGCTATCTTTAGTATGATTCCCTTCATCTCCCTCCAAGACAAACTTTTTTCCATGTAAACACTTTCCTCCTAACCACATGCTTCTTTTTGCTCTTAAAATCCCATTAGGTTCCACATACACTCGGCCATTATCCTCCTTAGAATTAGAAGGAAAAGATTTTCTTCCTCCTCCTTCCTCAATCCTACATCTAGGATTCTCCTTAGTTTTTCTGTTAGATAATCATATTGAATAAGAAATAACCCATAATGAGAATCTTCCTAGGGTTCTTTTTGTGATTATAAATACTCGAATTCAAGGAGGACAAAAAATAAAAAAGGGAAGAAATATGATCCTTGTATTTGAAGTGATTAAGAAACATAAAATGACAGGTACAAAGGAGAGTATACCTACCATCAACAGTTATAAACTCCATGATAACTCTAACCATCTGCTTTCCAAAAGACTTGAGCTTCTTGGGGTTATAGTTTTTGTTATCACCTTTATCAAAGGTCTCCCACTCCTCTGGGAATTTGATGATTACATTCTCTGCAAGCTTCTAGTCATTAAAGAATTTAAGACCCTTAGAGGAGAGCCTCGTTGCATCAGCCGCAGTATCTTCATTTACATTGAACTTCTTTCCTTGGATACAAATGGCTCTGTTATCCCAATCATCAACAAATATTTTTGTTGCATTTATATCATGCTTATGCAATTTCTCCAAGAATGGGGATAACCCTCCCTTAACTAGCTTTCTCTAACCTTCCAAATCCCTAAGAGCAAGCTCGCAAGAAGAAAATTCAACACTATGAATTTCACCCACCATCATGTTGTCTTTCCAGTAGTTCAGCTGCAAAACTCAAATGAAGGTTAACAAAAGACTAAAACCCTTTAACTTCAACTTCACCCTGAATTCATGCAAGCTACAGTTAGAAAAAATTCCATAGATAAGCTCAATGACATCATGGCTACTATTGATTCCAATGACCTGGTGCAACACGTACATTTTGGGGAAAAAATCTCCTTACCTACCATTTGATTTATGTAGGAATTGATAAGTAGGAGATAATTTCCATAGCAAGTCAAATTGTGATATTGTTATTAGGATTTAACTGTGATTTTGAGTCAAACTCATTGACCCATCTTTCATGAGTAGTGATTCAACATGAATCCATCTCTCATGAGAATAAATGGAACACTTAGCACTCATTGGATCTAAGTGATGCTCATAGGGGTGAAGCACCAGGACTTTTCGAGAGGTCACCCATCCCAGTACTACTCCAGCCTGAGCGCGCTTAACTACAGAGTTTCCTCCATGGTTAAACCCAAAGCTTGCAACCCCATTTGCAGCTAAGCACGCTTAGGCTAGAGTAGTACTGGGATGGGTGACCTCCCAGGAAGTCTCGGTACTTCACACCTATGAGCATCGCCTAGATCCAATGAGTGCTAAGTGTTCCATTTATTCTCATGAGAGATGGATTCATGTTGAATCACTACTCATGAAACATGGGTCGATGAGTTTGACTCAAAATCACATAGTTAAATCCTGATAGCAATATCACAATTATCTAGGAATGTCAAGCTTATTATGTCATAATTAAATTCACCCTCCCCTTCCTATATCCATTTATCATTGCTTTTCATAGCTATGTTAGTTATGCCAGCTGCTATCCCATTATATTCATGGTAAATATGGGATATATAATTATGGGAAATATAATTGTTGATGTTTTGTAGTTTCATTGACAAATTCTATGAGAGTAAACCCTATCTATCTATCTATCTATCTATCTATCTATATATATATATAATCAATTTTTATTATATAAATCAAATAATAAATAAAAGACATGTCCCATGAAGGGATATGTCTCTTCGTCTTTGAAAAAAAACATAAAACACAGGTGGTGTTATTATATTTGCAGTCATCCTAAAATCTACATGGTATCAAAGCCAAACTGTAAATGTAAGAAAGAATAGAAAATATCATATTATTGATTTGGGAAAAACATTGAAGTAGATATTATACCTCTGGGGAAGCAAATGTGGATCAGTTTGAAAGTATTAAAGGTAATTTCAAAGCATACAAAGGAAAGTACTTACAAACATAGCCAAGCAAGAAGAAAAATCACATTTCAGCACATATAGACTATCCACAAGGGACAAAGAATTATATGGGTTTTGTGGCAATTTGGAATACCATCTTAGGTAAATTATTTGGGTGCTTGGCATTATATAGACAACGTGAAATTTTTAGGAGGAAAATAATATTAGCACAAAGGAACATGAAGGGAAGTTGTATGTGAACAAGGGAGGAAGGTTCTTCCTTGGGTCAATCAGTAGTAGAAGATCTATCATGGGAACATAATTAATAATAATACAATCCAATTATAACATTGATGAAAGTTTAAATTTCTAAAATAAATTCTAAATTAAGCCTCAAAATTGAGTTGTAGAATAATATTGATTATAGCATAGAAGGTGAACAATAAACATGAGGATTTGACACAACAGGGAGACATTCATCTAAATTAACTTGAATCAATACAATGATACTTGAGAATATTAATATACAAAGGGATAACAAAGAAAATTGATTTGAGAGAGAGAATTACAACCAACAAAATGATTAGCAATTGATCAAGCCATCTAAGGAAAATGAAAATATAATATGCAATGCCCAATCTTATAGATGACAGTCAAAATCTCAAAAAGATTGGGCATTTCATGTAGGAGATGATAATGAATGGAGAATTTTGTAAAATATGATATCAAATATGGAGAAGAGTAACCATTTCAGTCAATGATATGTGTTTAAGGATTCCCGATGAAAATAATAATAGCTCATATACAAGTCAATCAACTGTATCATTCCACGTCATGAAGTGTGCATATTAATCAACCACGTCAGATGCCATGGGGAGTTTTGAGATCAAAAGTGTTATCTAAAGTTTGGAGAACAATTCACAATAATAATGTTGAGAAGAATTTGTTAATTACAAGAATCAACATAAGTTGGTGTCATTATGATTAAATGAAGGGTGTAATTAATTTCTAAAGGGACTTGACTTCTTATATCTCAAAAGTCATATCTTATGATGTTTAAGATATAAATATGACTTTGAGTCAAGTGCAAAATGGTAGTGAGAAGATGCTAGAAGAAACTACAAATAAGACTTTCACATACATGTAGAAATAACTCACATTGTGAAGGATGTCATTTGATATTTGCTCCAAATAATGAGATAAGTATTTTTAATTATTATATCTTTAGTAGTGTCCTTACTATTTTTGTGGTCAACCTCTTATTTGTATTTCTATATGTAATATAAGAGAAATTTTCCTTGTTCTTCTCTTTGTTCCTCTAGAGATATTCTTGTTGGAAAAATTTGATTGATATCAGATTCAGATGAAGTTTGACACTTCATCATGGGTAATTTGGGATGAGCAGCTTAGAAGATTGATATCAAATTTAAAGTGAGTATGATAGTTTATCATAAACAATCTTGTATGAAAAGATCAACATATCAATATTTTTCTTAATGAGTTATTCTCTATGAGAGAAGTTTGAAGTGAAATTCCTTGGTTCCACCCTCTGCATTGAGGCATGGTGGATGTCATGTGAGTTACTATATAACTTTTTGGTTACTATAGTAAGGTGAATATCTTACAATAGTCTAAGCTTCTATTATGATGGATATTTGATGAAGTGCCACACCACCCTTACCAACTCACAATAAAGAAATGAAACAATATGGAGACAAAGAGAAGATAAAATGCTTCATAAAGCATGCTTTTATTATACTTGAAAATCCTTACAATATTCTCCAAATGAGAGAACTCCAAATTCTTACAATATGAGAGACCTTCCAAAAAGAAAGCTTCCACAATAAGAGTCTTCAAACCTAGAGCTTCCAACTAGCTTGCACACCAAGAGCTTCTACAAGAGCTTACACTTGAAGAGCTTGATTCCAAAGGGATTCACCAAGAAGAACTTCCTAGCTAAGATCTTACACATTAAGATCGTTCACCTCCAAGCTTCTACACAAGAAGAGATCACACCTTGAGAGCTTCACTACAAGAGCTTACACTTGAAGAGCTTGATTACAAATGATCATAAGCCTTGCTTAAATAGGCACTTACCATCAAAGATGTTACAAACACAATGAATGTGAGATAAAAGGTAAATACAAATACCTTAAAACAAATATTAAATTCCCACCCAAATACAACTAAGCACCACCATGTGGTGCAATTAGAAAATTACATTACCTTTCTGGATCACAACAAATATTAAATGTGTGATCTAAGGAACTTTCCACAAACTTCTAAGATCCCACCTTCACACCTCGATAAATGAAATGAAAACCATTTAAAAAAGAATTCTATTTATGCAACCTATGCACCTTGAAATAGAAATTCCTTTTTCCCCTCTTTTTCCTTTTTTTATTTTTTAAATTATTTTTCCTCTAATTTTTGTCACTTTCTCTCTCCTCTAGATTTTTTTTTAATTTTTAAATTTATACTTTCAACATGCCCCCTTTTATTTTTTGTGCAAGATGCTCCTGCATCAGACACCCATGGTAGGAAATTTTTTGTGAATATGGATTCACAAAATGAAGTAGCCACTGCTGACATCTTTCTTTTTCTACTCTTCCAATACCTAGCTGGAACAAGTGTCTGCTGCTGAAAATACTCCTCCGCAATGAACTTTATCCAAGTATAACTCTTGTCCTCCTCCAATCTTGTTGAATTAAATACACCTACAATTAACCCGGCAATGCCATACCAATCTTCCTTTGCATACCACACATCACTAACAAGATCCTCAAATAAACCATCATCATTATCTTTCAAACTCATTTCATATTCAACATCCCATGGTTCATAAACATTTACCTCTCCCACATATTCATGTTAGAAATGGAAAAAGAAATATGGAAATAAGCAATACCAGGAAAGAATCTAAGTGAGTTAATGCATGAAAAGATATTACCATAAAGAAGGAGAGAGAAAGCTTCAAGCTCCAACACATGAGACAAGATATTTGGAAAGGGGAAAGCAAATAAAACCCCTTGTGACATTATGAATGAGGCATGGAAAGCCTAATAAGAGAGAGAGAGAGAGAGAGAGAGAGAGAGAGAGAGAGAGAGAGAGAGAGAGCTATCACTCATACAATAATTGAGAAGAGGAAGAAAACCTCATTAGAAATGAGAGAGGAGGGTCATCTCTTAAATAGAGATGAGAGAGAGGAGTTAGAATGTAACTCCCATGTCTATGAATGCCACCATTCATAAGTGTGTGAGGCCAAGTGTGAGATTCCTCTTAAGGAGGAATAATCTAAGTTACAAATTACAATAAATATTTGTCCTCACATATTCCACTAGAGGACAAAATAAGTTGTAGTGGAAAAAGGACAAAAAGGAAATATATTAGGATACCTTGGCTTATATCCTAATATATTATAATAATAAAGAAAGAAGGTCTAACCTTGGTTTATAAACACACCAAGGAAAGATTACAACTTCTAACAATTCATCTTCGCTTGCTTCTTTCATGTCATCAACAATGCATGTTACTACTTCACTCACTTGATCTCCCACTAAGGTATTGTATGCTTCCTCCATTGTTGCAGTCTTCAAATCATCTTCATCTACTTCTAGCTTACAAATCTGGTCATCTTCATGCTCTTCCTCTTCTCTTTCATCTTCTTCAACTTTAGGTTCAAAAATATCTTCATCCTCTTGCTCTTCTTTTGTATCACATGTGTGATAGTCCACTAAATCTTCTTTCTTTTCCACATCTAAAGATATGTCAACATCTCTTTTTTGGTGAGAATATCTTCTCTTTCACAACTCTACTTCTAATCCGTTCACTTGCTTTTGCAAATCAAAGAATGCAACTTGTAATGCCTCTTGATTTCTTGCTCTAATTTTCTCAAATCTAGGAATCCTTGGAATCCATCCAATCATAAAAGTCATCTTCTTCTTTCTCTTCTCCATGCTCAAGTCTTCATAAGATAAACTTCATGCAACACAAGCACTTTGTGCAAGTTGCCTCACAATCGACAATTTGTCTACACAATTAGCTAAATTCATGATCCTCATACAAACTGTCTCACAATTGGTGATCTGTCTACACAATCAAGAACTTCTTCTTGACAAACTTCACCCAACCCAAGGTCTTGGTGCAAATTGCCTCACACTCGGTGATCTATCCACATGCTCAAAAAATATCGCTTTGATACCACTTGATGAAGGACCACACTTGAAGATCTTGATTACAAATGATCATAAGCCTTGCTTAAATAGGCACTTACCATCAAAGATGTTACAAACAGAACCAATGTGGGATAAAAGATAAATAAAACTACCTTAAAATAAATACAAAATTCCTACCCAAATATAGCTAAGCACTACCATGTGGTCCAATTAGAAAATTGCATTACCTTTGTGGATTACAAAACATATTAAATGCATAATTTAAGGAAATTTCCACAAGCTTCTAAGATCCCACCTTCACACCTTGATAAATGAAATGATAATCATTTTGTTGTATGTTTCTATTTACACAACCTATGCACCTTGAAAATAGAAATTCCTTGTCCCCCTCTTTTTTCTTTTTTCCTTTATTTATTTATTTTCTCTCTAATTTTTGTCACTTTCTTTCTCCTCTAGTTTTTATTTATTTATTTTTAATTTATACTTTCAACATGCCCCCTTTTATTTTTGATGCAAGATGCTTGTGCATCAATATCTCATGGTGACCTAGCAGATCATGATAGATTATATCTTACATGGTGGATTAATTTCCTTAAACAAACCATAAATATAATGATCATATGGTAAGTATTATTGCAGATATGTCTTATGAACATTTAAGTATTTTGTGAATATCATGTGACTTGTTATTTTGAGACCATTACTCAGATTACTTGGTGAATATCACGTGACTTGATATTCTAAGGCAATTACTCTTGATATCATGAGATGATATCTAATAGAGAATATTCTCTGATCAAGTATATTTTGGAAATATATATGATAGGCTAAGTTACTAAGAGGGGAGGGGTAAGTCAGCAACCAATAAAATTTAAACCTTAATTATCAATTAATCCTTCATGTGTATTATGATCTAATTGCATGCATGAGAAACTGAAAACATAAGAGCATTCATAACACTTTGACACACAATTTGGTAACCCAAAAACCTTCCAAATAGAAAGTAAAATTGGGGTGGGGATGATACCCACAAGCTTTAGTACTATAGTATAAAGTTGGCCTATTAAGGCTTACAATGATCACTTTTGATGATCTACCCTATTAGGAGCAATAAGGACTACTAGGTCCACCTTGCAAAAGGATTTACAAACATACAATGAAGTATACACTTGGTAAAGAGATTTACAAAAGACTATTAGGTCTACCTTATCAAAGGATTTAATTGATCCACCTATTAGGATGAAACAATAGTTGATCTTTGATTTGCAACTTGGTTTGTTGAGTAAGATTCCTTTGAGTGTAATGATCACCTTACTGTGATAGATAAATCTTTGTTTCTCCTTATACTATTGTAGCCTTTGTAATTCGCTCTTCTGCTCTTCTCTACTTGTTACATTATTTCTTACTTCTCTACATTGGATGTGATACAAATACATTACATATATACCAATCCAAATTATGAATTACAAACTTGGCCACAATAAAAATTTACACAAAATACACAAAAGTTAGCCCAACAGTAGGAACTCAAGTTCTGAAGACTAGCTTGGTGAGGTTTTGATACTTGATATCCACTATCAATTCTTGGCATTGTCATGTACTTAGTAGATGTAGAATCTCAGTCCACACTGATCACTTCCAAGTAGTCTTGAATTCGGTCTACACTGGTGACATGGTGAATACTGTAAAACTCAGCATCTAAACCAAGTCACTTGATTCTAATTGCATAGCTTGGTAAATACTAACACTATGAGCTCAATATAAACTGAGTCACTTGGTTAACACTAAGTGGATTAGTTAACACTAGACTCACATCACATCAATTACAAACTTGGTAAGTGTTGCACAACTCAATTTGCATTGAGGAATTTGGTAAACCTTGCAAAGCTTGGTTTACACTTCTGATCAACAACTTGCTAGAAATTGCTCAGCACAAATGGAAGACTGTCTCTTGGACTTGGTAGCAACTATAGAACTTAGTAGAGTCTAAAATGCTTGTCTAACACTATTAACTATATAATATGCTCGATAGATACTTGCAATCTGAATAAGTGTAAGTCACTAATAACAAACATGATTGAAATGTCAACAATCTCCCCCTTTGGCATTAGTGACAAAAACACTTGTCAGTCAAAATTGTATTCAAGATGTTCAAGAACACTTTTTGTTCATCACCTTGTGTCTCCAACTTGGTAGAGTATCTTGTTTTTGAGATTTTTTTAAATTTCTTGTGTAAGAGATGTATCTCTCAATATTTTTACATGCATTATATGATAATGCTCCCCCATACATAATATACAATATATTTTACATCTTTCCACATCTGATATATAAAATTTCTCCTCCTTTATGTATACTCCTTATATTATATCTTCTCCTCTATATACATCTTCCTTACAATCTTCTCCCCCTTTTTGACATTAATGCCAAAGATGTATGCTATCTAAACTATATAGTAATGCCAAAATGTGACAAGAAATCTGCATGTACCTTCAATATTAGTGTCATTTTCTTGTCCCAATTCTCTTTCAAAATTTCATGTGTGCAATGCATTCTGCACTTTTGTTAATAGTTTTATCATGTGGTCTGCACCAGAGAAGTTTTTGTCATGGATGAGTGTCTTAGCACGTGCAATGTGTTTCTGCAATGCATCCATATGTGGGAGAATCATGCTTTGAATGTTTATCAATGTAGCTCTTATTCTGGCTTCTTCTCTTAGCAATTTTGCCTGCATATTAATCAAGAATCTAATCTTTTTGTAGTGGGCAGAGCTAGAACTCGGGTCAAGTTACAACTATTGTGCATTTGCCTTGAGATCCTTATCAATCTATGACAATTTATCTCTAATTTCCTTGGTGAAAATTGAAATGTCATAGAGTTTACTGAATAGTGAAGATACATTGTTGCAAGAGGTCTCCAATGAGCCTAGAATAGTAAATAATTCTACTTGATGAATAGCAATTTGCTGAGCAATAAGTTCTAAAACTTTATTCTCAAACTTCTTCTCAGCTCTCTACAACAATTTCTCTTGTACATTTGAATCTTCATTGAATTTCTAGACTACCTCTGCTAACTGACTTAAAATTGGTTGCGAAGTGTCAACCTTTGTGTTTAGTGCCTCAACTAGGATATTCTTTACATCTTCAATTATCTGAAATTCCTTATTTCTTTCTTCTCTAAGCCCCTACTACTTAGCTTTCTTTTGAAGAAGTTCTCCAAAAATATGCATCTGTTCAGGATTGAGATTTGAGATGTCCCAATCAGGAATAACAATCGCCTCATCAAGATCTATGTCTTCTTCCTTCTCTTTTCCTTTATTCAAAAAATTGTACTTGGTTGAGCCTTGGTCTCAACTATCCTTGCACTTGTTATTTGCATGCTAGGAATGGAAACAATTGTAGAAATAGTAGGACTTGCTGAAAAAAGTAGATACTACACTTATTGCCAAAATACCAATAGTAGAAATACCTAGTGTACCCAAAATTGATGTAGAGGGAAGTGTCTTCTTCTCAGTAGATGAAGTGCTTGCCACTTCTATCAGTGAAGTGTTGAGTGGGTTAGGTACAAGAATTGATTGAGTGCTTGTGTTTACAATGTTTGATACAATCAATCTTGTTGTAGCTTTCTCCAGGCTTGATGTTTTCAATGCTTTTCTTGGAGAATGAGGAAGTGAGGCTATGACTATTGCAACAATTTTCTTTGGGTTGGTCTCTTCAGTTTCTTGAAGATTTTGTAAATCTTCCTTGGTAGCTTCCTATCCCTATTCCTCTCCCTCATCATCTATATTGTCAAAATGTGTAACTTCTTCATTATAAATTACTTCATCTTTTTCTTGTTCATCATCATCTTCATCCTTGTCACTAACATTGACAACAAAATCACTCTATTTATGAAGAACATAGATATTCTTCCATGTGTTTGTAGCATTTTTCACTACATGCTCAATGCCATTCAACAATATAAGACAAGTGTTGAATCTCAAAGTGATTTTTTCTTCATTCTTCTTTAGAGATTCTTTTACTAACTTATCACTCAAACTCGGCATGAGTTGCCTCAGGGTTTGCTCATATATGTCTTTTGCAATTTTCATAGCATTCTCCCATCTTGGCTTGATCTTCTCCATTAGATCACTTAGAAGCTACTGAGCAAGCTAGTCTATGAAATACTTACATTTACCCATTTTAGACATTAATACATCTTCTATTTTCTTTTTCTCCTTTGCAATCCTAGTCTCATACTTTAGTACTTTGAAGTTTGGTATGCATGATCCTAACTCTATATCTTTTAGCCTTTCTTGGAAGGTGGGTGGAGGCCTCTTAAAGATTACATCTCCTCCTTCTTTGTTTGATTTCTTCCTAGATGATCTACTTGTAAACACAATAGTAGATGGTTTGGTAGACTTGGCAATAATTACTTTACCTTTCTTATTCAATGGCTCTTCTTCCTCTGATTTCTCTTCATCTTTTGATTCTTCATCCTTAATATCATCTCCTTTTCCTTTGGTCAATAGAATAGTGGAACTAGGTTTCAATTTGGAAATTCTCATCTTCCCTTTGTTGAATACCTGAGGGAATTTGATTTCAAGTTCAATTCTAGCCTTTCCCTCATCATAAGTGCCAAAGTATGTAGCTTTATGGTCAACAGGCTCATTAATTAGTGCCTCAATTATGTCCTTGGTTTCATCTATGTTTACCTCATAACCAAGAGGTTTTACCCATACTATTCTTGGTCTAACTACTTGAATATATACTTTGTCACTATCAACCATAAAACAAACATCATCTTTGTAATCATCAACTAGTTTCTTTGGTATCTTGAATCCGGTATTCATCTTCTCTTTGAATGCATCAAAGTAAGTGTCCATAATACTTACATAGTTCTCTCCAATTTTAGCTATATACTCATTAATCTGATAAAAAATAGGTGCATCCTTCCTCCATACTACTGTACCTTTAGATGGAAAAAAAATTGTTAATAGAAAAATAGACAAGTCAAAAGTGAACCAAACTTACAAGGATTATTCTTGGAAGTTCTTATACTCTCCATGTTCTTGTTGAATTGGTTCAACATTAACTCAGAAAGGTCAAGTGATATATTATTTTTGACCACTTTATATGCGAAATCCACTATTCACATGACATGTTGATAAGTTTGCTCAAATTTTAAATCTTGTGAGTGATGATATGTATTCCAAACTTTAATTCCATGCCTATGACATGACTAATCTTCATTCCCCTTGCATCCCACTCAGCAAGGGTTTTCTTCTCTAGCTCAACCTAACTTAGGGTTTTGGTCATTTTCACTTTTGCCAACATAGGAAGACCAATGATCCTATGGATCATCTTCTTGGTTATCAAAATAAGTTGTTCCAACCATAGCTGACCATTATGCACATGACTAAAAATGAATCTTATCCATTTTATTTGAAAATCCTATGGCATATGCAGAATGTGAGTTAAACCTTTTATTTCAAGATGTTGATGTTCCAGTTTCAACACACCATTCACATATAACTCCTTCAAAGATTCATCCATTTCCAAAGTTCCAATGTCTTGAATTGCATACTTAAAATTTGAATGAATATCATTGATTAACAATACCTTTGGTGGAATTTATGACTGAGCTCCACTCAAATCTATGTTTTCCACAATGGCAGGACTCAACTTAAAGTCTAGTGCCTTCCACTCCATGCATCGAACTAACATATAGGATCATTGTTTTGATTTGTTGCTAGTGGATACCATTGCTACTTGCTAGGGTTTTCAACGACACATAAATGTTTTAATAATTTTCTCAAATCACTTGAATGCTATAAAATTCACTCTAGATAGATAGCTCTCAAAAATTCATGATGAGAAATGACTTTGATTTTGTTAGAGTAAATAATTAATTTATTAATTATTTGTTCTATTTACTTAAGCTTACTTAGGTAAATGCATTCATTTATTAATTAGTTATATTCTAGGAGTTCATTAAGTTGTTGACAATACAGGAGTTTGTTCTCTCCTAAGTCATACTTATCCTCTCACATTGTTCGAGGACTTTCCACCTTATGTGGATGTATGCTTAGTTGTCACACTTATCTCCTAGCATCTTCTAGCTTGTTCTAGAAGATTCTTGAAGCTCTTTATATTTGGGCTCCCTCATTGTATTTCAAATCTCATATTGTATATTGTAAATACATTTTCTCTTGTGTTTGCATACTTGGTCTCTCTCATATCCATTTAGGGTTTTTCCCTTGCTCCACACTCTTCCCTCCTTGGCTTCTCTTTGACAGGTTTTTGCATGCAAGTGATCTAGGACATCTTCGGAGTTGGATTAAATCAACTACAACATGGTATCAAAGCCTTCCTCCTGTTGCTTTGTTGAAGATTTTTGAAGCTATGATTTGAAGTCACAAACCCTAGTTTGTTTGTGCATTTTTTCTTCAAATTGGGGGATCATCAAAGTTTTGGAGCACTTTCAGCCCAAACAGACATTGCCATTGGATCCAGGAGGCCATTTGCAATCAGGATTCATATAAAGCTTTTCAATTTTGGAGACAGAGCTCCAGGAGGCAAAAAAATTAGCCCTACAGGTTGTTGTACGGACTGTACAAAATTTTGACAAATTTTTTATTTTAAAAAATAATATTCGACAGCACTGTCAGGTAGCCACCAACATGCCACCATGGGGCCACCAAAGAGTAGCCCGTGTGCAGCCCAGCAGCTATCTCGGCTGGCCGCACCGCTACGGCCATGCCTCAACCAACCCGCCACCCGGTCTCAACCTCTGTTGGTAGCAAATGCTAGTTAGCACCAATCCGCTGCCTATTATAGTGCCTCTACCTCCACCAAGGTCTAGCTCAGCTCCTGCACCAGCCTATGCTTAGTCAAATACAGTAGTGCCCATGTGGATTTGGAGTATAGTCAGTGCGCTCCATGTGAGACACATGGCAGGGTTGCCACATGGCACTTTGTCACGTGGTCCCTACCACATCAACAACTTTCCATGTGGCACTGCCACATAGCATGTTTTTTGTGACAATGGCCATGCAAGATATTTTTTGTGGTGGTGGCCACGTGGCTGTCAAAATTTTTCCATTGAAATGTTGATGTTAGCACTGCATCAGCCCTTGCACCTCTCCTTCAAGGTCATTTTGGACCTACTTGTGGTTTTTTGGCCATAACTTTTGCATACGAAGGTATTTTTCTGATCCAAAAGAAGCGCTAGAAAGCTAGTTCCGAGATAGAGACATTGGTGTAGGTATTTTTTAGGTTTTGATGCTTTTTTGTTTCTTTTGTTTAGTCAATTAAAAGTTTAATTTTTGACTCCAACATGCATATCTTTTATGTCCCATGCCTATTTTTTGAAAACTTTATATTTTTAGAAAGCTGGTTCTATCACCTTTTCAAAAATATAGTCCTTTTTCTTAGTTTTTGGCCCATGCTCTTTCTATCATAGTTTTGACATTTTTGCTATATGGTGGATATCTTGAGTGTTTTAGGCCTAAGGATCATTTTCCTAGCATGGTTTCCTTTGTTTTGAGCTGTACTATATTTTTTTGTAGCTTGTTTTTAGTTTTGATCATTGTAGCTATCATATTGAAGCACTTTTATGTATCCCATTGAGATAAAGTGCCACTCTTGCATTCTAAGAGTCATGAACATTATTTTGAGTTAGTTGTACATGCACTATTTTCATAAAGCACCATGGGTAGGATAGTTGTCTGCTATTTTAGGCTTCTCCCTTTGTCAAGTGAGTGTCCCTTCCATGACATTAGCCCCATGTAGAGTCAGTTTGACCATGTCTTTATAGGTGTTTGTATCTCTTCCTCTCTCATCGTTCTTGGTTCATCTGCAGGAGATTTTTGCTGACCTTCTTAGTTGCCTATCATCTCACCCTATCTACATTAAGGGGGGGTTATGCTCTTGTTCTAATGCATCCATGGTTTGATGGTTTGTTACTGTGAACTATGTATTCAATGGCTGATCCTATGTACAAGGTGATTGCAGTGGTTGGCTACCTATGCATTTCGGTGAGATGATCATCTACCATATAGACATGCTTGGTTTGTGCCATCTTCTTCCATGGAGGTACTTCAGATCAATAGTTTGGTAGATTTGCAACTTCTTCATGCTTTACTGATGTTCTACATGATCACTCCTTGTTCCTATTTTAGGGGACATTTCCCTAGTTGGAGGCTTCTTCAGTTCTTCACTAGGTTACTTCTTTTTGGGGGAGGGATTTTCCCACATGGTTTTCTCTCTTTCCTTGCTTTCAGAGGTTACATCTTTTGCATTTTTTCATGGGTACCTAACATGGCCTCATTGTCAGGACCCATTATGCATTCTGCATTCTGTATTTCTTAGTTTTGTGAGCTTAAAGAATTTCCCTAAGTTGCACTTAAGGGGGGTGTTAGAGTAAATAATTAATTTATTAATTATTTATTCTATTTACTTAAGCTTACTTAGGTAAATGCATTCATTTAGTAATTAGTTATAGTCTAGGAGTTCATTATAAGTTGTTGACAATACAAGAGTTTGTTCTCTCCTAAGTCATACTTATCCTCTCATATTGTTCGAGGACTTTCCAACTTATGTGGATGTATGCTTAGTTGTCACACTTATCTCCTAGCATCTTCTAGCTTGTTCTAGAAGATTCTTAGAGCTCTTTATATTCAAGCTCCCTCATTGTATTTCAAATCTCATATTGTATATTGTAAATACATTTTCTCTTGTGTTTGCATACTTGGTCTCTCTCATGTCTGTTTAGGGTTTTTTCCTTGCTCCATGCTCTTCCCTCCTTAGCTTCTCTTTGACAAGTTTTTGCATATGGTGATCTTTGGCATCTTCAGAGTTGGATTTCATCAACTCCAACAAATTTCACCCATTTTTGTCAAATTTTCCCATAAATGCCTAGTATAATTATTCACTCAAATGATAGACTATCATCCAATTTGATTGCATTGAATTCTCAGTAGAGTCATCCATGACTCAGTAACCATACAAAACTTAGCAGCTCCTGACCTTCCTCGCTGGGGTCTTACAACCTAACCTCACTTGGTAAGGTCTATAACTTGATCATGCTTAGTAAAGACTGGCATCATTTGAATGCTTGGTGATCCCTTTTCATCTTGAATGTTGATATAGATCTTTCATTCTATGGACTAGAACTGATGTGAGATATCTTCTTCATAATCCTATTTCTAGTTCTCCTTAAGAGATCAAGTGGAAATGCTGGAGTCACCCAATTCATGAGTGGCATGTTCATCATTGCTCAAACTTGCATTCTCAAAAGATTTTGGAACCTATTACTGTCTTAGCTTCTTTCTAATGTTATCATATTTTGCCTTATTTTCATTTTCAACTCTTCCAATATTCATACAGTTATTGGCAAGATGAACAAGTTCTATACAAATGAAACATATTTTGGTAGTATCCCTTGTCCTCATGCGATGCTTTATGCAATTCATTCCAATGTGTCTAAATTCTCCATAGTAATGACATATGCACGAACTGTTATAGTCCCAACCAAATATAGCTTTTGCAATCTATTCTATTGGGTTCAATAGCTTAGTTTTTCATTCTGAAGATTTGTGCCCATTCTTCTTACATTTGTGACATTTTCCTTCAAATATAGATTTTTCTTTGCATTCATTAGCTCTATGTTCATGCTGATTGCAATTGTAGCATTTTACATTGAATTTAGCTTTCCCATTGCTCCAAAATTTGTTTGATGTATGACCTATCTTACCACAATGACTATAAATAGGTCTTTGATTCTTTTGTGCTCCTTGCTTAGATGATTTACCTTCTTCTATATATCCAATTCCTACTTTTCCTTTTTTTCTGTATTGACTTTGATCATTCAATTGATTCATGTCTACTTGAGATTTCATCATTCTTTCATTGGTTTTCTTTTCAATGTTTAGATCATTCTACAATCTTTCATTCTCTAATCTTAGATTTATGATTTCTTCATTTATATTGGTGAGCTAATCAATGAAGTCTACTTGCTGAAGGTATAGGTGTTGAATTTCATTATTCTTTCCTTCTATCTCTTCTTTTATCTTTTTTTTTTGTTCCATGACTTCACACAATCTTACTGATTGAATTTTTTGCTCTATTCTCAATTTTCTTAATTCTTCTTGAAGTGAGCTATTCCTTTCTAATAGTTCCTTGATTGCATCATTAACTTCATCTGAATTGCTTTCTGAATGGATGTCTTCAATTCTTTCTTTAGTGTAGAGTTGATCATTCATCTGTATTGCAAGATCTTTTCTTCTTTTTAGGGATTGAGAGAGTTGCTCCTTTGATTTCTTGAGTTGACCAATAGCCAATTCCAAATCTAGCTTCTCATTATCTATAGCCTTGTCAAGTTTGAATGCCTCCATAGCCTTTGATCTTTGCTCAAGCTATTAAACGTTTCTCTGAGAACCACAAAGCTCTGATACCAATTGTTGCAAATATATATGATAGGCTAAGTTACTGAGAGGGGAGGGGTGAATTAGTAACAAATAAAACTTAAGCCTTAATTAGAAATTAATCCTTCATGTTTATTTTGATCTAATTACATGCATGAGAACCTAAAAACATAAAAGCATTCATAACACTTTGACACACAATTTGGTGACCCAGAAACCTTCCAAATAGAAAGTAAAATTGGGGTGGGGATGATACCCACAAGCTTTCGTATTGGAGTATAAAGTTGGCATGTTAAGACTTACAATGATTACTTTTGATTATCTACTTTGTTAGGAGCAATAAGGACTGTTAGGTCCACCTTGCAAAAGGATTTACAAACATACAATGAAGTAAGCACTTGGTAAAGAGATTTACAAAAGATTGTTAGGTCTACCTTATGAAAGGACCTAACTAATCCACCTATTAGGATGAAATAGTAGTTGATCTATGATTTGCAACTTGGTTTGTTGAGTGAGATTCCTTTGAGTGTAATAATCACCTTGTTGTGATAGATAAATCTTTGTTGCTCCTTATACTATTGTAGCCTTTGTAATTCACTCTTCTGCTCTTCTTTGCTTGTTACATTACTTCTTACTTCTTTGTATTGGATGTGATACAAATACATTACATATATACCAATCCAAATTACAAATTACAAAGTCAGCCAAATACAAGTTTACACAATTTTGATACTCGACATCCACTGCCAATGCTTAGCATCATCATGCACTTGATAGATGTAGAATCTCAGTCCATACTGATCATTTCCAAGTAGTCTTGAACTCAATATGCATTGGTGACTTGACGAATACTATGAAACTCAGCATATAAATTGAGTCATTTGATTCTAACTCCATATCTTAGTAAATACTAACACTACAAGCTCGGTATAAATTGAGTCACTTGGTTAACACTGAGTGGATCAGTTAACACTAGACTCACATCACATCAACTATGAACTTGGAAAGCACTACACAACTTAGTTTTCACTAAGGAACTCAGTAAACCTTGCAAAGCTTGGTTTACACTGCTAATCAACAACTTGTTGGAAACTACACAACGCAAATTGAAGACTATCTCTTGGACTCGATAGCAACTATAGAACTTAGTAGAGTCTAAAATGCTTAGCTAATACTGTTAACTATACAATATGCTCGGTAGATACTTACAATTTGAATAAGTGTATGTCACTAATAAAAATTTTGACTGTAATGTCAACAATATATTTTTAAACATGCCTTTTTTTATATTACGTTAAGGTCATATAGTATCCTATGCTTATCCTCCCTAGCTAAGAGGGAAGTTGATATTTTATAACTTTAGTTATATAAATCTTATGAGACTAAATTATTGAAGATATGTGTGTGTGTGTGTGTGTGTGTGTATGTTTATATTTGTGTGTATATTTAATTGCATAGTCAATTGTTATTATATTAATTAAATAATAATGAATAGACATGTCCCATGAAGGGACATGTATCTCCTTGTCTCATCCTCCATATAAATGCAAGAGAGATCACTACAATTGAAAAACACATGCAATGCTATTACATTTGCATCGATCCTAAAATCAACAATAATGATTCTTAAAACCTTGCAATATATCAATTTCCTCCTTTATTATATTCTCTATGGTCCAAGATGTTGAAATTTCCCCCCTTAAACATCTTATTTTATTCCTATAATTGCCTTCTAACCAAACACTATCAGCCTTCATCTTCTTAGCAAGCTTTAGCCCTTGAAGAGCCCCCATGACTTTCGCATGGTTTTCATTATAACTTCCCATTATTTAATGATAATTCTTAATATCTACTAATATTTGACATATTTAGTTTAGATGATATGATAGATATAATATATTTATATGATGATTATATGTAGTGCCTACCCCTAGTTTACTTTTCAATTATTATTGTTGAACTCTTTTAGGCTAGCTTACATTATGTTTGATGGTTAGTGGTGTTTAATTTTCAAATTATTGGATATTGTTTCATACTCAATTGACTATATGATGAGATTACTTTGGTACTAGTTATTTCATGTATGCATGATTATACTTTGATGATGATTGTTATAGTGATTCCAGTTATTTCATGATGATTGTTAGATGGATTATTTATATGTGTTTTCTATGGATACTTACCCCATACTTACATGTGTATGGTGTACGTGTATTTTTTCTTTTTATGTTTTACATATCTAATATGGTTGAGGAAGGGAGTTGTAGTCACCTGCTAGTCAGGATCTACATGATTCACTACTTCCTACCATTGCCTATTTAGTTTAGAATATAAGTGTTTGTAAATACATGCAGTTTTTATGTAGATTGCAAGTAACAGGTATCAACTTCTTTGAATTGCTAGGATGAGCATCCTATCACAATATCTCAATGGTAAGAGAGGGGAGATAACTCTTGAGTCTAAATCCTATCCTTAAACCATTTGTCCTAAAAAGTAGGGCAAGAATCTGAGTTGGCTACCTTCTGAATTCGCCAAGTGACGTAAACTCATGAATATAACCCTTGAGTTTGATCTAGTTTTCTATACTTTTTTATGGGTTTGCATTTAGTCTTCTGGGTCAGTGATTATTTTCTACTATATTAAATCAATTTCAAAGAATAATTAATGATTTAATTTAATGGAAAATGTATTAAGAAAATTTAACATTTAAGTATATTTAATTAGCCGATAAATTAATTAAATAAAGGAATTAAATTTAATGATAAATTTATAAGCCTAATTTTGGAGTGTAATAATATTTATTTTAAATTAATTATAATATATTTAGGGGATCATTTTTAAATAAATGCTAAATATTATTATTACTTAAGTTAATAAATATTTTTATTAAAAAACCCTTTGAAAATTAATTAAAGAGAGAAAGCTAATTATTTAAATAAAGATATTTTGTAATTAAATATCTAAAATTTGGTGCATGAAAATGTAAAAAGTTAATAAAATAATAAAAGATTATGATCATCAAGTTCCCTCATGTGATTGCACAATCAAAGCCCCAAATTTAGAGGAGAACTCTTTATCAGAGATCTAGAGCTCATTTTGCAGGGATTAGGATTTTGGAGAAGGGATTTTTAGAGAAGAAGCTTTTCAGAAGGAAGGGGTTTTCTTGCATGCTTCATGTGTTTGTGTGTTATCTATTGATCTTAGATTTGTTTTGACAATTGAGTGTCAACACACTTAAGAAATTTACTAAGTTCATGTCGAGCTAGTAATATATGTCGAGTATAATGTGTATAGATGTCGAGTTGCAATGAGTGTCGAGTCACTCATGTGTCGAGTAAAACAAGTGTTGAGTAAAAAGTAAGCACTTAGTAAATCAAGTGTTGAGACAATAGAAGCCAAGAAAGTTCAAGAGCCAAGCCAGATAGGATTATAGCATGTGTCAAGCATCAGTGTTATCAAGTGCCAAGTAACACATAATTGAAGTAGTTGTTTGTGATGGCACAAACAACTATTTAAACTATTTTGAAGCTAACATATGGATAGATCTCAAAGCTTTGAAGATAAGATTGAATCTATTTAGATTCCCTATGTGATCAACATGCAACCAATTAGAAAAATGGAAGGAATTGAGTGAGCAAAATGGATCAATCTCAATTGTAGATTCATACATAACTCTAAGCCACCATTTTTTTAAAAAGGGAGATGAAGCTCCGTAATTCAATAAGAGAGAGAGCATTAGATAATGCATGTGAGAAGGTGATGCTAGCAAAGATTTGAAGGAAGTGAAAAGGGGTGAATTGATTAGTATACATTCAAGGTGACTTAGAAGAAGGAAAGAGATGCAGAATCAATTATCAAAATAGAGGATTGAGGATACAACAATTTCATATCAGATCTGAAAGGATCAAGATGGACTGAATTGAGATCTAAAATAAGCAATAGCAGATTGTAAGTGTATAAGATCAAAAATTCTACTATGCTTTCTAACAACATATCAGCAAGATGAAATCCTTTGTATTAAGGTTGACTTAATAGTCATTGTGAAATCCTTTATCATGGTGACATTTCAAGTGAGTGTTCTAAATTCCTTTAGCCAGACACACTTTTAACAGGTTGTCAAAATCCTTTAACAGGGTAGGATCTAACAATCCTTTGTAAGCCTTCAACAAGGAAAATCATTAGAATGGTCAAACCATGTAACCTTAATAGGTGAACTTTATTGCTGCAGTAGTGAAGAATTGTGGGTGTCATCCCCACCCCAGTTTTACCTTCTCATTGGAGGGTTTCTAGGTAATCATATTTGGTGTCAAGTGTTTATGTGGATTCATTTACTTTACATGTTATTTCAATATGTTGATGAATGCATTTTTTT
This sequence comes from Cupressus sempervirens, assembly GCA_028749045.1. Taxonomy (NCBI): domain Eukaryota; kingdom Viridiplantae; phylum Streptophyta; class Pinopsida; order Cupressales; family Cupressaceae; genus Cupressus; species Cupressus sempervirens. The sequence goes on from CM053784.1 coordinate 359,069,720, forward strand.
AAAGTTAAAAGTTTTATTGGTTAGAGATTAGCACTTATGATTCACCCCCTGCTCTCAAAAGTATACATTTCCCATTTGTATTTCCAACAATTGGTATTAGAGTTGAGATCTCATCAGGAGAAGCCTTATAGCTTGGAGAAAAGATCTTGAGATAGAATTTTACAAGTTGGGAAAGACCATTGAGAATTAGGAGATTAAGATACATCTCTTACTGCAACAATTGAATGAAGCTAGAGATGCCTTGAGAAGTTTGCTAAAGAGAAGGAAAGAGATTGCTATAGTAGAAAATGACACTCAATACAAAGAGATTAACACCACAAAGTTATTTTCAAATGGTAACTCCTATGAATTTGATGCAAAAATTGTAGATCTCATGGGCAAGAATAGAGCACAAGCTGAGGAGATCAAAAATCTCAGGTTGGAACGAGAATCACAAGCTATATTGCTATGTGAGGTGACTGAGAAAAAGAATAAATCTATAGAAGACAAGATCATGATTGAAGAAGACAAAAGAATTTTTTCAAAAAGATTGGAAGAAAAATCAGTAGAGCTATCTAGGATCTCAAACATGCAATTAGAAACTCTAAGCCAAATGACGAATGCCCATCATGAGTTGAATGTAAAGGACATTGAGATAACTACATTGAAGTTGTAGAATGAACAACTGCAGAATGACCTAAAAAGAGAAAAGGAGTTTGCTGAAAGTTTCAACAAGCCAAATGAAGCCATCAAGTACTTTGAGCAACTACTAAAATCCCCCAGATCTAGTAAAGAAACATTAGGATTGGGCTACACAAGCACTAAAGAATGAGAATCATCCAAAGCTACTGAAGAAAAAAACAATAAAGGTAAGAATTCTAGACCTACTTTTCATCATTGTGGACACATAGCTAATGTTTGTAGAAGCAAGAATGCTAGTCAAAATACTAAGCCAAAGAACATGAGAGATTGTTACAAGTGCAAAAAACAAGGTCATTAGGCACATGAATGTAGAACAAGAACCATGCATGCACCAAAATTTGAAGGACATTGCTACAATTCTTAGAAGTTTGGACATAAAGCCTTTGAATGCAAATCCAAGTCCACATGGTCATAAAACAACGGTAGAAGCCATTAAAATTCTTACGATTGGGATTACTATACAAGACATAGCTATCATTATTGTCAAGAGTATACACACATCCCTAAGAATTTCATAAGAGCACACTTTAGTGGTAGTTACAACAGATGGTTGAGTCAAACTACATGCTTTAGTTCTTTGAAGACTGGTCATATCAGCAAGCATTGCCCAACAAGGACAAAGACACCTAACTTAGAGTTCAATAAGGGAAAAAAAAAGGTAGATGTTGAGCACATCAAAGGAGAGATGAAAAAAACATGGAGGAAGAAAGATGGATGCAACACATCAAATCAAGGGATCACTTCACTTGAAAGGTCAAGTGATCACATCTCATCAAACTAAGAAAAAAGAGGTATGTGAGACTAATATTTAAATGTTTCATCATACATCAGTTCCAAGATAAGTTAGTATTGAAAAAGGTAAATTAACATGAATAAAGATGCAAGTCAACAAGGAAAAACCAAGGTCAAACTTTAAGTTTTCATCTTACTTCTAAGTGTGAAAAGTTCTCTTCAATTGCTGAGTTGTCAACCAAAGCCAGTTGAAGTCGAGCTATTAGTAGTTTCTGAGTGAAGGAAATTCCTATTGAAATTGAGTAAGGGCAATTCTAATAGCAACCAAGTGATGGGAAAACAATGGATTCTGAGTGAAGCATAAATTGCATAGAAGCCAAGTTTACAGCTATGCACCATACGTTAAATACAATATTTTGAAAGTGTATAAAGCATATTTTCACTCATTTTTTGTCATCATGAACACAGAGAAAGAGAAAGAAGAGGAAAGAAGTAATTTTCAAGCAAGAATGAAGCATTTTCATGGATTCCAGCAACAATCAAGCATTATTTCATCGATCTAAAGGTATTCTTCACGTGTTGAGATATGTAGTTACATAGTTTTATATCTATTGAAACCCTAGCTTGCAAAATGGCCTCTAGCTCTAGGAATCCTAAGGATAAGGAACCATTTGAAGTCCAATTGGTTAGTAATGAGGTAAAACAACCAAGCTTTAGGGCTATTCCATAGGTTGCCTACAAAAATGACCCAGCAGGCACATTGTCTATTATTCCACCCAAGGTCATAATGGTTCAGGATGTAAGGATATGCTATAATTGCAAGGTTGAAGGAATAAGAGACATGGAAATTCATTAGGCATATGGTAAACTATGTGAAAATAGAGTGTTGAGAGAAGAATTGCAAATCATAAAAAGGAAGGGCTTAACCCGTGCCCTAGATTTCCCCACTGTCTTCAAAACAAAATGGATAAGAATTATCTTGAGCAGAACCCATGGTGGATGCTTATGGATGGAAGGAGGACCTATCAAACTATCAAAGAGGATTGTGCATTGGGTTACAAGATATCCAACCCTAGAACGGCCTAAGACCCTAAAGAGAAACTCTAAAGAAGCAATTGAAAAAATATAGGGGCAAAGTGGAACAAGAGAGGAATGACAATAGATACTATCAACGATCCACTTCTTGAATTTGCAGTGAGGTTCATATCTCACAAATTCTATTAGTCAAGCTGACTGAATAGTGTTCCATGTATAGCAGTAGTAATAGGCTACAAGATTGTGAAGAAAGATCATACTTATGATCTGGAAAAGCTACAGTTGCAACAAATCATAGAGAACTTAGGAGTAATAAGGAGATCTAAAAGTGCTCAATGTAAATATGATTGAATTTTGATATGTGTATTCTTTATAATTCAAAATGAGTTTCCCTCTTTTGATAAGGTAGGATGGAAGACCAATAGGTCTGTGGCTATACAAATAAATGAGTACATAGAGAGAATGGGAGACAATTTTGAGTTAGTGATGACTAGTTACTTTGAGGATTTCAAGCAGTCAATGAAATAGAGGCTGAGAATTCTAGTTTCCCTAGTGGAGAAGTAGTACAATGACATATGTTTCTTGGTAGACATTGATTAAACTTTTATCTAGGCGGCAATACCTAGAGTGAGATGGATAAGGCCTTTGGGGTATGAAATGAACATATACAAGGCATCAACTGTCATTACTACATTACTTGCAAAGGAAGTTGACAAGACAACAAAAATCTTTGGTAATTATGATGTTGTCAAATCCAAAGTTGAAATGGAGTTGAAAACTACCTCAACTCTAAAGAAGATGGATAAAATGTTAAAGAATCTTAAAGCTAAATTTGGTGAGGGAGTTGAAGGTGATGAAGATGATGATGAAAAAGAAGTGGAAGAACAAGAATAGGGTCAAGAACCTCTTTCCCTAACCCAAGGCATGAGTGAAGATGAAGAAGGTGCTAAGGAGGAACAAGCCAAGGAAGCACCAAAAAAATAAGAATCAAAGAAGAGAAAGGCTAAGACATAGCATGCAACTCAGCCAAAGGGTAAGAAAATTGCCAAACCAAACCCTGCAATGTCTACTACTCTAGCCACAAGAGCAACCACAAGGGCCACCACTCAAAAGGCTAAGAAGAAAACAAAAGAGAAGAAGAAGGCTACTAAACAACAAGGTCCAATATAGAAGAAAATAAGGAGGAAATATGTTGCACAACCATAATCTGATGATGAAAGGACCAAGTCAAAAGATACAGGCTAGTTCAAAGTGGTAAATCATGCTCCCAAGTCTAATATTGAAAAGACCTATGATAATATTACGGATAATACAGACTTAATTGGTTTGAAAAATATTGATTTTAATAAATTGAGTAGAAAAGATCAAAATAAAGTTGAAGAATTAGTGTATGCCATTATGGAAAAATTCAAGAATCCCCCTCTTGAATTTGACACTACAATGCCCAAAGATTTATATTCAACTGTTGAGAATAAGTGGCATTATGGTCTAAATATGGAAAAGGAAATAAGAGATTCTACATTGGCACAATTTATGCCAGAATCATCATAAGGAAAAATAACAAAGGCAAACAAGAAACATGGTAGCAAATTTGCACCCAAGTATAAAGCCTTCAACATTCTTCAAAATAAGATTGAAGATGTTGTAAAGAAGTCCACTCAAATGTGGAAGCTAATATATGGGCTGACTACTATTAAGGAAGGAGAAGAAGATCCCTTTGGAGGAAGGAATAATGGAGAAGATGAGGAGAATGAAAAGGAAGGAGAAGTTAATAAAGAAAGGGAAGGTAACATAGTGGAGGAGGCACCACATAAAAATGATGAAATGGAAACTTCTAAGGAGCAACAAACAAAACAAGGTGTGCAAGACACACAATTGTCACTATTAAGCCCTCCAAATGACACAGACACACCTGCAAAGAGAATAAAAGTAAAAGATGTTCTTGATAGCTCAGCTTAAAATAGTAATCCACTAACTGCAGAGGATCTAAAGAAGATCCTTGACCAATCCACATTATAAGCAAAATTGTGTGATAATCCAGTATTGGTCAGTGTGGATGAGTTACAGAAAGTAGTAGCTGACATAACTAGGGATAAGGTGAATACACAAGAACCACCTTTTGCTATCCCTACAACCACTAGTGGTCAACCTCAAGATCAAGCATCAATAGATACATTAGAAAAGGTTGATACCATAGTCAAATTTGTAGAGGAGCCCACAAAGGAACAAACAGGATAGATAGAGGTATCTATACCTACTACACAAACACAAGGTGCACCACATATAATTGTGATTGATCAAGGAGGATCAAAAGAAGACAAGGATATTCCAAAATAAAAGGATTAGGAATCCATTTAGACATTGGTTAATTTACCAACTATTGGCACTCCTACCAAAGTCCTTCAGAAGCCAAGCACTGATGCAATGCCACTTCAGCTTTCAACACTAGGCTTGAGCTCAACAAAGGTTGCTAGGGTGCTTCACTATGGAGACCCAACATTAGATGATGAAATTTTTATACCAAAATATGACTATGCAACCATGAACCTTGAAAAAATCAATGAGATGCAAGAGGCATTGGAAAGGAAGAAAAACCAAGAAATACTTATAAAGGAGTTTAAGAAAAGACAAGCACTAAATGAGATTAAATACATATTTTTAGATGCATTTAGCTTTCAAACACTTGATAAAACCAAGCCTATATTGGAAAAATTGTTTGAAATTGTTGAACAGGTGACAAATGAAGACCAAAAAACCAATACAAAACTTATGGAATGGTCTGAAAGGAAGTTTCAAGGAAATGTAAATGAGAAAATATCTAGTGGAATAGAACTGTCACAAGAAGAGCTAGCTACAAAGATTGAAAAAGTGAAGAAGGTACTTGAGAATATATTCTCACTATACTCCAAATTGTGTGACCCCACACTCTTCACACAAGAAATGAGCCAAAGGATTATGAGTTTGGAAATAAATTTGAAAATATCTGGTATGCAGTTAACACAAGACCTAGCTCAAAGCACTACACTTCACACACAGAAGGAACTAGCTTTATTAACAATAGAAGAGGCTAATACAAGAGCCAAGCTAAGTTAGATTCAAGCCTCCCTGACCCCTCACATGGAGATACTACAAAAAGAACTAGCCTATGCTAAAATAATACTCAAGAAAGATCCTAATCTTTCAACTTTGGATGGCTTAGTTCACCTTGTAGCTTAGTCAACCATCCAAATCAAGTCATTAGATGTTGTAATAGACAATTGGGATGCTGCTCTAAAGATTGTAATGGAAGTGAATAAGACCTTCTTGGATAAATACACACTTAGTATATAGAATCTTTGACATCAATGTCAAAAATGGGGAGATATATGCAAGGGGAAGACATGTGAAAGGGGGAGTTACAAAATAAATAGAGAGAAGAAAAGGGGAGAAAACAATAGGAAAGCAGAAACAGGGCATGTTAGAACATATCAGATAAAAAGTATCAAAATGATTGAATCCAAAGAGAAGTAGCAAGAGTCAAATCTACTTAGAGAGATTTTGGATACAAGAAAGACACATTAACTCAAAGGGAGTCACAAAATTTGTAGGTACATATTCTATTACAAAATTTTGAACAATTTTGAAGTTTTGTATATATGTCGAACTGGATGTACATTATACTTGAGAAGATTATATTCATCATGTATAGTTAAGTGTTTTTGCCACTCATGTCAAAGGGGGAGATTGTTGTTCTCAGATTGGTTTTGATAATTGAGTGTCAACACACTGAAGAAATTTACTAAGTTCATGCCAAGCTAGTAACATATGTCAAGTATAATGTGTATAAATGTCGAGTTACAATGAGTGTTGAGTAAATCAAGTGCCCAGTAAATCAAGTGCCAAGTGAATAGTAGATGCCAAGCAAGTTCAAGTGTTGAGCCAGATAGAATTATAATATGTGTTGAGCATCAGTATTATCAAGTGTGGAGTAACACAAAATTGACCTAGTTGTTTGTGATGGCACAAACAACTATTTAAACCATTTATGAGCTGACATATGGATAGATCTCGAATCTTTGAAGATAAGATCAAATCTATTTGGATTCCCTATGTAATCAACATGCAACCAATCAAAAATATGGAAAGAATTGAGCAAGAAAAATGGATGAATCTCAATCATAGATTCATACCTAACCCTATGCCACCAAAGTATTTTTAAAAGGGAGATGAAGCCCCATAATTCAATAAGAGGGAGAGCATTAGAGAATGCATGTGAGAAGGTGATGCTAACAAAGATTTGAATAAAGTGAAAAGGGGCGAATTGATCAGTATACATTCAAGGTGACTTAGAAGAAGGATAGAATTGCAGAATTAGTTATCAGAATAGAGGATTAACGATATGACAATTTCATATCAGATCTAAAAGGATCAACATGGACTGAATTGAGATTTGAAATAAGAAATACCAGATTGTAAGTGTATCAGATCAAACATTCTACTATACTTTATAACAACTGTATCAGTAGGATGAAATCCTTTGTATTAAAGTTGACTTAATAGTCATTGTAAAATCCTTTAACAGGGTGACATTCCAAGTGAGTGTTTTAAAGTCCTTTAGCCAAGAATACTTTTAATAAGGTGTTAAAATCCTTTAATGGGGTGGGATCTAACAATCCTTTGTAAGCCTTTAACAAGGCAGGCCTTTCATAGGGTAGATCATGAGAATGGTCAAACCATGTAACCTTAACAAGTGAAATTTATTGCTATAATAGTGAAGAATTGTGGGTGTCATCCCCACCCCAGTTTTACCTTCTCATTGGAGGGTTTCTGGGTAATCATATCTGGTGTCAAGTGTTTATGTGGATGCATTTACTTTACATGTTATTTCAATATGTTTATGCATGCATTTTCTTAAAGTTAACCGTTTTATTGGTTAGAGATTATCACTTTTGATTCAACCCCCACACTCTTAGATGTATTCATTTCCCATTTGTATTTCCAACATTAACATCAAATTTAGGATAGAATCTTGTGATTAATTTACACAAAAGATTTCCATTTTCCAATCTTCTATCTGCTTCTTGTCTAGATAAATTCATTCTCAGAAATTTGTAGATTTATTTGATATCATTGATAAATTCTTGCAGTGAATCTTGGTTTAATATTGTTTCGAAGATATCTGTGTTTGAGGAATTCATTCTTTTGAAACCCTTATTCTTTTAAACTTTAATCAAATGAGTTTTGGATTACAAATTGAATTCTAGAATGTAAATTCGAATGCTTTTTCTAGGTTTCCCTATCAGAATATTGTTCATAGTTTTATTTTATTTTATATATATATATATATATATATATATATATATATAATTTAGAGGGGGCATTTGTTCTGGTTTTTGTTTATAATTTTTTAAAAAAATGATTTGGTGGGTGGGACCACCAACCCCCCACCCACCCCTTTTTCTATCCTCCCCCTATGATGACAAGAGCTATCGATCACCATTCATGGTTGCACACGATAGACCCTATTGTGACAGTGGAGGTACTGCTACAATAGTACTTTATCATCATGACAAAGACCTAGCCTACAAGTTTAAAAAAAATTAATGGTAATTTTTTTATTTTAAAAAAAATTAAATTTATTAAATTAAAGTAATTTAATAATATTTGTATTTAATGTTAATTTTAATAAATGTTAAATTATTAAATGTTAGATTAAATTTTTTATAAATGTTTATAGTTATCAAATAATATATTATAATAAGATTATTATTATTTCCTTTTAATAATAATAATAATTAGATCAATAATTTTACTTATTAACAAATTGATATATATGTTATTTTATTAATAAATTAGTGATTATTATTATTTTTAATAATCTAATGATTATTAAATAAAATAATAATAGTTAATTAAAATTAGAATTAATGGATTATGATATTGTATGTGAAAAGTAAGTTTGGAAAGTGTAAACTTTAGCAAATTGAAAAATAACAACAAATATTTTATTAATAAATTAGTGATTATTATTATTTTTAATAATCTAATGATTATTAAATAAAATAATAATAATAGTTTATTAAAATTAGAATTAATGTATTATGATATTGTATGTGAAAAGTAAGTTTGGAAAGTGTAAACTTTAGCAAATTGAATACTAACAACAAAATGAAAACTTAAACCTTACTGCAAACTCAAAACTATGTGTTTTCAAAATCAAACAAAAGTATGAAACCATATTGCATGTTGTATGGTTTCTTATATGTCGGGTTTGGGATTGACTTATAGTGTTGACCAATTTCAAGATTTTTACTAGAGATCGAGAGTTATTATTTTTGGTAATTACACATGATGTCATGATTTGGTTTATGTGTACTTTCTTGAATTAATGATGCTTGTATTTTGACCACTGATTTTGGTACTTTTTAGTTGCTTGCTTAAAGGATTGATGTATGGTATGTGGTCTTTGAGACTTTTTTTCCTTACTAATTTTAGGGTAGGTTATTTGTATGTTATGTTGGGAAGTGGCTTACAATGGAGGCCGAAGCGCTAAAGAGGCTAATGGGTAACCCATTATAGGTTATTTTAATAAGTGATAACACTACATTAAATGAGAGTAAAATCAATTAATAAGAGTCATTGTTTTCCTCACCCATGCCTTGAGTGCTAGTATAGGCTAGGATGGGAGTGGAGAGGATGCTTGATTGCAACCATGCATTGTTAGTATGCCTTGTTAGTGCGAAAGGATACTAGTGCCACACAAAGTCACTAGGGGGCTGGAGGATTAAAAGTCTAGCTAGGTAACTTTAGAGTTAGCTCATGTGATGACACTTTCCCTCTAAAATAATAGATTCCCTATGTGTCATTGTAGCCTCTAGGTTTAGATGTCATATATATCTTGGTACCTTTGAGTTAGATTGCTTTTAGGTTTTCCTTGATTTAGATGTTGGATTTGACTTTTGAGTTATCCTATTTGGAACATGATACTATCTCCTCAGTGCGGTGGGAGTGGGCTTTTTTGGGTTACCACGAGGTCGGGTGGTAGTGCTATTTACTTTTACCATTGAGATTTGATAGTTCGATTGACATGGCTAGAGTTCCCTTTTCTACATCTCTTTCATTCTATTCATTTGTACTATGATGGATGGTTATACTTGTATTTTATTTGAGTTCATGGATCTTATGAGAGGTTGTTGTAATCTATTTTTATGATGTATATTGTTTCAGCCCTTCATACCTTGTGACCTATACAATGGATGAAGGTGCATTATGATTATTGCCAAGTGGCATTCGAGATAACTATATAGTATTTAAATGGAATCATAATTGTATATTATTATTTGATTTGGATTTATATTATATCGGATTTAGTGTTAATTAAACTTAAATGTGATTCATCGTCATGGGACACTTAAGAGTTGTAACATGTTTATGTGTTGTTGATGTATGAGTGTATGTTATTGCTTCCGCTATTCTATTATTATTGTGTATGTTATCTTTATATAATAAAAAGTTTGAAAAACTCAATAAAACTTAGGTTAACTTCTTTTAGGTTCCCTGGTGGGGTGTTACATCTGGTATCAAAGCCCGAGTTTCTATATTGGGAGCTCTAGGTATATTAGAATGCCACTAGTTGTCAACTAGGTGAACTGAAACAAAACTTAAATTGTTATATGTATCTATTAAAAACTTGAAAAGATTTGAACTACTTGAACTGAAAAAAAACTTAAATTATTATATGTATCTATTAAAAACTTGAAAAAACTTGAACTAGTTTAATTGAAACAAAACTTAAATTGTTATATGTATCTACTACAAACTTGGAAAACTTGAACTAATTGAACTAAAACTTAATCTATTATTTGTATATTCTCAAACTTGAACACTTGAACTTCAAAACTAAAATATACTTAAACCTAAAATAGACAAAGACTAAAAATTGAACTTGTACTATTTTCAAAACATGTTTCTTATGTGTATGCTTTACAGTAGTATGTTTTTATGGTTATTTTTAGTATCTTGTTATCTTGGATATTATTGTAGGATGGTATCTAGGACAAGATCTTTAGTTAGAGGCCATAGCTTAGGCCATAGTAGAGGTCGAGGGCAAGGTAATGTTGCTAGTGTGCATGAGTCTGTTCTAGAAGTTCCTATTCAAGAGGAAAACAAGGAAGAACTTAACGGGGAGAATTAGACAGATTTAGAGGAAGTTTTCCTTAGACAAATGATGCAAACCATTTTAGAGTGACTATCCCCTACTCAATGTACTGATCATCGAGAGTCACACCACGTAGGGAATGAGGAAAGGCATATGTCTAGGAGCCCCCAGAGGGGTACTCACATTGATAGATAGAGGTCACTTGTAGCTACTTAGATGAAGGACCTTCAAAGGACTAAGGTCAAACCCTTTAGTGGGTTAGGTTCAGGTTATGTGGATGAGCAATGGCTTGTTGCTTTAGATAGGGTTTTTTCTATACAGGACTTAGACTCTAATGTCAAAGCAAGGTTTACTATCACCAACTTGAAACTCTTTGGAGCCACATGGTGGACTATCAAAGAGAAGAAGTTGGGTATAAACATAAACAATGCCACATGGGAGTTATTTATGGAGAACTTCTATGATAAATTCTTACTAGAGGAATGGAATCAATAGAGTGCAGATAAATTCCACAACCTGAGATAGTTCACTATAACTATAGTAGAGTATGAGCATAAATTCTATGAGCTCATGCCCTATGGGAGAATTAGTAATAACCCAACATAGTTGGCACAATATTTTATCAAAGGTTTGAATAATAGTCTAGTTAGGGGTATTAAGGTATTTGAACCTAAAACCCTCAAAGATGTAGTACATCGAGCCATACTAGTAGAGTAGAGCATTAATCTAGGACATGGTGGCTTTGTGGGAGCAACTACAACATCAGGATCCAAGGGTAACCACAACTCAAGTGGGAATAGGAAACCCCCTTTTCCTAAGAGAAATTAAAACTAACAACAACCTCAACAACAACATAAGGGATCACACCCTCTAACACAGAGTGGTGGTGGTTGTTCCAATGCTCGGAACTATAATAACTCTTAGCATAACAAACAAAATTAGAACACTCAGCCTGCACAAAAAAACTAGTCTTTTGCTAGTAAGGGTAGCCACCAATAGCTAAGTGCACCTCCAACAGGGAGGGGATCTGGAAGAGGTATGGGATGTTATTCTTGTGGATAGTTTGGACACATTGCAACCAACTACCCATAACATACATCTCACTATTCAAGTTCTAGGCTAGTAACATCCAAACCTATGATTGGAGATGCAGGTAGAGCTCACAGAGTATTTGTAGTGGTGATTGTCAGGAAAATCATCAAGGAATTGTGTTTGAGACTACAAGAGTCATTTGAGGTATACCTCTCTCCATCTTGTTTGATTTAGGTCCTATAGACTCTTTTATTTCACCATCCATAGTTGCTAAATATAAGCTAGAGGTGGTAAAGTAGGGCTCGGGTTGGAAAATGGAACTAGCCTTAGGAGCTAGGGTTCTCATAGATTCCTTAGTGGAGTAGTGTGAACTAAACCTAGGAGGGTTTGTTACATCAATAGACCTTCGAGTCATTCCTCTTGGCTCTTATGATGTGGTTTTAAGTATGGATTGACATGGCTCTCATGGAGCTAGTATTTATTGTAGAAGGAAGACTATTTTATGTAAAGATGGTTAGGGGAAGGACTCAAAGATTGTGAGTATCTAAAGACCTATATCTCTATGGATGATCTCTGCTATGAAATTAAAGTGGAGCTTTTGTAAGGGATGTCTGGTGTTTTCCATTATAGTGAGCAAACTGGAAGAAGAATCTATCCTATAGGGAAGACTTTAGACCATCCTATATTATAGGAGTATGTGGATGTCTTTCCTAGCAAGATTTTAGGTATGCCTCTAGAGAGGGATATTGATTTCAGCATTGATGATTCTAGGAGTGGAGCCTATTTCTAGAGCTCCTTATTAGATGACCACTCAGGAATTGAGTGAGTTGTGCCAATAGCTTGGGGACCTTCTAGCCAAGGGTAGTATTCAACTAACTGTATCTCCATGGGGAGCACTAGTGTTCTTTGTGAAGAAGAAGGATGGTTCATTGCACTTGTGTATTGACTCTAGATAGTTGAACAAGGTGGTGATAAAGAAAAAGTACCCTTTACCAAGGATTAACAATTTATTTTATTAGATCAAGGTAGCCATAGTGTTATCCAAGATTGATCAAAGTTAGGATACCATCAGCTTCACATTCAGGATGGTGACATTTTCAAGACCACCTTCTAAACTCACTATGGGCACTATGAGTTCATAGTAGTTTCTTTTGGGTTGAAAAATGCTCCATTAGTTTTCATGTGTCTAATGAATGGAGTGTTCTATTCCTATCTTGATCAATTTGTACTTGTGTTCCTATCTAATATTTTGATATATTCTAGATCCCAAAAGGAACATGAGGAACATCTACAATTGGTTTTGCAGTGCTTGAGAGATAATCAACTTTATGCCAACTCGGTAAAGTGTGATTTCTTTCAATCAAAGATGCAATATTTAGGGCATATCATATCAGGTGGTGATATCTTAGTAGACCCTATGAAGATCCAAGTAATGGTAGATTGGCCTACACCCATTACCATGTCAGTAATTTGTAGCTTCATGGGTCTAGCCGATTATTATTGTAGGTTCATCCAAAACTTTTCCAAAGTAGCACATCCTATCACTTCCCTTTAGAGGAATGGAAAGAAGTTTATATGGATGGAGAAATGTGAGGAAGCAAAGCTTTTGACTAGTGCACCAATATTAGTAGTACCTAATCTAGCAGGTGATTTCATAGTATGTACAGATACTTTCCTAGAGGGGATTGGAGCAATATTGATGCACGATGGGTGGGTGATTGCTTATGAATCACGCAAACTCAAGGATCATGAATTAAATTACCCTATGCATGATCTTGAGTTAGATATGGTAGTTCATGCCCTAGTGAGATGGAGAAACTTCTTGTTGGGACACCAATTTGACCTTCATAATGATCATCATAGTCTACAATACATTTTCATGTAGCCTAATCTAAATGCTATGCAAAGGCATTGAATGGAGTTCCTTTGTGAGTATGACTTCAGTATATTTAGGGAAAGGAGAACATGGTAGCTAACACTTTGAGTCGTAGGAGACATGTGACACTATCTTTGATTCTTAATGTATACTTGAGGAGTTGTATACTTCAAGCACTTCTTATAGATACTTGGTATCATGAGGTGAGCATGGACATAGATTTAGGGAGACCATTGAAGGGTAGGTTTTTAGGTTTTTTTTGGAGTGAGATGACATTTTATGCTATTCAAGAAGGATCTATGTACCACTATTGGATGAGCTTCATACATTGATCCTATCAGAGGCTCATCATGCACCTTACTTGACACATCTAGGTTTCAAGAAGATGCATGAAAATTTGTGACATCTATATTTTTGGATAGGGATAAAGCATGATATCACTAATTTTGTGGCTAGGTGTCTTGAGTGCCAAAGAGTCAAGATAGAACACCAACATCCAACAAGGATTTTATAGCCTAATCTCATTCATTCATGGAAATGGGATATCATCTCTATGGATTTCATTATAGGATTACCTTTGACTACTCATCATCATGACACTATCATGGCCACCATTGATCGGTTGACTAAGGTGGCACATTTTTTATTGATGAGGTCATCCTACACTACAACTTATATAGTTAATGTCTTCATGTGTGATATCATAAGATTACATGGTATTCCTTGGAAGATTATTTTAGATAGGGATCTTGTATTCACCTCTGCATTTTGGACATTACTACAACATGATCTTGGAATGTAGTTGAACTTCAACCGAACTTATCACCCAAAGACAGATGGTCAGATAGAGAGAGTGATTTAGGTTCTAGAGGATATGTTGAGGATGTATGTGATGGACAGATAAACTCTTTGGGAGGATTATCTATACCTAGTGGAGTTTTCTTATAATAATGGGTATCATAGTTCTATTAGGATGACACCTTTTTAGGCTTTGTATGGTTTTCCTTTTCATACACCTTTTAGTTGGGACAATTGAGAGGATCTCATCTTGTTGGGTCTTGAGATTCTTCAAGATATGGAGCAACAAGAAGTGCACATCTGTGAGCATGTGTCTACAGCTCAGGATAGACAGAAGAAGTATGTTGATGCTCATAGGATGAATAAGCAATTTGCAATGGGTGAGAAATTTTTCTTGATAGTGTGATCATGGAAGAGTTTGATCTATTATGAAAAGGGTTTGAAACTAGCACCTTGCTTTGTGCAACTGTTTGAGATTCTTGAGAGGATAGGTCTAGTTTCCTACCATCTTGCATTGCCACCTAAAATAGCTCATGTTCATGGTGTTTTCCATGTTTCTATACTTATATAGTATATTCCTGATGTGATACATGTTCTTGATTGGAATGTGTTATAGGTAGAGGATAGGCAGTTGGCTTTAGAGCTGGTTCGCATTTTACAGAAGCACAATTTGACCCTTTAGGGTCAAACCATAGAGTAGGTAAGGGTCCAATGGGACCCTACTTATGAGTCATTAGCTACATGAGAGGATGCATCTGGTTTATAAGATTTATACCCCTACTTGTTTATAGGCTTCCAGGAGTAAGCCTAAGTCTAGGGGGTGGATGTAGTGCCTACCCCTTGTTTATTTTTCAGTTATTATTGTTGAACTCTTTTAGGCTAGCTTATGTTATGTTTGATGGTTAGTGGTGTTTGATTTTCAGATTATTGGACATTGTTTCATACTCAGTTGACTATATGATGAGATTACTTTACTACTAATTATTTCATGTATGCATGATTATGCTTGATGATGATTTTTTACAATGATTCTAGTTATTTCATGATAATAGTTAGATGGATTATTTATATGTGTTTTCTATGGATACTTACCCCATACCTGTATGTGTATGGTGTCAGTGTATGTTTTCTTTATGTTTGATGTGTCTGATGTGATTGAGGAAAGGATTCGTAGTCACCTACTAGTCAAGATCTACATGATGCACCACTTCCTACCATTTCTTGTTTAGTTTAGAATATATATGTTTGTACATGCATAGTTTTTATGCAGATTGCAAGTACCAGGTATTGACTTCCTTGAATTGCCAAGATGAGCATACCCTATCACAATATCTTAATGGTAAGATAGTCCCCTATCTGGGTTGTCTACCTTCCGAATTTGGCAAGTGACATAAACTCATAATTATAATCCTTGAGTTTGATTGAGTTTTCTATACTTTTTTATGGGTTTGCATTAAGTTTTGTGGGTCTGTGATTATTTTCTATTATATTAAATAAATTTTAAAAAATAATAATGATTTAATTTAATGGAAAATTTATTAAGAAAATTCAATATTTAAGTATATTTAATTAGTTGAGAAATTAATTAAATAAAATAATTAAATTTAATGATAAAATTATAAGTCTAATTTTGGAGTGTAATAATATTTATTTTAATTTAATAACAATATATTTAGGAGATCATTTTTAGATAAATGCTAAATATTATTATTACTTAAGTTAATAAATATTTTTATTAAAAAATGATTTGAAAATTAATTAAAGAGAGAAAGCTAATTACTTAAATAAAGATACTTTGTAATTAAATATCTAAAAGTTGGTGCATGAAAATGTAAAAAGATAATAAAATAATAAAATATTATGATCATCAAGTTCCTTGGTGTGATTGCACAATTAGAGTCGCAAATTTAGGGGAGAACTCTTTATTAGAGATCTAGAGCTCATTTCATAAGGATCAAGATTTTGGAGAAGGGATTTTTAGAGAAGAAGTTTTTTAGAAGAAAGGGGTTTTATCGCATGCTTCGTGTGTTTGCATATCAGCATCAAATTCAGGTAGAATCTTGTGATTAGTTTACACAAAATATTTCCATTTTCCAATCCTCTATTTGCTTTGTATCTAGATAAATCTGTTCTCAAAAATTTGTAGATTTGTTTGATTTCATTGATAAATTCTTGTTGTGAATCTTGGTTTACTTTTGTTTCAAAGATATCTGTGTTTGAGGAATTAGTTCTTTTGAAACCCTTGTTCTTTTAAACTTTAATTAGATGAGTTTGGATTACAAATCAAATTCTAGAATGTAAATTTGAATGCTTTTTGTGGGTTTCCCTATCAAAATATTGTTCACAGTTTTATTAAAATATAAATATATAGATATAGATATATATAAATTAAATTTGGTGGGGGGCCTTTGATTTGGTTTTTGTTTATAATTTTTTTTAAAAGAAAAAGGATTTTTGTGGGCAGGGCCACCAACCCCCCATCCACCCCTTTTTCTATCCTCCCTGCATGACTACAAGAGCTATTGGTGACCATTCATGATTGCTCATGACAGACCCTGCTCCTATGACAACACATGTATTGCTACAATAGTACTCTGTTATCACGAGAGAGACCTAGCCTACAAGCTTTAAAAAAATTAATGGTATTTTTTTAATTTATTTTTTTTAAAATTTAAATTTAATGTTAATTTTTGTAAAAGTTAAATTATTAAATGTTAGATTTAAATTTTATAAATGTTTATATTTATTAAATGTTATATTATTATAATATTATTATTATTTCCTTTTAATAATAATAATTAGATCAATAATTACTTATTAATAATCAATATATATGTTATTTTATGAATAAATTAGGGATTACTATTATCTTTAATAATCCAATGTTTATTGAATTAAATATTAATAATAGTTAATTAAAATTGGAATTAATGGATTATGATATTGTATGTGAAAAATAAATTCAAAAATTGTAAACTTTAGCAAACTGAAAATTGGATACAAAATGAGAACTTAAACCTTACTATAAACTCAAAATTGTGTGTCTTCAAAATCAAACAAAACTATGAAAACATACTACATGTATGCTTTCTTGTATGTCAAGTTTAGGGTTGACTTAGAGTGTTGACTAGTTTCAAGATGTCTACTAGAGGCCAAGAGTTATTATTTTTGGTAATTAAATATGATGTCATGATTTGGTTTATGTGTACTTTCTTGGGTCAGACCTATTAGGATGATCATATTAGTGATGCTTGTATCTTGACTAGTGATTTCAATACTTGTCAATTACTTGTTTAAAGAATTGATCTATGGTATGTGGTCTTTGAGATCTTTTTGCCTTACTAATTTTAGGGTAGGTTATTTGTATGTTATGTTGGGAAGTGTCTTGCAATGGAGGTTGAGGCCCTAAAGAGGCTAACGGGTCACCCATTGTAGGTTATTTTAATAAGTGATAACACTACATTAAATGAGAGTAAAATGAATTAATAAGAGCCATTGTTTTCCTCGCTCATGCCTCGAGTGCTAGTATAGGCTAGGATGGGAGTAGAGAGGATGCTTGGTTCCAACCATACATCGTTAGTATGCCTTGTTAGTACGAAAGGATACCAGTGTCACATAGAGTCACTAGGGGAGTGAAGGATTAAAAGACTAGCCAGGTAAACTTAGAGTTGGCTTGTGCAATGACACTTGCCCACTAGCATAATAGATTCCCTACTTTTCATTGTAACCTTTGGGTTTAGATGTCGTACATATCTTGGTACCTTTGAGTTAGATTTCTTTTAGGTTTTCCTTGACTTAGAAGTTGGATTTGACTTTTGAGTTTGTTATCTTATGTGGAACTTGAGACTATCTCCTCAACATAGTGGGAGTGGGCCTTTTTGGGTTACCATGAGGTTGGGTGGTAGCCCTATTTAACTTTACCATTGAGATTCGATAGTTCGATTGCTATGGCTAGAGTTTCCTTTTCTGCATCTCTTTCATTCTATTCTTGTGTACTATTATGGATGGTTATAGTTGTTGTATTGTATTTGATTTCATGGATCTTATGAGAGGTTTTTGTAATCTATTTGATGGTGTATATTCTTTCAATCCTTCATGTCATGTGACCTATATAGTGGATCATTGTGAATTATGATTATTTCCAAGTGGCATACAAGATAACTATATATTATTTAATTGGAATCATACTTGTATATTATTATTTGATGTAGATTTATATTATATTGTATTTAGTGTTAACTAAACTTAAATGCGATTCATCGTCATGGGACCCTTAAGAGTTGTAACCTATTTATGTATTGTTGAACTTCTGTTCGGTTCCTTGGTGGGGCGTTACATTATATGTGAAAAGGGGTGATCTCCTAACGTTGTACTACATGAGAAGGGTTACACACTTAAATTATGTATTTAGTAACATATAATATTTGATGGTTTTATATGTGGTTTGACTATTTATATGCATGAGAAGGTACACTTGACATGTGAATATTTTAGTGATAGAAGGTGTCAAGCATCAAATTAACCTAACTTCATAGGTCTAAGAGTTCCTATATCCCCAACACTGGTTAATTGGGCTTAGTCATATGATCCTTAATACTACCCAAATTAGTTATCAATCATATTCTTGGGTGAGAATCATGCATTTGACTATCATGCGGTAAATTCTTGCATATTTTAATAGACTAGCAATATGTATTTATGCATTTGAGTATCGACAATTGTTGTAGTTAAGTGTTTGAAACAAAATAAGAAAGAATTTAATTTCACCTAGCAATTTATTATTATTTATCTTATGCAAATATGTTGTATGAGAATTTTATTTAATTGGGATTTAATATTCTCAATAATTTTTTTGTCATCCTAAATTATAAGTATTAATTACTATTTTTTGTCATTAGTTAGGCTCTTTTTTAATGTCCAAGTCTTTTGTGCCCATTTTACTTGATTAGACCCTAATTTGGCACGTAATTTTAGAGTCCTTATATATTGACCCTCAATTTATATGTGAGCTATTTGTCCTCAACAAGGGAAAGATGGGCAGAGAAGGTTCTAATTTTTACAACATTATTATTTAAATTCTCCCTTATTATGATTACTTGGGACCAAAATTGTATTAAATTTTAATATTATGATTTTAAGGAGGATTTTAAATTCAAAGCTTCCATTCTTCAAATTTTGAGCCCTAATATGTCTTTGAGACGTATAAATGCAAAACTAGCTCCACCATGTCATACTATAAGATGAATTAATTCAATCCATAAATTGAGAATCAATAGACAAGCATTCAAGTTAGTCCAAAGAGAAATCAAACATCAAGCAAGAAGATATGGAGTCATATCTAGACACTAGCATTTGTGAAGGAATTCATGCTTCTTCTATCCTAAATCTAATGACAAGACTACATCAAGATAAACTTCAAGCGTCTTCATAAACCATCTAGAATTTGTGAAGGTATAAAATTTATCAAGCCTTTGCTACTAATAGAACCTTTCTTTCTTTTATACAATTTCATACCAATTTTAAATTTAATTCTTAAGTAGCAATTTTACATTGGAAAATCCTTTTCTCCCAATGATTTCCTTTTTTTCTATGTGTAGGTGATAGATAGTAAAGATTTGGATCTTCAACCAATAATTCCTAATTGTCTACTTTATAACCTATGATCTTCCATCAAGGTATGGGAGAACTAGGGCTACTTTCACCTAGAGGGGTTAGTCTATTCACTCTATTCACCTTCTAGACATGGTCTACAAATTTTCTTATTAGTCTATTTATTACTTGTTTACAAAAATATATCCTCCTTACTTTTTATTGCATCTTATTTTCTCCCTTTTCTCATTCCAAATTCAATCAATTAGTCCTAATCATTTTTTTAAAGGGAAGAAAACTTACATATGTTCATGTTCAAGTGGTGAGTCCATCTTGAGGTACTTTCCACTTCCCAATGTAAATGAGAGAAAGATGATATTTAGAATGTGATTTTCCTTTGTTTGAAAATATTAGTTAACACTTATCCCATTCCCAATTCACATATTTTTTCTCATTATATTTTAGTGAACCGACTGATAATATTTATATTGTGATTTGGTTTTCAAAAATTATTAGAATGTATTTCATCTACATTCTTAAGTTTTATAAATTTTCATATCTCATCTAATATGATCTTAATGAGTAGTTTCATTATTTGTATCTTTTCAATTCTACTTTTTTATGCTTATAATCTACTTCATCAAATGTTTAAACAATCGGTCACTTACTAGTTTGAATTATTACACATCTCTTTTTTTAATTGTTGTATGTATAAGTGTCATAATCTTAAGCCATACAAATATCATTGTGGAAATAAGTTTAATACTTATAGGTTCCTTTGGTCCTATCCTCTAATATATTATATATGAATATATATGATACTAATATGCTTAATAATGATATACCTACTATTTTTTAATGTATCACCTCACCAAAGAAGCCTTAAAGAATACGAAAAAACATTCACTCAATTGTTTAAATAATCTAATCAATGTTAATAATATGAGAGTGTATTTATAAGATACAATGCAATAGTAAGAATAATGTAAATTAATTGCATACTAAAGTAAATAAAAATAACAACTATCAAAATGTTGAGCATAAGTGAAAGCATGTGATGCTTCCAAGGGTTCAATGACCTCTCCATACATATGATCAAACAAACACATTCTATGAGATATTTCATATGATATCATTTGATAATTCACCAGGCTTTACACAAAAAATCCAAATAATTAATCATGGTTTCTAATGAGGAAGATAGTCCATCCCAAAGTCTAACCAAACTAGGTTCATATAAGAATAAATAAAATATACATTATCTAGAACTAAATAATGATTTTCAATATATTGTATTGGCCCCAACTGGTACTAAGATGGGTTGTGGATCAGTATATATGATCTTTTCTATTAGTCAACTAAGCTATCACAAAATATATTCTTAACACCAATTTTCTAAACAATAATGCAACTAAACAAGTATTGAAATAGAAGCATACAAGATCACACATAAATGCATGCATTAAGTGACATAGTGATTATGTATGTGGAAACCCTCGATGAGAGGATTAAAACCATGGTGGGAGTAATATATTCACTAGTCCTTATAATGCATGTAAAGGGTCACCTGGTTAAGAGCTATAGGTGTTCCTTCTAGGAATACATTATTTTAAGAATGTTTTTAACCTATTAGGATTATAAAAGCCTATGAAATCTACCTAGTTAGAGCATTTTCAAATCTCTTTCTGAGACACCTTGTTAGAGAATTTATAAAAGTTTTCTAATGAAGCTTTCCATGTTAAAAGAATACAAATAGATGCAATAGTGAGAAGAAAATATAAGTGGATGATCTTTGAATAACATTATCTTACCTTTTATATCTTGGTTGTGTCTCCTTGAAGATTCACTAATCTTCTTCTTTACTATGTATGTCTCATGATCCATTCAGTCTCACCTCTATTTTGTTGTTCAAAACAATTTTTTTGGTGTTTCACTATTCTATGCAACAATGTTCTTCACTATATTTCACTTTGAAAAAAAACAACATTATTAACTTGGAATTAGTAGTAACATTCAACTTATCCAACATCAAAAAGTAACAAAAAATTCACTAATGAAGGTTGAGTTCCTTTATACACTCTATAATGTCGTGGCATAGTTACCTAGAACAAAATCCTCCTCAATTTGAAATTTGAACTTTATGCTAGATCTATTCATAGAAAACTCATGACACCTACTATTAGGGTCTAGAAGAGTAGGCATGTTAGTCCATTAGTCAGCCTATATGTAGCCTTTATCCTTGTGTCCTTCCACCACTTCAACTTGTATCCTTGTCACATTAACTCTGGTTGACCTTACATCTTGTTACATCCATGGTGACTTGTCTTAGATAATCCATGATCAACTATCCTTCATGCTTGTCTTCTAGTGGTGACGTAGACTATATTACCATACACATGTATACCAGTTCATTCTTCTACCAATGGTAGTATTACCTTATTATGTCTAGATCTTCCTTTACTAGTTTCCAATCAATGACAACACTAATTTACACACTTCATGCTTGTACCATTGTAATTGGAAGAACTTAAATTTAATGATGGTTTAGTACCTATTTAATGAGATCATCATTCATTTACACTACTCCTCCTTTCTTCCCATTTCTTCTCATTTCTCCTAAGAAGAACTAGAGTAGGACCTAATAGATCCTCTTTAAATCTCCTATTTTCATTGCATAAAGATTGAAGAATGATCTAACTTCTTAGGTCCTCCCTTTCTTTCATCCAATCACTCAAAATTCATTTTATACACTATAACAACTATATCTCAAATTCTGCAACTAGTTTCTAGGATTAGGGGCATATTTCAAGACCCCAAGGGAATCTCAAGTGTTTTGGACCCTGGTTGGTAGGGGTGTAGTGTATCCTTTCATAATTAGGGGCATAATGCATCCTTGATAGGATTATTAGGGATGCAATGCATCCCTTATTGGGCCCTATTTTGGGCCTGCTCTTCCAGTCTCATATTGAGGTTGATTTTTATGTCTAGTTAGTATGTGGGAGAGAGTTAATTCTAAGTCATTTATAAACCCATCCATTTTCTCAATTTTGAATGTAACTTTATATCATGTCCAAGCATTCATGAGCTCAAGAGCTCAATCATTCAAGTTCTCAAGCACTCAAATCATTCAAGCAATTCCTCCATTTACGATCAAGGATTCAAGGTTCAAGAAATTGAAGGATTTTATCTAATATTAAAGATATTCCTCAATTCATTTAGGGTCCTTTCTTTCATCTTATACATCCATTCACCATTCCTCTTGATCTAATTAAATTGTTGAAGTGTGGTCATTGCATCTGATTTGAGAGATCCTACTATTTTAATGTGAATTCATGCATTTACTTTACATTGCATAATTTCAATTATTTTAATTCAAGGTTAATTCCTAAACTATGGGTTGACCAAGGAAGACCCCCCATCAACAAACAAAAACCATTTTTCTTGCAAGTGTAGATCTTAGAAATGTGAATAGGTTACAAATCTAGATATCCTTTTCACACAACTTCAGAGGTGTAAAATCATAATCACGTCTAGAAACTATTGATTAGGTACATAGGGAAATGTTGTTCATTCTAAGAAATGTCTTTAGTTTCAAGTTTGAGGCATAAATTGTTCATTAGTTTGAGTTGCATAGACATTAGAAAATTAGTTGCAAAGTTCCCCATTCCTAAGGTGAGTCTTTTAATTTTCTTCATTACTTTAGTACATCTATTTCCTACATATTACATCTTGATTTCATAGCTTTTTCTACATCTAGAATTCTAAGAAATTGTGTATCCCTTCTCTAATTCTATTACTAGTAGATCTTGGCTCACACTAGTTCTCCCCTTTGACTTGATTAGTACAATCTTTGTTGACCTAGTTACCTTAGAATTGGGATTGAAAGGATCAACTTTGTTGACTTCCTCCCACCCTCCTTACCACTTGCCCCCCTTATTTTGTAGTATGTATAGGGTTATATGATGAACTTAGGCCTACTTTACTTGATTCACATTTTCCTATATACTGTACTAGTGAATTCAAGTAGCAAAATTTTGACTTTTGGTTTAGTGTTAGATTCTTCTTTGCATTCTATGTAGACTATTTACATTGTCGAGTTAATTTGTTGCATACAAGTATATCTTTCATTCATCGCATTTCTCACATTTAAAATTGTATTCTTTGTGATTTAATTCATACCTTAAGGTTAGATTCATTTTGCGTCATCTTTCCTTGCTTGATGTATGAGCTTCATTACCTTAAGCCCTACCTATAGTGTTCATGTTAGGAGAAGTCATAGAATCATGTCTCCCTTTATCTAGAATCCTCTTCTCCTCTCTCTAGGAACCTTAGCGCTCCTATGGTTTCTCATTATCGTAATCCTTCAATGAAGTATGGTGATTTTGTTGATAATTATTATTCAATTGTATATTGTCATTGATGTTACACAAATGCTATACTCTAACCAAGCATTGCCAGTTGGAACTGAGTTCAAAAGACTGGATTTTTTGTTGACAAAAACTTTAGAAGAAGTGAAGTTCAAGAATTCCTATGTAAATGAAGGATATTTGATTAAGAGCAGAGTATCCAAGGAGTTGCAAAGAATATTCTAATCAAGGAGGATCCAAAGGATAAGCCATAACAATGATCTAAATTTTCAACCCAATTACTTTTTAAATAAGCTAAATCATTATTTCTCTCTAACAAATGTAGGAGCGAGGAAATCTCTTAATAGAGTTGACTTAATAGTCAATTTTGTAAATCCTTTAACCAAGTAGCATTTCTAGATTGAAGTGTCTTAAGACCTCTAATAAGGCCACTCCTAACAGGGTGATTTAAATCCAAATTGGGGTTTCATGTTAAAAATTGGTGTCTCATCTATTCATGTTATTTTCTTACTACTTTATCTTCCTGAAACTAAGTCACTAAAGGTTAGTACACATTAATATATCAAATTTCTTTGTTAACCGAGTTACAATGAATATCTAGTTCTAACCAAGCTATGAGTTTAAAGGAAGTTTGTATTGACATCTAAGGGATTTGGAATTTTTTTAGTAGTAAATGATTCACCACTCTCCTCTTAGTTACTCCTCTTATATTTCCAAAAATTGGTATAGGAGTTGTTGGTGCTTACAAGAATGGTTTCAAGGACCTAAGCTAAAGATCAATATGTCTTACAAAAGAGAGATTCCTAAGTTGAGCATAGATAACTTCAAAGCATGGTAGGAACAAATGAAGCTACATTTGGGAACCATTGGAGACATGTGCCTAAAATTATTTATGAACCAGTATGTGTCACCTCATGATCCTTTGACTATGGATTAGATGGAAAATAAAAGGAATCATAACACAATGATGATTGGCATTTCTTTTGTTCTTAATTATGATGAACTTGATGAAGTCAAATATTATCCGACTACTCATGAAACATTGAAAAAGCTACAAAAGATCCATGGAGAAGATGAAAATGTGAGGAGAGCCAAAGAAGAAAGTCTAAGAGGTCAATTTGATAAGATGAAAATGAGAGAAGATGAAAACATTGTTGAAATTCTTTAGAATAATTGAGAGGTGGGGGTGAATAAGTTTCCAAGGTCTAGATGTACAAATAAAATTTTTCAATGCTTAGTAGACCCATATCCATAAAACCTTATCATGCATGCAGCCATTAAATCATAAAATACATAAACTTTGTAGGTTATTGTTCTAGATCAATATAACTTTGTAGAAATGTAAACAAGAAACAACATAAGAACATTCACACAATTTGACACAAGGATTTTGTGTGGAAATCTAGTTAGGGAAAAACCATTAATAACATGCTACTAATTCTTACTCTTTTGAAGTGATGCCCTGCGAAAAGCCAACACTATTAAAGGTTACAATACACACTATTAAATGTGACTTGGCTAAAGAATTTCAATCACCCTATTAGGAGTGAGCCTTGTTAGAGGAATTAGAGAATTCCATTAGAATGTCACCCCATTAAAGAATCTTTGAATGACTTTTAGGTCAACCTTAATCCAAAGGATTTACACTAGATTGATACAATGATTAGAAAGTAATAGTAAGGCTTGATATGATAACAAATTACAACTCACTTGTAGATTACAAATATCTATTTCAATCCTCCATTCTACTTGGCATTCACACACTTCAACTCTAATAGCTTTTTCACCCTTCAAGAATTCATACTCTTAAGCCTTCTTTCCTTGCATGCCAACTATAGACACTAGTGTTTAGTCACTAAATGAAGAAATACCCTAGACTCCTTGTCTTCCTTAGGGTCTCACATATGACAAATTTTTCTTCTTATTAGCTGTCTTTATAAATAGAGAATTAAGATCTTTTACCACTTAACCACAATCATCCATTTTAGGGTAAGGTAGGATTAGGTATGATACAATGAATCTACTCACTTTTCCATTTGGTTCCTCTAGAAACTTCTTCTATAATATTCCTTAAATTCACCTCAGAATGGTTTACCTTGAATTTTGTGCCTCCAACTCATCATAGTTATCTTCCACACATTTCACATAATACAAGAAAAACAAAAGTCAGCTTAGATTTATTACATCTTCAATTTAACATTGTTTGTTGTTACTCGACATCTATATTGTTCCATCACTCAACCAACACTAGTTCACTCACAAAAAACTAAAGTTTATTGATGCTTGGAACCAACTAAACTTTACTTGACATATACTAATAATCACTCATCTTGCACTATTTTTCATCTTTTCTTGACACCTCTTGTTTTTCACTCGACTTATACTAATTTCTGCTTGGCTTGCACCAACTGCTCGGCAAGGCTTGATAGACACTTTTCTTACTTGATCCTCTTCCAGTCTTAACTTAAGTAATCTTTCATTTCAAACTTTAAGTAGATAAATAATACAATATAGTATCAATGTTTTACTTGGTCTTAGTGTTTCTTTTACATACCAAATAACTCAACCTTTCTCTAGGTGCTATTGTTATGTCCTCTTTCAAATTCTCTTCATCAATCAACTAAATGATAGCTTTCAGACCAAAAAGAAATTGTCTCACTAGCAAGTAGTAGGTTTGACATCATTGACAAAATAATAATTGTTGCATTACATGTTCTTCACTTCAAAACAATCTTATATCAATAATCTCCCTCTTTGGCATTGATGGCAAACCAATATCAACAACATTACCAAAAAGAAAATAAATCTTTGAAATTTCACCCTCTATCAGTGTAATCTATGTCCTTCCTCTGTATAGGGTAATGTGAGCTTTGTCAAATTCTTTTAATTCTCCCTCTTTCTTATATTTCACTCTTTAGAGTATCTCTCCCTCTTTATGATATTCAAGTATCCATCTCTCTTTGCTCTACTCAATACTAATTTTTAGGTACTCTATCTCCCTCTCACTAGATATCTCCATGTTGTACAATTATTTCTTCCTCTTTGACAACCATGCCAAAGACTTGTCATTTCTATATGCAGATATTCTTAATTCCAAATTTTCCCTCTGTCACCTTGCATGTGACTATAAATCTTCTAATTCAACTCCTTCATTACTTTAGGCAGCTCCTAAAGTAATATCTACTACATCAAGTTTTAAGATAAAACATTCATCTTAGTTTATGCAGGGCACTACTCCTACTTCTTAAATAGCTTTGGATAGGGGTATCAACCCTAGTTTACCTCTAAGATATTCATGTGCATCCTTAGGTAAATCTTTTGTAAATATATCTACTATCTATTCTTTTGTATTCACATATTCCATCCTCACTTCTTTGTCTTGAACTAACTCCCTCAAGTAAAGATACTTGATTGCAATGTCCTTAGTATTTGTGTGCATTACAGGGTTTTTAAAAATATTTATAACACTTTTATTATCACAATAAAGTACCACAAGTTCAATGATTTCCTCCTTCATACCTTTGAGTAGTTGCTTGATTCATGCCACATTTGTAGAATTTACTACAGAAACCACATATTTAGCTTTAGTCGTAGATTGACATATGCAATGTTTTTCTTGCTAGTCCAAGTGACCAACCTCTTTCCTAAGAAAAATGCTACACCACTTTTTCTCTTTCTATCATCAATGTTTCTAGCCAAATCAACATCTATATAGGCTCTCAACTCAAATTTATCTTTTTTCTTATAGTATAGACTATAGTTTTATGTTCCTATCAGATATCTCATAATTCTCTTAATAACCATCAAATGATTCTCCTTAGGATTTGCATAAAATCTTGCAACAATCTCAATAGATAATACAATGCTAGGTCTACTATATACTACATATTGCAATTTTCCAATCATTGACCTATACAATGTTTGATTCACATCATCATAATCTTCATTCTTTGACAGTTTGTGTCTTATCACCATAGGTATGCTGACTAGTTTTGAATTTTCCAATCCAAAAGTTTTCAATATTTCTTTCACATGTTTAGACTAAGTGATGTATATACCATACTTCATCTGATATACTTACAAACCACCAAAGAACTTAATCTCTCCAAACATAGACATCTCAAATTATTTTTTCATTTCATTTGCAAATGCCTTACATAATGTATCTTGACCTCCAATATGATAACATCAACAAAAATTTCAGCTAGTAAAATACCTTTACCTCCTTTTTTCTTCAAGTAGAGATTGTTGTTATCATCAGTCTTATCAAAACCAATCTTAACAAGATAATTGTGAAGCCTTTCATACCATGTTCTTCTTGTTAGCATCAACAAATCCTTCAGGCTATTTAGTATAAACCTCTTCTTCTAATATACCATATAGAAATGTTGACTTTGCAACTATTTGATAAACTTTGAAACCTGTGTATACATAGTAAGAAAGCAGAGCTTTTACTCCTTCCAATCTTGCAATAGGGGCAAATGTTTCTCCATAGTCTATTCCTTCTTCTTGTGCATACCCCTTGCAAGATAATCTTTCCTTATTCCTTGTGACTTCACCATTTTCATCTAACTTGTTTCTGTATACTGACTTAGTTTGAATCACATTCTTGTCCTCTAGTCTAGGAACTAGAGTCCATATCCTTTTTTTCTCAATCTTCTTAATCTCTTCTTTCATGGCTTTAATCCAATCCTCATTTTCTAAGGCATCATTCATTTTCTTAGGCTCATTCATGCTCAAAAATTATGTATCACTTCTCAACCTATTTCTCGTCATTGGTCTAGCATCTTTATCTCCAATAATTTGTGTAGTAGGGTGATGTATTTTGACATACATTGACAATCTTGGTTTTTCTCTTCTTTCCTCAATAGGTTTGTCAACTTTAGAATCATTGTGTACTTCTCTATCAGATAACCCAACATCTCTTTCATGTACACTTATCTTAGAATCAAAATGTGCCTTAGCTTCTATCTACAACATGGTTCCTTATTGTAACTTGATTCTTGAATGCAACTCAACATTCATAGTATGTCACATAAAATTTCTATTGGTTTACATCTTGGTTTATGAAATCTTCATTAGTAGACATACCTCCATAAAAGTATACAAATAATTTTTACTCTTAAGGTTCCTTCATAGGTTCAACTTCACGTACCTCTATATATTCATCAAACTTCACATTTGCACTTTCTACAACTTTGTTAGTTTTAGTATTTAAACACTTATAAGCTTTACTTATTGTGGAATAGCCAAGGAATGAACCTTCTTCACTTGTAGCATCTAATTTTCCATTCTTGAAATCCTTAAAATGTAGCATTTTCTTCCAAATACCTTAAAATATTTTACATTGGGTGAGTATCCATACCATAATTCAAAAGATGTTAATGAGTACCTTTCTTGACTTGCTCATAGTTCAAGGTATAGATAGTTGTACTTATAGCTTCTCTCTAGTATTTCAAAGCAACATTCTTCTCCATCATGAGTGTCCTAGCATCGTCCATTACATATCTATTACTCCTTTCAAAAATTCCTAGGTGCATAAATCTATCTCTTGATCCATGTGTCATTATAGAACATCTCAAACTCATTTGATGTAAATTCTCTACCTTTATCAGATCTCAGATAATTCAAGCTTTTTCCTATCTCCTTTTCAACTCTAGCTAAGTACCACTTAAAGATTTGGAAAGAATCAAATTTCTATTTCAAAAACATAACTATCACCATCCTAGAATAATAATCAATAAATACGATAATGTACTTGTCATCTTTGTAGCTTTGCATATTAATTGGTCCACGCAAATCAGTATGAACAATCTCCACAATTTCTTTAGAGCTGTGAGTCTTAATTATAAAACTAGATTTTGTCATCTTGCCTAACTAACATTGTTTGCAAATTATATTGTCAAATTTCTTTAGTTTAGGCAGATCTCTGACTCTTTTTATGTTACTAATACTGAGTAAATTATTGAAGTTAACATGACATAACCTCTTGTGCCATAACCACACATCATCAAATTCTACAACAAGACAAGTAGCACCATTCATATCAAGATAAAATATATTACCTCTAGTCTAATCACCTCCTCCAATTAGTTTTCCATTAGTCTCATAGATCTTTTCTATCTTTTTGCTCAAACTCAACTTTGTAACCTAAACTATTTAGTTGTGACACACTCAACAAGTTATAGTTGAGTCCTACATAATAAGCATTGTCACACTTGATCTTTTCTATGAGTTTGATTGATCCTTTTCCTTTTATTAGACAAGGTGCATCATTACCAAACCTTACACTATTTCCATCATAATAATTAAAGGTAATGAACCTACTTTTATCTCCAGTCATGTGTGTCAATGATCCAACTATCCCTCTTGTTCACATAAGATACTAGTACAGTTGCCTCATCCTCATCATAATTATCCTTCATTGCAACCTACACCAATTCATCATCATGGTTGTCAAATCCATCTTTGGTTTCCTCTTCAGCAATGTACCAAGACTTCTTGCCTTTATCTTTGTAATCTTTGCTATCCTCTTCTATTTTGTTTATATATTTGTCTCTACTTATATTGTTCTTCTTCTCTAGACATCTAAGAACAATATGGCCAACCTCATTGCAATTAAAATACATAATGGATAACTTACCTTTGAATTTTCCTTTGCCACTGTGAAATCTCCTTGCTAGAAATGCTTCAAGTTGTTCTACGTCCTCCTCATCTGTACCACTTTCACTAGAAACACATTTGACCTTTTTCTTTTTCTCTTTATGATGCAGGAGCATCCAGAGGTATAAGGGCAATCCTATGTCACCCAAAAAAATGTACTTAGACTTAGTTTCTGTTTCATGTCTTTACATTTTTGGATACCCATTTGGCTCAAATAAAGGTTCCAACTCTCATAGTTCAACTATCAGTGCATTTGAAAATCCCAAAAAAATAGGAGCATACAATTTGGCCATCATTTTGGTGACCTAGAAGGTGTGACTTGGCCAGATGAATGTAATTGAGATTTAGAGCATTCCAGAAAAATAATCAGGTCAAAAGGCCCCATGGTTTGAAAGTTATTACATTTTTTTGAGTTTTGGAGACCTCCTAAGAATGCTTCAAAGTCAGGTTTAGGACATTAAATGACCTCGAAAAGGGTCAAAAAATGGGGGACAAGCAAAGCTGGTCCATAGGACTATAGAGCGCTTCGAGAGATTTTCGAAAATGTAAACGGTTCGTCAATCGGAGCTACGGTTCAAAAGTTATGCCTCCCAAAAGTTCGGCTACCGTTTCTGGATTCTTCTAGATTTGCACCGACTTCTAACATGGCTTCTGGAACCTTCTATTTTGTCGATGGATGCCTACTAGCACTTTCTAGAATGTACTCCTAGTCCTTAACCCTCCGGGGTCTATTTAAGGAGATTTTTGGCATTGTAAAAGGCAGTTCGGATTGGAGCTTGAGAGGAGGTGCTAAAAGGAGAAATATTCTCCAGATTTATGCTATTGTAAGCCCGTAGGGCATGTTTTGATGCTTATTTTCTCTGCACTATTTGTACCAGCTTATTTTCTTAGTTAATATAATTCCCCCTTTCTATTGTGTCTATTCTGTTGTTGGGTTGTGTCCCCATCACTTTAGGTTCCTTTAATCATAGTTTAGCTTTGAAAGTAGATTCAACATTCTCAAATTTGAAGTTATCATAATTAGAGAGTTTAAAGATAGTGAGCATAACTAGCAAACCTTCAAGGGATAGATTATTACCAGGTATACATCTTAGTTCTTGTATGGTAGAAACTCTAATAGCATAGATGGGAAAAAGTGTCCTCAATACTTTGCTCAATACAATATCATCATCAATGATACTTGGTAAAAGCACAAACCTGTGTCACCTTTTATAAAGAAATGAGATATTAGAATGTGACAGTTCAACATTAATGACAAAAAAAATGGTATTTGTGTTTAAAATATGGAGATGATGTAAACTGATGAAATGTGTATAATTGGATTAAATTTATGCCTATAATTTCTATAAATTTTTTGAGTAAGAATTTATTCATTTTATTTTATTTTGAAGTCCCTTTTTTAACTATAAAAAATATAGGGTGTAGTTCCCTATCAAACAAGTATATGCAAATCATCTTTGTTTGTTTTGATTTGAAAATATCTTATAGATGACATTTATATCTAGTGAACAAAAATAATAATAATTACTTTTGATGTATATTTTCTTTGTTATAAGTACTCAAGTTTGACCTTATCAGAATCTAATAGTTTTTTCCTCCCATCAAAACTTCCCTATCAAATCTATACCTTCTTGAAAAAAAATTACATATTCATGAAGAGGATTCTCTCCTCTAGAGATAAATATAATTTTTAAATTTTTTTGATATTATTTACTTTTTTTTCCTTTTCTGAGGGAGCATCTTCTGAAATGTTGAAATATCAACTTATAATATTTTGAGATTATAACATATTATAACTAATCAAAACACTCAAAAAATTATATAATGATGATATTGAATCTGAGATCCATAAAAGTGTATTTTTTAGTTTTTGAAAAAAATTGAGTTTTGATAGAGAAATGAGATTTGATCAAAACAAGTTTTGGTATCATAAATGGTAACACAGATTTGTGCTTTTACCAAACATTAACTTCTCTAATAGTGTTAACAACATATTTTATTCTAGAGAAATATTGAACAATGGTCTCACCTTCTTGCATCCTCATGTCATCGAACTTACCTCTTAGACTTTTAGATTTGTCTCTCAAAAAATTATTATCTCTTCCATAAATGGTGTGAAGAACATCCCATATCTTATTTTCATAGTCACAATCCTTGATGTCAGTGAACTCAAAATGACTTAGGGAAAATGCAATCTCTAGCATTACCTAATTGTGTTCTCTCTTCTTTTTCAAATCCTTGATAGTTAAGGCTCTAGTAGGGTCAACATACTCAGTAGGTGATGGTAGATTGTACATAGTCAATGTTCTCACCTTCTTGCATCCTCATGTCATCGAACTTACCTCTTAGAATTTTACATTTGGATCTCAAAACATTATTATCTCCTCCATAAATGGTGTGAAGAGCATCCCACATCTTATTTGCAAAGTCACAATCCTTGATGTCATTGAACTCAAAATAGGTTAGGACAGATGCAATCTCCAACATTGTCTAATTATGTTCTTTCTTCTTTTTCATGCCCTTGATAGTTAGGGATCTAATAGGGTCAACATGATCAATGGTGATGGTAGATTGTGCATGGTCTCCAAGACCTCTTAGGTGTAGCTTTATTAGACTTTTTCATGCAAGGAGGTTCTCCTTGTTAAGCTTGGGTACCTCTCTTTTGGACGTCTTGATCTTTTGCTTCTGGTATCTTCAAACTAGTACTCTTAAACACTATGGCTTTGATACCAATTGTTGGAATTCTTTATAATAACTTGGGGGGAGGGTTGGGGGTGAATTAGTTATCCAAGGTCTGGATGTACAAATAAAAAATTTCAATTCTTAGTAGACCCATATCCATAAAACATTATCATGCATACATCCATTAGATCATACAATACTTAAACTTTGTAGGTTACTTTTCTAGGTCAAAATTACTTTGCAAAAATGTAAACATGAAAAAACATAAAAACATTCACACAATTTCACACAAGGATTTTATGTAGAAATCCAATTTGGGAAAAAATTCTAGTAACATGCTACTATTTCTCACTCTTCTGAAGTGACACCTTGTGAGAGGTTAAAGGTTACAATAAACACTATTAAATGTGACCCAGTTAAAGGATTTCAATCACCCTATTAGGAGTGGGCCTTTTAGAAAAATTTAGACCATTCCATTAGAATTTCATCCAGTTAAAGGATTTACAAATGACTATTAGGTTAACCTTAATCTAAAGGATTTACCCTAGACTAATACACTAATTAGAATGTAATAGTGAGGCTTAATCTGATAAGAAATTACAACTCACTTATAGATTACAGATCTCTATTTTAGTCATCCCTTCTGCTTGGCATTCACACAGTTCATCTCTGATAGCTTGTTCACCCTTCAAGCAGTCATACTCTTAAGCCTCCCTACTTTGCATGCCAATTGCAACCACTTCTATTCGGTCACTAAATGAAGCAATACCCTAGAGTCCTTGTCTTCCTTAGGTTCTTGCATATGAAAACCTTTTCTTCTGACCAACTATCTCTATAAATAGAGAGTTAAGATCATTTACTGCTTAACCACAATCATCCATTTTAGGATTAGGTAGGATACAATTAATCTACCCACTTTTCCATTTGGTTCCTCTAGAAACTTCTTCTACAATCTTCCTTGAACTCATTTCAAAATGGTTTACCTTGAATTCTATGCCCCTAGATAATCATCATTATCTTCCACATGCTTCACATCAAGAAAACAAAATAGTCAGCTCAGATTCATCAAATATTTGATTTAACATTGTTTTTTGTCACTCAACATCTATACTATTATGTCATTCAACCAACACTATTTCACTCAGAAAACAGTAAATTTTACTAATTCTTGACACCAACTAAACTTTACTCGGCATATACTTACAATCACTCAGGTTGCACTATTTTTCATTTTTTCCTGGCACCTCTTGTTTTTCACTCAGCTTCTATTGATTTTTTCTTGGCTTGCACTGATTTCTTGGCAAGGCTTGGTATGTTGGATACAATTGTTAATTATGTATTGGCTTTGATGTTACACAAATGTCATACCAGTCATCAGATAGAGTCTACCAAGCTTAGATGATCAACAAAGCAATTTACAGTGTTGACCGAGCTCCCAAGATTAACGAAGAAAAGTTAATGTTTATCAAGCTCAGTCGGTCTCCAAAGGATTTTTTGTAGGGTTTGCAGTGTTTATTGAGCCTCACTTGGTTAACACTAGAAAACCATTCTGGAGCAGTGATCACCGAGCTGGGTCGGCCAGCGAAGAATTTTATTGTTTTGGTATTAAGTTCAATTGTTTCATGCAGCCGACTAATGTAATGATTTTTTTAGTTGTTGTAACTTATATTTGAGCTGACTTGATAATCTAAAAGGTATATATTTAGATGTTCAAGTCGTGAATTTTA
This sequence comes from Cupressus sempervirens, assembly GCA_028749045.1. Lineage (NCBI taxonomy): Eukaryota > Viridiplantae > Streptophyta > Pinopsida > Cupressales > Cupressaceae > Cupressus > Cupressus sempervirens. Next base: position 359,105,039 of record CM053784.1, read on the forward strand.
AAAAAAAAGGAAAGAGTGAATATATGGATGAGGATGGAATAAGCAAATATTGATCAAATTCTGATGAAGGATTAGATATCCTGGAGGAGCTACAAAGTTTTATTCGATCAGTAAGGATCCAGTGAAGCTGAACAAAGATCTATAATCAGGAAAAGATGAGTTGCATATCATTCAAGTCACCTTATTGTTGCTTTTTAATCATTGTAATAGTGAATCTAGAATCTCTTAACAGAGTTGGTTTAATAGCTATTTTGTAAATCCTCTAACAAGGTGATAGTTCAATTGAATTGTTCTAAAGACCTCTAACCAGGCCACTCCTAATAGGGTGATTAAATCCTCTAACAAGGTCACACCTAACAGTGTGCATTGTAACCTTTAACAAGGTTGGCTCATAATAGGGCTCACTTCAGAACAGTGAAAATTGGTGACTAGTTACTTGGTGGTTTTTCCCATATTGAGTTTCCATGTTAAATTTGGTGTCTCTTGTGTTTATTTATTTAACCTTTACATGCACATTAATAAAAATGAAAGATAGATTATCAGTAATTAGTTAACCTACCGAGTTACAATATTCATGCACTATTTACCAAGTATCAGCAGTAAGTAAGTATTATAGACATCTAAAGGATTTTTGAAATTATTTTTGTGGTAACTGATTCACCCCTCCCCTCTCAGTTACTTCATCTATATTTCCAACAATTGGTATCAGAGCTTTTGGTGCTTGCAGGACAAGATTTCAAGGATCTAAGCCAAAGATCAGGATATCTTATAAGAGGGAAATTCCAAGACTTAATAGGGACAACTTCTCAGCATGGCAAGGGTTGATGAGACTTCATCTATCTTCTATTGGAGATACATGACTAAAATATCTTGACAAAAAATATGAAGAACTAGCAGGTACATTATTTGTCAATGATATTGTTGAAAAGAAGACCCACAACATTATGATGATAGATATAGCATCTGTTTTGAGTTATGAAGAATTTGATGACATCAAGGACTACAAATCTGATTTTGAAATGTGGGAAAAGATAAAAGAAATCTATGGAGGAGATGATAATGTAAGAAGAGCTAAAGCAGAAAGTCTAAGAGGACAATTTGATTAGATGAGGATGAGAGAGGATGAAAACATTGCAAAATATGTTGAAAGAGTCAAAGCATGTGTCAGTGCAATCAAAGCATCTGGAGGAGATATCAAGGAGGAGACAGTTATAAATAAAGTTCTTAGAACTCTACTTCCCATTTATGCAATTAGAGTTTTTGCAATTCAAGAAAGAAGATGCAAAACAAATCATAAGATAAATCTATAGGCCATAGTTGGAAGATTAACTACATTTGAACAAGACAACTTTGACAACTATGTTCCAACTTCCAAAAACATTGAATCAGCATTTGACACCAAGCTTTCACTCAAGGAGAAAAGTAAAAAGAAAAAGGAATCTCAATCAGGAAGTGAAGATGAATAAGACCAAAGTTTAAATAGTGATCTTGAGGTAATTGAAGCTCTACTAGCAAGAAAATATTCTAGAGGCAGAGGAAAATATAAAGGTAAAGTTCCTCTAATCTATTTTTCATGTGAAGAAATTGGTCATATTGTTGCTAGGTGCCCAAAAAAGCAAAACAAAGATGAGAAGAAAGGTTACAAGTACAATGGCAAGAAAGACTTCAAAAAATTCAAGGATAAAGGTAAGAAACATGCTTTATGGCTAAAGATTCTAATGATTCTAATGATGAAGAAGAAGATGAAATTGTCTACATTGCTGTGAAAGACGAGTCTGATAATGATGAGAAAATGGCACTCATTTCTCATATGAGCAAAAATGATACATGGATCATAGATAGTGGTTGTTCTTATCACATGACTGGTGATAAAACTAAGTTTGAGTACTTTGAAGATTATGATGGTGGCAGTGTAAGATTTGGTAACAATAATCCTTGTTGTATAAAAGGAAGAGGAAGAATCTCTCTAACCAAAGAACTTATATGTGATAATGCCTATTGGGTAGAAGGACTAAAGCATAATCTGTTGAGTGTGGCACAACTACTCAATAATGGATTCAAAGTAGAATTCATGCATGGAAAAGCAAGACTACTGGATGGTAAAGGAAAACTGATTGGATTAGGCACTCAAACAAAAAGTAACTTATTTTATCTTGAACTTGGTAAGTATTCATGTTTTATTGCTCAAGTGAAGAAAGTTGGTTATGGCATAAAAGGTTGTGTCATGTGAATTTTGATAACTTGGTGAAGATAAGAAAATTCAAGAAAGTAAGAGGCATTCCAAATATAAAGAAACCTGAGGTCGGTCTATGCAAAAATTGTCAGATTGGTAAAATGGGGAAGACTAGTTTTAAAAGTAAAAACTATCAGTCTAAAGATATATTAGAAATTGTGAATACTGATTTATGTGGACCCATTGGAATTGAAAGCTATATTGGAGAAAAGTTTTTCATTCTTTTTGTTGATGATTACTCAAGAATGATGACTGTCATGTATCTAAGGAACAAATCAGAAGCATTTGATAAATTCAAATGGTATTTGGCAAGAGTAATAAAGGAAATAGGAAAAAGATTGAAATGCTTGAGGTCAAACAGAGGAGGATAATTCATTTCACATGAGTTCAATAACTTTTGCATTGAAAAAGGAATCAAAAGATAGGTATCAGCCCTTGGAACTCTTGAAAAAAATGGAATAGCTGAAAGGAGGAATAGATCTATCATGGATTGTGCAAGAACCTTAATGATTGAAAAGAACATTGCTATCAAATACTGGAAGGAAGCTAGCAGCACTGCAGTTCATACCTTGAACAGAGTACAGCTTAAAAAAGACTCATTCAAAACTCCCTATGAGCTATGGTATGGCTATAAACCTAATGTAAGTTATCTAAAAGTATTTGGAAGTAAATGTTACATTTTGAAAGAATCTAGAAAAGGAAAATTTGATGTAAAAGGTGATGAAGGAATATTTTTGGGATACTCTTGCAAAAGTAGAGCATATAGATGTTTGAACCTATCTACTTAAAAAGTCATAGAAAGTGCACATGTGAAAGTTGATGAGTTTGTAGAAAGGACTGAAGAAGAAAGCAAAAGGGAACCAGAAGATTATAGAAGGTTTGTTTTCACTGAACCTGATATAGTACCAGTCAATCAGGAATCTTCTACTCCTGAGTCATTAGTAATTGAGTTACAAGAAGTTCAAACCGAGCTACAGTAACCCGAGTTACATTTTGATGCTACCAAGCAAGTATCTACCAAGTCTAAAGGACTCTAGCCAATATCTACCAAGCTAGAATAGCTAGAACCTGAAGTTGAAGTGCAAGAGGATAACAATGAAATTCATACAAAAGGCAAGGAACCAGTATTAGCAAAATATGTCAGGAGACATCATTCAGTAGATCATATCATTGGAGACAAATCTAAAGGAACCATGACAAGAAGTATGTTGAAAGGTACTTGTTTACTTGCTGATTTTGAAATTAGAAATATCAAAGATGCATTGGGAAATGATAGTTGGATTGAGGCTATGAATGAAGAAATAGAACAAATAGAGAAAAATGAGACATGGACTCTTGCACCCAGGCCTAAAGATAAAAATGTGATTGGAACTAAGTGGGTATTCAAAAAAAAGTTGGATGAAGATGGTAAGGTATAAAGAAACAAAGCTAAACTAGTATGCAAAGGATATGCTGAAGAAGAAGGAATAGACTATGGAGAAACTTTTTCTCTTGTTGCAAGATTGGAAGGAGTCAGAACCTTACTAGCATATGCTGCTCACAAAGGATTCAAATTTTATCAGATGGATGTCAAGTTAGCATTCCTCAATGGTATACTGGATGAAGAGGTTTATATTGAACAACTTGAAGGTTTTGTTGATCCAGATAAGAAGAACATGGTCTGCAAATTACACAAGGCATTGTATGCTTTGAAACAAGCCCCTACAACATGGTATGAAAGATTGCATAACTATCTTATTCAGATTGGTTTTCAAAGAACTAATGATAACAGTAGCTTGTATATAAAGGAAGGACTAGATAATAAGATTTTCTTGGCATAAATATTTGTAGATGATATTGTTTTCATAGGGAATGATGATCTTTGCAAAGAATTCTTAGAATAAATGAACAAGGAATTTGAAATGTTTATGTTTGGAGAGATCAAATTCTTTGTCGATCTTCAAATTCAGCAGAATAAAAATGGTATCTACATCACTCAATCAAAATACATCAAGGAGATATTGAAAAAGTTTGGTATGGAATATTGTAAACTAGTTGGGACTCCTATGTGTACTAGAGTAAAACTTACGTAGGTAGATGAATCAAAAGAAGTAGATCAAACATTGTATAGATCTATGATTGGAAAGTTGCAGTATGTAGTTCATACTAGGCTAGATATTGCCCTTGTAGTTGGTATTGTAGCAAGATTTCAGCAAAACCAAGAGAAAATCACATGATGGCAATCAAAAGAATAATGAGATATTTGAAAGGAACTGAAGATTATGGTTTATGGTACAAATTTTGAGGTAATCTAGATTTGAAGGTATTTAATGATGTTGATTGGGAAGGAAACCTTGATGACAAAAAAAGTACAAGTGGAGGAGCATTCTTTCTTGGAAAGAGATTGGTTTCTTGGACAAGCAAAAAGCAGAATTGTACATCTCAATCTACAGTAGAGGCAGAGTATGTTGCTCCTATAGTAAACTGTTCTAATATTGTTTTGTTTAAATAGTTGTTGGAAGGCATGAAGTTGGAAATCAAAGAACCAATTGTTATGTTCTGTGATAATACAAGTTCAATAAACATATCTAAGAATCTGGTGATGTATTCCAAAATCAAGCACATTGCAATAAAATATCATTTTGTCAGAGAATTGGTGCAAGATAAGGAGATCAGATTGGAATATGTTCATACAAAAGAACAAATTGCTGACATATTCACAAATCCATTACCTAAGGATGCATTTTTGTATCTAAGAGGTAAGTTAGGGATCACTCCCCTATCTGAAGTTCTCTAAAATGAAGTTTTAGTAATGTATCAACACATACCAAGTTGAAGATCTATCAATTGATGCAGCACAATCAGGAAATATTGCATATGAATTAGTACTAAAGGTACATTAAAATTCATTTAAGTTATGTTGTCTTTAGCATGTGTTGTCAAAGAGGGAGAGTTTTATTGTCATATCTTTCTGAAATTTGTTTGAGAAGAAAAGTTTGCTATGAAATTCCTTCACAGAGGGAGATTACTGAAAGAGGGAGAGTTTTCTATCTAATAGAGAAAGTTGTTCTGACAGAAAAAGGCTTGTTAGAACTTTTTTCAAATTTCATTCTTCTATGACATGTTATGTTGCCATCAATACCAAAGAGGGAGATTGTTGGATACAATTGTTAATTATGTATTGTCTTTGGTGTTACAAAAATCTCATACCAGTCATCAGATAGAGTCTGCCGAGCTCAGATGATCAACAAAGCAATTTATAGTGTTGACCGAGCTCCCAAGGTTAACGAAGAAAAGTTAATGTTTACCAAGCTCACTCAGTCAACAAAGGAAGGCCAGTGCTAACCGAGTTCACTCGGTCTCTAAAGGATTTTTTGCAGGGTTTGTAGTGTTTATCGAGCCTCACTTGGTTAACACTAGAAAACCATTCTGGAGTAGTGATCACTGAGTTGGGTTGGCCAGTGAAGAATTTTATTGTTTTGGTGTTAAGGTCAATTGTTTCATGCAGCCGACTGATGTAATGATTTTTTCATTTGTTGTAACTTATATTTGAGCCGACTTGATAATCTAAAAGGTATATATTTAGATGTTCAAGTTGTGAATTAAAAAAAAAAGGAAAGAGTGAATATATGGATGAGGACAGAATAAGAAAATATTGAGCGAATTCTGATGAAGGATTAGATATCCTAGAGGAGCTACAAAGTTGTATTCAATCAATAAGGATCTAGTGAAGCTGAACAAAAATCTGTAATCAACAAAAGATAAGTTGCATATCATTTAGGTCACCTCATTGTTGCTTACTAATCATTGCAATAGTGAATCTAGAATCTCTTAACAGAGTTGGTTTAACAACCATTTTGAAAATCCTCTAACAAGGTGATAGTTTAGTTGAATTGTTCTAAAGACCTCTAACCATCCCACTCCTAATAGGGTGATTAAATCCTCTAATAAGGTCACACCTAATAGTGTGCATTGTAACCTTTAACATGGTTGGCTCTTAACAGGGCTCACTTCAGAAGAGTGAAAATTGGTGACTAGTTACTTGGTGGTTTTTCTCATATTGGGTTTCCACATTAAATTTGGTGTCTCTTGTGTTCATTTATTTAACCTTTGCATGCACATTAATAATAATAAAAGATAGATGATTAGTAATTAGTTAACCTACCAAGTTACAGTATTCATGCACTATTTACCAAGTATCAGCAGTAAGTAAGTATTATAGACATCTAAGGGATTTTTGGAATTGTTTTTGTGGTAACTGATTCACCCCTCCCCTCTCAGTTACTTCATCTATATTTCCAACATGGTAAACACTTTTCTTACTTGATCCTCTTCTAGTCTTAACTTGAGTAATCATTCATTTTAGACATTAAGTAGATAAACAATACACTATGGCATCAATGTCTTACTTGGTCTTAATGCTTCTTTTACATACCAAATAACTCAACTTTTCTCTAGGTGCTATTGTTATTTTCTTTTTTCAAATCCTCTTCATTCATCAACTAAATGATAGCTTCCATACCAAAAAGAAATTATCTTAGTAGCAAGTAGCAGATTTGACCTCATTGAAAAAATAATGATTGCTCCATTATATAGGTTCTTCACTTCAAAACAATCTTATATCAACAATCTCCCTCTTTGGCATTGATGGCAAACCAATATCAACAACAATACCAAAAAGAAAATAAATCTTTGAAATTTCTCCCTCTATCAATGTAGTATATGTCCTTCATCTATATAGGGTAATGTGACCTTTTTCAAGTTCCTTTACTGCCCCCTCTTTCTTATATCTCCCTCTTAAGAGTATCTCTCACTCTTTTTTATATTTAGGTATCTATCTATCTCTCCTCTACTCAGTACTTATTTTTTAGGTTCTTTATCTCCCTCTTACTACATATGTCTCTGTTGTACAATTATTTCTCCCTCTTTGACAAAAATGTGAAAGACTTGTCATCTCTGTATGCAAATATAATTAATTCTAAATTCTCCCTCTGTCACCTTACATGTGACTGTAAATCTTCTAATTCAACACGTTCATTACTTTAGGTAGCTCTTAAAGTAATATCCCCTACATCAAGTTTTAAGATAAAACATTCATCTTAGTTGATGTAGGGCACTACTCATGCTTCTTAAGTAGCTTTGGATAGGAGTATCACCCCTAGTTTACCTCTAAGATATTCATGTGCATTTCTAGGTAAAGATTTTTTGAATGTATCAGCTATTTGTTCTTTTGTATTCACATATTCCATCCTCACCTCTTTTTCTTGAACTAACTCCCTCAAGTAATGATACTTGATTGTAATGTGCTTAGTCTTTTTGTGCAGTATAGGGTTTTTTGACATATTTATAGCACTTGTATTATCACAATAAAGTACCATAGGTTTAGTGATTTTCTCCTTCATACCTTTGAGTAGCTATTTGATCCATGCCACATTTTTACAATTTACTGTAGCAACCAAATATTCAACTTCAATAGTAGATTGAGATATACAATTTTTTTCTTGCTGGTCTAGGTGACCAACCTTTTTCCTAAGAAAAATGCTTCACCACTTGTGCTCTTTATTTCATCAATGTTTCCAGCCCAATCAACATTTTTATAGGCTCTCAACTCAAAATCTTGCAACAATCCCAAAAAATAATGCAATGTCAATTTTTCTATGTACTACATATTACAATTTACCAATCATAGACCTATACAATGTTTGATTCACATCATCATAATCTTCATTCTTTGATAGTTTTTGTTCTATCACCATAGGTGTGCTAACTAGTTTTGGATCTTCCAATCCAAAAAATTTCAATATTTATTTCACATACTTAGATTGAGTGATGTATATACCATACTTTATCTAATATACTTGAAAACCAAGAAAGAACTTGATCTCTCCAAATATAGACATCTAAAATTCTTTCTTCATTTCATTTACAAATACCTTTCATAATATATCTTGACCTCCAAATATGATATTTAATCAATAAAAATTTCAGCTAGTAAAATACCTTTAGCTCCTTGTATCATCAACTATAGATTGTTGTTATCAATAATCTTTTCAAAACCAATCTTCACAAGATAATTGCGAAGCATTTCATACCATGCTCTTGGGGCTTTCTTTAAACCATATAAATATTTGTGTAGTCTTCATACCATGTTCTTGTTGTTAGCATCAAAAAATTCTTCAGATTGTTCTATATAAACCTCTTATTCTAATATACTATTCAGAAATGTTGACTTCACATCAATTTGATAAACTTTGAAATCTATGTATGCATAGTAAGCAAGTATAGTTCTTACATCTTCCAATCTTACAACATGGGAAAATGTTTTTGCATAGTCTATTCCTTCTTCTTGTGCACACCCCTTGCAAACTAATCTTTCATTATTTCTTGTGACTTCACCATTTTTATCTAACTTGTTTTTGTACACCCTTTTGGTTCCAATCACATTCTTGTCCTTTGGTTTGGGAACTAAAGTCCATATCTTTGTTTTCTCAACCTTCTCAATCTCTTCTTTCATGGCTTTACTCTAGTCCTCATTTTCTAATGCATCTTTCACTATGTTAGGCTCATGTATGCTCAACAAACATGCATCATTCTCAGCCTATTTCTTATCATTGATCTCATATCTTTATCTCTAATAATTTGTATTGTAGAGTGATTTCTTTTGACATACTTTGACAATCTTGGTTTTGCTCTTCTTTCCTTAATAGGTATGTCAACTTCATAATCACTGTGTACTTCTCCATCATGTTACCTAAAATCTCTTTCATGTACACTTATCTTAGAATTAGAATGTGCCTTAGCTTCTATCTGCAACTTGGTTCCTAACTATCACTTAATTGCAGAATGCAACTCGACATTCATAGTATGTAACTTGGTAGTCACAAAAACTTATTGTAGGTTTACAACTTGGTAGAAAGTGAGGAAAATCAAAAGGAAAATAGTTTGATAGTGAAGAAGAAGAAGAATTTGATGATGATCTTGAAACCATTGAAGCCCTACTTGTAAGGAGGTTACCAAAAGGAAAAGGTAGATATAAAGGAAAAATTTCATTGGTTTTACCTTTCTTGTAAAGAAGTTGGTCACATTACTAGAAGGTGTCCAAACAAGGAAAGTAAAGATGATAGATAATTCTAGCACTTAACAGGAAAGAAAGATTTCAAGAGCTATAAAGACTACAAAGACAAAGGTAAGAAATCTTGTTATATTGCTAAATTTTTTGACAGTGATAATGAAGATGAAATGGTATATATTTTCTATTGAAGATAGATTAGATGATGAGGATAATGAAAAGATGACACTTATTTCTTGTGTTAGCAAGGATGACACTTATTTCTTATGTTAGCAAGAATGACACATGGATAATAGATAGTGGTTGTTCTTATCACATTACTATTGATAAAATAAAGTTTGAACACTTTGAGCACTATGATGGTGGAAGTGTTAAATTTGGAAATAATGAACCATGTTATGTGAAGGGAAAAGGCTTCATTGCCTTGATTGATGGAATCAAATGTGATAATGCCTACTAGGTTGAAGGACTAAGCTACAATCTTTTCAGTGTGGCACAATTGAACACCATTAGATTTAAGGTAGAATTCATGAATAGGAAGGCCAAGCATTTGGATGGTAAAGGAAACCTTGTTGGAATTGGTAATCAGATGAAAGGTAATTTATTTTACCTAGACTTTACTAAAACTACATGTTTTTTAGCTCAAATAAAGGAACCCAAGTTATAGATAGTGCAACCCAAGTTTATAGAAAAACATGAGTTGGAGATAGTTCTAACTAAGTCTCAGACAAAAGGAACTTGAGTCACCGACTATGGGAACCGAGTCTCAGACAAACAAAGCCAAGTTGCAGACAGAGAAGATATTGAAGACCTTCTAAATGGAAGATTCCAAACTAGTTGGAACACCCATGTATACTAGACATAAGCTATCTAAGAATGATTCAAAAGAGGTAAATCTGACTACCTATAGATCTATGATTGGGAATCTTTAGTATGTTGTTCATATAAGACTTGATATTGCATTAGTAGTTGGTATAGTTACAAGATTCTTTGCAAATCCTAGAGAAAATTATAGGATAGCAATCAAAAGAATTATGAGATATCTAAAAGGAACACAAGATTATAGTCTATGGTACAAGATCAAAGAGAACTTTGAGTTAAAATCCTTTATTGATGTTGATAGGACTAGAAGCATTAATGAAAGGAAGAGCACCAGTGGAGGAGCATTCTTTCTTGGAAAGAGGTTAGTATTTTGGACAAGTAAAAAGAAGAATTACATATCTTAGTCTATAGTAGAGTTAAAATATATAGTGCCTCTCATGTTTGCAGTATGTACCTTGTTATATTTTGATCTGAAAGATCCTTGTTACTCATGTCATTTTTATATTTGAGATAACCTGATGGTCAAATATTATACTTTGACTTCTAGTATTATAGATGTTAGATTACTATGGTGTTCAGTTGATCATATCTACATGATGATGCCTTTCTAAGATGACAGTATGTTTTTGATGATATCTAGTTATCTAGTATTTGGACATATCCTCTTATTATATTTATATGATTTGATTTGATGCTATGGTTATTTACTTCATTATTTCTTATGATGCTTTATGAAAAATTGATTGATGTAATTGGATTATTTTAGTACAATTAAATAAATGGTTAATTTAGGTCATTTAATGCATTTATTTCTTTGGCTATCCTATTTTATGCAATTGCACTTGATCATGTGTTTTGGTGTGCAGGATTTATGTCCCTAGTAGTGATACATGGAGTTAGTGATTCAACTCTTCATATTCAACCAATGTCATTCATGTATGGTTGGTATATCCTATTTAATTATTTAAATTAAACCCTCTAGTGATTTAATAAATATGGATGCATTTGCATTATGTGATTAGACTTGTGAGCATGTATGTGCATTTAGAGGTTCACATTATCATAAAATTTATTAAGGAATTCTATGTTTTTGGTTTAAGGGAAAATTTGTGCTTTATCTTATTTTATTTTATTCATGATAGCTTTGTTGTAGATTAATTACAATTACTTGGAATAGCCTATTTTCATTTGGGTTGATTTAGGGTTTAACTAGGTGACTTGGTTATTTACCCTAATCCATTATTCACTGAAAAAGTGAATAAGTATCCAAAAATGAATTTTATTTCTCACTTCTCACTTTCTAAAATAAGAAATTTGAGAGCAAATTTCCAAATCCTCTTCTGTAGGATTGCATTTCTATTTGTTGTAGGAGCTATGGGCATGGGATCATTGTGATATTGGTCTTGTTCGATAAAACTTAGGGAGAACTTGGATTGCCATGATTTTTAGAAACTTCTATAGGATTTTTATTTTATTGTTTAGATTCATGTTTTACCCTTTTGGCTATTAGGTATGACTCTCCTATTTTGTCATTTTATCTCTATTTCTACTTCCATTTTTCGTAATTGTTTATTAGGAGGTTGAGAAGTAGTGTCCCCCTCTATTTTTGATTGCTAGCTCTACCTAGTTTGTTAGGTATGAGTATTTATCTAATTTTTAGGATGGGGTTTTGGGGTTTCACACTATTATGCTAATCATTTTTACATCAGTGTTCAAACCCAATGTTTATTGGATTTTTGTGACTCATTCATCATTGGGTTGAATGGGTTTTATTTTCGTTGATTTTTGTCAATGTTAAGTTTTTGAGATTTTTGCCTCAATTTGTGTGCCACCCAATTTGCTCAAGTTTTCTTGGCATGGTGTTGGTCATGTATATGGATTATTTTTTGGATGTTAATATGACCACTATTGTACTTTTATGTTGCATTGGGATGCATGCCACACCCATACTCTTGAGCTTGTATTTGGTTGAGTTTTATTTTGCTTGTGTTCTCATCTACCCCTTATTTTATGAACTTCATGTTGTTTGTGTACCTACACAAAAACACATGTGTGTGCATTTTTTGGGTGCTTATAAGACCTAATCTCCTAGTTATTATCGATGGAGTTATGTTCATTGGGGTTGGGTTATGAATATGCATTGCCTACGAGCACTCATCATGTGATGAGCATGGGTATGTAGGGTAGCACCCTAGAGGGGCTTCTCTCGCAACCTTGGTGACTATTTCCTAGGTTGGTGTGAAGAAGTTCCAAAAAAGTGATAACTAAATAAATTATTGGGTGATAAATCTAAGATAACTAAAAAAATGAGCACCTAGAGTTGATCTGAGGACACTTAAAATGTGAGCACCCAGAGTGGATTTGAGGACACAGTGCGAGAGCCTCCCAGGGGAGTTGATTCTACATGACATTTAGCTTGGGCTCCTTGATGCCAAGCAAGTTACCGTCCATCAAGTCCCAACATAGTTTACCCATAATGTGTTTGACCAAGACTTGTACCTACATTGTCTCATGATCTTGGTTTCATTCATCTTTACTATCTAGCATGAGTGTTAGCCATGGACATTTTCTTTATGTGTATTTTTGGTTGCATCATTATCTCCATCAACATGGTGGGAGTGGGCCTATGGTTTCCATGTGATTGGGAGGCATAGTTACCTATATCACTACTAGGGATTGGTGTACAGAGATGGTATGTTTCTAACTGAGATTGATCCTTGATGTTCACTTGGTATATTTGGGTTTCTAGAGTATGTTTCCTTATGATTTATGCTTTACTTGGAATGTGTGGATATAATGCTTAGATGATGTTACTTTCATTGATGAATTTATTTATTGTGATGGTTTAGCATATGGTTAGATGATGTAATTCACTTTTAGTTGGAGTATCTATGCTTTATTGGATTAGCATGTTAGATCTTCATGTTCTTATGTTGTTATTATGTTGTACTAGTAATTCCCTCATCAGAAAACTCCAACTATCTAGTTGGTAGTTTAGGATGTTATTCTTAGGGGATGGCTAGGGCCTTTGAGGTCTCACAATGCTATTACAATTGGGAGGAACTGAGCATGATTTTTAGTTGTTTGGGTGTTTAATTGTTCATGCTTTTCCTTCTTATGATATTTGGTTTATGAACCATGTATGTACATTGTGATGTTTCTTTCTACATGTTCCTTTATTACAGATTAGATGGATATAAATTTTCTCCTTCATGTTTCTTAGTGTCATGTTTCTATTGCATTCAATTATCCAAGCCTCAATTTTGTAGATTTGGTACTCCCTGGTGTGGAGAAATTGTTTTAATTTTTACTTCATCCTATATTTTTCCTTTTTACTTTTTTTGTTCCTCATGTCAAAGAAGGGTTTCCTCACGTGAGCATGCCTTCTCTCATGCAAGAGGGTCATTCTCTTATGTGAAGGATGGTGAAATCTTGCATGATATTGTACCCTCTCATGTGAGACATGGTATTTTCTTGTGCAGAGCTAGACATTCTCTCACACAAACCTTGATAGGAGAGCTAAGATTTTTACTAGCTAACCCTAGCATTTCTTCATGTGGAAGTAATGTTTCCTCACATGAGAAGGTAGTTCATCATGCATAGTGACACACTTACTTGCACAAAAAGGTACTTCCTCATGCAAAGGAGTGCTCTCTTGCACGAGTCTTGAGATTTGGATTTCTTCACACAAAAAACATGAGGGTATCTCTGTTGGTTTCTGGGAAATGCATCTTGGTGTTTTGAGTACCCTTTAGGTTTTCTCATCTTTCTAAGCTTTGATAGATAAGAGATTCTAGGTTTTTAAGTTGTCTCTTTTCCCATTTTTGGTTGAGAACATTAGTTGCTAATGACACTTGGAGATTGTTGGATATTTTGGGATTGGTCAGTGAAGTTTTCCATTTTGATCTTTGTGATCCTTTGCATTTTGATTTTGTATAATTCCATGCTTGTTGCTCAAAAAAAATTATATTGTCTTTTATTTATCCTTGTTCCAAGGATCTCTAGGTGGGGCATCACATATGGTATTAGAGCCCATATTGCAATATTGAGATCTCTGTGTTATGCTTCCATCATGATATTATTTTTACTATGTATATTGTTATCTTCTTTTAGCTTATACTTGTGACTCTTCTGACTATCATGTATGACTTTGAACCCTATCTTGTTGCTTCCTTAGTGATGCCTCCTACATGTAGACTTGGTAGTTGGGGTAATAACCAACAAAATATTATTAAGGAAGAAAGCCAGGATGGTGGGTAAGAGTAGGGTAATAATGATGAGGGTGGTATTGGGGCATTGATGCCTTTACTACAAGAGATTATAGCTCAGTTGTGACCTTGTGTAGAGGAAAACCAACATGATTGTAGCTAGGAGGAGGGATATCATCATGGAGATTCCCATATGTCAAATCATAGAGAGGAAGAGAAGTGTGAGCATAAATGTTCTTGCACACCACCTGGTGGTAGAGGAAACTATTAGAGAGGTTAAGACCATGATTGTGAGGATTTCATCTGCATGGACATGATGAAATCCCTTCAACAATCTAAACTACCATACTATGATGACAAGGGAGATGCCCTCAGGGATGAGACTCGGTTACGTGATATGGAATGTTATTTTTCCATGTATTGATATGCAACCAACTTGAGACGTTTTTGTGTTGTCCTAAAGCTAAGAGACCATGCATCTATTTGATGGAACATTGAGGGGAAAAAGCTCCAAATCAATATAGAAAATGTCACTTGGGAGATCTTTGAGGGAAGATTTAGAGAGGTTTTCCTATCCCTTGAGTTTATGGAAGATCAAGCTGATGAGTTCCATGAGATTAAATAAGGGAACATGTTAGTGGATCAGTATTTTATTTGATTCTTTGAGCTAAGGTAGTACTCAAGTAGATCTAATCTGGAGGAGGTTGAGAGCTATATAGTGAGACTTGATGATCACCCACTCCTTCATGAGTATTCAAACATGTATCTTGATGAGATACCAGGTATACCACCACATTGTAACATTGATTTTTGCATTGATCTCATCCTAGGACCAGGTCCAATATCATGAGCTCCTTATCGCATGACTACTTCAGAGTTGAGTCAGCTTAGATTGCAGTTGGAGGAATTTTTGGAAAAGGGCTATATTCATCCTAGTTTAGCGTCATGGGGTGCACTTGTCATCTTTGTGAAGAAGAAAGATGGATCATTGTGTTTATGCAGTGACTACCAAAAATTGAATAAGGTGACAATGAAGAACCAATATCCTTTACTAATGATAAATGACTTAATTGATTAGATGAAGAGAGTGCAAGTGTTTTTGAAGATTAATCTTAGGTCAAGATACCATTAGCTTCATATTCATGAGGCTAACATTCATCAGATAGCTTTTCATACATGTTATGGGAATTATGAGTTCATAGTTGTACCCTTTGGGTTAACTGATGTGCCATCAATGTTTATGAGTTTGATGAATGGATTATTTCATGCATACCTCAATTTGTGTGTCATTTTATTCTTGGATGACATATTGATCTATTCTAAAACTATAGAGGAACATGAGGTTTATTTATGCCAAGTGTTGTAGTTCTTGCAAGATCATCAGTTGTATGGAAACTTGGGTAAGTGTGGATTCTTCCAGTCTGAGGTGAAGTATTTGGGGCATATCATCATGGGTGATGGTATGCTAGTGGATCTAGAGAAAATTCAAGCTATCGTGGATTTTTTGATACCCACTAATGTTTATGAGGTTCATAGTTTCATGGGATTGGTGGGTTACTACCATCGATTCACAAAGGATTTTTCACATGCGGCTTATCCCATCACTTCTCTTTAGCAAAAAGGGAAGAAGTATGTTTGGTCATACCTATGTGAGGCAACATTTAATTCTCTCAAGGAGAATTTAACCAGTGCACCAATCCTTGTAGTACCTAATCCTATAGGTAATTTTATGGTTAGCACAAATGCTTTGTTGGAGGGTGTGGGTACAATGTTGATGTAGGATGGTTGAGTGATTACATACAAGTCTAGAAAACTCAAGCACCATGAGCTTAACTACCCCACTCATAATTTGGAACTTTTGGCCATGGTGCATGCTATTGTGCATTAGAGGCATTTCCTTTTGCGACACAAGTAATAACTACATAGAAATCATCGTAGCTTACAATATATCTTTACTCAACCAAACTTGAATGCATGATAGTGTCACTAGATGGACTTCCTATGTGAGTATGACTTTGATATTGACTACATTAAGGGAAAAGAAAATGTCATCGTGGATGCCTTGAGTAGGAGGTGACATGAGATAATAGTTTTGTCATTGGGAGTGGACTTGTGAGGTCCCATCTTGGAGGCCTTGCCTGGTGACACATGGTATCAAGAGGTTAGGGTAGAGATTGATCTAGATGTACCCCTAAGGGGAGGTTTTCAAGTTATTTTCTTGAGTACAATGGATTGTTGCAAGACTTGGGGCATACCTATGTACCAGTGTTTGTTGATCTTTGTACCTTAATTTTGTTGGAAGTGCATCATGCACCATATTCTACACATCCTATCATCAGGAAGATGCATTCCAATCTTAGATAGTTGTACTTTTGGGTAGGGATGTGGCACGATGTTGCTAATTATGTTGCTTGATGTCTTGAATGCTAGAGAGTGAAGGTAGAGCATCATCATTCGGTGGGACTTTTGTAGCCACATACCACTCCAAAGTGGAAATGGGATACCATATCTATTGATTTTATCATAGGGTTTCCTACATCATCAAAATGACATGATTTTATCATGGTGACAATGGACAAGTTATCTAAGGTAGCACATTTTGCACCCATGAGGATATCCTACACAACTTTTTCTTTAGTGAATGTTTTCTTGGAAGATATTGTTTGATTGCATGGGATCCCTCATTAGATTATATCAAATAGAAATCTAGTGTTTACTATAGCACTATTGATGTCCCTCTAGCATGCTTTGGGCACACAACTTAATTTTAGTTCAATGTACCACCCAAAGATCGATGGTTAGACAGAGAGAGTGAACTAGGTTCTAGAAGACATACTTTGCATGTATGTGATGGATAGGCAAGTAAAGTGAGAGGATTATTTATACCTTGTTGAGTTTGCATATAATAATGGGTATCATACTTCTCTTGGCATGCCACCTTTTCAAGCCTTGTATAGTAGACCATGTCTTACCCATTTGAGTTGGGATCACTTGGGGAACTAAGTACTTCTAGGTCTAGAGATGCTTTAGGATATGGGGCAATAGGTTTCTTGTATTAGAGAGAATTTGGTTACTACTCAGGATAGGTAGAAGAAGTATGCAAATGCACATAGGTTGGATCATCACTTCTTTGTTGGTGATAGGGTATTTTGAGAGTGCATCTAAGGAAGAGCCCCATCTATTATGGGAATGCCTCTAATAATGCAAAGTTGTTACAATCATTGATCTTGTTCAAATTAACGAATATTGCAAGCCCACAATTTCGATAAGAAAGGTTTTTAAATAATGTGGGCATGCGACTTGGTGACATGTAGCCTTTACCTTTCTAAATTCTAATGAACCATCAATTGTCAAGATCTTTTGTAGGTTTCTTAGTACTTTTGCAGATGTTCTGGATTTTTTGTGATATCATTGATGGAGTCACCGACAAAGATATGTAGTTTATCACCAAGAAGCGTCCACCATTGATTTCATTTGAATCAAGGGCTAGCGCTTTCCCACAAGAAGGAGATGCTCGTCAAATAAATAATGTGGGGAATCAAATTTTTGACGTGTGGCAAGATCTGATAAGATGGCCCCACCATTCTCAAGGATGGATGTCTTCCATGGCAAGTGTTAGACAAGTTGGAATGATTGGAGATTTTGATTTCTCACTTTGGTCAACATGGTGATAAGGATGCTTGATTTTATAACCATTGATCTGTCAGAGATTAAAGGCTAGCGCATGCTCAAATTTTGAAGATGCACAAGAGATAAATAATGGAGGCAAGAGAAAATTAGACAAGTGGCAAGGTGGGGTCAGATAAGTTTTAAATTGTATGTTGCAATGTGCCACACTAAAAAATGATTACTTATGTGTACTGTCAGATGCGCCACTGAAGAGGTTTGACTGATGAATCGAAGTAAAGTTTTATCAGACATAGATCTTTCAAAGATCTACGATTAGTGCAATCTTGCATTATGAAGCTGCAAGTTAGATAAGAAAAGTAGGAATGTGCCTTTGTCACGTGTGTCACAGTGGGGCCAAATTATGGAAGAATGCTGAGTCATGCCATGTGGTCTGCCACTTTTGCTTAGTTGGAGCTACGTATGATTTATGCTTGGAAGGTGTCAAAAATAAATGCAATGGTCAGAACATGTGGATTAAAAATAGTCATGTCATTGGCCCAAGTGCATGATGTGAGCATAGAATGAAGAGTTGTTTCTGATCGTTGATCTTATCCTAATCAACGAAATGCGCTTGCCTGCAATTTGAATTTGAGTGAAGTTTAAGAAAATTGGAAATGTGCCATGTAGACATGTGTCCATAGTGACAACTAAAATTTTAACTCAGAAGCTCTGCAAGGCATAATCAATGTTGCTATAGATCTTTTGAAGATTGATGACTGGTGCAAACTCACAATTTGAAAATGCTCATTAGATAAGAAAAGAAAGAATGCACCAACATGACATGTGGACTGAATGATGTCAAGTACTTTCTCATTAAGAAGAAGATATGGGATCTGCTGGCATGGAATGTTGTTAGAAGGCATGAACTCATATGGAGGTTTCTTATTGGTCAGTACAGCTGACTAGATTTTATTAGAAAATGAATTAGTCTAATCGTTGATCTTGTCTTGATAAACAAATGATGCTTCATCACAATTCTAAGATGCAAGGAATTTAAATAATGTGGGTAACTGCTATTGTGACACGTAGCCTTATTTTAAAAGCCATAAAACTTGTTTCTTTTTAAATCAGAGCCATCTGATTTGGTGAAAATCTCGGATGGGATTCAAACTTGGGTGCAAATTGGAGGTAATAGTTACTGAGAGTAAATATAATTCAGATTTTATGCATGCAATTTCAATATATGAAAAGAACCCACGATCTCACCATTAATGAATCACCAAAGCGTAGAAAGAACATAAGGGCATACAAAATTTTAGAGCTAGGACACGGAAATTCTTAGCTAGCACTCTAATAAAATTGTAGAAGATATCACATAGTGTAGAAGTATGAGTTCTAGTAGGTAAGTACTCTATGACTTTCTAAGAAATTCAAAGTATCTGCTGTTGTGAAATTCCTAGGGTTTTATTCAAAATGCCTCCCTAGAAAGAATTCAATAGGCAAATAGATTATTTGAAACATTCTGTGCATGATGAATTTCTTGAACAATTCCCCTTTTTGGTGCATGAATTAACTAAGGGGAGGGAACTCATTCCAAAACATCCAAGAGTAGTTGCAGCAGAAGGTTTTTATGACAAAGCTAATTGGGTAAGAGATGCCCAGCTTTCTATATGGGGTCTGGAGTTGTTTAAGAAATGGTTTTCAAAGAAAAAATTGGACACTCCTATGAGTAATGTTTGGGAGTTCAATATTGGTAAATTAACAGTCCCCACAGTTTTCATTGATAGTGATTTGTTGATGGATTTGGCAAAGAAATATGATCCAATTACAGGGTGGGTAAAAAACCATGTTGTAGTGAATCTGTTGAGGGTTTGTCCTGAATTATTTAGTGATGTCTTCAACCTCAATCTTAACCATGTTGTGCATGAAAATATTGATATGGATGACGTTCAGGAAAGGTATGATGCACAGAGGATTTACCTAAGAACAAGGCTACTATAGGAGCATGCTGCTAAAATTGGTACCGTGCCTATGATTATAGCCAATACCCCAAAGCCATTGCTAAGAAGACATTTCAACCTAAGAGCTCAAGTATTGTATTTTTCTATTTGCAAGATTTTTGGGATAGATGAAGGTGATCAAATTCCAAGCTCTATTGTCCTTATAATGGCTCAAACCCTTCAATTTGGAATGAGTACTATTATGGATTTTGCTACTTTTCTTGCAAAAGAAATTCACAATGGCCTGGTGGGGATAGAAAGGGGAAAAGTAGACAAACCATTTTGTTGGTATTCATTGCTTATGCATGTATGCTTGTACAAGGGATTCACCTTTTTCTCCAAGGGTATGGAGTTGGAAACAACCAGGGATGGGGAGAGGAATCCAATGCAGCTGTGGAGTGTAGATATGACTTCAAAAGCTACAAATGCTAGCTATGTGAGATTTGATAGATGCTTTGCTTTGAATCTTAGGTTGCTTTTGAAAGGTGACAGCCCTAGAATTCCATAAGCATTGTTGGAATTGGTTAGACCTAAAGACCATGCACAAGGTCTATTGGTTAGTCATAATTGGGGGGATATAATCCCTTATAATGTTTCAACTGTGAGAAGAGTATATGGTTTTGTGGGAAAACCACATGTGTTGCCCTTTCATGTGCCCTTGAAGATAGGGATTGGTGAGCTCTTATGGCAAATAGGCACTATAGATGAGAGGGAATTGTCTAAGAAAGGCACCTTCTTTCCAATTGTTACTGTAGTGCATGATTTTCTCTTTGTCAGAAAAGCATGGAAGCACCTTAATTTGTTTTCGGAAAAATATAACATGGTAGAGTCTCATGCCAGATTCATTGATCCTAAAAGATTCTATGACCTCTTAAAGGAGAGGGCAAAAGCTTCTCATATGGTACATCAAGTATACTATCCAAAAGATATAATAAGAAATGTTTTCACATTGCAGGAACAAGAAGTGAGGAAAGAGAAATGGATAGTTTTCAATAAGACCTTAGAATTCATTAATGCTTTTGACCCCCAGTATGACCCATTGAAAGATAAGAAATACTAGGGAGCTAAAATGCAAGCATTAATGAACAATTTTGCTATAATAATTCAAACCATGAATGCGAAGAAAGTTATGTATGTTGAGACACATCTAGACAAGGTTGCAGAAGTACAAAGAAGGATAAGTAGTAGAAATGTGGTGGCTCTTGGCCAATATATGTTGCAAAGAAGGGAAAATTATGTCATGACTCAAAATGTGCAATAGCCACCCCCTCATTAGAAGCCAAGTTCAAGAAGTCCATCTACAACCAGCTCTCCAAAAAGGCAAAAATTAGAGCAAGGGTCTTCTTCTTCTCAAAAGGAACAATACTCCCCAAGCCAGTCCCCAATCTAGATAGATGATGAAGCATCTCTAAGGGAACAACTTAGAAAAATGGGTGGAGAATGGGATGTGATTGTTACTTCTACAGATTTGGATGTTGGAGAGCCACAAGAACCTCCTACACCTTCCTTGGACCTAGCCATTGCTAATTACCAAGGTAAGGAAATTGACCCAATAGTTGCCAAAGCTTCTGAAAGATTTGTTAATGATGAAAATTTTGTAAAATCTAGGGCTTTTGGTCAGTTTTTGTGGAGATTAAATATGGAAATTTTTGAGAAAGCCTGTGAGAAATTTAAGGCTGAGCAACAAGATAAACCTGATCTAGTTATTAAGGAAGAGGTGAAATCAAAAATTTTGAATGATTTTGCCTAGTTTACTCCTAAAGCTGGGAGGCAAATAGTTAGACAGTCAAGAGTCCTCCCTCTGCCAGAATGGGATATAGCAATTGCTATTTTTTTTTATTCAGTAAGGAAGCAGAAGGATGTTCAACTAAGGACTGCTGAAGAAATACTACAAGCTCATAGAGGAGTCAAATTTAGTGATGACCACCAAGCCCTTGTTATATGGTCCATGGAAAGAGGGAAAATGCCAGGATGCATGAGATTCCCACTGTAGAGCATACTAGTACATTGATAGCATTCAGAGCTGGTGAGGTAAGTAGTAAGCAAGTAATTGGGATGGCATCAGAGATGTTCAAATTTGGTGGCATGGTGTCTTGCCAAGAAGAAGAAAATTTTTCCCAACTCAATGCTAGATTTGAGGAGGTATTAAAGGCATATGAGGAGAGGGGTATGCAAATACAGTCATTGGAAAATAAAGTAGCCCAAATGGAGAAGATTCTTGGGAAAATAAAAATAGGAGAGACTGGTAAACCCAGGATTGCATGCCCCCCAAGGCCACCTATTGAACCCTTCAAGTCCACTCCAATTATTGAGATACCTGATACTCCAGAGAGACCTCAGTTCTATACTGTAGATGATTTTGAATAAGAGAAGAATAAGTTGTATGCCATGCATGTAGAGCTTAACAATCAACATTAAGAAAAATTGAGACATGCTATTATGTACTTAATAGAAAGGATAGAGTGGCCCACATTTTTTGATCAATTATCAAGGATTTCAGCAATCAAGGATGAATTAAAGAAAAATGAAGCTATATTCAGACCCATTATACAGAAGTGGACAGAGAGAAGTTCAGATATCACTGCTATGTGTATATCTATTATTCATCTAACATATCATTAGATAGAAAGAATTTTTGATTTACTAAATAAGTTGTAGGATTTTGATGATAAACAAGATTCTTTCTATAGAAGATTAACTAATTTTCTTTCCAAGTATTTTCTGGAAAAATTTGATTTATTCCCTTGTGCCCTAAAGTCAATTGATAAAATAAAGGAAAAGGAGGAATGGAAGAGGGAGCTAGATGATGCCTTTTGTGAGAGAATAAATAAGGTTATAAATGAAGTGGGCCATCTGTTGTGGGAAATAACAAATGAGGAGTTGGTTAAAGTGCAGATATTTTCTAACTCCATCCGAAAAGAATTGGTTAATATGGAGGCAATTGCAAATTCCTTGATAACTGTACAAAAAGAAGTTTTGAATTTTGATTGGCTGGATGAAATTGTTTATAATAATTGGAAAGATAAATTCATGTCTATAGATCAAATGTCAGATGATGAAAAGGCAGAAGATCATGCAAGTGTAACTGTTACTTTAACAGTCGATGATAAAGATAGAGAAAATCCCCAAGTTAAAGTAAACTTGTAGGTAACTGAAGGAGACACATCACTTTCAAGCCTCATGGTCACTTATTTCAAGGAATTAGATGGATAAAAGAATCAAATTATTGTTATGCCAATTCCAGAGGATGTAATAGAAAGGGCCCACAAAAGGAATGTTTGATGTAAAACTTTTTCTATTACTCACATTTTTTTCATTTTGTGATAAGTGTATGTAAATGTTTCTTGTAAAAGACACCTGTCAATTTCTCTTACCTTGAAGCTTGTTGCATCTCACACTATTTAAGTGAGATTCCAGGGCTAGAGAATGGTCTGAATTCTATTTTTCTAAGTGATACTTACTCTATTTTTGGTCCATTGTTTTGAGCAAATTGGTGGTGTATTTTCTCTGTCAGATCTTGAGAATACATGAATATAGAATGATCTGTGTTTCTTTCTGAAGGTCATTCTTAGTTTACTGTAAATTGTATACAATTTTCAAGAAAAATGAATACAAATTATGAACTATCCCTATATCAGTTCTTTCTCAACTTTGTCTCATTTTGATTACTTGGTTATCTTGATGTTGTATGAGTAAAGGCTTGTGCAATTGAATGCAATTCAATTAGGTTGTATATCTATTTATCACTGCTATTAATTCAATGGATTAAGTAAAAGCTTTGATGATTGTGATAAGATTGCTATAGTAGTGGAAAGGATTTTGAATGATGAGTTTTGATAAGAATTGCTGATAAAATTTGTTGTAAGGCAAACAATTAGATCTAGAAATTTGTAGTAGACTCTGAACCCTAATGTATTAGGCACTAATCAAATTTGATCTAGCTAAAAGAGAAATGTCTCACAAATGGTTGTCAAAATGTAGAATAAAATCAATCTCAATTTTATTTCTTGAAGATTTTCAAAGTTGGCCTGTACTTTTTTGCATGGAATGTTTTAGCTTCAGTTAGCCACTATTGCTGAGAACACTTGCAGATCTATAGAAGAATTTTGGCCATATCTGCTATATGGGATGTGTTTATCAAATTCTCAAGAATTATACATGTATTTGAGGATTTGAGATGAGAATCAAAATGAAACTAAAATAATCCTCATACAGTGTTTCCTAGTCCTGAATCATCCCTAGGTATACCCACCCTAGTTTTGCAGAGCCTGAAGAGTAGAAAACCACCTGTTGTTTTGTTGAAGTTGGGCCCAAATGCTTTGCACATGAAATTGTTAATAAGAATTGGCTAGTCTTTAGATTGTGTGAGTATTGTCATCTTGGTATTAAGCATTTTTTTGCTTAGTGGTTTTAAAACACCAACAAAATGGTGACTCTGCTGGGTAGTTGTCCAACACATATGTGAAAAGTACTCTAGTTTGTTTGGTCTTGATGTGTAGGTGTGTGTCAGGATATCTAAGTTTTGCCCATGGTTATAAGGGAATATTTTAGTGACAAACCTTGAGAATTTAAATAGGGTATAGCCGAAGTACCATAGCTACACATTGACATATCTAGCCTATCTAGGTGTCTTATCTAACAAGCAAGAGTTGCAATCTTATAATCTCAGTGATTGGTCTATCCATATCAAATATTTCTATTTCTACTTGTGTGTTATTTTCTTTGAGTCAGCAATAATTGTCATTATGCATTTTATCAACAATAGGGTGGCAACTCAGTCAAGGTTTTGAAGCTAGTGCTTATTTTAACAAAAGGTGAATATGGCTGACAAGAGAAAGAACACAAGAGCTTACATGAGAGCCAATCTTGATGTACCAATCTATACTGATTTATCCCAAGGTGGTAGGAAGAACCAAAATAAGAAAAGGATAGATCCAAATCCCACCTGGAAAGCCAGAGGCAATGCATCTATCAATTCCCAGTATCAACTAGTATTAGGAAGAGAGTCTTCTTCACTTAGTTCTGAATCTAAAAGTACAAGACTCTTAGGAGGCATTTTCAGTACCCCATTACTAGATGAGAGAGTTTTTTAGGACAAAGATGTGTCCACGGTAGGAATTGCTTCATGTCATGCCCAAAATACAAGGCAGAAACACACACACAAAAATTTATTTATTTATTAATATTTTAAAAGTGTAACAACTAAATTCACAAAGTTTGATAAGTTGTTTCATAGTTAAGTATAGGTTCACTACATTTCATCTTAAATTTATAATCAATGAGTATGATTATATCATCAAGTTAAAACTTTCATTGTTAAATCGAATAATAAATAAAGCAATCTATTTATCCATTAATTAAAAGATTCAACACACTATCATCTTTACTTACTTAAAAATTATTGATGAACAAAACATTTAACTCATTCAGATAACATCTTACATAAATACAATCTGATTATTTGACATATAAAAAGAACTAACTAAATTAAATCTATACTAAACTACTTAAAATAATATATATAAAAAACTAAACTAATTAAAACAATATATAAAAAAAATTAAACTAATTAAAACAATATATGATATGCTAACAATAATTATTATTACTAACATTAAAGTAAATAGAATTATTAACATCGCTACTAACTCATATTAAAAAAAAACATATTATTTACTTTTAACTAATACTTAAATCAATAATTAGACTACTACTAACACACACTAACACCTAACTAAGACTAAAATTATAGTGAAATAAACTTTATTCCTAACACTACTTTAGTTAATACTAATTTCTAACTAAACTAGTTTATTAAAACTTGAAACCGATACATAATTTAAAACATACAATAGGAAGATTACTAACAACTAAAAGAAAATTTCCAACCCAAAAACTTTTCTTTTGTTTTAAACTACTTACTAAACTAAATTAAGTTATAACTAGAACATTGACTAACACTTAATAAAAAATACTAATCCTAACATACTATCTTTAATAACATGCTAATCTAAAGTTTTGTTTAAAAACTAAACTAATTTTCTCTTTAACTAGTACTATTTAATAATCTAATACTAACTCAAATTAAAAACTTTGTAAAAATTAACACATACTAAGACACATTAAAACTAACTTTACAATAACTTTTAAATAACAAATCAAACTAAACTAAATACTAAATAAAACTAACTAATACAACTAACTAACTTAAAAACTTAATAAAATTTACTAACATATATACTAACAACTAAACCTACCTCTAACCCCAAACCAATGCCATGTCATTCCTAGTGGACGTGGGTATTTTCAAAGAAGTTGTAATGAGCAAGTTAGTTTAGCTTTTTGGAAGGATGAAAATTTTAAAACATTAAAGTTTTTCCTTTAACACCTCCTTGTATCCCAACGTGGGTAGGTGAGATGGCAGATTTTAAATGATTTGCAATATATTTTCAGCCATTCCTCAACCCCCATATGTATGGAAGAGGGATGTCTTGTCAAGTCAATAAAATTGCTTGACTTGCTGCCCCAAGGAAACTCCTAGCCACCTAGGAAGATAGGTACTTCCACCAGCAAAACAAAGGATGCCATCATAGCATTAATTGCAATGGTTTGGTTTTAAACTTCAGCGCTAACCAAGACAATATTCACCCTTGGTTATTATTATATATGTTTATTTTCAAAGAAACTCCAACTCCCCATACATGAAAATTTGACATCTAGGTACAGGTTAGACAAGGACTTAGGTTTAAATTCAACTCTGCTCATTGAGCACTGTCACATAGGGAAAAGTAAGAGGGGGGTAGTTATTGTTAAAGGTTTATGGGTAGGATATTAGAGCATTTAGGATATTTAGATATATTTAAGTATTTTCTTTGTTTATTTTACTTTTTTAAACAAATTTTAAATTGAAGAATATTTTCAAGAATATTCTCTGTTGCACAAAGGAAAATTAAATTGCTCTCCATACAAAAATTAGAGAGTTTTTGCTCTCTTGAAACATTTTTTTTTTGTCTCATATTTTTTTAAGTATAAATTTTAAAGTTGATAATTACCAAGAGGGGGTTAAATTTTTCTTTTCAAAGAAAATCTATAAGGACTCATTACAAACTTAATATACCAAGAATTTGGATTATCCATTTTAATCAATAATGCAAGAATTGTTTTATTTCTAATAAACATGAAAATTGAACCTACGTTCATACCATAATCTTTCATTTTTTCAACATATATGAAACTTGAAATTTTGCTTAATTGAACATCATCATTTCATCTTATTTTTGAGGAGCATCCATACAACCAAAATTTACAAGAAAACTCATGAGAAGAAATAATACTCAACTATTATTTTATTGGCAAACCTGATTCAAAGGCTTAGTCAGGAAAGAACTAGGAAGAAAACCCGATGTCATTGCCACTACAAAAAAGTTAAAAAATACAATTTTCATAGGATTTCAATCCCATATTTTCAACAATCAAATAATTTCCTTCATGGCCCTCATCAAGGGGGTCCATATCATTTTCTACAATTCATTGCTAAGATCGTGGTGAGAACAGAATCTAATCAGGTGTCAACAAGCATGACCAAGAGAACAAAATCAAACATGCATATTCATACTAGGTTTCCACCACAAGATTCACAATGAATCAAAACTAGGGAAAGGTGGATTTTTCCTATAGGAGATGTCAGACACAACACCAAACCAGGTGCCCAATCGGGGCTATAACTCAAGAACTTTCATTCTTCCATTCTTACATGCCAAAACTCATACGTGGTTTGTGTTGACAGGTAGGGGCCCATAACACCCTACCCTCTCTCCCTCTTCTCATCTTGAGAAGAGACTCTACACTGTTGGAGTCCAACTAAAAGAACCTTTCCCAAAATTGGCCACTTTTTCCCTATCCAAGGGTGAGTAATGCCAAAACACCAATATAAGAAAATTTCAAAATTCAAACCTAAACATGAAAGAAAAGCATTCAAGAAACAAGGTTTCAATCCTTCCCAACATACATACAAGTATACAAATAACATCACAATAGCATAAGCATGAAACAAACATGAAGAAACTGACAAGGGAGATGAAGAACTCCTACCTTCACAAAGAGGTAATGGCAAATGAACAAATTGAGAAGAGCTTTCCCTTCCTTCCTTTAATCTTCCAAGACTCCTCTCTAAAAGTAGAGATTGGGTAACAACCAAACTACTCCAAAAAGGGCCTCTAAATAATATCCAACCTCAACCACCAAAAAGGGCAATAACTTCACCCACTCACCTACCAATCTAGAAGTTTCTAACTCAACCAATCCTAAGGTTAACCACTAAGTGGAGTTGAGGTCATGCAACTCATGGTAACCATTTTCAATTTTCGCACAAAGGCAAAAATAGACTTTTTGAGTGACTTCAAAAGTTAATAAAAGGGGCTTAGGGGTGGAAAATACCCCCAACCCATACCCATACCCCTTGCGTATAAAAATTTCATGTTTTAAAGGTCGTAGGAATAGATTTGGGACCAAACAAATGCTAGGAATATTTAGGAACATCTAACAACTCCAAAATGTAGATTAAGCACTAATTCAGATTAGGGATGACTAAACTCGATTAAGAAACAAATTAGTAAAAAGAGACACTAACTACATTTGACTTAGGTCCAAAGATTACACAGTTAACCCTAACTAGCATGCTGGAATGCATATGCAAATTCACGAGTTTCAGGTGACACTATAAGAACACAGTTAAGAACATTAACATTTAGGGAACACGAAAAGATACATTCATACAATTCACAATATAATATAGTTATGAACAAAAAGGTTTCCACAATAGCACACAGGGATCAATTTTGTTCCTCTGTCATGTTTCTTGGCTAAAATATCCTACACACTCATTACACACATCAGCAGCCCAATAAAATCACATGCACATATGTATATACGTATCAGGAAATCACATAAATTAAAACATTCATCTATAAATCAGTCAGGGTTTCTCTCATCCTATTCAATTCTTAACCATTAGAATCTCTTAAATCAAAGTGTCAATCCTACCTTTACTTATTTCATCAACATACATATACATAAAATATTAAATGATGAACACCAAATATCTGAAAGTAAACATCACACAACATGAAATAATATAATATAATATGTTTAGTGTATCCAATAGTGTCTTGATGTATTGAGTCATAAGTATCAAAATAATAATGTAACAACTAAGGCTACAAAGGGTTGGGGCGAGGCCTCACACTTCATCAAGGCTAGATCCTGTAGCAAATATGAACTATAGGCTAGGATTTAGGAGTTCATTTGATAATCCTTTTAATCCCAAAGTAGCCCCATACGTGGAATCCAATCTAATAGATCTAGATGATCTTGCTGATTCAAAAGCTACTTTTGTAGATCCTAAAGAAGTGCATTCTGAGATAGGAGTTTTGAAGAAATGGATTGCTGAGGAAGAAGCTAAACGCATTCATCTTGAAAAAGAAAAGTAGCAAGCCACCTTGGATACCATAATAGAAAGGGATGCTCTGCTAAGAAGGATGGCTACCTTGAAGGAGCAGAATAAAAAGTTAGAAGAAAATACCACAACTCTCCATACTGATGTATTCGGAGATGTAGACAATCTGAGAGCTAAAGTTCAAGAACAAGAAAAATGCCTGAATCAAAGGCAAGAACCAGTTATTGCTTAAGTCCAAGCCTATAAACCTATTCAAGTGGACCCTATAGAGCCCACTATAAAAGCTCCAGATAAAGGGAAAGGCAATGATATAGGAATCCAAATAAATGAACCTCAAGCTATACCAATCAAGCCCATACAACCCTCCATGTCAAAATTAAATCTAGATCTAGAGAAGGCTAGAAAAGAGAAGGAAGATCTTGCAAAACAACTTGAGAAGGTTGAGAATGAAGCTCAAGTTGCTCAAACTAGGAGAAAAATCCAATTCATAAAATCTAATTCTGCATTGGCTTCATGGCCCAATGTGTCCATACCACCTGCAACTCCTACACTAGCTAGTGGTCCAATAATCTCGACTCAGGGAATATCCCAATCTGCCCCTGCCTCATCATCCACTATTAGCACCCAAGTCCCCTTTGTCCAACCTCAACAATACCAAGTTGCTCCTCTAAGCCAAGCTAACATAGCGAGTACCTCAAATGTTCTTGGTTTCCAGAAGAAACTTGTATACTTGGAAAAGTATAGACAAATATTATTTGCTGGTATTCCTACTGCCCCACATCCCATATCATTTTATTTAAGAGACAAAGTGGTTAAGTTCTCTAGGAATAATGTTGTTATTGGTGAAGAACATTTGAAAATTTTCATTGATATGTTGAATGATTATGAAGTTGAACATGAAGATATGGTAATGAAAT
Source organism: Cupressus sempervirens (assembly GCA_028749045.1). Taxonomy (NCBI): domain Eukaryota; kingdom Viridiplantae; phylum Streptophyta; class Pinopsida; order Cupressales; family Cupressaceae; genus Cupressus; species Cupressus sempervirens. The sequence goes on from CM053784.1 coordinate 359,135,330, forward strand.
TGTTTGTGCATTCACTAACTGAGGATGCAAGGGATTGGTTTAGGACGTTGCCTGATGATAGTATCACCTCTTGGAGTGACTTGGAGAAATTATTCAAGGAGAAATATGGAGACAACACTAATGTAGGATTCATGTTAAATGAATTCAACAACGTCAAGAAGAATCCCAATGAGTCCACATTCAATTTCAATGTAAGATTCCAGAAAGCTATGCACAAACTATTTCAAGTTATGAGGTTAAATGAGGATGTCTCTCTTACAATGTATTTCAATGTTTTTGATAGAAAAATGGCTTATCAATTGAGGGATAAGGATCCCAAGAATTTAAGGGATGCCTATAAAATTGTAGTAAATATAGAGAATAATAGGAAGGCATTTGTAAAATTGGATAGGAGCAATGATCCAAAGCTTTTTAACCCCAAGAACAATAATAAAAGGGAGGGTGATAAAACTCCTATAGGAAAGAAGCCAGAAGAACCCACTATAGGCTAGGTTTTGGAATTGCTCAAGAAGATGAATCCCACTAATTTCAATAAGCCAAATTTTGCTAAGAGAACCCCTGTGAATAACAACAATTTCAGTAGGCAATCTAGAATGCAAAATTACCCTTACACCACCTAGTTGAAAGACGGTAAGCCAGTCCCCAACCAGACACAGAATGTGAAAGATAAGGGTACCCTAGATCCCCTGCAAAGGAACACTATGAATATGAATGATGATGCACCATGGTGCATTGTATGTCAATCACCTCATTTTTCTAATTATTGTGTTGTTGCTCAGTCATTTTCCCAAGATCAAGGCGTGCAACATGAAGAAGGAAGTGAAGAGAAAAGCCATGATGAGATAAGTTACAATATGGTGAGCATGTGTGATGACCTTGTATATTCTAATCCTGAGGAACCTAAAAATGATATTACTAGTCAAAGAATTGCTTATCATTTACATCATCAGCAAGTGCTTTCAGATGATGAAGGTTATGATACAAATAAGGTATGTGTTACATCCTCTAATGTAGGTCACACAAGCTTAAGAATTCCTTCCAAAGAAGATATTAACAGAATTATAGCAAAAATGATTTCCCAAATTCATAGTAATTACAATTTGAGAAGTATAATAGTAGATAATGATGCAGGAAATTCATTCAGTGTATTCATCAAAGATATCACCCATAAGATGAATGATCAAAATAAGAAAGTCAATGTAGATGTGCCTAAGATCAAAGACAATAAGGGTAAGAAGTGGGAACCAAAAAGGAAAGTTTAGTTTTAGATAAACGGAACAACAAAAATAGTTGTGCAACCAAAGAGATTAGAACCTGATACTATTAAGCAAACAATGGTGCCTATTGTCCAAAAGACTTCAACTCTAGGTACTCTTGTAAAACCCATTATTGTTGAACCTATTGATATGATATCTATGTTGTCCCAAATTACTGTAAAAGTTCCCTTGTTTATCATGGTTGGGTAGGATAGAAAACAATAATACTATTGTAGATCAAACTATTGCCCAACAAACCCCATTAGTAGTAGAGGATAGTGGTATCATATCCCAGATTCCCCAAATGTTTTTAGATAGATTCCTCAGTGGAATTTATAGAAGATATTGACCCTTTTTTCCTCAGTCTAATCATAAAAGAGAAGACCCTAAAAAATGGTATGATAGACTCAGGAGCTTCCAACACCATAATGCCTTTCAAAGTAATGGAAGCCTTAGGATTGTAAGTGGATACCAAGTAGGGCAGATGTAGAGGAATGGATGCTAGGGAAGTCCCAGTCATAGGTACTATAAATGCTTTACCACTCAAATTAGTTGCATATCCTAAAGTAGACTTAACCATGTCTATCCTTGTAGTGGATATACCTCCACACCATGGATGTTGCTCTCTCGCAAATGGAGTGCTGCCATGGGGGGAAGCCTGCAATGTGACTTAACCTATTCTACTTTCCACATTGGGGATAAAGCTGTCAGGGTAAATAGAGATCCAAGGGTTAATCACATTTTAGGGGAAGAAATTGACAAAGATGCCACTTGTTTCTTAGATACTGGTGTCAATGCTTTCAGAGCTGAATTGATTATTCAAGAAGTTGAAAATTTACCTGCTATCATTGAACATGAAGTTGAATGTTGTACTAACTCACCAGTGTTATGGACAATGTTTTTTGATGGGGCAAGTTCAAAAGAGGGTGCAGGGGTAGGTGTAGTTTTTGTTTTCCCTAAGAAAAATACTTTCAGATATTCATTCACTTTGAAGTTTTATTGCACAAATAATATTGCAAAATATGAGGGATTGTTGCTAGGATTGAAAGTTGCCACACATCATGGAATTAAGAAATTACATGTCATAGGGGATTCTGAATTATTCATCTCCCAGATAAAAGAAACTTATGCATCCAAGAATAGGAGATTAAAGCAGTATAGAAATGCAGTTTGGGATCAGATAGAATCCTTTGATGCATTTGGTATCTCATGGAGAGATAGGAATCAAAATAAGATGGCTGATTTGTTAGCAAATGTAGCAATCAAACCTAGGGAGATATCATTTGCAGAAATTTCTCAAATTGAGGTACAAAATAGACCTTCCATACCTAATAACATTGAAAATTGGCAAGTCTTTGAAGATGACAAAGAAATTAAAAAATAAATTTTAAATGAGGACAAGTACCATGGTCAGGAAATGGATTGCAGTGAACTAATTGAAACCATAGATGGTAAGGAAACCATTTTTTGTTAGGAGATTATGCAATTGAAAACCAATAAGGTGCCTAAGGGGTTAGTGGTCTTGCAAAATATTTTTGATAACCAGGATAGAGAAAAACTAGGAGTTAAGGACCCTAAGCCTCAGGAATTAGAAGAGATAAACCTACGTACTGATGAAGCTCCCAAAAAGATTTATATTGGCCAAAATATGCATGCTAAAATTAGAAAAACATTGATTGACTTGCTTAGGAAGTATAGCCATATTTTTGCATGGTCATATGATGACCTTAAGGCTTATAGGGAAGATTTGTTCTAGCATGTCATACCATTAAAAGATAATGTAAAACCTTTTAGACAGAAACAAAGACCAGTAAACCCTACCCTGGCTCCAAAAATGTAAGAAGAGTTGATGAAACTAAGGGGTGGATAATCAAACCAATTAGGCATTCCACCTGGGTTATAAATTTGGTACCTGTCAGAAAGAAGAATGGAGATATAAGATTATGCATGGATTTTAGGAATTTGAACATTGCATCTTTGAAGGACAATTATGGATTACCCAATATGGAAGCCATGTTGTAGCAAGTGATTGGTTCTGAGCTAATGTCAATGATGAATGGTTTCTCTAGATACAATAAAGTTCTATTAAAGGAAAGTGAACAACTCAAGACAACCTTCACAACCCCATGGGGAACATATGTATATGTAAGGATGTCATTTCACCTAATTAATGTAGGAGCTACTTTCCAAAGAGCCATGGATGTGGCATTTCATAATTATACTAACAAATTTATGGTTGTATACTAGGATGATCTTACAACATATTCTAAGAAGGTTGAGGATCACTGCAGGAATTTGGAGAAAATATTTATCAAAGCTCTGGAATATGGAGTATCCTTGAACCCAAAAAAATGCACATTTGGGGTGACATAAGGAAAATTACTAGGACATATAGTGTCCAAGGATAGGGTGAAAATAGACCCTAAGGGAGTAGCAACTATTGATAAAGTCCCCAAGCCAAAAAATGTAAAAGGAATTCAATCCATTTTTGGCCAAGTTAATTTTTGTAGAAGGTTTGTTACCAATTTTGCTGAAATCAGTAGACCTATCTCAAAAATGCTCAAGCAAGGAGCTACTATAGATTGGAATGGTGAGCCTTCACAAGCATTCTAGGATATTAAAATTGTAATAAAAAATGCTCCAGTACTGAGAACTCTAGATTATTCAAAGCCTATGCATATTTTTTCTTTTGCATCCTTTCACACTGTAGCTACAGTCTTGTTGTAGAAAAATAAACAAGGATATGAGCAACCCATTTCCTTTTTCAATAAGTCATTGTAGCTTGCTGAATTGAAATATGAGATAAATGAAAAATGGGCATATGCTTTAGTGAAGGCTGTAAAGGCTTTTAGATGCTACCTAGTAGGTGCTACTGTCATTGCCTTTGTAGCTAGTGCTACAATGAAAGATATATTTTCTCAACAGGAAGTATCAAGCAGAAGGTGTAGATGGATCAATAGGATCTAAGAATTTAATATTGAAATATAGATAACTAAGTTAGTAAGAGGTCAATGTTTGGCTAAACTCATGGCTGAATCTAATTTAGATGCCAATCAAATAAATTTGGTACTTGATGACTTCAGACCTAGCTTATGTGACATGGATCATTGTGATTGGTACACCAATGTTATATATTACCTGCAACACATGGAAGCTCCTCCTCATTTTCCTAAAAATGAAAGGAGGAGTATTAAATTACAAGACATTAGCTACATAATTGTCTAAGACATTTTATGGTGGAGAAACTTTTAAGGGGTATTGTTGAAGTGCATTGATCAAGAAAAAGAAAAAGAAGCCTCAGAGAAAATGCATGTTGGAGTGTGTGGAGGGCACTATATGGCCAAGACCATTGCACATAAAGTGATGAGGGATGGATTTTGGTGGCCCTCTCTTTTCAAGGATGCCCAAATTATGATTAGAAAATGTGACCTTTGTCAGAGGTTTGTTGGAAAATTAAAGCTCTCAGGCCATACTCCATTGAAGCCAATGGAGGTTCAAACACCCTTTCAATAGTGGGGTATGGATTTCATAGGAGAGATTTCCCCCAAGTCTAGCACTGGCTATTCTTGGATTCTAGTGGCTACTGACTACTTTACAAAGTGGGTAGAGGCTATTTCCACAAGAAATACAACAAGTAAAGTTGTCAATAATTTCCTACTTAATAATATTATCTCCAAATTTGGTTGCCCTCAGAAAATTGTAACAAACAATGCAATGTGCTTCAAATCTGAGGAATTCATTAAATTTTGTGATAAATATGGAATAATAAGGTCATCATCTTCTCCTTATCATCCACAAAGAAATGGACAAGCTGAATCCACAAATAAGAGCCTGTTGAAGGTTATTAAGAGAACCTTGGATGATAACAAAAAAGCATGGGATTCCAAGTTACAGTTAGCAATATGGGCTGACAGAGTAACTATGAAGAAAGCCATTGGTATGGCTCCATTTGATATGGTGTATGGAATCCAAGCAAGAATGCCTTAGAACAACCTGGTGGGTTTGTACAATTACATTCAAATATATGATGAGGATATCATTGATGATATGCAAGAAAGGTTGGATGAAATTGTAGGACTGACAAAAACTAGAAGAGAAGCATCTCTTAAGAACCAAAAGTTACAACTGCAAGTTAAGACACTCTATGATAGAAGAATGGTAAGCAGAAAGTTTCAAGATGTGGATCCAATCTTGATGTGGAATGCCAGAATTGAGGATAAAGGAAAACATGAAAAATTTGATCTTGTTCTGTATATTTTGTAAATATTTGTAAATATCCTTGTGTAGTCTGGTTTCTTGTTTTTGTGTGTTGCTCAGTGTTCTCTAAAGAAGTTGTCATTTTTGTACCAAATATGTGGTCTACTCTCCCAAAGATTCTAAATTCTTGCATAGACTCAGGTAGTCTATCATCCCTAGACAGAGCCACTGTTGGTTTGATTTTTCACAATCTAGAGATTAAGGAAAAATTTAGTGAAAAATCATTTAAGTCTTTAAAATGTTGCAAATTTGGGTTTTGTTCCTTGTATTTTCAAATCCTTAGAGTTTCCCTAGTTTTGAAAAACCCTTAAAGTATTTTTAGAGAAATGTTTTAATGATATATATTTCCACCTAAGGAAGGGCTTGCACAAGCATGGGTTCATTTTAATATTGTTTAAACCTTATGTGGCCGTGCTTGGTTTGAAAATTACTTAATCATTTTATTTGAAAATGCCTCTAATAATGCAAAGTTGCTACAATCTTGATCTTGTTCAGATTAACAGGTATCGCATGCCTGCAATTTTGATATGCAAGGTTTTTAAATAATGCGGGCATGAAACTTTGTGACATATAGCCTTTACCTTTCTAAATTCTAGTGAATCATAAATTGTTAGGAACTTTTGCAAGTTTTTCAGTACTTTTGTGCATGTTTTTGATTTCCCACAATATCATTGATGGAGTCACCAGCAGAGATACGCCATTTATCACCAAGAAGCATCAACCATTGATTTCATTTTAATCAAGGGCTAGCACTTTCCCACAAGAAGGAGATGTTCATCAAATAAATAATGTGGGGAAGCAAATTTTTGATGTGTGGCAAGGTCTGCCAAGATGGACCCACTATTCTCAAGGATGGATGTCTTCTGCAGCAAGTGTCAGACAAGTTGGGATGATTGGAGATTTTGATTCGTCACTTTGGTCAACATGGTGATAAGGATGCTTGATTTTATAACCATTGATCTGTTAAAGATTAAAGGCTAGTGCATGCCCGCATTTTGAAGATGCACAAGAGATAAATAATGTAGGCAAGAAAAAATTGGACAAGTGGTAAGGTGGGGTCAGATAAGTATTAAGTTGTATGTTACAATGTGCCACACTGAAAAAATGACTGCTGATGTGTATTGTCAGATGCGCCATTGAAGAGGTTTGACTGTCGAATGGAAGTAAAGTTTTATCAGTCGTAGATGTTTCAAAGATCTATGATTAGTGCAATACTACATTATGAAGCTACAAGTTAGATAAGAAAAGTGGGAATGCACCTTTGCAACACGTGTCATAGTGGGGCCAAATTATGGAAGAATGTTGAGTCATGCCATGTGGTCTGCCACTTGTGCTTAGCTGGAGCTACTTATGATGTGTGCTCGGAAGGTGTCAAAAATAAATGCAATAGTTAGAACATGCAAATTAAAAGCAGTCATGTCATTGGAACAAGTGGATGATGCAAGCATAGAATGAAGAGTTGTTTCTGATCATTGATCTTAACCTAATCAACGAAAGGTGCTTGCCCACAATTTGAATTTGAGTGAAGTTTAAGAAAAAAAAGAATGCACCATGTAGACATGTGTCCATGGTGACATCTAAAGTTTTAACTTAGAAGCTCTATAGGGCATAATTAGTGTCATCATAGATCTTTTGAAGATCGACAATTGGCACAAACCCACAATTTGAAAATGCTCATTAGATAAGAAAAATGGGAATGCGCCAACACGACACATGGACTAAATGATGTCAAGTACTTGCTTGCTAAGAAGAAGATATGGGATCTGTTGGCATGGAATGTTGTCAGAAGGCACAAACTCATATGGAGGTTTCTTATTGGTTAGTACAGCTGACTAGATTTTATAAGAAAATGAATTAGTCTGATTGTCGATCTCGTCTTAATCAACGAATGATGCTTCCCTGCAATTCTAAGGTGCAAGGAATTTAAATAATGTGAGAAAGTGTTATTGTGACATGTGGCCTTGTTTTAAAAGCCATAAAGCTTGTTGCTTTTTAAAATAGAGCCATCAGATCTGGTGAAAATCTACAGATGGGATTCAAACTTGATTGCAAATTGGAGGTAATGGTTACTAAGAGTAAATATGATTCAGATTTTATGCATGTGATTTCAATGTATGAAAAGAACCCATAGTCTCACCATTAATGAATCACCAGAGTGCAGAAAGAACATTAGGGCATAGGAAATTTTGAGAGCCAGGACACAGAAATTCTTAGCTAGCACTCTAGTAAAATTGCAGAAGATATCACATAGTGCAAAAGTGTGAGTTCTGGCAGGTAAGTACTTTGTGACTTTCTAAGAAATTCAAAGTATCTGCTGTTGTGAAATTCCTAAGGTTTTATTCAAAATGCCTCCCCAAAAAGAATTCACCAGGTAAATAGATTATTTGAAATGTTCTATGCACGATGACTTTCTTAAACAATTCCCCTTGTCAGTGCATGAAATAACTAAGGGGAGGGAACTCATTCCAAAACATCCAAGAGCAATTGTAGTAGAAGGTTTTTATGACAAAGCTAATTGGGTAAGAGATGCCCAAGTTTCTATAGGGGGTCTGGAGTTGTTTAAGAAATGTTTTGTCAGAGTGAAAAATGGACACTCCTATGAGTAATGTTTGGGAATTCAATATTGGTAATTTTAACAGTCCCCACAGTTTTCTTTGATAGTGATTTGTTGATGGGTCTAGCAAAGAAATATGATCCAATTACAGGGTGGGTAAAAAACCATGCTAGAGTGAATCTGTTTAGGGTTTGTCCTCAATTATTTAGTGAGGTCTTCAATCTCAATCCTAACCATGTTGTGCATGAAAATATTGATATGGATGAACTTCAAGCAAGGTATGATGCACAAAGGATTCACCTAAGAACAGGGCCATTGCAGGAGCATGCTGCTAAAATTGGCACCTTGCTTGTGATTACAGCCAATACCCCAGAGCCATTGTCGAGAAGGCATTTCAACCTAAGAGCTCAATCACTATATTTTTCTCTTTGAAAGATTTTAGGGATAGATGAAGGTGATCAAATTCCAAGCTCTATTGTCCTCATCATGGCTCAAACCCTTCAATTTGGAATGAGTACTATTTTAGATTTTGCTACTTTTCTTGCAAAAGAAATTCACAATGGCCTAGTGGGGATAGCAAGGGGAAAAGTAGATGAATCATTCTATTGGTATTCATTGCTTATGCATGTATGCTTGTACAAGGGATTCACCTTCTTCTCCAAGGGTATGGAGCTAGAAACATCTAGGGATGGGGAGAGGAATTCAGTGTAGTTGTGGAGTGTAGATATAACTTTAGAAGCTACAGATGCCAGCTATGTGAGATTTGATAGATGCTTTGCTTCAAAGCTTAGGTTGCTTTTGAAAGGTGATAGCCCCAGAATTCAACAAGCATTGTTGGAATTGGTTAGACCTAAAGACCATGCACAAGGTCTATTGGTTAGTCATAATTGGGGGGATATAATCCCTTATAATGTTTCAACTGTGATAAGAGTATATGGTTTTGTGGGAAAACCACATGTGTTTCCCTTTCATGTACCCTTGAAGATAGGGATTGGTGAGCTCTTATGGAAGATAGGCACTATAGATGAGAGGGAATTGTCTAAGAAAGGCACCTTCTTTCCAATTGTTACTATAGTGCATGATTTTGTCTTTGTCAGAAAAGCGTGGAAGCACCTTAATTTATTTTTGGACAAAAATAACATGGCAGAGTCTCATGCTAGATTCATTGATCCTAAAGGATTCTATGACCTCTTAAAGAAGAGGGTGAAAGCTTCTCATATGGTACATCAAGTATACTATCCAGAAGATATAATAAGAAATGTTTTCACATTGCAAGAACAAGAAGTGAGGAAAGAGAAATGGATAGTTTTCAGTAAGACCTTAGAATTCATTAATGCTTTTGATGCCCAGTATGATCCATTGAAAGATAAGAAATACTGGGAAGCTAAAATACAAGCATTAGTGAATAATTTTGCTATAATAATTCAAACCATGAATGAGAAGAAAGCTATGTATGTTGAGACACATCCAGACAAGGCTGCAGAAGTACAAAGAAGGATAAGCAGTAAAAATGTGGTGGCTCCTAGCCAATATACATTACAGAGAAGGGTAGGTTATGTCATGATTCAAAATGTGCAACAGGCACCCCCTCATTAGAAGCCAAGGTCAAGAAGTCCATCTGCAACCAGCTTTCCAAAAAGGCAAAAATTAGAGCAAGGGTCTTCTTCTTCTCAAAAGGAACAATACTCCCCAAGCTAGTCCCCAATCCAGATAGATGATGAAGCATCTCTAACGGAATAGCTTGGACAAATGGGTGGAGAATGGGATGTGATTGTTACTTCTACAAATTTGGATGTTGGAGAGCCACAAGAACCTCCTACACCTTCCTTGGACCTAACCATTGCTAATTACCAAGGTAAGGAAATCGACCCAATAGTTGCCCAAGCTTTTGAAAAATTTGTTAATGATGAAAATTTTGTAAAATATAGGGCTTTTGCTCAATTTTTGTGGAGATTAAATATGGGAAATTTTGAGAAAGCCTATGAGAAATTTAAGGCTGAGCAACCGGATAAACCTGATCCAATTATTAAGGAAGAGGTGAAATCAAAATTTTTGAATGATTTTTCCCAGTTTACTCCTGAAGCTGGGATTCAAATAGTTAGACAGTCAGGATTCCTCCTTCTATCAAAATGGGATATAGAAAATGCTATTATTTTTTATTCAATAAGGAAGCAGAAGGATGTTCAACTGAGGACTGCTAAAGAAATACTACAGGCTCATAGAGGAGTCAAATTTAGTGATGACCACCAAGCCCTTGTTATATGGTCCATGGAAAAGAGGGGAAATACTAGGATGCATGAGATTCCCACTGCAGAGCATACTGGTACATTAACAGTGTTCAAGGCTGGTGAGTTAAGTAGTAAGCAAGTAATTTGGATGGCATTGGAGATGCTAAAATTTGGTGGCATGGTGTCTGGCGAAGAAGAAGAAAAATTTTCCCAACTCAATGCTAGACAAGGATAACTTTAAGGAACCCCCCCCCCTCCCAAAATTTATAAAATTGTGGCGAATCACATGTCATTTGGGTGAAAAAGAAATTAATAGTGTTGGCGAATTATGCATCAATGGATGGATATTTGGTGGCAATTTTTTTAATAGTTTAGACAATTTTTATAAAATAATGGCAATTATAATTTTTGTTTTTAATAAAATTATTAATATTGATGGCGAATTATGTTTTGAAATATGGATATTGGTTGGAAAATATTTTAATAACTGATACCTTTTTTATAAAAAGGTGGCGAAATTATTTTCCAAATAATTGAATTAATTTATTTGTTATGGCGAATGGTTTTCAAAAAGTTATAGTTGGTATGGCTATTTTCAAAAGATGAGAAATAAGTAGCCTAACCTAACATACCAACTTACATAAATTATTGGCCACTACCACTGTAATTATGTTAAATGTATTATTTGAGAACTCAGACCATATGATGATCCAAGATCAATGGCTGAGGTTTAATTTTGGCCAACATTTCTTGAAGGAAGAAGAATTGTCGAGGTAGTCACCGAAATGTTGACACGTATCAAGGTAAGTTGTATGCGGAGTACAGTGCACCCAAAAAGAATTAAATGCCATGTCATGTCTGGAATGAATCCTCAACCTTGTTCAAGTGTCCGAAATGGTGACACGTTTCTGTCCAGCGTGTATCACTTAAGTTGCAGGAGATAGTATATTGATGTCTTATCACTGTTAATTACAATTTACAATTGGCCTTTTCCATTAGTGAAGCGTCTTCACACGCATTATAGGACATGTCATAGTCCACTAGCAGTAGTACTATTACTATTAGTCTTAATTACATTTGGCCTTTTCCATTGATTAAGTGGCTTCACATGCATTACAGGAAAAATGACGATATTAGTGTTTAATTACAATTGGCCTTTTCGGCATGTACTTGCAATTACGTTCAAGATTTGAGAATATTTTCTAATTTAATGTAATTGAATTGGCAGTTGGATGGAAACAAACAAATAATCCCTGGCACCCTTCTTGCCAAGCTTATTTATAGGCGATTGAGCTACTTCTTTCATCATTGCTCATCCCATTTTTGGTAGTCGATAGGTCTGGTTTGTCAATTGTTTGTTAATTTTTTGGTGTTAGTTTGAACTTTGCAGTAAAGATGGACAACCCTATTCACCTAAGATGTATTTTGGAAGAGGAGCAGAAGGCCTTTCTAGGTCGCATTCCCGAGGAAAACCTCTTGTCAATTTGCAATGAGGTTGTTCCATGCTCTGGTGTGAAGTTTTTTATTGTTGTTGTCAAAATGGTTCTGGGGCATGAGTTTTTGAAGAATGAGAATTGGTATTATGTCAACAGTGACATTACATCACAATTTCTAGCCTCCCTGCTTGACCTCGAAGAAGTAAGGGCCAAAATTCTACTGCTCCTGAGGAAGATTTTTAAAGTAGTATATTTGGGCGATGACATTGAAATTGTCACTCATGCAGTTTTAGGAGTGGGGATCCCTTGGGCGGGTGAAGTCCACAAGCTTTTGGAACCTGGCCAGAATGTGGTCCTACAACTATTTTTACTGGGCTTGACTGCTAGGCAGTTGCAGCACCATAGGAAATGCGCAAGAATTGGGTTGAATTTTCTTTAAAAATGGTTTTTCCTGGATGAAGTGGAAGATGGCAACAACTGGCTACAAGAATTCGCAACCATGGTCAATTCTGGTGGTTTCTACAACAAATAGTACAGTAGTTGTAGAGTCTAGGGTCTTCCCTCGATTTTGTAAATTTGTAAATTTCAAGAAATATCAATAAAATTTCTCAAGTTTCAGTTCCATATAAAATTGTATTTCATTGTTTTAACTTCTTATGCTTACTTATGCAACATTGCAATATTTTGCATTTTTTAATTTTCTATTGAATTGTTTATAAAAGCCTATGTGAATATAAAATATTATTAGTTCCTGCCTTTGGCAGGAAACTAATGGAATCACCTAGTTCCATATTAGTTCTATAATCTAAAAATTTCATTGATATACCAATGTTTGCAAAAGGTTTATTAATTTGTATTTTTTTGAAATTGAAAACTACAATTTTTTTAAAACTTTATTGGTTCATGATGAAAAAGGCAATGAAAAAATTCAATTTTCTTCATAAAAAATACAACTATTTTTTTCAACACTTCTATTAATGCAAGCATTAATTTCAACCTTATATTTTCTTGTGACAAGTGGATTAGTTTAAATTAGAATTTAATTATTTTTATTTTTACATATCTAAACCAATGCTTTTAATAAATTTTCTTTTATTTTTTATTTATATATATAATTTTATTAGATTATACATTTATTTAACATATATAATTTTTACTATATTGATATTTTTAATTTATACTTTAAAATACATAATATTAATTTTGTATCAATTTTAATAAAGTTCAAATTATTTAGCTTGGTATATTATCAACTTTATTTATTATAAGTGTGTTCGGTTTTTTTAAAGCATAAATGTTATTTTAAAATTAATTAATGTTTTTCTTTAATGCATTATATTTAACCTTAAGAATATTGTCCAACTTTTGCAATTGGATAAATTTATCACTTGAACAAGATATATCAAACAATTTAATAATTGAAATTAATCAATTTAACTCTCTTTTTTTTTTAATTATACAATTTTATCTATATCTCATGTATAATTAGTTGATAAATATCTTTGGTATGATAAATGTTCTTTAGGATGTCATCTAATTTTAATTTAGCATGATACTATAATGTTTATTTATATATTCTTTTACTATTTTAATTAATATACATCATTGCAGTTATATAATTTAACAAGTGCCATGTCATGACATGTACTTGCCTAATAGTTATTAGACTAATTAGAAATTAGGATTAAATTTTTTTTTTTAAAGTTATTATACAAAAATTAGAAAAATAGAATTAGTATGGAGTTCAATTATAGTTTTTATACTAATTAAAAAATATAATTTAAATAATAAATTTAACACTTTTACTAAAATATTATGTCTTTATAGTAAATTGAAAAAAAAATCTAAATTTGCATTACATTTATGAAGGGTATACAAAAATTCTAATATTGGTTAAAATAAAGACAAGAATTTACTAATTTTAACTTCAATTAAAATAAATTCTAATTAGGTACAAAATAATTTAAATATTTTACTAGAATATATATAATTATACAAATATACATTTAAAATAGTTTACTAAATTATTTAATTTTAATTTTAAAAAATGAAGTTATTGAAGAAGGTTCTAGCCAATCCTTCTCTAGATTTAAAATTGTATAATTTATAGATTATTGCATATCAAAATGTTATCAGAATCACCTAGCTTAGGATTAACCCAATAAACTCTTTTTTCTTGAATTATTAATTTTTTTAATAATACAATTATTTCTTATTCAATTTACAAATTGTGATATTGAAATCTATGTAAAAAAAAATTTATGTCAAAAAGTATGCGAGAATCTAGCCGAAAATAAATGAACATGGAGGTAGCCTCCAAGAAAAGGGGTCTTATAACACTAAATAAAAAGAACCAATTATCATTTAGAAAAATAGTATAGATAATATATGAGAATAATAAATTTATATAAAAATTTTAGAAATATTTGATAAAAAAGAAAAATAGTTCATTTTCATTGGTTGGTTGATTCTAAACTAATTCACTTATTGTGCAAACTGAATGCAATAGTACTAGCCTACCGGCAAGTACAATAATATATTAACTATACTCTTAATTTAATGGGAGTGGGACCCACAACCCACAGGACCACCACACCATTCACCGGTGTCGTTGGATGTTTATAGATCAACGACCGAAGTTGAGTTTCGAGATGAAAGGAAAAAGAAACCCTGTCATTTCAAACGCATCCCGAAAACATGACACATGTCACTAAACTCCTCGGTCGACCAAAAAATAACAATGTAGTTTTAATTTGGTGATGACGTGACACTGACACGTCCGACTCGTGATGCAAGTCATCTTGATACCTGACTACCTTAGTTAATGGGAGTGGGACCCAAAACCCACGGGGCCACCACACTATTCACCGATGTCGTTGGATGTTTATAGATCAATGACCAAAGTTGAGTTTCGAGATGAAAGGAAAAAGAAACCTTATCATTTCAAACGCGTCCCAGAAACATGACACATGTCACTAAACTCCTTGGTCGACCAACAAATAACAATGTAGTTTCAATTTGGTGATGACGTGACAATGACACTTCTGATTCGTAATGTGAGTCATCTTGATACCTGGCTAGCTTAGTTAATGGGAGTGGGACCCACAACCCACGGGGCCACCACACCATTCATCGGTGCCATTGGATGTTTATAGATCAACGATCGAAGTTGAGTTTCAAGATGAATGGAAAAAGAAACCCTATCATTTCAAACGTGTCCCAGAAACATGACACGTGTCACTAAACTCCTCGGTCGACCAACAAATAACAATGTAGTTTCAATTTGGTGATGACGTGACACTGACACGTCTGACTCGTGATGTGAGTCATTCTAATACCTGACTACCTTAGTTAATGGGAGTGGGACCCACGACTCACGGGGCCACCATACCGTTCACTGATGCCGTTGGATGTTTATAGATCAACGACTGAAGTTGAGTTTCGGGATGAAATCAAAAAGAAACCCTATCATTTCAAACACATCCCAAAAACATGACACGTATCACTACTCAGTTAACACATTGACATAATCACATTCCACTTGCAGTTAACAGTGACATTATGAATGACATTATAAATTATGACATGTTAGGTAACACTAGTGGTCCACGATTCCACTCACATTTAAACTGAAAGTGTACTGTGTGACAAGTGTGATGACTATAGACTATAGAGTACAGATTGTACAATTTTGGCACGTTAAGTTTCTTTAATTTTGTAGTTATACGTTGTCTGCAGATTTAGAAATTAGAAAGGGGTTACAAATTACAATTTACAAAGTTACAGCGCAACAAAGTTACGAATTCTTAATTTCTAGGTTGAGGATTGTGGTCCAAGGAAAGTAACAAACTACAGTCTCTAGACTCTCAGCTCTTTACAAAAATTGAAAATAAGGGCAACGTGAACGTGAACGGGTAAGTGTAACTACTAAAATCCTAAAAATTTATGTCCTGCATTTTAAATTTTACAACTTTACTATTTATATTATATAAAAAAATTTAGTCTGTAAGGTTTTAATTTTGAATCACCCTTGTAGGCTTGTAGCTATGTTTAAATATTTACCACGATGGGCAAAACAAATACCAAGATGATGCAGGAGCATCCAGAGCTATAAGGACAATCCTGTGTCACCCAAAAAAAATGTACTTAGACTTAGTTTCTATTTCATGTCTTTACATTTTTGGATACCCATTTGGGTCAAATAAAGGTTCCAATTCTCACAGTTCAACTATCAGTGTGCTAGAAAATCTTGAAAAAATAGGAGCATGCAATTTGGCCATCATTTTGGTGACCTAGAAGGTGTGAATTGGATAGATGAATGTAATTGTGATTTAGAGCATTCTAGAAAAAGAATCGGGTCAAAAGGCCCCACGGTTTGAAAGTTATTGCAGTTTTTCGAGTTTTGGAGACCTCCTAAGAATGCTTCAAAGTTAGGTTAGGGGCATTAAATGACCTCAAAAAGGGCCAAAAAATTGGGGATGGGTGAAGCTGGTCCATTAGGCTATAGAGCACTTTGAGAGCTTTCCAAAAATGTAAATGGTTCGTCAATTGGAGCTATGGTTCAAAAGTTACGCCTCCAGAAAGTTCAGTTACCGTTTCTGGATTCTTCTAGATTTGCGGTGAATTCTAACACAGTTTCTAGAACCTTCTATTTGGTCCGTGGATGCCTACTAGCACTTTCTAGAATGTACTCCTAGTCCTTAACCCTCCGGGGTCTATTTAAGGAGATTTCTAGCATTGTAAAAGGCAATTCAGAGTAGAGTTTGAGAGGAGGTACTGAAAGGAGAAATTATCTCTAGATTTATGCTATTGTAAGCCCTTAGGGCATGTTTTGAAGTTTATTTTCTTTGTACTATGTATACTAGCTTATTTTATCAGTTAATACAATTTCTCGTTTCTGTTGTGTCCATTATGTTCTTGGTTTGTGTCCCCATCAAGTGGTATCAGAGCAGGTTTTCTTGAGTGTGTAGACAGAGCGCCAACTGTGAGGCAGTTTGCACCAGGACTGTGTGGTTGTTGGTTTGAGTTAAGAAGATGCCTCCATGAAGAGAGCGTGGTGGAAGGGCCAAAGCTATTAATCCTGAGGAGGTTAGAGCCCTCCAAAGGCAGGTGCAGGCATTGCAAGAGGAGCTCCGTAGAGGAGCAAATGTTGCCACAGGTGACAACAGTGAGGATGAAAATGAAGAAGAAGTAATGGAACCAGAAGGAGAATTTGACAGGGAAGTTCTGAATCATGTAGAGGAAAGGCTTTTTAGGGCCATTACTAAGTTTGGGAAAAGACCCACAATTGAAGTGGGTGTATTTTTAGGAAATCTGAAACCAAATGAGTTGATCAATTGGATTAATGAACTGGAAGAATACTTTGAGTATGAGGGTATCAAGGACCCAGATAGGGTTAAGTTTACAAAGGCCAAACTGAAAGGCCATGCCAAAATCTAGTGGCAAGAGGTCCAATTGGAAAGAAATAGAAGAGGAAAGGAGAAGATCACAAGATGGGATCGCATGGTGGACAAATTGAAGAAGCAGTTCATTCTTGTGGACTACGAGCTTGATTTATTTAAGAAGATGCATGGGTTAAAGTAAGCAGGAAGATCAGTCCAAGAATATACAGAGGAATTTTATCGACTCTTGATTAGAGTAGGACATGCAGAAGAAAATAATGAGAAGGTTGCTCGTTATATCAGTGGGTTGCGACCTAGCATCTAGGAGGAATTAAGTCTAGTAAGAAAGACCAGCGTTGAAGAGGCATACCAGTTTGCCCTATGAATTGAAGAGAAACTGAATAAAAGGTTTGAAGGAAGACAAAGAGGGCGCGATTGAGGAGGAAGTGGAAGTGGTAGATCATCTGGAGGCTGCAATCAAACCCAAAAGAAAAATGAAGATGTGGGTACTAGCAAGAACCAGAGGAATGAGTGTTTCAACCGCTCCCATGATCAAGACTTTGGAAATCAGAGAGGAAGAGGTAGAGGATGTGGACAAGGAAGAGGAGGATTCCATGGTACCTATTTCTATTGCAATGAAGAAGGTTATCGTGCCTTTGAATGCCCTCAATGACAAGGAAGGACAGATAGGAGAGCTGAGGGCCAAGCTAGGGTTGCTCATGTGGATGAGGATGCACAATAATCACATTCAAAGGATGCAAAAAGAGGAGAGACCTTGGTAAATGAAAGAGTCCTACTAAATGGTGAGATTGAACCAGGACAACGGAGGAGTTTGTTCCATACCAGATGCAAGTGTGAGGATAAATGTTGTGACGTGATCATTGATGGTGGTAGCACTGATAACTTGGTATCAGAAGAGATGGTCTCTAAGCTGAAGCTCAAGAGGGAGAAACATCCCTACCCCTATCAGATTGCTTGGGTAAAAGATGATCATAAGGTCTTGGTAAGTGAACAATGTTTAGTAAAATTAAAAATTGGGAGTTACCATGATGAAGTTCTCTGTGATGTTATTTCGATGGATGTTTTCCATCTATTGTTGGGTAGACCATGGAAGTTTGATAGACATGTAGTACATGATGGACATACAAACACATACTCTCTGACAAAGGATGGAGTTCACTGCAAATTGAAGCCCATGAAAAAGGAAGGTGAAAAGGTATGTAGCAGTGCTAGGATTTGTCTTGTTGATGGAAGGAAGTTTTTAGATGGCATGAAACATCAGCATATGTGTTATGCTTTGATTCCTAGGAAAGATAAAGAAGGTAGTAGTGAAATACCACTTGAAGTTTCAGATTTACTACGGGAGTTTGGAGATATTATCTTTGATAATGTTCCAGATGGATTGCCACTAGTAAGGCAAATCAGTCATCAGATAGATTTGATTCCAGGAGCTAGTTTGCCTAACAAGGCTGCTCACAGGATTACTCCTACTGAAACAAAGGAGCTAAATAGATAGGTTTAGGAGTTGTTGAGGAAGTGCTTGATTCAAGAGAGCCTGAGTCCATGTGCAGTACCTGTAGTACTCGCACCAAAGAAGGATGGAGAGTGGAGGATGTGTACAGATTCTTGAGCTATAAATAGGATAACCATCAAGTACCGGTTTCCTTTGCCAAGGATGGATGATATTATGGACTGCTTGAGTGGAGCTCAGTACTTCACAAAGATAGATATGAAGAGTGGTTATCACCAGATACGGATTTGAGAAGGAGATGAGTGTAAAATAGCCTTCAAGACCAAGGAGGGTGTTTATGAGTGGTTAGTCATGCCCTTTTGATTGACGAACGCCCCAAGCACCTTCATGCGGCTCATGAATGAGGTACTTAAGAAGTTCTTGGGAAAATTTGTTATTGTCTATTTGAATGATATTTTAATTTTCAGCAAGACTTTCGAAGAACATTTATTGCATATTCGTAGTGTCCTTGAAAGACTAAGGGAAGAGAAACTGTTAATTAATCTGAAGAAGTGTAACTTTGCAAAAAGGGAGTTAGTCTATTTGGGGTTTGTTAAATCACCTAAAGGTCTCAAAATGGATCCGGAGAAGGTAAAAGCCATCTTGGAATGGCCTACTCCAAGGTCTGCTACTAAGGTAAGATCATTTCATGGTCTGGTTAGTTTTTATAGGAAGTTTATTAAGAATTTCAATGGCATATGTGCACCCCTAACTGATACAAAAAAAGGGGATAGAAAAGAGTTCAAATGGACTGCAACAGTTGCGAGAAGTTTTGAATTGCTGAAGAAGAAGGTGACAGAACAGCCTATGTTGACACTTCTAGATTTTAGAAAGGTTTTCCAGGTGGATTGTGATGCTAGTGGCAGCGTTATTGGGGTTGTATTAAGCAAAGAAGGTAAGCCTATTGCATATTTTAGTGAAAAATTGAATGATGCAAAGAAGAAGTATTCTGTTTATGATCAAGAGTTCTATGCAATAGTTCAGGGCTTAAAGAAATGGAGGCATTATTTATTGCCAAAAGAATTTGTTTTATATACTAATCATCAGGCATTACAGTACCTAAATAGCCAAGGTAAATTGAATCAAAGGCATATTAAGTGGGTAGAGTTCTTGCAGAGCTATACATTTGTGTTGAAGCATAGAAGTGGAAAATCTAACAGGGTTGCAGATGCACTAAGTAGGAGACAGTTGTTGCTTACAATAATGCAGGTTGAAGTAGTTGGGTTTGATGAACTCAAGAATTTGTACCCCAAGGATCCTAATTTTGCTGAAGCATGGAAAGCTTGTAAAGAACCTGTTGCTGTAGATAGAACCAAGTGGTTAGACTATTTGATTCAGGATGGCATGTTGTTCAAAGGTAGTCAATTGTGCATTCCAAGGAGTTCCATGAGGGAAAATCTAATTAAGGAGAAACACAGTGGAGGGATGGTAGGACATTTTGGTCGAGATAAGACCATTGCCATTCTTAGAGAACATTATTTTTGGCCTCAAATTTCACAAGATGTGAAGAAGTTTGTACAGAGTTGCCAAGTTTGTCAAGTTTCCAAGGGGTTTAGTCATAATACTAGCCTATATCAGCCATTTCCTGTTCCATCAAGGCCATGGGAGGACATAAGTATGGATTTTGTTCTTGGATTTCCAAGGACACAAAGGGGTAATGACTCAGTATTCGTTGTGGTTGATAGGTTCTCCAAAATGGCACATTTCATTCCATGCCACAAAACTCATGATGTTGTCCATATTGCAGACTTGTTTTTGAAAGAGGTGGTAAGACTACATGGTCTTCCAAGGAGTATAGTTTCTGACAGAAATACTAAATTTGTGGGGTATTTCTAGAGGACATTGTGGAAGAAGTTGAGAACAGACCTAAAATTCAGTTCCATGCATCACCCACAAATTGATGGGCAAATAGAAGTGGTAAACAAAAGTTTGGGCAATTTGCTGAGAAGTTTAGTTGGATATAAGCCCAAGGGATGGGATTTGATTCTACCATAAGTAGAGTTTGCTTACAATAACTCTATAAATAGGAGTACTAGAAAATCACCATTCCAAATTGTATATGGGAATAGCCCAAGGACTGCACCAGAATTGAGGAAGATAGAGCAAGGGGAGAGGACAAGTGCTGAAGCGGAAGAATTTGCTGAACATATCAAGCGTCTACATGAGGAGGTTCAAGCACACATTCCCAAGATGAATCAAGAATATAAAGCTAGGGCTGATCAAAGGAGAAGACATAAGGAATTCCAAGTAGGGGATCTAGTCATGGTGCACTTACAAAAAGAAAGATTTCCATCTGGTACTTACAACAAGCTGAAAATGAAGAAATTTGGCCCCTAAATAAATTTTGAAGAAACATGACTCAGGAAATGCATATGAGGTGGAGCTGTCAGATGGTATTCACATTTCTCCCATTTTCAACATTGTAGATTTAACAGAGTATCATGATGATGGTGTAGATGAGGAGTTGGTGTTAGAGCCCAATTCCTACTTCTAAGAAGGAGGAGATAGAAGACATTCTAGATCATCATGTGGGTAGGAGTACCAAAAATAGGCAGTATGAAGAGTATTTGGTCAAATGGAAAGGATGGCTGATTAAGGACTCAACTTGGATTTCAGCAGTTGAGGTTTCCCATTTGGGATTTCCTCTACCATCCATAAAGTGACAGGGTCACTTTTCAATCTACCCTGGGTGTCTAATGCAGGAGCATCCAAAGGTATAAGGGCAATCCTGTGTCTCCCAAAAAAATGTACTTAGACTTAGTTTCTATTTCATGTCTTTACATTTTTGGATACCCATTTGGGTCAAATAAAGGTTCCAACTCTCACAGTTCAACTATCAGTGTGCTAGAAAATCCTAAAAAAATAGGAGCATGCAATTTAGTCATCATTTTGGTGACCTAGAAGGTGTGAATTAGCTAGATGAATGTAATTGTGATTTAGAGTATTCCAAAAAAAGAATCAGGTCAAAAGGCCCCACGGTTTGAAAGTTATTGCAGTTTTTCGAGTTTTGGAGACCTCCTAAGAATGCTTCAAAGTCAGGTTAGGGGCATTAAATAACCTTGAAAAGGGCCATAAAATGGGGGACAAGTGAAGCTGGTCCATAAGGCTATAGAGCGCTTTGAGAGCTTTCTGAAAATGTAAACGATTCGTTAATCGGAGCTACGGTTCAAAAGTTACGCCTCCCGAAAGTTCAGTTACCATTTCTGGATTCTTCTAGATTTGCACCAACTTCTAACATAGTTTTTGGAACCTTCTATTTGGTTGGTGGATGCCTACTAGCACTTTCTAGAATGTACTCCTAGTCCTTAACCCTTTGGGGTCTATTTAAGGAGATTTTTGGTATTGTAAAAGGCAGTTTGGAGTAGAGTTTGAGAGGAGGTACTGAAAGGAGAAATTATCTCTAGATTTATGCTATTGTAAGCCCTTAGGGCATGTTTTGAAGTTTATTTTCTCTGTACTATTTGTACTAGCTTATTTTCTTAGTTAATACAATTTCCCTTTTCTGTTGTGTCCATTCTATTCTTGGGTTGTGTCCCCATCACAAGAATAACATGGGCAAAATAATAGAATTCCACAATATGCTTAAAACATCAAGTTTCAGTGATTTATAGCATGATATACATGATCATGTTATTCATGGAAATAAGGGTATAATGGAGATAAGATTTTGACTTGAAAACAAGTGGAACGATCCAAATAAGGCTTCAAAATTTTGTTCATTTAACCCTTGTGTAAATGCAACTGCAAATAAAATTGTATTGTGGCTAGCTGGGTCAGCACACATGGCGTTACCTCAAGTATTCCCTTGCCCATAAATTATTATGCTCTGCGCCAAAAATTATGATGAAAATAGAAAAGTAATTTTGAATCAAATTACTTAGGAGGAAATTTTGTCCATGACTGAGAGTGAATTTGCTAGTCTATTGAACCTAGGGTTTCAACAATAGCAGTCAAACATACATATTGACCTGGGAAAGCTGGCAGATGATTATGAAAAATTAGATGCAGAACAAAGAGATTCTTATATCAGAGGAATAACAAGTGGTTGTAGGCTGAGTCCAAATCACATGCCTCCTTATGATTTTGAATTTTTTGTGCCATGGGCACAGGACAGTATTTCCTTGCTAGCATTTTTTTTGGGATTGGATAGTAACAAACAAGTGGATGCCAGCATTCTTGAAATGCTCTATCATATTCATTTTTTTAAAAAACCAGTAAGATATCATTTTATTGAGCACATTGTTCGTTGCATGCAAGATCAATTACTAATGATTCAAAGAGGTTTAGAGAAGACATTTAGATTCACAACCTACTTTTGCTATCTTCTCCTAGCAAAACATCGTGCATTATTTGAGGCAAACAAGATTTGCAGTCATACTGAAGGCCAAAATTTAATATATATGAGTGGACACCTTAGATAAGGATGATTGATAACAAAAGGAACTACAACAATTTTGTAGACCTCTTTTTGGCACCAATGTACCATAAAATTACAGGCACTCCAATGCCTAGATTACCTATTACTTGTAGAAATTGCATTCAACTCAAAAGTGAACTACAATTGGAAAATTGGTACTTAATGGAAGAGTACACTGTGTTAAGGTTTTACGGTTCATGGGTAGAACCCTAAAAACTTCCAATACATGTAACAGAGAGGGTATTTGCATTGGAATATGTACGACAAATGGAGAGCACAGATGTACTCTTTCATGGTTAGCAAAAGAAAATGATATTTCCCTCCTTGCCATTCTCCTTTGGAGGGTTTGCATTTGAGAGAAGAGGATTCAAAGTGGCAGAAGCCTTTTTTTCAATTTTTCGATTTGATGTTGACAATCACTGGCAGTATGATCCACTAAACATAATTGGAGCAAGGCTTAAGGGCATTGGAACTTCTGCAAGAAAATATCAACATGAAAGTATGTCTTTGATTGAAAATTTTAAAAACATGGACTCCTGGGAGGAGGTCAAAAAATAGATGGAGAAATATGCTACTGAAAATAATATGTCAATATAGGAATTGTCATCACAAATAATGGCATTGCACAAACAGAAAGGAAAAGTGCAGGGCATGACATCGTCCAATTTCTACAAGAAAGCTATAAACCATCTACAAAACCTATTCCAAAAGAGCTAATGAATGATTTTATAGATACTGGATGGAGTTGAAGAAAAATTTCTCAATTTTGGGAAATGACGAAGAATGTCGGTGAGCCAAAGACCTCTTTAGATCATGATGAGGCTGAAGAGGATACAATATTTGATGAATTATGGAATAAGGAGCATCCAACTGAAGCACATCATAGTGATATTGATGATGATTATGATGACCAAGATTCTTTGAATCCCTCATCCAGTACACAAATTCAGAGAGGAGTTGATGCATCCACCAAACTTCTATATAGCAAAGGGGCAGAAATTGTACAAAAAATGGGCTACCAAGGTTTTTTTGGTCTGGGTCCTAGTGGAGAAGGGGTTTGGTTACCACCTCAACCACCAACTGTAGCACCAAAACATGGTAAAAAATGAAGCCTTAGGTATGGAGATCAATTGTCAACTTAGTCAATTCCATCCACATTGGATTCATCTCAGTTAATTAAATTCGTTCTTGTTTCATTTACAGTTCCACTTCCAAGCACTCAGATTCAATCCGAATCAACTGTCACTCCCACAGCTGTAGATATCATGGGTACAACTACAACTAGTGGTCCAAAAAGGACATTGTATATAGATGCAAAAAAATTTGGTCTCGGAGATCAAGAAAGTGCAAAGAACCAGAAGGTTATGACAAGTATTAGTAGTACTACTAGTACAACAATGCCAATGGTGACTGTGAGTCCAACAATTGCCCATCCTTCAAGAAAAAACCCTCAGAATAGTCCACAAACCTCACTAATGGGTCTAGGTGTTGGTTATCCTCATGGTATTGGTGGAAGCTCGTACATCAGAGCAAGTGCTACTGCTATTTCACCATTTAAACATTCAATTGTCTCACAAAATCTTAATTTTTGTTACAATGGATTTGTAACTAACTATGAAAAATTAGAAAACAAGAATAGACAAAATAGTAAGATAATGAAGATGGAAGCAATTGTTGTAGCTCATGATGCAAAAATTGCAACCACTAGGCTATTTCCCACATATGACCTAGACAAATATATGATGGAATTCATGTTTGTTATGCCCCCAACTAGAGATAAAAATCCACCAGAGAGTCAGTTAGATCCATTTGAATTTCAAGTTAGCACCCTCCAAATGGATTTATCCAAAATTAAAAATGTGGACAAGATAAATGTGTCCAAAATGACTAACCAAGTGGTCTACAGTTCAGTGATGATGTTGGAGAGAGAGAAAGGAAAGCTTCAGGGCACAATAGATAAGTTAAAGGCAGACCTGGAAAATGTAAAGGCAAGTGAGAAAGCAGCAGTAAACAGATGCAAAGAATTAGAGAAAAGGATAAAAAATTCATCCTCTAGCTCTAAAGAAGCAACTGAACAGCAAGAACAAATGGACGCAGAACTAAAAACCCTGAGGGAAAATTTGGAAAAAATGGGAGAAAAACTCCAGGATGAAAAAGAATTTTCAACAAAGTTATACAGAAACTTGGAGAATGCTGCAAATGTAAACAATAAGTTAAATAAAGAATTGGAAAATGAGAGGGTAAAAACAAAAGAGTGGGAAGAGAAAGAAAAAGGGTGGGAAAATAAAGCAGAGCAAATAAGAAAACATAGTGAACACCAGTACTCAGAAATGAAAGAAGACCTAAAGAAGGCAAATGATACTATTTAAAAATATGAAAACGGCTTGAATGACCATGTAAATAATATAGTAAAGAAAATAAAAAATTACTTTTGGGGGCAAATAAAGACTTTTGTTGATAGGTTGTGTGATTGGTTTGAACTCTACAAAGCTCTTACAGATGTTTTTGGGAAGCTAAAAGAGCAACTTGAGGAGAACAAAATTTTTGGTCAAAGACAGAAAACTACAAAGCAGATTATGGAAGAAATAAATAGCACTGCTGATAGGCATTTGGCAAGCAAGGGAATTCAGGACCGCATTGGTTCAATAATAAAGGCGACCTCTGTATTTCATAAATGTCAAAAACTAATAGAAGTAGAAGAAGTTCTTTCTTTATTTGGGCCAAAGCTCACCAAGATGAACAATAAAATATCAAAATTGATATCTCTTGGTTTACCAAGTCCTAGACCTAATTTCTCAACAACGGGTTTCGTTGGAAGAGAAATTTACAAACAAAAGTTGGAGGACCAAATAACCTTTGATTTAGGCAACCTTCCTCAGGATAGAACTCATGAAGGCATTGCAAAGTGCATCAAAACATTCACAAATTTGCATGCACTAGTGGAACGAACATTGCTTGAAACTCGCTCTTCCAAGTATGGAATGCTAATGAGAATGCAGGTCATTTACCATAACATCAAAAAAAATTCCCTTCCAACCAAAGAAGAATGGAGCATACTATAGAAACTTATAGTCTGTATGTGAAAGTACTTTCAGTTTCAATCATCTCTATATCTTTACTATATATGAATATCTTTCATATTATCCTACATACTATAGTCTAGACTCTAGAATTGAGTTTAAGTAACAAGTTTGAACTTTGTTTTTTGAATAGGATCAATGTTGCAATCTTGCAGATGCTATTACCTATGCTAAAATTGCTAATTTACTAAACCGGCCTGTCAAATGCAAAAATGTACAACTAAAGTTGTAGAGATGTTTTAGACTTGTAGATTTCTTACTGATTTAGATTTTAAGACTTCACATTAGGCAAATCAACCTAAAGCTGTTGTTGCTCCCTTTTTTCTATAAAAGGGAATTTAGGGTCATTGGCTTATAAGAATTGTACCATTAGTTGAATATTGCAGATGAAAACCATTAATAATTATTAATTATGGAATTGAATCTATGATTCTATCTAATTTTCATGTTTTCCAATTCAATGTATGTTGAATAAATGAATGAAATAGAAAACAAAATTTCATTCAAGAATTTCAAATTCAAATATGAATGATCATTGATGACATGATATAAACTACACTCTACAGTAATAATACTCTTTGTTCTCAAATTTTAATGATGAAACATAATACATTCTAATTTCTTTCTTTTCTAAAATGAACATTGAATGATAGGATATCATATAGTAGTTAATAAGTTCAAAAAATACCTATTGGTTGCCACTGCTTATTTTGTAGAAAATTTCTTAAATTTTCCAATTCATCTCTATGTCATCATCATCATCCAATTCTAGTAGTCCAGTTGCTTCATTGTTCTCTTCATTTTCATTTGTGTCTTCTTCAACTTCAAGTTCACTCTAACCTCTGCTTCTATGACTCAGACTCCCAATCCCATGGCCAATGCCACTGCTAATTATACTTGTCCCACTTGGAGTTACTGTAGGAGATTGGTTAATGGTGTTGCCTAGTCCCACCCTTCTTCTTTTGCATCTTTTCTTCAATATTTCCATTTCTTTTTTAAAAGGAAAAGTATTGACATTATACCTAGATGTGTATACCCTCAAGCATGATTCCAAATTCTTGTCTAGTTTGTTTCTTAGCTTTGATTTTAGGAAGCCCAAAGCACTAAAAACTCTCTCATCCTCCACTAAACCCAATATCATGGTTTGACATAGATCAGCAAGCTTGAAGTACTCTGAAATTTCTTCACGCAACAATGTGCTCTATTTTAGTTCTGTCCAAAGCTTTGTTGTCGAGCCCTCTTCATGTGGGTTACACATTAATTGATATTGATGCTTCATGGTCCTTGCAAAGGTGCCTAATTGCTATCTAAGAAGACCCTCATCTCATATTCCGTTGATAGTCACTCCATTGAATTCTATAGATTTGCAAAATTCCTTTATCAAAATCAACATCCTTCTACTATAATCTTCCTTATTGTTGAAGGACCAATATTGAGGAAACACAATTGCCATGGCCTCAAGCAGTTGATCATATGGGAATCATGATATTACTTCAGAGAAAACTCTATAGGCTATGTCCCTTGTAGTAGATTCTATAGACTCAACAATCTTAGTAAACTCTTCCCTTGTAACTCTTGTAGCTCACTTCTTTGGGGCACTGTAGTACATTGGTATCTGAAATCCCCTTACACAAACACATAAATCTCCATTTTCAACGATCTTTAAATAATTATTAGGATCATCCAAATTTGTTAGTTTCTGCCAGTGATTAAATCTATCATCGAATAAATTTAGGTCAGTACGATAGAGACTATCGAGGGCTTGGCATGACATTTTACACAACTGAGCATATTCTACAATATACATGGCTCTTTGCTGGGCTTTTTTCATAATTAACGTCATTTCTTCTAGCATGGGAAGAAGAGATGCCAAAGTCAAAAGTGTCTCTATATTGCTTAACCTCCGAAGCAGGTTGCCACATCTCTGATTTTTTGCATTGTCCCAATTTTTGTACATCAGTCCAATCAAAGATTGATATTCAAAAAATACTCGATGCACTGGTCCATCCAAAGAGATCCATCTGGTATCAACATCTTTTAGAATCTTGTTTCCATTAATAATTCCATTAGCAAAGTGTTGAAATTCCCTAAAAAGCTTGGGACTTCAACAAAAATATGCATACAGCTCTCGTACTAAATCTTCAACCTTGTTTACTGAAGGAAACTTCTTCACAACTCTAAAAGCAAGATTTATCCTATGGGCCATACAGTGAATGACAACAACATATGGTGAACAAGAAGCCTACATCTTTGTACAAAGACCATTCCTTTAACCTTGCATTACTAAAGCTCCATCTGCTCCAACACAGACCAACTTCTTCGCTATTGTCAATTCATCCATAGCTCCATATTCAATTAAATTTCTCTTTACTAACTAAAATAAAGTTTCTACTATCACATTGTCTCTCAATTTAGCAACAGATAGTAGATGTGGTTGGCAGACATTATTCTATACAGTATAAACATGCATGCATACCCATGATGTATTATCTATTGCCATAACTTCATCTAAGGACAATGCAATAAAGCTCTAATCTTTTATTTTTCTTTGTACATCCTCTATTTCAACCTGTGCAATACAACTTGCCCATTCCCATCCATTGTTTATCGACCAATGACAGACAGGATTGTTAGGAACTTTCAGAAAGTGTAAAAAACCACTCATTTCTGGATAGTCTGTCAATGGATGCCCTCTGCTCAAAATATAGAAAACATTACTTAATTGAACAACTTTTCCACGTTCTTCTACTTTACTTGCTTTTGCAAAAATAGCATTAATAGAACCCTGAACTTCACCAGGCTTCATCTAAAATTTTTGAAACATATAATATTCTTCAGCATTCCTTTTATGTTGGCATTGCTCCTTTGTTTTATATCTTACCACTTTTATTTCCTTACCATCTACAGTTGAGGTTTCGTAAATCTTACCAACATGTTTCTCTATGGTGTCTAGTTTAAGCTGCAACCGCTTTTCCTTTTTATACTTCCAACTACAAATTGCACATCTGCATTCTACTGGTGGTTCACCTACAATTGGATTTTCCACGGGCTCAATGAATGGATACTTTTTTGCCCAATCAAATTTAAATCTCCTGGCCATCTCCCACTGACGATCAATTTTTTCTTTCAATTTTCCTCTCCCTTTAGTGTCACTATTACTGTTAATTGCACCATCATCATCACCGAATTTGATTGATTCATCCTGGTACTGGTTATTTACTGGATATTCTTCTTCAAGGTCATCTTCATTAGAGATATTAGGTTCTGCAACTCCATCACCAAATTTATTAGGCTCCCCAATTTGTTGAATTGACTCCTGTATAGGTTGAGATTGTACAAGCTCCTCTGATGATGTACCTTCCTTACTTTGACCAACACTATTGCATCTACCCCCACCAAAGTATGAAGATATATTTTTGTAATTCATTGGCCTCTCTTGGAAATCTCCACCTACATTAGCCCTACTCCTCTTCCTATTTAAATTTGACTATGACATCTCCATCAAATTAAGGTGGCAATAAAATACTATGGACTTGTAGTCGTAGTCATTCTAATTCTCTACTGATCACAATACTATAAAGAAGGCTCCTTCTTTTGGCATGTTTCAATAATGAAACTCATGTCTTAAATAGACAACTACAAATAAACCATTTTCATTTTGGCGAATGGACTGACCATTACGTATGATAAGAACTAATATTTGGCGAAGCCCACTTAATTTCAAGTAATCAAGTGGGCGAATAGGGTGAGAATTTGGGACCCCATTGTGTGTGATGCATGGCAAATTGGGTCCTAGGAAAAATAAAAATTTCACATAGGAAAATGGGAATTTGGTGAATGATGAGCTTTGAAAGAGACACTCAATTAATTTCGTGGCAAATAAGAGTAAACATTAAAGAGAAATATGGGCAAAGAACCCGACTACCAAACTAAAATTACATAATAATAGTGGCAAACGTTTCGACCACTATATGAGTATTTTATAAAATTTGGGCAAACCGATCAACTAGTATACGGTGTTTTTTTTTGCCAATTTCTATAGCCCGATCGGGACATATTCGCCAATTGGTGACTAATCACCACTAAAAAAATCCTTGATGCTAGATTTGTGGAGCTATTGAAGGCATATGAGGAGAGGGGTATGCAAATACAGTCATTGAAAAATAAAGTAGCCCAACTGGAGAAGATTCTTGGGAAAAGAAAAATAGGAGAGACTGGTAAACCCAGGATTGCATACCCCCCAAGGCCACCTATTGAACCCTTCAAGTCCACTCCAATTATTGAGATATGTGATAGTCCAGAGAGACCTCAGTTCTATACTACAGATGATTTTGAAGAAGAGAAGAATAAGTTGTATGACATGCATGTAGAGCTTAACAATCACCATGAAGAAAAATTGAGGCATGTTATTATGTACTTAATAGACAGGATAGAGTGGCCCACATTTTTTGATCAATTATCAAGGATTTCAGCAATCAAGGATGAATTAAAGAAAAATAAAGCTATGTTCAAACCTAATATACAGAAGTGGACATAGAGAAGTGTAGATATCACTGCTATGTGTATATCTGTTATTCATCTAACATATCATCAGATAGAAGGAATTTTTGATTTACTAAATAAGTTGTAGGATTTTGATGATAAAAAAGATTCTTTCTGTAGAAGATTAACTAATTTTCTTTCCAAGTATTTTGTGGAAAAAATTGATTTATTCCCTTGTGCCCTAAAGCCAGTTGATAGAATAAAGGAAAAGGAGGAATGGAAGAGGGAGCTAGATGAAGCCTTTTGTGAGAGAATAAATAAGGTTATAAAGGAAGCGGGCCATCTGTTGTGGGCAATAATAAATGAGGAGTTGGTTAAAGTGCAGATATTTTTTAACTCCATCCAAAAAGAATTGGTTAATATGGAGGCAATTGCAAATTCCCTGATAACTGTACAAAAAGAAGTTCTGAATTTTGATTGGCCAAATGATATTTCTTATAATAAGTGGAAAGATAAATTCATGTCTACAGAGCAGATGTCAGAAGATGACAAGGTAGAAGATCATGCAAGTGTAACTATTACTTTAATAGTCAATGATAAAGATAGAGAAAATCCCCAAGTTAAAGTAAACTTGTAGGTAACTGAAGGAGACACATCACTTTCAAGCCTCATGGTCACTTATTCCGAGGAATCAGATGAATAAAAGAATCAAATTATTTTGTTATGCCAATTCTAGAGGATGTAACAGAAAGGGCCCACAAAAGGAATGTTTGATGTAAAAAATTTTCTGTTACTCACATTTTTGTCATTTTGTGATAAGTGTATGTAAATTTTTTTTATAAAAGACACTTGTCACTTTCTCTTAGCCTGAAGCTTGTTGCATCTCACACTATTTAAGTGAGATTCTAGGGCTAGAGAATGGTCTAAATTCTATTTTTCTAAGTGATACTTAGTCTATTTTTGGTCCATTGTTTTGAGCAAATTGGTAGTTTATTTTCTCTATCAGATCTTGAGAATACATGAATATAGAATGATCTATGTTTCTTTCGTAAGGTCATTCTGAGTTTACTATAAATTGTATACAATTTTCAAGGAAAATGAATACAAATTATGAATTGTCCCTATATCAATTCTTTTTGAAATTTGTCTCCTTTTGATTACTTGGTTATCTTGATGTTGTATGAGTAAAGCCCTTTGCAATTGAATGCAATTCAGTTAGGTTGTATATCTGTTTATCACTACTATTAATTTAATGGATTAAGTAAAAGCTTTGATGAATGTGATAAGATTGTTGTGGTAGTGAAAAGGATTTTGAATGATGAGTTTTGATAAGAATTGCTGATAAAATTTGTTGTAAGGCTACAAATTAGATCTAGAAATTTGTATTAGACTCTGAACCCTAATGGATTAGGCACTGATCAAATTTGATCTAGCTAAAAGAGAAATGTGTCACAAATGGTTGTCAAAATGCAAAATTAAATCAATCTTACTTTTATTTCTTGAAGATTTTCAAAGTTGGCCTATACTTGTTTGCATGGAATGTTTTAGCTTTAGTTAGCCACTATTGTTGAGAACACCTATAGATCTATAGAATAATTTTGGCCATATCTACTATATGGGATGTGTTTATCAAATTCTCAAGAATTATACATGTATTTGAGGATTTGAGATGAGAATAAGAATGAAACTAAAATAATCCTCATATAGTGTTTGCCAGTCTTGAATCATCCTTGGGTATATCCACCCTGGTTTTTCAGAGCCTAAAGATTAGAAAACCACCTGTGGTTTTTTTGAAGTTGGGCCCAAATGCTTTGCACATGCAATTGTTAATAAGAATTGGCTAGTCTTTAGATTGTGTGAGTATTGTCATCTTGGTATTAATCATTTTGTTGCTTAGTAGTTTTAAAACACCAACAAACCTAATGGTCATATATTATACTTTGATTTCTAGTATCATAGATGTTAGATTACTAAGTTGTTCAATTGATTATATCTACATGATGATACCTTTTTGAGATGATAGTATGTTTTGTGATGATATCTAGTCATCCGATATTTAGACATATCCTCTTATTACATTTATATGATTTGATTTCATGCTATGGTTATTTACTTCATTCTTGCTTGTGATGCTTTATGCAAAAATCAATGATGTAAATGGATTATTTCAATACAATTAAATAAATGGTTAAATTAGGTCATTTAATAAATTTATTGCTTCTACTATTCTATTATATGCAATTACACTTGATTGTGTATTTTAGTGTGCAAGATTTATGTCCCTAATAGTGGTGCATGGAGTTAGTGATTCAACTCTTCATATTTAACCAATGTCATCTATGTATGGTTGATGCATCCTATTTAATTGTTTAAATTAAACCTTTTAGTGATTTAATAAATTTGGACTCATTTGCATTATGTAATTAGACCTATGAGCATGTCTATGCATTTAGAGGTTCGTATTATCATGAAAGTTATTAAGGAATTCTTTACTATTGGTTTAAGAGAAATTTTGGGCTTTATCTTATTTAATTCAATTCCTAACAACTTTTTCATAGATGAATTCCAATTACTTGGAAAAGCCCTTTTTTTTGCGTTGATTTAGGGTTTAATTAGGTGACCTAGTTATTTACCCTAATCCATTTTTCACTCAAAAAGTGAATAAGTATCCAAAAAGAAATTTTATTCCTCACTTCTCACTCTTTGAAATAAGAAAATTGAGAGCAAATTTTGAAATCATCTTTTATAGGATTGCATTTATGTTTGATGTAGGAGCTATGGGCATGAGATCATCACAAGATCAATCTCATTGGATCTAGCTTGGGGAGATCTTGGATTGCTGCAATTTTTGGCAACTTTTGTGAGATTTTTATTTCATGTTCAAATTCCTATTTTGCCCTTTTAGATGTCAGGTAGAGCTCTCCTATTTTTTTATTTCAGCTCTATTTTTTCTTCCATTTTTGGTAGCTATTTATTAGGAGGTTGAGAACTAATGTACCCCTCTAGTTTTGATTGCTAGCTCTACCCGGTTGGTCAGGTATGAGCATTTCCCTAATTTTTAGAATCATGGTTTGGGGTTTCACAACATTATGATGGTCATTTTTGCATATGATGTTCAAACCCAACTTTTATTGGATTTATGTGGCTCATTCATCCTTGGGTTGAATGGGGTTTATTGTTGTTGATTTTTGTCAATGTTGAGTTTTTGAGGTTTTCACCTTGATTTACATGCCACCTATTTTTCTTAGGTTTTCTTGGCATGGTGTTGCTCATTGATTTGGATTATCTACAGCATGTCAATTTGACCACTATTGCACTTTTATATTGCATTGGGATGTATGCCACATCCATACTCCTAAGCTTTTATTCAGTTGAGTATTATTTTGCTTGTGTTCTCATCCGGCCCTTGTTTTATGATCTTCATGTTATTGGTAATTGTTAATCCAAATTGCCTCTTGCCAAATAAAAAAATTCAAATAATAATCATTTTTTATGGTCACCTAGGATGTTCATGAAATGATATAACATTAAGTCATTTTCTCTATTTCACATTATGCCTCAAAAATGTTAAGTCATAGTTGTGCGATTCACATGGTTACAGGAATTTGAGCACTAAGGTTAAGGCTGTGAGGGTGTGCTTTGCTTTGATTTCACCCAGTCACAGGGTCATGTTGACATGCTATAGTTTGAATTGTGATGTTATAGAAAATAAATATTCCAATGTCCAAACTATATGCTACATTGTTAGATCATTTAGATCTACAGCTAGTGCATGGTCATCATAGATTGAGAGGCAGCTAAGCTTCAAGTTGTGATCGAGCAATTCCCTTTATTTTGTTTGGTTGCAAAGGTTGAACAATAATGTTAGTTCAAGGTGGTGGGGTAGTAATGACCAATAGATTTTGGTTTTCTAAGAAGGGGTAGTTATTTAGGAAAGGTGGTGGTGAGGATGTGATCATGGATAATTGAATGCAAGGCATGAGGTTTGGATACTAACAGGTTGGCATAATAATGAGGAATGTTTGGGCCATGTATAAAAATTAATGAAAAAATATTAGTTGACCAAAGATCAAGATCAAGTTGGAGGTTAGTAATAGTAGAAGCAGTTCCTTAATCAATCATTTTGATTCTATGCAACCACTTTCATTGATCCCTAGGCCTGATAGGTGGAAGAAATACTCCAACACCATTTGTGAAACTACTCATTCAATTAGAGATTAAATAACTATCATTCCTAAACTCTTAGAGATTTTTTGGTGAAGAAGTGATCTTTCATGCATAGATTTATGCAAAAAATTAGATCTTTCCAATTTTTTGCAGTGTTTTTCTCTAGAAATTTGATTGTAGTGGTTGAGTTTTGTCTTATGAGGGAAGTCACCCAAGTTATACTTGCACTATAAAGGAAAACATTGCACTCTTTCTCAAGGGTGAATGTTCTCTATTTCTTTATTACTACCTTGGCATGGTACTATAAATTCCCTATTGCCTTTGAGTTATATGACTTCTTGCCTTATCTCTTTCAACCATCATTGTATTGTGAAAATTTTCCTGCCTCTCTTCAACATACAATAAATATCTATAATTTGCACTTTCTATATCTTTTTGACCTGTGAATGATAAAAGTGAAGTATCTTCCTTATGTCAATCATATGGTTGTCTAATTTGTGTGTAGTTTATAGATTAAAGCAATGTTGAATCCTTATATCTTTATACTATCATGATAATAACACTATGCATGTATGGGTAGAGACTGATCTAGACACCCTATTTTTGTGCATCACCTCTTTAGAATAGATTAGTTAGTTTCTTTTATGTATTCCTTCTCCTTTTTCTCTTCAAGAATAGTTTAGGTGCATCCTAATAGTAGAGGAACTTGACCTTCTCTAGAGATTCAATGTCATAGTTCAAGTCCCATAACTTGGATTTTGTTTCAATGTTTTACAAGGCTATACTTAGGTAAGAATTTGGGCAAGGGTGCAAGCTTTTGTGACAACAGTTTTTGGCATATCTGATGGGACATCATATTTTTTAAAATATCCCAAAGTTCACCAGTGCCAAGAAATATTCCTTTTCCATGCTTAAGGAATAGTGTTGCCTTCAATATAAAGCCTTAAAGAGGCTCATTGTTCAAAAGTACTTGGTGACTCTAATATTTTAAGTGCAGCCAATTTCCAGACCAAAGTTGTTGTGATTCATGCCCAAGAGACACATAAGGGCATCCTCCAGAGGTAAGTTCTAGTATCAAGAGCTTTCCTTTTCTAACATAAGAAGAAAAGTTTGAGTATAATTGTCACTAGTTAGGAGTGGGAAAATAGCACACACCCTTGCAAGATCCATTTCAACTCCTTTGGGTATTAGATCTCAACCTAGGATACCATCTACTCATATCAATAGAACACTTGTTGATATGGCTAGAGCTCATGCTTTCACCACCTTCAATGGTGGGATCCCCCTCCTATTAGCCCAAAGACATGACATACTAGTATTAACTCCTAAAGGTTTACCTAAGTTTACTAGTGAGACCTCCACATCCCCTATTTAACATATTCAAGAAGTGTCTAATGTCTATAATACTCATGGCATCTCTGAGGACAATGTAGTGGCCAGAATCCTAGCTTCATCCTTGAAAGGAAAGGCCTTACAATGGTATAGAGGTTTGCCTCATAACTCTATTACTAACTGGGATGGCTTAGGGGTAGCCCTATGTAAGCATTTTGAGGACAAAAGTGACCACCCGTCACTTTTAGAGAAATTGACAACTATCAAAAGGGCCCCTCATGAGTGTATTACTGATTTCAATTATAGATTTTATAAAATATGGGATAGGATACCTACTATAGTGAAGCCCTCTCCTAGTAATTCATTCTTGTACTACCTCAAAGCCTTTAATAGTTATATCACTACCACATTGCAATCCATGGGGGGGATACTTTATTGAATGCTTTTGAGGTTTCCATAAGAGCTTAAAACATTTTGATATAGGGAGGGAAGTTAGATCCAAGGCCCCCAATTCCTTTCTTCCCTGACATGCCTAACCATCAAACCACTACAACCCCTATTCATGTCTCCTCTATAAGTCATCCTTTTGTTGTGCTTCCAATAGCCTCTACATCCTTTAGCGGAGTTGATATGATTGAGGCTATGATACAAACATTAATGCAAAATGTAGACAGGATAATGTTGGATTAGGAAAGAAAGATGGAAGAGAACAGTGTAGTAGTGAAAAAAAATGGAAATGAGTTGGTGACTATGAAGAGGCAACAAGCAAAAAATAATAAGCCTTTCCAACTCTAGAGTCAAGTTCTCATTCATGGTAGACCTCCAAACTAGATTCATACCCCCTACAATCAGAATAAACCTATCAACCATTCTCACAATTAGAATAGAACTATCGACCACCCCCAGTCTTTGAACACTAACCTAAACAAGACCATAGTCCCTCAAAACAACCTAGCCCAAGATCAAGATTTCTACCATTCTTGCAACTACTCCTATGGATACTACATGTGCCAGAAGGCAGAATCTCATTTGACTTTAACTATACTAGAGTTAGTGGTTGCGCAACAACACAATGCTACTCAACTTGTTGATAGCTTTTAGTGGGATGATTATTCTTTTATGAACCACCTAGTGGAAGAACATGGTAATGTAAACTAGGATTCCTGTACTTACAATACTAGGAGCAAGAAAAGAGTTATGGAGGATATGGCACCTCGACCTCCTAATCAACTATCCACATCAAGTACAACACCACATATACAAGTGGTCATCTAGAAACATAGTGCTAATCAACCTATTGATTTTTCTCTATAGTAAAGACCTGATGGAAGCATAAATGAGGTAAACAACCCACAAACTATCCTATCTTAGACTTCTACTTCTAGGGCTCCTACTAGAAAATCTAATGCTTCTTTTAGTGTGGTAGAGAAAATGAGAAAGACCAATGTAAAAATTTCCATTTGGGATGTTGTAACTACTATACCATCACAAAGGAAACTACTATACTAGGAGTTCGAAAGCATTGAACTTAGAGATCAGCCACCTCGCACAGAGAATGTTATAAGCTTGGTGCAACCATCAATCCAGGTAGAATTAAGAAAAAGGGCTAGACCTCCTCCATTCTATGTTTCTCTACCACTAATAGAGGGAGTTCTCATGGATGAGAATCAAAATGAAACTAAGGATATTATCCCTACTTTTATTTTTATTTAAAATTGCATTATATTATAACATGTTGTATTGCCATCAGGGCCAAAGAGGGAGATTATTGAAAATTTTGTTCAATTCTATATTGTCTTTGATGTTACACAAAATGTCAAGTCTTTACTAGTTAGTGTCTTTTGAGCTCAATCGAGTGATGAAGATAGTTTCTAGTGTTTATCGAGCATTCTAAAGTAAACCAATTTTAGAGATAGTATATGTCAAGATTCACTTAGGTACCAAGGAATTTTTTTAGGAAGACAATGTCTACCAAGTTCACTCAAGTACCAAAGAGAAGTTGGCATGGAACAATTATTAACCAAGCTTACTTGGTTACTAAAGAAATTTAGTTAAGGATGTAGTGTTAACAAAGTTCACATGGTTAATAAAGGTAGATTGAAGAAAGTCTTTTCTAAGTTAGTGTTGATTGAGATGGGTTGACTAAATAAGGATTTTCTTGAATCAACATATTTAGGTTGATAAATTTATTTGTCAAGTCTAGATGACTTAAGGGATGAATATTGAACATTTGTAAGTGTATTAAAACTAACTTAACAAGGAAAAAGATATAATTATAAGGTCAAGTGTTATGGGATTGAATTACAAAAGCATGGGATTGAAAAGATAAACCAAGGAAGAAAGGATAGAAAAGTATCTTGAGTTGACCAAGCTACAAAGTTTTATCTGATCAAGGAGGATCAAGTATTCAAGCTAGAATAGATATTTAAAATCAGAAATATAGTTGCATTAGCATTCATATCATATCATTGTTACTGTCTAATAATTGTAGCAATGTACCAAAGCTCTTAATAGAGTTATCTTAACAGCTATTTGCCAAATCCTCTAACAAGGTGGCATTTCTAGATTGAAGTGTCTAAAGACCTCTAACAAGGCCACTCCTAATAGGGTGATTAAATCCTTCAATAGGGTCACACCTAATAGTATGTTTTGTAACCTTTAGTAGGGTTAGCTCCTAACGGGGCTCACATTAGAAGAGTGAAAAACATTAACTAATTGCAATTGGTTGTTTTTTCCAAATTGGGTTTCCACATTAAATCCTGATGTCATATGTGTTTATTTTATTTGATTTTTTTTTTACAACTAAGTAAATTATGGTTAATCATATTAAACATCTAAATGTTGGAATTTAAAAGTGGGAATATTTACTTTTGATTGGGGGGTGAATCAAAAGTAACAATATTTTAAGCTATAAAACTTTTTGACTATAATCAATACATGCATCTAACATCTCTAATTAACATGAAATAAAGACATGAATTAAAATAGATAACACAAGATTTGATCACCCAAAAACCCTCCAAAATGAGAAGGTAAAATTGTGGTGGGGATGAAACCCACAACTTATTATCACTAAAGAAATATGTAACTGGTTAAGTTTACAAAGGTTGACCATCATCAATGGTTTGCCTTGTGAAAGGTCTACCCTATTAAAGGCTCTACAACCTGCTAAAAGTGACCTATTTAAAATATTTACAAATATTCACTTGGAATGTCACCCTACTAAAGGATTTAACACCCTGTTAAGTATTTACAATATGGCTATTAAACCAACCTATCATGATAGGATTTTCATTCTCCTAATAAAATGGCTAGAAAGTATAGTAGAATGTGTTGACCTAATGACTTACAATCTTCAATTGCTGATTTTAGATCCTTATTCTATCCAATTTGATATGATCCTTCTTGATCTGATATAACTTTGTTCGCAATGTTGATTCTTTTTTCTAGTCAACTTGATCCTGTAATGATGTTCTTCCTCTAAGTGTTCACACCCCTTTCACTTCCTTCAAAACTTACACTAGCATTCTCTCATGTGTTCCATATAATCCACATGACTGAATTGTGGGATTTTGACCTCCTTATAAAGGTTTTGAGACTTAGGGTAGGTATGAATCTATGATTGAGATTCATCCATTTTTCTAATTGATTTCATGTTCTTTCCCTTTTTATGATTGGTTGCATGTTGATTGTGTAAGGAATGTAATATATTTGATCTTATCTTTTAGATCCTTTAAGATTCATCTTGAGTCATCTCAAAAATGGTTTACATTTGATTTTGTGAGGGCACAAACACTTATGTTGATTCTTTGTTACTCAAGACTTACTAATTGTTGATGCTCGACACATGTAGGAATTTTATCTTGCTCGGCTCCTATAGGAACTATGTCTTGCTCAACACCTATACTTTACTCGACACATATATTGGCTCGACATCAATTGTCACTCGGCACTTGAAACTTGCTTGACACTTGAATAACTTGGCACCTGTTGAATATCTAGCTCTGCACATACTATAGCTTTGCATCTATATTATACTCAGCATGAACTTAGAAATTTCTTAAGTGTGTTGACACTCAATTGTCAAGACCAATCTAAGACCGACAATCTCTCCCTTTGACATGAGTGCCAAAAACACTTAACTAAATATTATGAATCTAATCTCTATGAGTATAATATATATCTTGTTCAACATATGTACAAAATTTCAAAAGCTTGTTCAAAATTTTGTAGAAGACTATATACATCAAAACTTGTAACTCCCCCTGAGTTGATGTGCCATTTCTATATCCAAAATTGCTCATGCTAAATTTGGCTCATGTTTTCTCCATGCTTTTCATTATCATTTTGCCTTATCTATCCTATTTTGTTTGCTCTATTTTTGCTCCCCCTTTCACACATCTTCCCTTGTAGTTTGTGCATCCTTTTGGCTTTATCTCCTTATCTCTCCTTTAGTTTTATCTTCTCAAAACTCAAAATTTTATTATCTCCCCCAATTTATTTTATCTCCCACTTTGGATATCTCCTCCTTTGGGTTTCCTAATTTATTATGTCCCCCTTTTTGACACTTATGTTAGAGGATTCTATGCATTAATGAATACTTAGCTAAAAAGGATTTTTTTACCTCCATTACGATCTTCAAAGCAACATCTCAATTGTCTAATGCAATTTCTAGTGCTTTAAGCTGGATGGTTGTCTCTACTGCAAGGTGTACTAGGCCTTCCAATGTAGAAAGATTGGGATCTTTCTTTAAGACATTCTCATCATAGGCTAGTTCTTTATGCAAAACTTACAGGTGAGGGGTTATAGTAGACTATATTTGTACTAACTTGGCCTTTATGTTAGCCTCATCTTCTATGAGCATAGCTAATTCCCTTTGAGTGTGAAGCATTGTAGCAAAATGCTTCTCACTCTAAGCTAGATTCTTGGGAAGCTGCATGCTTGATATTTTCAAGTTCTTCTCCAAGCTCATTATTTTTTGGCTAGTCTCTTGTGTGAAAATTGATGGATCACATAGTTTGGAATACAATGAGAATATGTTCTCAAGTACTGCTTTTACCTTTTCAACATTTTTTTCTTGCTCCACATGTGACAGTGCTATCTCACTTGATATGTGTTCATTCATCTTCATTTGGAACTTCTTTTCAGACCATTCTAGTAATTTTGCATTAGTGTCTAGGTCTTCATTCTATACTTGGTCCACTGTGTTGGATAATTTCTCTATTATGGGCTTGGTTTCATCAGGTAATTGCAAGTTGAATGCATCTAAAAAGATGTCTTTAATTTCAATAAAATCTTGCCTTTGTTTATACTCATTTCTAAGTATCTATATTTTCTTCTTCTTCTCTACTACCTCTTTCACTTCATTAGTCTAGTCTATGTTCATAGTTTTATAGTCATACCTTGGAATGACTATCTCCTCATCAAGAGTAGGGTCTCCATAGTGAAGTACCATTGCAACCTTGGTAGAGCTTGAGCCTAGAGAAAATATTTGAAGTGGTATGGCATCATTGCTTGACTATTGAGTTGTTCCTATAGGAGTCCTTGTTGTAGGTAAGTTTATCAATGTTTGAATTTCCTCTTGTTCTTTCTCCTTAGGGCTCTGCTTGTCCTTTTTAGTTTGGCCTTGACCAATAATTATGATTTTAGGGGTTGCACCTTGTTCTTGTACTGTAATGATAGAGGTACCCTTCTGCCATGTTTGATTCTTTCCTTGTTGCTTGACAGTTGAAGCCACTATGACTGTGGAATCAACCCTAGATGATGCATCTTGTGCTACTTGCTCTTGTGGTTGTCAACTTGTAACTGTTGGAGTATGTGAAGGTGATTCTTGTGGATTCACCTTCTCCTTTGTAATCTTAGCTATAGCTTTTTGAAGTTCCTCCACACTCACCAAGACTAGATTGGTACATAGTTGTGATTGTAAAGTAGTTTAATGAAGGATCTTTCTAAGATCCTCTACAGTCAATGAATTGATGTTCAAACCAAAAATGTTAGGAACATCCTTTAAAATTAATATTTCTATAAGTGTGGGAGTTACATGTAGAGGACTTGGTGGTGGCAGTTGTGTGTCTTGCACAATCTATTCCTATTGTTGCTCCTCAATAGTTGCCTTTTCACTCTCTTGTGTGTCTTTCTCAACTGTAACTTCTTCTTTGTCCTTTTCTCCTTCTTCTTCCTTATCCTTTTCTCCTTCTTCCTCCTTATCATTTTCCTCTTTCTCATCACTATTTCTTCCCTCAAAGGGATCTTCTTGTCCTTCCTTTACAATTGTGAGGCCATAAATTACTTTCCACATTAAAGTAGACTTCTTCACAACATCCTCAATTTTATTCTGCAATATACTAAAGGCTCTATACTTGGGTGCAAATTTTCTCCCTTGCTTCTTATTAGCCTTTCTTATTTTACCTTTTATGAGTTCAAGCATCACACAAGACAATGTTGACTCTCTTATTTCCTTTTCCATATTGAGGCAATAATGCCATTTATTCTCTATAATGGAATATAACTCCTTAGGCATAGTATTATCTAGTTCAAGTGGAGTATTCTTGAACTTTACCATCATGGTGTATATTTATTCTTCTACCATGTTTTTCTCCTCTCTTGTCAACTTATTGAAATCAATACCTTTAAACCCTGACAAGTTTGCATTGTCCCTAATGTTGTCACATGTATTCTCTAAATCAGATTTTGTGGTATGACTTGTCCCTCTAAACAAGTTGTTATCATCAGACTCGATTCTCTCCTCATCTAACTCAGGAGGTGCCACATACTTTCTTCTTTGTGTCTTCTCTACTAGTCCTCCCTGCTCTCTAGCTTTCTTCTTTTCTTGTTCCTTGGCCACCTTTATTGTAGCTCTTCTATCTACCCTAGTGGTAGGTTTTGTTGGGCTAGGTTTAGCTATTTTCTTGCCTTTAAGTTGAGCAACAAGTTTCTTTTGTGATTTCCTCTTCTTAGGCTCTTCTTTAGGTGCTTCCTCTTCTTCCTCAACACCTTCTTGTTCTTCAGCATCTTCACTCATGCCTTGGGTTAGTGCTAGTGGCTCTTGGCCCTATTCTTCTTCTTCTTCTTCTTCTTCTTCTTCTTTTGCTTCTACTGAGCCTTCACTGAATTTAGACTTGAGCTTCTTCAATAATTTATCCTTTTTCTTTAGTATTGAGGTAGTTTTTAATTCCATAACCACCTTGGATCTGACAACATCATAAGTGTCAAAGTGTTGGGCACTTTTATCTACTTCTTCTACAAGCAATGGTGTAATTACTATAGATGCCTCATCAATATTTATTTCATAACCAAGTGGCCTAAGCCATCTTACCCTTGGTATGGTTGCTTGGATGTAGGTATAACCTATATCAACAAGAAAACAAATATCATTTATATGTTGCTCCACAAGTGAGACTAGAATCCTAAGTCTATTCTCCATTGATTTCTTGCTCAAAATTGGCTCCCATTTGTTCTATGTATTCATTTACCTTGACTACTATAGATCTATTTGTCTTCCAACTTATCTTTCCATAAGAATGGAATTGATTCTATAAATAGAAGAATATACATATAAAAATTGCTCCAAATTTACATTGAGCTCCCTTTGTTCTTCTTATAGCTCCCAAATTCTTCATAATCTATTGTAATTTCAGTTTAGCTAGATCATAAGTATGATCCTTTCTAACAAGTTTGTAACC
This sequence comes from Cupressus sempervirens, assembly GCA_028749045.1. Classification (NCBI taxonomy): domain Eukaryota; kingdom Viridiplantae; phylum Streptophyta; class Pinopsida; order Cupressales; family Cupressaceae; genus Cupressus; species Cupressus sempervirens. The sequence continues at coordinate 359,179,112 of CM053784.1, forward strand.
AACATCCACTGCAATACAAGGAACACTGTTGAGTTTGCTAGATTGGTAGAATTAATGGTAAATGACTCTAACAAAAAAATCAACAAGAGGATCCTTAATGGTATGAATAGTCATGCCTCTCTTGTTCTACTTAGCTCTAGTATTCTTCTCAATTGTTTCTTTTGAATCACTCCTCAGTGTTTTGGGCCCTTCTAGGGTTGGATATGTAGTCACTCTATGAATAATTCTTTTTGAGATTTTGAATTGATCCATCTTCCAACAAAAAACTACCATCATGTATCCTACTTAACACAATTCTTGTCCATTCAATTTTAAACACTGTGGGAAAATATGGAGCATAGGTAAAGCCCTTCTTTTCAATGATTTGGAATTCTTCTTTCAAGACCCCATTCTTGCACAATTTATCATATGCCTCCCTAATTTCCATGTCTCCAATAGCACTAATCTTATAGTTATAGCATCTCCTAACATCTTGAACCATTACAACCTTAGGAGGAATTATGGATAAAGCTTCGACAAGGTCATTCTTATATACAACTTCAAGGATAGGTCTAAAATTGGGTTGCTTAACTTCATTACTTACTAATTGGACTTCAAATGACTCTTTATCCTGAGGTTTTCAAAAGCTAGAGGCCATTTCTTCAAACTAGGGTTTCAACACAAAGAAATTTTTTAACTACATAGCTTGGCACAAGTATAAATACCTTGAATCATCAAAACTGTGTTGAATCTATGTTGAAATATGCTCAAATGCTTGATTCTCTTCTTCAAAATCCTTTTGCGCTCTTCTTGTTCTTTCTCTTTGTTTGTTATGGTGAAAAATGATTCAAAATATGATCGTATATCCTTGTTTCATACCATTTAATGTTTGGTGCATTTGCAGCTATCCACTTGGCTCCTTAAGCATTTCTACTTTACTTGGCTTCCATTGTCTTTCCAATTACTCTACATACACTAGAGTTTCCCTTACTTGACTTGAATACAAATTTCCCTTCACTAGACATCCACTGCTAACTCAGCTTTGACTAATCACTCAACTTCTACTAACTTTGGTAGATGACTCGACATATACTAGGATTTTACTCGACATCTCTAGGCAACTTGGCAACACTTGTGAAAACTTGAAGTTTTAACTTTGCATCTCTATTCATGTTGATTTATCCCTTTCAGTGCTTATTTGTCTTGGAACTGATGTGTGGTAAAGCTTTGTATATTAGTTCCACATACCTTCTTTTTCTTAGTTTGATGAAGTGTGACCACTTAACCTTTTAGGTGAAGTGATCCCTCCATTGGATGTGCTACCTCCTTCTTTCTTTTTCCATATTTTATTCATCTCTCCTCTAATGTGTTCAACATCTACCTTCCATTTTCCTTTGTTGAACTCTAAGTTGGGTTCCTTTGATCTTGTTGGGCAATACTTAGTGATTTGTCTAGTCTTCAAAAAACTAAAGCATGTGGTTTCTCTCAACCATCTATTGTAGCTTCCACTGAAATGTGTTCTTATGCAATTTTTAGTGATATGTCCATACTCTTGATAGTATTGACAACTTTTCCTGGTGTTGTAGTCCCAATTGTAGTGATGTCCATGACTTTTGGTCTTTACTAGTTGGTTAAGTGTCCACATAGGCTTTGATCTACACTCAAAATTTCTATGTCCATACTTTTTGCAATTGTAGTAGTGACCTTCAAATCTTGGTGTTCTGATGGTTCTAGTCCTATAGTCATGTGCCTGATGTCCTTGCTTGTTGCACTTGTGACAATGACCCATATTCTTAGGTTTTTCATGTTTATTGGAATTCCTACTCCTACACACATTAAAGGTATGTCCCTTTTTACCACAACAATGATGAGTGGTTTTGTATTCTTACCTTTGTTAGTTCTTTCTTCTGTAGTCTTGGATGACTCTCCTTTTTTAGTGTTGGCATATCCTAATCCTGAAGTGTCATTGTTAGATCTTGGTGATTTCAGAAGCTATTCAAAGTACTTGATGGTTTCATTAGGTTTATTGAAGCTTTCTACAATTTACTTCTCTCTTCTCAAGTCATTTTGTATTTGTTCATTTTGTATCATCAGTGTGGAGATCTCAATGTCCTTGACATTTAGTTCATGATGGGCATTCATCATCTGGCTTAGAGTGTCTAGCTAAATGTTGGAAATTCTTGCAAGATTAGTAGAATTTTCTTCCAATATGTTGGAAAGGTTTCTCTTGTCATCTTCTATCATAGCCTTATCTTCAATAGCTCTTTTCTTCCATTCAGTTACTTCACAAAGCATCATGGTTTGTGATTCTTATTCAATCTTGAGAGTTCTAATCTCTTCTACTTGAGCTCTATTCTTCTACATTAGGTCTACTATTGTTGAATCAAACTCCTTGGAATCTCCATTTGAAAATAGTTTTGAGGTGTCAATCTCCTTGTACTGTGTATCATTCTCAGCTATGGCAATCTCTCTTCTTCTTTTTAGGGATTTCCTCAATTCTCCCTTAGCTTCTTCTAGAGAATGTAAAATAAGATGTCTCTCAACCTATTGATTTTCTATGATCTTTCCAAGTTTGTAGACTTCCATTTCTAGATCTTTTTCTCCAAGTTTTAAGGCTTCTCCTTATGATAACTAGACTCTGATACCAATTATTGGAATTTACAAGTGAGAAGATTTACTTGTGAGGGGGGGGCGAGGGGGTGGGTGTGAATTAGAAGTAACAATATTTTAAGCTATAAAACTTTTTGACTGTAATCAATACATGCATCTAACATCTATAATTAACATGAGAGTAAAGACATACATGAAAATAGATAAAAAAAGATTTGATCACTTAGAAACCCTCCAAAATAAGAAGGTAAAACTAGGGTGGGTATGACACCCACAACTTATCACTGGAGCAATATGTAACTATTTAAGTTTACAAAGTTTGACCATTATCAATGGTCTGCCCTATGAAAGGCCTACCTTGTTAAAGGCTCTACACCCTATTAAAAGTGACCTATTTAAAAGATTTACAAAAATTCACTTGGAATGTCACCCTGCTAAAGGATTTAGCACCCTATTAAGGATTTATGATATGGCTATCAAACCAACCTATCATCATAGGATTTTCATTCTCCTAATACAATGGTTGATGAATTATAATCTTCAATTGCTGATTTTATATTCTTGTTTTGTCCAATCTAATATGATCCTTCTTGATCTGATATAACTCTATTCGTAGTGTTGATACTTTGTTTTGATCAACTTGATTTTGCAATGATGTTCTTCCTCTAAGTCTTCACACCCCTTTCACTTCCTTCAAAACTTTGCTAGCATTCTCTCATGCATTCCATATAATCCACATGAATGAATTATGGGGTTTTGACCTCCTCAAAATGGATTTGAGACTTAGAGTTAGCTATGAATCTACAATTGAGATTCATCCATTTTTCCTACTCAATACTTTCTATTTTTCTAATTGGTTGCATGTTCTTTCCCTTTTTCTAATTGATTGCATATTGATTGCATAGGGAATGTAATAGATTCGATCTTATCTTTTAGATCCTTCAAGATTCATCTTGAGTCGGCTCAAAAATGGTCTACATCTAAGTTTGTGAAGTCACAAACACTTTGATGCAGGAGCATCCAGAGGTATAAGGGCAATCCTGTGTCACCCAAGAAAAATGTACTTAGACTTAGTATCTGTTTCATGTGTTTTCATTTTTGGACACCCATTTGGTTCAAATATTCCAACTCTCATAGTTCAACTATCAGTGTGCTAGAAAATCTCGAAAAAATAGGAGCGTGCAATTCGGCCATCATTTTGGTGACCTAGAAGGTGTGAATTGGCCAAATGAATGTAATTGTGATTTAGAGCATTCCAGAAAAAGAATCAGGTCAAAAGGCCCCACGGTTTGAAAGTTATTGCAGTTTTTTGAGTTTTGGAGACCTCCTAAGAATGCTTCAAAGTCAGGTTAGGGGCATTAAATGACCTCAAAAAGGGCCCAAAAATGGGGGATGAGCAAAGCTTGTCCATAGGTCTATAGAGCGCTTTGAGAGCTTTCCAAAAATATAAACAGTTCGTCAATCGGAGCTACGGTTCAAAAGTTATGCCTCCCGAAAGTTCGGTTACCATTTCTGGAATCTTCTAGATTTGCAACGACTTCCAATGCAGCTTCTAGAACCTTCTATTTGGTTGGTGGATACCTACTAGAACTTTTTGGAATGTACTTCTAGTCCTTAACCCTCCGAGGTCTATTTAAGGAGATTTCTGGCATTATAAAAGGCAGTTTGGAGTGGAGTTTGAGAGGAGGTACTGAAAGGAGAAATTATCTCTAGATTTATGCTATTGTAGGCCCTTAGGGCATATCTTGAAGTTTATTTTCTTTGTACTATTTGTACTAGCTTATTTTCTCAATTAATACAATTTCCCTTTTCTGTTGTGTCCATTCTATTCTTGGGTTGTGTCCCCATCAAGTGGTATCAGAGCTAGTTTTCCTGAGTGTGTAGATAGAGCACCGACTATGAGGCAGTTTGCACTAGGACTATGTGGTTGTGGGATCGAGTTAGAAGATGCCTCCATAAAGAGAGCATGGTGGAAGGGCCAAAGCTATTAATCCTGAGGATGTTAGAGCCCTCCAAAGGCAGGTACAGGCATTGCAAGAGGAGCTCTGTAGAGGAGCAAATGTTGCCACTGGTGACAACAGTGAGGATGACAATGAAGAAGAAGTTACGGGACCAGAACGGGAATTTGATAGGGAAGTTTTGAATCATGCAGAGGAAAGGCTTTTTAGGGCCATTACTAAGTTTGGGAAAAGACCCACAATCGAAGTGGGTGTATTTTCAGAAAATCTGAAACCAGATGAGTTGATCGATTGGATCAATGAACTGGAAGAATACTTTAAGTATGAGGATATCAGGGACCTAGATAGGGTTAAGTTTGCAAAGGCTAAACTAAAAGGCCATGCCAAAATTTGGTGGCAAGAGGTCCAATTGGAAAGAAATAGAAGAGGAAAGGAGAAGATCACAAGATGGGATCGCATGGTGGACAAATTGAAAAAGAAGTTCATTCCTGTGGACTATGAGCTTGATTTGTTTAAGAAGATGCATGGGTTAAAGCAAGCAGGAAGATCAGTCCAAGAATATACAGAGGAATTTTAATGACTCTTGATTAGAGCAGGACATGCAGAAGCAAATAAGGAGAAGGTTGCTCCTTATATCAATGGGTTGCGACCTAGCATCCATGAGGAATTAAGTCTGGTAAGAATGACCAGTGTTGAAGAGGCATACCAATTTTCCCTATGAGTTGAAGAGAAGCTGAATAAAAGGTTTGAAGGAAGACAAAGAGGGCATGGTCAAGGAGGAAGGGGAAGTGGTAGGTCATCTGGAGGCCACAATGAAACCCAGAAGAAAAATGAAGATGTGGGTACTAGCAGGAACCAGAGGAATGAGGGTTTCAACTACTCCCTTGACCAAGACTTTGGAAATCAGAGAGGAAGAGGTAGAGGACACGAAAAAGGAAGAGGAGGCTTCCGTGGTACCTAATTCCATTGCAATGAAGAAGGTCATCGTGCCTTTGAATGCCCTCAATGACAAGGAAGGATAGATAGGAGAGTTGAGGGCCAAGCTAGGGTTGCTCATGTGGATGAAGATGCACAATCATCACATTCAGAGGATGGAGAAAGAGGAGAGACCTTGGTAAATGAAAGAGTCCTACTAAGTGGTGAGATTGAACTAGGACAATGGAGGAGTTTGTTCCGTACTAAATGCAAGTGTGAGGATAAATGTTGTGACGTGATCATTGATGGTGGTAGCACTGATAACTTGGTATCAGAAGAGATGGTCTCTAAGCTGAAGCTCAAGAGGGAGAAACATCCCCAGCCCTATCAGATTTCTTGGGTAAAAGATGATCATAAGGTCCTGGTAAGTGAACAATGTTTAGTGAAATTCAAAATTAGGAGTTACCATGATGAAGTTCTCTGTGATGTTATTTCAATGGATGTTTGCCATCTATTATTGGGTAGACCATGTCAGTTTGATAGACATACAGTGCATGATGGACATGCAAACACATACTCTCTGACAAAGGATGGAGTTCACCACAAATTGAAGCCCATGAAAAAGGAAGGTGAAAAGGTATGTAGCAGTGCTAGGATTTGTCTTGTTGATGAAAGGAATTTTTTAGATGGCATGAAACATCAGCATATGTGTTATGCTTTGATTCCTAGGAAAGATAAAGAAGGTAGTAGTGAAATGCCACTTGAAGTTTCAAATTTACTAGGGGAGTTTGGAGATATTATCTCTGATAATGTTCCAGATGGATTGCCACCAGTAAGGCAAATCAATCATAAGATAGATCTGATTCTAGGAGCTGGTTTGTCTAACAAGGCTGCTCACAAGATGACTCCTGCTAAAACAGAGGAGCTAAATAGATAGGTTCAGGAGCTGTTGAGGAAGGGCTTGATTTGAGAGAGCCTAAGTCCATGTGCAGTACCTGTAGTACTCGCACCAAAGAAGGATGGAGAGTGGAGGATGTGTACAGATTCTTGAGCTATAAATAGGATAACCATCAAGTAACAGTTTCCTTTGCCAAGGATGGATGATATTATGGACTGCTTGAGTGGAGCTCAGTACTTCACAAAGATGGATCTGAAGAGTGGTTATCACCAGTTATGGATTTGAGAAGGAGATGAGTGGAAAACAGCCTTCAAGACCAAGGAGGGTGTTTATGAGTGGTTAGTCATGCCCTTTGGATTGACGAACGCCCCAAGCACCTTCATGCGGCTCATGAATGAGGTACTTAAGAAGTTCCTGGGAAAAATTTGTATTGTTTATTTGGATCATATTTTAATTTTCAGCAAGACTTTGGAAGAACATTTACTACATATTTGTAGTTTCCTAGAAAGGCTAAGGGAAGAGAAACTGTTAATTAATCTGAAGAAGTGTAACTTTGCAAAAAGGGAGTTAGTCTATTTGGGGTTTGTTATATCACCTGAAGGTCTCAAAATGGATCCGAAGAAGGTAAAAGCCATCTTGGAATGGCCTACTCCAAGGTCTGCTACTGAGGTAAGATCATTTCATGGTCTGGTTAGTTTTTATAGGAAGTTTATTAAGAATTTCAGTGGCATATGTGCACCCCTAACTGATACAATAAGAGGGGATAGAAAGAGTTCAAATGGACTGCAGTAGCTGCGAGAAGTTTTGAATTGTTGAAGAAGGTAACAGCACAACCTGTGTTGGCACTTCTAGATTTTAGAAAAGTGTTCCAGGTGGATTGTGATGCTAGTGACAGTGCTATTGGGTCTGTATTAAGCCAAGAAGGTAAGCCTATTGCATATTTTAGTGAAAAATTGAATGATGCAAAGAAGAAGTATTCTATTTATGATCAAGAGTTGTATGCAATAGTTCAGGCCTTAAAGAAATGGAGGCATTATTTATTGCCAAAGGAATTTGTTTTGTATACTGATCATCAGGCATTACAGTACCTAAATAGCCAAGGTAAATTGAATCAGAGGCATATGAAGTGGGTAGAGTTCTTGCAGAGTTATACATTTGTGTTGAAGCATAGAAGTGGAAAATCTAACAGGGTTGCAGATGCACTAAGTAGGAGACAGTTGTTGCTTACAGTAATGCAGGTTGAAGTAGTTGGGTTTGATGAACTCAAGAATTTGTACCCCGAGGGTATTGATTTTGTTGAAGCATGGAAAGCTTTAAAAGAGTCTATTGCTATAGATAGAACCAAGTGGTTAGACTATTTGATTCAGGATGGCATGTTGTTCAAAGGTAGTCAATTGTGCATTCCAAGGAGTTCCATGAGGGAAAATTTGATTAAGGAGAAACACAGTTGAGGGAGGGCAAAACATTTTGGTCGAGATAAGACCATTGCCATTCTTAGAGAACATTATTTTTTGCCTCAAATTTCACAGGATGTGAAGAAGTTTGTACAAAGTTTCCAGGTTTGTCAAGTTGCCAAGGGGTTTAGTCACAATACTGGCCTATATCAGCCATTGTCTGTTCCATCAAGGCCATGGGAGGACATAAGTATGGATTTTGTTCTTGGATTTCCAAGGACACAAAGGGGTAATGACTCAGTATTCGTGGTGGTTGATAGGTTCTCCAAAATGGCACATTTCATTCCATGCCACAAAACTCATGATGTTGTCCATATTGCAGACTTGTTTTTCAAAGAGGTGGTAAGACTACATTGTCTTCCAAGGAGCATAGTTTCTAATAGAGATACTAAATTTGTGGGGTATTTCTGGAGTACATTATGGAAAAATTTGAGAACAGAATTGAAATTCAGTTCCATGCATCACCCACAAACTGACAGCCAAATAGAAGTGGTAAACAGAAGTCTGGGCAATTTGCTGAGATGTTTAGTTGGGGATAAGCCCAAGGGATGGGATTTCATTCTACCACAGGCAGAGTTTGCTTATAATAACTCTATAAATAGGAGTACTAGAAAATCACCATTCCAAATTGTATACGGGAATAGCCCAAGGACTACACCAAAGCTGAGGAAGATAGAACACGGGGAGAGGACGAGTGTTGAAGCTAAGGAATTTGCTGAACATATCAAGCGTCTACATGAGGAGGTTTAGGCACACATAACCAAGATGAATCAAGAGTATAAAGCTAGGGCTGATCAAAGGAGAAGACATAAGGAATTCCAAGTAGGAGATTTAGTCATGGTGCACTTACGAAAAGAAAGATTTCCAGTTGGTACTTACAAAAAGCTAAAAATGAAGAAATTTGGCCCCTGCAAAATTTTGAAGAAACATGACTCAGGAAATGCATATGAAGTAGAGCTGCTAGATGGTATTCAAATTTCTCCCATTTTCAACATTGCAGATTTAACAGAGTATCATGATGATGGTGCAGATGAGGAGCCAGTGTTAGAGCCATGTCCAATTCTTGCTTCTAAGAAGGAGGAGATAGAAGACATTCTAGATCATTGTGTGGGTAAGAGTACTAGAAACAAGTAGTATGAAGAATATTTGGTCAAATGGAAAGGACGGCCGATCAAGGACTCAACTTGGATTTTAGCAGCTGAGGTTTTCCATTTGGGATTTCCTCTACCATCCATAAAGTGATAGGGTCACTTTTCAATCTACCCTGGGTGTCTGATGCAGGAGCATCTAGAGGTATAAGGGCAATCCTGTGTCACCCAAAAAAAATGTACTTAGACTTAGTTTCTATTTCATGTGTTTTCATTTTTGGACACCCATTTGGGTCAAATAAAGGTTCTAACTCTCACAGTTGAACTATCAGTGTGCTAGAAAATCCCAAAAAAAATAGAAGCATGCAATTCGGCCATCATTTTGGTGACCTAGAAGGTGTGAATTGGCCAAATGAATGTAATTGTGATTTAGAGCATTCCAGAAAAAGAACCAGGTCAAAAGGCCCCATGGTTTGAAAGTTATTGCAATTTTTCAGGTTTTGGAGACTTCCTAAGAATGCTTCAAAGTCAGGTTAGGGGCATTAAATGACCTTTAAAAGGGCCAAAAGGCTATAGAGCACTTTGAGAGCTTTCCAAAAATGTAAACGATTCTTCAATCGGAGCTACGGTTCAAAAGTTATGCTCCCAGAAGTTCGGTTACGATTTTTGGAATCTTCTAGATTTGCAATGACTTCCAATGCAGCTTCTAGAACCTTCTATTTGGTCGATGGATGCCTACTAGCACTTTCTAGAATGTACTTCTAGTCCTTAACCCTCTGGGGTCTATTTAAGGAGATTTCTAGCATTTTAAAAGGTAGTTCGGAGTGGAGTTTGAGAGGAGGTACTGAAAGGAGAAATTATCTCCAGATTTATGCTATTGTAAGCCCTTAGGGCATGTCTTGAAGTTTATTTTCTCTGTACTATTTGTACTAGCTTATTTTTTCAGTTAATACAATTTCCCTTTTCTGTTGTGTCCATTTTGTTCTTGGGTTGTGTCCCCATCACACTTATGTTGATTCTATGTTACTTAGCACTTACTAATTGCTAATGCTCGACAAACATAGGAATTCTATGGTATATGATTTCTGGGAAATATTGTGTAAGAGATTTTTCATCAACGTTTCAGATCATACTACATGATCCATCATCAAGATGCCAAAGAGTATGATGGATCATGTAGTATGATCCAAAATGTTGATGAAAAAATTCTTTCACAATCTTTCCTAGAAATCATATACCATATTCATGGATTGTGGAAATCTGATAGCTTTGATAGGAATTCTATCTTTCTTGGCTCCTATAGTAACTCTATCTTGCTTGGCACATATACTGGCTTGACATCAATTGTCACTCGACACTTGAAACTTTCTTGGAACTTGAATAACTCGGCACCTATTGAATTTCTAGCTCGACATATATTGTAGCTTGGCATCTATATTATACTCAGCATCAACTTAAAATTTTTGAAGTGTGTTGACACTCAATTGTCAAAACCAATCTGAGACCAACACTAAAGAAGTAAATATTTTAGTTCTTATCGAGTTATAGTAATTCTTAATGTTTGTTGAGTTATTCAGTGGTAACCAAGTTACAACAATATTTTAGTTTCAGCAGAGTTTGGTTTTCATTTATATTAACATCTAAGGGATTTGGGATTTATTTTTGTGGTAACTAATTCACCCCTCCTCTCTTATTTACTCATCTTATAGTTCCAACAAATAAATCCTTAGATAATGGGTTGGTGAATATTTCTGCAAGTTGTTCTTTTGTATTCACATATTCCAACCTCACTTCCTTGTCTTGCACCAATTCTCTCAAGAAATAATATTTTATTGCAATATGCTTGGTTTGGTTATGCATCACTTGATTCTTGGATATGTTGATTGCATTGGTGTTATCATAGAAGATAAAAACTAGTTTATTTATCTCCTCCTTTATACCTAACAATAGTTTCTTCAACAACACAATGTTGGAACAATTGACTATTGCAACAACATATTCTACTTCTGCTATAGACTGCGAGATACAGTTCTACTTCTTGGTTTTCCAAGATACCAAACTATTTCCAAGAAAAAGTGCCCCTCTACTACTATTCTTCCTATCATCAACACTTCCTACCTAATCTACATGAATTAATGCCTTCAAATCAAAGTTTCATCCTTTCTTATACCACAAACCATACTCTTCAGTACCTTTCAAATACCTCATGATTCTTTTTATTTCCATCATATAATTTTATTTAGGATTAGCAAAGAATATAGCCACCATATGAACTTCTAATACTATGTAAGGTCTTGTGTGTACCACATACTAAAGTTTTCCAATCATTGATCTATATGTAATCTAGTATATCTCTTGGAATCATCATATTTGGAAAGCGTATTTCCAATAGATGTAGGTGTTCCAACTAGTCTAGAATCTTCCATTCAAAATTTCTTCAGTATCTCCTTGATATATTTTGATTGTGTAATATAGATACCATCGTTCATCTATTGAATTTCTAAGAAAACAAATAATTTAATCTCTCCAAACATTGACATTTCAAATTCCTTACTCATTTCATCAAAAAAATATTTTTGTAAATCATCATTTCTAGTTAATAATGTATCATCCACAAATATTCCTGCTAATATGATCTTCTTATCGAGTCCCTCTTTTTTGTATAGGCTATTGTTATCATTAGTTCTTTGTAAACCATTTCTTATGAGATAGTTATATAGCATTTCATACCATGCTCTAGGGGCTTGTTTGAGACCATAAATGGCTTTGTGTAATTTACAAACCATGTCCTTTTTGCTAGAATCAATGAAACCTTCTGGCTACTAAAATTCCATTCAAGAATGTCGATTTCACATCCATCTAATATATTTTGAATCCTTTGTATGTTACATATGCAAGGACTATTCTAACACCTTCAAGTCTAGCAACAAGAGAAATTTTTTCTCCATAGTCAATACTATCCTCTTGAGCATAACCCTTGCAAATTAATCTTTCCTTATTTCTTGAAAATTCTCCATTCTCATTAAGCTTATTTATAAATACCAATTTTGTGCCAATTACATTCTTTTCCTTCGATCTAGGAACAAGAGTCCAAGTTTTATTCCTTTCTATCTAATCCATCTCTTCATTCATTACTTCTATCTAGCTTTCATTATTTAATGCATCTTTGACAAATCTAGGTTCAAATTCAGTAAGAAAACATGTACCTTTTAATTTATTCCTTGTCATTGTACCAACTAACTGATCTGCAATGATTTTCTCAAGTATATGATACCTTCTAACATATCCAGCAAGTCTAACCTAGTTCTTTCTGAATTCACTAGGATCACCATGATCTTCTAAATCATGCTCAAGTCCCAATGACTATGACTTGGGTCCATTAGACTATGACTTAGTTTGCACTAGTTGAAACTCAAGTTCTTTTGATAACTTAGGTTAAACTAATCAGGTGGTGAAGGCTGTTGATTCCCAATTGCATTAGGTAAAGTACCAAGTTCATAGTAAACAAAGTTTTTTGTATTTTTTAGGTTCCTTACTAATTTTTTCTTCACTCTTTTCTACAAAACATTTGCACTTTCTATAGCTTTATGAGTAGATAGATTCAGACATTTATATGCTTTGTTCTTATTGGAGTATCCCAGAAATATGCCTTCATCACTTTTCCCATCAAATTTTACTTTTCTTGACTCCTTTAAAATATAGTATTTTCTTCCAAATGCTTTGAAATACCAAATATTAGGTTCATAGCCATACCATAATTCATAAGGTGTTTTTTTCTCCAAATCTATCTTTAACTAAACTCGGTTCAAGGTATGAACTACAGTGTTGATTGTTTCCTTCTAGTATTTGATAGCAACATTATTCTCTATCATTAGAGTCTTTGAACAATCCATGATTGATCTATTCCTTCTTTTAGATATGCCATTTTGCTAAGGTGTACCAAGTGGAGACACTTTCCTTTTGATTCCTCTCTCATTGCAAAATTCATTGAATTCATTAAAAATGAATTCTCCTCCTCTGTCTAATCTTAAACATTTTAGTTTCATTCTCTACTCTAGCCAGATACCACTTGAACTTTTGAAAAGCTTCTAATTTATCTTTCAAGTACATTATTTTCATCATTCTAGAATAATCATCAATAAATAAAATAAAGTATTTATCTCCATAGTAGCTTTTTGGGTCAATAGGTCCACAAAGGTCTATATGAACCAACTATAGCACTTCTTTAGAATGATATTATTTTCTTTTAAAACTTGTCTTTCCCATCTTACCAATTTGGAAATTCTTGTACATGCCTTTGTTATGTTTCTTGATGCTTGGAATGCTTCTCACTCTTCTATTTTTGCTTATGTTGACCAAGTTATCAAAATTCACATGACATAACCTCTTATGTCATAACTAGATTTCTTCTACTTAAGCAATAAAACATGAAATTTCATTTACATCTAGGTAAAATAGATTATCTTTAGTTTCCTTGCCAGTCCCAACCAAATTTCCTTTCCCTTCCAATAGATTGTCCTTTTCATTCATGAATAATACCTTGAATCCAATGTTATTCAATTGAGCCACACTAAGTAGATTACTCATTGGCCCTTCAACCCAATAAGAATTATCACATCTTAGATCATTGGTTAGTGCAGTACAACCTTTTCCTTTCACATAACATGGTTCATCATTGCCAAATCTAACATGTCCACCATTATAGTGTACCAAATTCTCAAATTTAGATTTATCACCAGTCATATGGTAAGAACACCCACTATCAATAATTCATGTGTCATTCTTACTAACATGTGATATGAGGGCCATCTTATCATTCCCGTCATTTGATTCATCCTTAATAGTAATGTAGACCATTTCATCTTCTTCACTACTATCAGAATCTTTAGCAATGTAACAAGATTTCTTATCTTTGTCCTTGTAATCCTTGTAACTTTTGAAATCCTTCTTGCCATTGTACTTTTCATGTTTCTTTTCTTCATTTTCCTTCTCTATTTGGACACCTTGTAGCAATGTGACCAACTTCTTCATAAGAAAAGCAGATCAAATGAATTTTTCCTTTGTACTTTCCTTTTCCCTTGGGAAATCTTCTTGCAAGTAATGCTTCAATGAATTTAAGATCTTCATCAAAACTATCTTCCTCTTCACTATTAGATTTCTTGCTTCTAGACTTTACAACTTTCTTCTTGAGTGATAGCTTGGTTTGGAATGCAAATTGCAAAATTAAGATTATTTGAGTAGGGAACATAATTATCAAAATTATCTAACTCAAATTTAGTCAAACTTCCCACTAGTGCATCCAAGTTTATATCATTCTTAGGATTATAGCTTATTTCTTGAATAATGAAAAATCTAATTACATAGATAGGAAGAAGTGTTCTGAGAACCTTTCTTACCATTGTCTCATCTTCTATCTTTCCTCTTGAGCCTCTGATTGCACACACACTAGCTTTGATTCTTTCATTGTATTTTGAATATTTTCGTCTTCTCTCATCTTTATTTGATCAAATTGGGCTCTAAGAATTTCTTCCTTAGCTTTCCTCCATAGATGGCTTCATCTTGATCCACATCTCATACTTAGTACTATAGTCTTTGACTTCATCAAATTCAACATAGTGGAGAGTTGAAGCAATATCAATCATCATAATGTTATGATTCTTCTTTTTTGTAATCTCTTCTATAGTCATAGTTCTAGTAGGTGCCACATACTTGATTTATATGTACTTTAGGCCTAAATCTCTAATGGTTTCCAAATACAATCAATTGAGTTCCTTCCATGCCTTGAATTTATCTCTATTTAGCTTAGGGATCTCCCTTCTGTAAGAAATCTTGATCTTTTAGCTTAGGTCCTTGAAACCTTCTTTGCAAGCACCAAAATCTCTGATACCAATTATTGGAAATGTAAGAGGATTGATTGAGAGGGGAGAGGTGAATTTTTAAGCACAAAAACAAATCCTATATCCCTTAAGATGTCAATATAATTGAAAACCAAACTCTACTTAAATGGAAATGCTATTGTAACTCAATTAGCACAGGAACACTCGAGTAACACTAAGAATTATTGTCACTCAGTAATCACTGAATTAAATACTTCTTCAGATGTTTAAGGTGATTAACCTTAATTAACTTAGTTTCAAAAATATAAAGCAAATAACAAGAACACATGTGACACCATGATTTAGCATGGAAACCCAATTTGGGAAAAACCACCAAATGCAACTAGTTACTATTTTTCACTCTTATGAAGTGAGCCCTATTAGGAGCCAACCTTGTTAAAGGTTAAAAAACACACTATTAGGTGTAAGCCAATTAAAGTATTTAAATCACCCTATTAGGAGTGGCCTTCTTAGAGGTCTTTAGACACTTCCATCCAAAAATGCCACCTTGTTAGAGGATTTGGAAAAAGTTGTTAAGCTAACTCTCACTAGTACATTTGGGCCCACTTTTTTACCTTTATTGGTTGAAATTTTGACCCAAATTTTGACCAACGTTCGACCAAACTTGACTAGCCCATTGGTTGAAAATTTTTTGGTTGAAATTTTGACCAGTCTCTAGTTGGTCAAAATTTTGATCAATCTGTTGTTCAAAAATCATCTAGAGCCATGGCTCAAGATAAACCAAGAAGTGGTCAAAATTTTGACCAATGAAGGTAAAAATTTTGACCAAATAAAGTGAAAACTTTTGACTAATAAAGGTAGAACTTTTGACTAATTGGTGTGGAAAGTTTCGACCAATTGAACTGGAAAATTTCAACCAATAAAGCTAGAACTTTCAACCAATTAATGTGGAAATTTTTGACCAATAAATGTAGAAATTTTGACCAATTGAACTAGAAACTTTTGACTGATAAAGGTAGAAATTTTGACCAAGGCTGAGAAAATTTGACCAATGAAGGTAGAAAATTTTGACCATTGAAGGTAGAAAACATCCAACTATTGGTAGAAATTTCAACCAATGAAGGTAGAAATTTCAACCAACACTTAGATGTAAATTTTTTTTAGCCATTCTATAAAAAAGTTCACATGCATTGCGTATTATATGACATTTTGCATGCATATTGCACTCTCTCATCTGGCTGATGATGGATTACAGAGAGTGATCTGAAATGATGATGCTAAAAAATGCACACAATCAAATCCAAAACAAACCTACATTACAAATGGATTATGGGAATCTGATATTGTTAATTGTGCATGCATGTCCACCAAGACAATTAGAACTTAAACATATTGATTGTGTGCATTTTTTAGCATCATCATTTTAGATCACTCTTCGTAATCCATCATCAGCCAAATGAGAGAGTGCAAGATGCATGCAAAATGTCATATCATATACAAGGAATGTGAAATATTTTATAGAATGCTTGAAATACTCCCTAAAAAATCTATGTTGACATAAAAAAAAATTATTTATTTTTGAGAATAAAAATCCTTGCAACTATATTGAAATATGAATTTACAACTTTCATAATACAAAAGATGATATGCAACAAAAATAGATATATTACAAATTGATGCTGAAAAACTTAAACCATAAGAATTGTTCTCTAGCACCTGAAGGATACAATGTTGATCCAGCTTTAGAAAGATTGTCTAAAGGAAATGATATGCTCAAGCTGAAGAAGCTTTGAGATTTATTACTATAGTCAGGAATCCCATTCCTGAGTGTAGTAATGAATCTCAAAGCTCCTTCAATCTCATCTATGAAGCATATTAAAAGCTAACAGAGCATCTTCACTAGATAATATCCCTTGTGAGCTCAACTGAAAGAGAATTTATGATTGAAGAATGCTGAAGATAGTCACGATGTGCCTATTAGCCAAAGATAGTCACGATGTGCCTATTGCTAATAGGCACATCGTGACTATCTTTGACATTCTCGTATGGCTCTTGTGGTTCTAATCTTATAACATAAGGCTTATGCGGCCCTATAATAAGAAATAAATGGGTTTAATTTGGATTATGTACAACACAAAGAAAACCAAAATGTAATAGAAATTTTTAATAGAGAAATGAACTATATAAACTTCTAAAGAAATAACATAATTAACATCACAATATTAACTTATGCATTCAAGATATTGATAGCAATTTCATTGTTTAAATAATATTGTTGAAAAATGTATGCAACATAAATCACTCAAAAACTATGTATTGTTGATGTAAGTAGGACTAAATTCATTTTTGACTTTTTTTAAAAGAATAACATTATTAACATTATAATATTAACCTATATTGATGGCAATTCCATTGTTTAACTAATATTATTGAAAAATTTATGCAACAAATATCTTTCAAAAACTATGTTGTTGATGTAAATTGATAGACCTAGGAATCTCATAAATAGTTAATGATATAAACAAAATAACATAAATTATTTTCTAACCTTACAACCTAGCTTGCAAATCTCCCATCAGCAACTCCATATACTCCCCAATAACTTGGATATTCCCATAATGATGGTATGGTCGTCTTCAAGTATGGTATGGTAGCTTTGAATTAATATAGTAGTCATAAAGGGTAAAGGGCTCTTCGTATGCATGATGGGCCTAGCTTAATCTCTCTTGGTAGGCTATGTTGGCATTATGTGCCTTCTTTTATGGGCTAGGTGAATTTTTCTGGGATATAGCTCAACGGCTATAAAAAGAAATGTAATTTTTTAAATCATTTTAACATTACACACAACACTGTAATGTGGAGTGTCTTCTCACTCACACACAAATCTATTATTTATTGGCAAATCCCAATAAGTTTTTACCTGGAGTGTTAACACCTATTGGAGTTGATGAAAGCCAACTTCAAAGATGCCCAAGATCACCTGCATGCAAAAACCTATCAAAGAGAAGCCAACGAGAGGAAGAACCGGAGCAAGAGAAAAATAGTAAACGGACATGAGAGACCACAAGATATTTAAACACAATGAAAATCTATTTACAATAAGAAGTGATGTGATGTGATACAATTAGAGAGAGGTCACTTATAAAGACCTCAAGGAAGCTTGTAGAACAAGCTGGAAGGTGGTAGAAGATAAGGATGACAACTTAGCACATATCCACAAAAGGTGGAACATACTAGAAGGGAACAAAATCCTGTGTTGTCAACAACTAACCACTACATGCATTAAATACAAAATATTAAATAAATACATTTACCTAAGTAAGCTTAAGTAATAGAATAAATAATTAATTATTTACTCTAACAACACCTATAACTATGAAAATATCTCTGTAAAGCTCCTTTGAATCTTGTACAATCCACTGTTGATTTGATTAAGAAGATAGATTTAAGTTTTAATTTTTTTAAGTCAAAACCTGTGAGGCTATAGGGTTTTTTCCCTAAGGTTTAAATGTGAACTCACATTCCAAACTTTCAAATGAGAGAAATAGAAAAACAATGAACATAACAAATAATCATTAAGTATGAAAGGTATGATATATGGAATAAACCAATTGGTATCATGAAGAGATTCCATCTACTTATGGAATAAACCAATTGGTATCATGAAGAGATACCATCTCTTAGACATGTCAAAAGATCCATAGGAACATATAATTTGCCACCACTTGTAGGTGAAGAAAGGAAAGCATGTAATATATTAAAGTATTCAACATCATTTAGAGCTTTTGGAGGCAAGTAAACAAGCCACCAACTTTAAAAGTTCCCACTCCAACTTCTAGTTGTTACAAAGCTCTTAATTTTAGCTGCTTGTTTTTGAAGTGAACGAATAATTTTAGGGTTAAGGATTGTTGGAAGAGCCTCTAAACCAATGAGCAATATCAGACTATAATATAACAATTTCAAATAGTTATGGGCAATTTTTGAAGTGTAAAACACTTATTCCCATTTGGACATACTCTTCATACATTGCCTTACATCCAGATTGAATATACGACCATATCTGATCATTATTGGGGATATTCTATGACCATTAGTCCATATAGAAACTATTGGGGAAAAGTTCAAATATAATGTTCATTAAATGTTCAATGAAACACCAACATTCCCATGTGACAAAATTTGTACAGTCTACCAGCAATATTGTCAATATATCTAGTCCACTTAATACTAGCTAGTACTCTATGTTCAATCTATTTCTTGACTTGTAAATAAAAGCTCTAAAACATGCCAATTTTTTGATGCAATGATTGCATATCCATTTAAGTGTTTATGAAATTAATGATGCTAATTGTTTGATGAAATTCCTAGTCATTAAAATTGGAAAGGGAAGAAGGAGAAATTGGTTAGCAAAGTAGGGTTGTTCATTACAATTTCACTACGTCTATTGCTCAACTAATAAATTACCATTTACTTACTAATGTAAAATAAGATTCATACTTCTAGAAACTAATTGTATACTATTGAAAAAGATATCAATAAAAAAATTCCTAGATATTGGAGAACAAAACTGTCTCTTGCTTTGATAATTTAATTTTGAGCACTAGCAAATATGATGCTTCATTCCCAATAGTCAAGTATGAAGTTATATATCAATTATAATCCAAATCTAAAACAAAGGACCTAGGCTTAGCTACTTACTTGTTCAAAGCCTAAAACTAGGGTTTATGGACATAAATCCAAAGTTTACAAAATTTGCACAACATAAAAGTGAAATATTAGTAAAAGAGATATAATGTAATATCAAATAAATCACAAAGATGATCTAGTGATAACTCACAAAAATATCAAATAAATCACAAAGATGATCCTAAGTATGAAAAATAGGTTTCATTAAGTTTATCTCTGAATCAACATTGAGTCAAGAACAATCAGTGCAAATATTGATGTCAGATAGGGTAACCATGGAGGCCCTCTTTTACAACTATACAAGTTTCATCAAGTAAAACACACTTGCCTTGAATGTTGAGAGAATATTTTTTTACTCTTGTACTGTAGTCCACTCATGCTCTTTAATAATCCCAATGTTCATTTCACATACCAACATTAGGTGAGTTGGATATCAGGGGAAAACTAAATAGAAAGAATCATTTGAACAAAAGTCAAGGAAAATCATAGTTTTCAATAAATTTGTATATAGCTGCGCAGTTGTTTTGACTAGCAAAGTTGGTATTGAAGAATTCCTTTTGATGGATTATGAATTAAATTATTTGTAAGTAAATTATATTCTTACATTCCTATTTGTTTTAATAGAAAAAGATGTGGTAATATCCCTAAAGTTCATGGTTTAATGTTAGGTGCGCCTTGTCATCAAATTATGGCAAGCAATAGAAATACTAATAATATGTTGACAAAAAGTTAGATTCATACACATTCTAAAAAGACTTGCACTGGGGTTACAAGGCTAATGGATCACCTTGTATTAGGCATATCATGTTCATCCATATTCTAAAAATGTATCACCAACATCATTAAGTATAAACCATTGTACTTTTGAGCCTAGCAAGAAAATTGGATCACCTAGTCAGTTAATTAGCATTCTACTATCACTATAGGCAAATCATTGTACAACATAATTACAGATAAATACACAAGAAACTTTATATCTTGCCAGGTAACTATAGTGCGTGCATGTGATTTAGACAATCATGGAAGTGTACAAGCTCAAAAGGCTAATAGATGAAATATATCTAGGGCATTCTTTTAACCTCTTCATTGTGTAGAAAGTCAAAAGCACAATTAACAAGTACTACAATATAAAATAAAAAAAGAGTTCAAGCATTTCACCATTTGAACCTTCTATAAGCTTTTGTTTACATCAAAAAATCATTTATAGGCCTCTACGCAGATGCTGAGCTTATTTTTGGGTTCAATAATCATTTGAAATTTCAAACTTGCATAAGCTAGCAAAAAATACTAGATAAAATGCAATGCATAAGGATGTATATTATTTATGATTTGGGCCCATTATTATGAAATATAAAAGACATTTCATACATAATGGCCTTCTTCTTCTTTTTTTTAACATGGAAGATTCTATGACATATTCTCCTTGCTGCTGCCATTGTATAGCCTCTTGACATAACAAATATCCTTTGCCAAGTCCATGTTATCATAACACTAAGTTCATCTTTTTGAGGTGGCATACCCAAGCTTTGTGATGCATTCACTTTTGCAACAACAAGAGGGTTTTTCAAGGATACTTGACTATGATGTATATATACACCAAATGCCTACCCCCATAATAAAATGAGTAAGTCATCGAGTTTCCTAATCAAATTTTCTTTGATGAGGATATTTATAGCTTAGAAATGTTTATCAAGCATCAATGGATAAAGTCTAGCATTGAGAATGACAGGTTTCTTGTTGATCTAATATTATTTATAGATATCTATACTTCTTCTTTCCAACTGGGATCACTTTTGAATAGATCTATTTTCCATCAATGAGGTCCGATTAGAAAACCCCCCAAAACCCAACAAATGGCTCTAAATGGGGACAATTTTTTCTTGAAAAAGTAGATGACTCCAAAATCTTGGCAAGGACCAAGGTTAAATACATTGGGCATACGATTCAATAATGTGAGTGCAGGGAGTTGCTGAGAATGTGGGCAACAAGTGAAAATTGAACAAGCCAAAACTTTCTATAGCCTACAAAAGAACATAATCTTACATACAATTATGTAAATGGGAATGAACCCCTTACCTCAAGAAATTTCCAACAAAGATCATCTAAATCCAATAGTAGATAAACAATTACACAAAATGGATAATATCATTTTCCAAAACACAAATTTGGAAATAGATTCCAGAGGAGAGAAAATTAATGAGATTACAACAAATAGAAATATGAGAAATAATAATGAGATTAAAAGAAAGAATAGAAGAGATGAAACCAAAGAGAAGTAAAAAGATTCATTTTTCAGATGAATGGCTTAATAAGGAGATATTAGCTTATTCATAACAGAAGGATTTGTTATCACAAGGAGAAGGCACAATGACAAGTCTCATATACACAAGAATTAATGAGACCATGAACAAAGATGAAATTCATTCTTTAGACACAACAAAATAAAAGATTTAGATAAAAATATGTGAAAAGAAATAGAAAGTTTCATCCAATTCTCAAGAAAGGAGGGATTTAGGAAAATAATTAGAGTCTATTCGAATAAAGTGTTGAAATTGGTGATATCATAATGTATTTCACAAATTCATGTTATGGGCAGCAGTAGTCGTAAATCATTTTAGACCTACCACATGCAAAGTATCCATTTTATGTTAGTTTGAGCTTCACTTGCTTTCAAGAATACTATAATATTCTTTACTTAACAAGGCCAACCACATGAAGGTGGAAGCTCATCTGGCCTCACCCCCCTCCCCCTAACATCAATCTAAATTCTCCATTATCATCTAATTACATACTTCATTCATTCATTCATCCATTTATGAACTATAACATTCAATCAATACAATCACATAACATTCATTAATATGATATAAAATTCATTAATACACAATACTAAACTAGACTTCATTAACACATAACAATATTCATTAGCATAAAATAAAAATCAATATTAATGCACATCATTCATACATAATTACTTAAAACAAAGTTTTTTCATTATCCAACAAGGTTTATGAAAGAATATTTTTAAAACATCATTTCTTCTTTTTGTTTTTCTGAGCTCTCTTAAGAAAAGTGCTCATAGGAGCATCCATATTTGCATCATTCTCCTACTCTTCTGGCATGTGTAATGTCAAATTATGATGGCTCCTTCTATTTGGAGGTGTAGGAGGCTATTACACTAAAGGGGGCTTTGTTGCAAGAAGAAGTAAATGGGATAAATTGGCACACTCTTTTTCTTTTTTCAACTATTACAAGTTTGTAATTATGTTCTAGTACAACATAACATGCATTTTTCTTACCTGAGAATGCCACATCATGTACATTAACATTTTGATCCACCTCCACACCAACATGTTGAACACTTGGAACATGCTCCACTCCTTCAACATGATGTTCAACATGCTTTGAAAAATTCAAAAAAAGGATACATGTAAAATTGCATTTGAAGATGTTAAATTGTATCCATAATTGCATAATTAATTTTCAATTGCAAATTAATACCTCCACCACTATAATTCACATCATTTCCTTTGTCACGATTAGGTTCTGTGGTAGGATATGAAGGCTGCAGTAAAATATTATGCACATTGTTTTGCAGTCAATTTATGTTCAAAACTAATACCAAAAAAGAATCTTCTCAACTATTCAATTTCATTTACTTTTCATCTAACCAAATTACCTATGAGATATCATTTGGTGCACTGGATTTTTGGGCAAGGCTTACAAATTCTTCACATAGGCATGTAGCCATGACTTTATAGCCTTCCTTCAAGGCAATTTTTCTATCTTCATTTGTGACCTCCACATTGAATTATGTGCCTAGTATTTTTTTCTTAATATCGTCAGTTTTCCATGTATGGTTTCATTAAACAATTTTTTTTTCAACATTATATTAAAAAACTATATATGAAATTTCATTGCTCCTACTTACAAGTCGAGACTAGAGATTCATATAGCCAACAAAGCCAAGTTTGTGTTGGCCAAACTTTTCTAGTCTCACTTTTGTAGCCACGAATGTGTCCTGTAATCTATGAACAATTTCAAACATCTTAGATTATATATTTACAAATATAAATAATTAGTGCATGATTAAAATGTACTTAATACTATCATGACATACCTTTTTCTACCCTGTGCTGCTTCATTTACTCTATCTTTACATAGCCTTTTCTCCTTTGCATCTTCTATTATTTCATTCCACTCCATCAGTGGAATCATAGGAGGACGGTCGTACTTTGTCTTATCCTTAAGAGCCCTTATATATTGATCCCTCATAGTCTTTATATGCTTTGCTACTCTTTTGAGAAGTAGGCCAGTGTCAAAAATGTTTTTTCCAAGTTTCTCCTCAAAATATGCAATGAGCTGATTTTTTAATTCCATAGCTTGTAAATTCCACCTTTTTAAAAACAAATAGATTGTTAGATCAATAACTTTAATATATTACAATAAATGGAAGAAAAGAAAAATTATGTAGCAATGATATGAAACTACATACCTTTTACATATGGTGGGTCCAAATAGTCTCAATGTCATATGAAAAAGATGTCCAAAGAAAGCATTATTACCTACAAAAACATAAAGGATTTATCAGTCCAAAAAAAGTAATGTAAAAGTAAATTAAATTTACACTTTAAATAATAACAATTTTAAAGCACTTGGAAGCTTTTTTTCTTTTAACGGAAACATAGTTTTCTTATTCAGCAACAATGTCCCTTCATATGAACTATTACTAGTCACATGGACTGCTCTAGGAAATGGATCAGCTTCGGTAGTACTACTCTCTGTTGGTAACTCTTATGCACATATGGTAACATGTATATCAAATTCTAGGACCATGTAACATATGGTAACTCTTATACACGTGTACACAAATAGAAAATAAGCTATACAACATAATAATACATGCATGTCAAACTGTAGTACAATATACCATATTATAATATAGTAATTTTACACACATAAGAATATAAAGTTGCACTTGACTAAACACATAAGAATATAAATGCACTTGATTGAACACCTAGAGAAAGTGACCCCACCTCTAACATTCATAGACCATTCATAAAAAATGAATACTAACAATTAGCTAACACTACAATTCACTCCACAAATGCACTTAACATAAAAATTGTGTCGACTATCAGAAATAGGCAAATTCAGTTGCAACTCAAACAAATCAACCTGGCCTTCAATGATGATCAAGGTACACAAATATAGATAAACAAAACCAACTAGTTCAAGTATCAAATCAAAGGGTTAGTGTTATGATATAATCATAGTTAACCCTGTAATAAAGTAGAAAAGGGTTAGTTTAAAAGAGGAACATATGTTATGACACTAAATTAAGTAAAAATAGTTAAGTGCCATGTAGTCTTGTCAAAAAATATGTAGGATTTTATTAGAGTGCTCTAGGTTCTAAAAACATGAAGACATGTTTTGGGTAAAATGGCATAATTAAGAGATACTAAAATCTATTAAAATTGGTCAAAATTGCATCTGACTAGGTGGATGCTAAATAAGGTACCAACTGATTATTGAATTTGTGAAAAACATTACATAGTTATTGAAGATGAGTACAATTTTGTATACAAATTTATGAGTGCTTGAAGAAATAGACCCAGATTATAAAACGATCATATATCACATGTATATTGTCGAGTATTACTTTCATTCATCTTATATGCATGAAATGTTACATATCAGTCATTGAAATAATTGTGCAAAATACACCATTAAACTTGTTGGATTTTTAAAAATTCTCCCAATTTCTTGAAATCAAGTAATTTCTATAGATAAAATGTTTTGATGTTGTTATACCATAAACCTCAAGAAAAATGTAGTAAAATGTAACCTTAAGGTACAAATAACCTGTATCACTATGCTTTACAACTTGAACTATCACACTAGCTATAAATAACTTACAGTACTAGAATCTTAGAATCTATAGTAGCTGATGAGCCAATTAAAGCTTCATAAATTCAATCCTCCAAAATTGACAATGTCGATGCCTATGTACTCCTATTCCATTAGCTGCAAATCAGTAGTAGTACTAAATTTAGACATCTATATAATCCAAATGTCATCTACAAAACAAGAGGAATATTTGCTTTCTTGTGCTCTGATGATCATAAGTCTTTCCTATTTTCTTGTGCTCCATTGACCATAGGCCTCTATTTAGAGCCACCTTGTATAGAAGAGGCCCTTTAGTAACCATAAATACTAATCTGCAAGCAACACAATCAAGATAATGCATATACCATGAGCAAAGTGATTCAAATGTTAGAAGCCACTATTGATATAGCCATACCACCTCAGCTTTTTCTTGTTGATACACCAGTCCAATTAATAGCCTCAAAATCATCTTCTAGCATGTCATGTGTGATCACAAGGTTGTAAAAATCTTAAAAATTGGGAACCAAAAATAAAGCAAAACAAGATACTACTTTTGAGTTCTGTGATCTATTAGAACATAATAGATGCATGGAGGAGAATACCTTTCATGTAAAGACATCATAATAGTGGCAATTTAAGTTCAGATTTTCCATATCAACAAAGAATCTGTGTTTTGAGTTCACATATTTGGTGCCCATTTACTCTATTTTTAACTCTTTTATTTTCCCTTGTTTTTAAAGATCTACAAAGGTCTCATTCGCAACATGTCATCTATGTCACATTTCTTATCTTCATCTTAACCATCACCATTTGTAGCCTATTGGCTTGTTATTTAATCTACATAGACACTTTAATCTATTAGGTTAACGTTGCCTTAAACTTTCTTGCATTGTAATTGTGAAACTTATAGAAATGCATTATAATATACAAAATTGTTCATACAATTTAAGTGATAGTAGTAATATTGATGAACTACAATTGACAGTGCCATTCTAAAATTAGAACAACAAACAATATAAATGGGGAACGATGAGAACTAACAAGATATGCTTACCCTAAATGGGGGCTTTCCAATTAATTTAAAGCAAATGGTTTTGCCACCAATTTCACACCTCGTTGTTCTGTATGCCACTTCCATGGAATTTAAAGTCTACATCTCTTACTGATGATATTGTAGGTACAAATGTTTCTCAAGGTGTTGATGTTTAGGTAGACCTCACACAACTACAAAAGCATACCCCACCTCAAATTGAATGCATACTTGACAAGAAGGTTACCAAGTAGACTAGGAGGGGTACTTATTATTCCTATTTGGTTAAATGGAAGGAAACACCACAAGAGGATGCTACATGGTTGACTAAAGTAGAGATTTTGAAAGTTGGGTACACTCTTAATTCCATCCCAACTCAAGGGACTTGAGTTCCTTTGAAGTTGGGCAGTATGGTGCAGGGCACCCATATTTCAAGGGGGTCATCATGTCATGTCCCCTTTTCAAATAATTAAAAAATAATAATCTTTGCTAAGGCAGGCAGGCCCAAGAAAGTGAAGTTTCAGAAAAAGGGGTTAATCTTTGGAAATCGTTGGACTAATAAATGAAAATTATTATTAAAATATGTTTCATTAACCTCTCTTGGACATGAGTTATGATTATGCCCTCTTTTAAGGGGTTTGGAGGCATTTTGGGCTGATTCGAGAACTTGATTTTTGCTCATTCTTTGTTATTCTTCAGAGGCTGCCAAACCTGTGGAGAAGGAGACCCAAGAACGGGAGTTTGCAGGTTTCCAAGGAGACCTAAGAATGGGAGTTTTTAGGTTTCCAAGAAGGCTAAGGATGGGAGTTTGAAGCCATTCCATGTGCATGCTCATACAGAGTTTGCCTTTGTGCTTAACAGTGCAGATTTGTGGGTTTTCGGGTGTGTTTTTTGTATGAGTTTGGTGTTTTCAGTTGAGTATTTCATATCAGTTTGGGTTTCTGCTGTATTTCAGACTTTAAGGTGTTAAAATAGAGCTGAATATATTTATTGGGATGTGATTAAACTTTTGAGATAGATTATTAGTGTTTTTATGGTGTTTCTGGGCATTTTTGTGTTAATTTCGGGAGCCCGATGAGCATAGTTTTTGTCCTACATTTGAGAACTGTTGTGTAAAAGCTATAAGGATCTAGAAATGTCATTTTGTAGGCTGTTATGCTGCTGAAATTTCTTTAAAAATGTCCACTTTCAGGTTTATTAATAATAGGTGAAGCTATGAAGCTTTTGGCACAATTTCTGGCATACCCGATTTGGGGTTTCTTGAGAAATTTGGTGGATCTTTGTGATATTAGTTGTTTGATCTTGAAAATATGATTAGAGGTTGGAAATATCATACAAAATCAGAAAAGGGACATTTCAGTGGTATCAGAGCCATGATCTTGCTAGCCTGAGGGTTTGTAGAAGCTTGCATGTCAGTTTTGACAACTACCCAAATCTTGCATGTCATAATTTATGATTGCATGTTGCTTCTAATCAGCTGCATGTCAAAATTTATGGTTGCATGCTACTTCTAATCATTTTCATGTTATTTCTTAGTGAATTTTGTGGTTGTAGAAGTTTGCATGTCAGTTTTGAAAACTACCCAGATCTTGCATGTCAGTTTTGACAACTACCCAGATCTTGCATGTCATAATTTATGATTTCATGTTGCTTCTAATTAGCTGCATGTCAAAATTTATGGTTGCATGCTACTTCTAATCATTTTCATGTTAGTTCTTGGTGAATTTGGTGTTTGCATGTTGCTTCTAATCAGTTGCATGTCAAAATCTATGGTTGCATGCTACTTCTAATCATTTGCATGTTAGTTCTTGGTGTTTGAAGAAGTTATATCCTATTGGGGTTACACTCTACTTTATCTAGAATGGACAGGTATAGTACAGAGTCTCAGAGGACATGATCTTGGACAATTGATATCCAGAGTCAAAACAGTAGAAAGGATGGTTATTTAGACATTTGAGATAAACTTATGAAAATAAGCCATGACATGTCTGAATAGTTGGTTGAGCACCACCGTATAATGAATGACATGTTGTCTAACCTAGCTAAGGTGGATAAGTTGACTGGATTTCTATTTGGCAGATTTTCTCATAGGACAGATGACACAATTCCCAAGAACTTGCATGAGGAGTCTAAGAAACTAGCTTATAGCCAGGCAGAGGTCTCAGATTCTACTCCGCCATAGGAGTTAGTGAGAAAAGATATTACACAGATTGATAGTAATGGTCAACTTGATACTCAAATTGAGACAATTGTATACAGGTCGTTAAAGGATGATGCCACAGGTATTCAGGATGGTATAGTTACAACAGGCAATGACTATAGTGTAGTGGGTTCAGATGATGATTATGAGGATGTTATTGTGCAAGATGGTGAGATACCTAGTAGAGATGAGCAGACATTGAGCATTCGTGACTTTGTTGAGAAAGAGTACCAAGCACAGTTAGATGCTTCATCACATGAGGTTGAGGTTGGTAGTACTTCACATGATTTGTCTAGCCAGCTAAAGGTGAGTGAAGACAGTAGTGTGACTTCATTATCTCATCATGACAGGTATGTGGAGTTAGTTGGTATTGGTCATATTACTCAAGTGAGGATTTTGCTTGAGTTACTAGCTAATTCTAGTTTACAAATATGGACTCAAGATTGTTATATTGGCATTTGGGATTCAGTTGATAGGAGATCTTTAACACTTTTTGGTAGCAATGTTTGTTTGGGTGCTATCATGGATTTGATTAGCAGATTGCGCGGTGTTGTCTTTTCTTGTGCTAGCAGCTTGTCTGATGTTGGTATTACTTTTTATACACCGGTGTTGGGCTTTGTTCATATATCCAGTCGACCATACTTACTGGAATGTGTTGATGATCTTTCATATTTGGCAGTGTGTAAAGATGACTCCCAGGATCATATTGGCATTGATGACATCCAGGAGGATGTAGTGGGCAATTTTGAAGACTTAGTTTCTTTGGGTGCAGAGGAGTTGGACAGCAGTGCTATAGTTTTTGATACTCTGTATATTGATATGAGCTTTAGAGTTGATTCACAGGACATGGATGGTAATACTCTAGAGACTAGTAACTTTGAGGATACTCCTTTAGAAAGTACATCAAAGGAGGTTTGTAGGAGATAGTCAAGCTAGTGCCATCATGTGTCTAATCAGTTGAGAATTAGTGACTGAGACATTGCCATCACTTGCCAGCATTTTGATGTTGCTCGTCAGTTGTTAGCAGTTTATGGATGGGGTTCTCCTACTACTAATGAGCAGGAAGGCAGTTATCTTTCCTTGATAGAGATCCACTCTTTATGGGAGGCTATTCAGATTTTGAGACAGAATTATATGTAGTTGGTAGCTGACAGAGATTATCTTATGGAGTGGGGCAGTACAGCATATGGTGCATTGTTGTCCAAGGAAGATGAGGTGAGTGAGCTTACTGAGCAGCTTGAGGTGACTTCTGAGATTCTTGAGAGTACACAGTTGGCTTTCAAGGAGTCATAGTTTCATTTGGCTAAGGTGACCATGGAGTTAGAGCGACTACAGTCTTTACTTGATTCTATACAGTCACAAGCTATGGTGTTTGGTGATCCGAGGATGTCCATGGCCAAGATTGTTAGAGACAGTGGAGATGGGGATGCATCCATCCTTGATACTAACATTGGCATATCAAGTTCATTCCCACTAGAGTCGGGTTCAGTTGAGTTGGGTGCTGTAGCAGATTTTTGTGGTATGCTTGATGTGGTGGTGACCTCTAGCACTAATGGCACGAAGACTAGAGATGTATCAAAGATCATGTGTGATGTTGGTGAGTCGGCAGTTGGCATGGTTCCTGCTAGTAATACTACTCCCTTGGTGCTATCTTCGGAGGTAGTAGTCAGTTCCAACATGGTTAATGATCAATTGTAGTTAGTTTCATCTAGATTATAGTCTGAGCCACTGACTAAGATTGGAAAATTCTATCGGCATTACATTGTGAGGTATGCTCATCAATTTACCTTTGATGACCATGTTGATGAGATGATGATACAAAGATGTTCTTTGGTTCCTAGTGCTTATCATCAGTTATGGGATAGTTTGATGCCTCAAGATGAGAGTTGTGATGGGCATGACATGGTGATAGGTTCTGCAGTTGACAGCTTGATAATATGTGACTTAGAGCAGGAGTTTGGGAGTGATGTTTCAGTGGGTGTTGTTATTGATTCTACTCCTTTGGCTATGACATCTCTTGACTTAGCTAGTGATCAGTCACAGTGGGTTGTATCACTTGTTCATGGTGAGCTGTTGATTGAGGTTGGTTTTTTTAATCAACATTATATTGCAGGGTATGTACATTAGTTAGCATTTGATCCTTGTTTTGAGGAGTTGATGGCAGGAAAATTTGGTTTGGATTCCATTTCTTACTCTTTATCTTGTAATGTCTTTTCACCATCAGCAGTGCATGGGAGTTATGGTTATGAGATAGTGGCCAGTGATTTGCAGAGTTGTGTTGACTGCAAAAGTTGTATAGTGTGTGAATTCTCCATACTTGGTACAGTTTCATTTGAGAGTGTTCACCATTTTTGCAGAGTTGGATTGTACATTCTGTATAGGCCAGTGGGATGCATTGATGGTATTTACTGTGTTGGTAGTTTGATTTGTCCACTTTACTTGGGTTCTGATGTTTTAAGAGTTTGTGTCTCATGGGTTTTTGACTATGGTAGTGGTGATTTTGGAGTTTTGTTGAGCTATAATTTTCAGTTTGATTATGGATTCCTCTTGGTCATATTGTAGAGGATATTGCAGGAGCCTATGTTAATTGGTAGTAGTATAGTTCATGGCTACATTTGGGATCCAGGTGGATTGATTGGTTTATTGTTCATCCATTGCTTGAGGACAAGCAATGTTTGGGAGGGGAGGACTTGTCCCCTTTTCAAATAATTAAAAAATAATAATCTTTGCTAAGGTAGGCAGGCCCAAGAAAGTGAAGTTTCGGAAAAAGAGGTTAATCTTTGGAAACCGTTGGACTAATAAATGAAAATTATTATTAAAATATGTTTCATTAACCTCTCTTGGATGTGAGTTATGATTATGCCCTCTTTTAAGGGGTTTGGAGGCATTTTGGTCTAATTCGAGAACTTGATTTTTGTTCATTCTTTGTTATTCTTCAGAGGCTGCCAAACCTATGGAGAAGGAGACCCAAGAACGGGAGTTTGCAGGTTTCCAGGGAGACCCAAGAATGGGAGTTTGCAAGTTTCCAGGGAGACCCAAGAACGGTAGTTCTCAAGTTTCCAAAAAGGCTAAGGATGGGATTTTGAAGCCATTCCATGTGCATGCTCATACAGGGTTTGCCTTTGTGCTAAACAGTGCAGATTTGTGGGTTTTCGGGTGTGTTTTTTGTATGAGTTTGGTGTTTTCAGTTGAGTATTTCATATCAGTTTGGGTTGCTGTTGTATTTCAGACTTTAAGGTGTTCAAATAGAGATGAATATATGTATTGGTATGTGATTAAACTTTTGAGATATATTATTAGTGTTTTTATGGTGTTTCCGGGCATTTTTGTGTTAATTTCGGGAGCCCGATGAGCATAGTTTTTGTCCTACATTTGAGAACTGTTGTGTAAAGGCTATACGGATCTGGAAATTTCATTTTGTAGGCTGTTATGCTGCTGAAATTTCTTTAAAAATGTCCACTTTCAGATTTATTAATAATAGGTGAAGTTGTGAAGCTTTTGGCACAATTTCTGGCATACCCGATTTGGGGTTTCTTGAGAAATTTGGTGGATCTTTGTGATATTAGTTGTTTGATCTTGAAAATATGATTAGAGGTTGGAAATATCATACAAAATCAGAAAAGGGACATTTCACATCATATTGAAGATCACTATCTTGATTGGTCATTCAATATAGGCTTAGGTTATGATAGTTATTTTAGTCCAATTGTAAAGGTTTTAGGCCACTTGGTTTTTTATAAACCAATGGCTTCTAACCTCTGGGACACTTAGGCTTAGGTTCATGCCAATGGAATCTAGTCTTTGGATTATGCACATTGCACTATAGGTGTGTAGGCACTTAGTTTGTGTCAATAAGAGCACATGATTAGCAAGGATGCTCAACAATGCCACAATGTTGCAAATATGTTGCAATGCAAATTTTTGCCAACTTTGAAAAAAAAATTCATTATTTATGGATCCAAAACCTATGTATGAAGAAAGAGCATCAATTTTCCTTTTGAATTTAGTTTTTTTGACTAAATTTGGTGTAGTATTGATCAAGTTATTAGTATTTTTCTCTAACTAGGTTAGAAACCCTCCATTCTCCAAGGTTTTGAGCAATTGGGCATTTAACTCTCAAAGTACTTGGCCAAATTTCTTGGAAATCTAGATTTGTATAGTAACACGAGTCTAGTACATGATTCCAAAAGGAGGGATCCAGAGGAGTTGTTTTTCTATTTTAAACTTGTGCCCCAAGGCAAACTATCGGGTAAATTTGGCCTAGAAATAGTCAAATATGAACTCACAGACTGAATTAAGAGAGTTTGATCAATCAAATGGTACAATCAAAGTTATGAGATGTTCCTAGAGTAATCCTAACAACAACATCTTATCTATGCACCCATTTTGTTATATTTTCTTTGTCATCAAGCCTAATTAGGCATGTTAGGTCTGCATAGACATAGGACTGTCACATTGTGTTGGAGTAGGTTTGTTTGTTGATTGTTAGGAAATTGTTTTAGATGTTTGACACACATTGTATTGATAGCTTCTATCTGGTCAAAGACTTGGTGTTTTGTGTTTTCTAACATAATCAATAAAGGTAGAGTTTAGTAAGACTGTCACATACAACAGTGACTATTATGGTGCAACTTGAGTGTCGTAGTAAGTAGTTTACAATTGTTGTCTATGAGTTCAAAGTATAATTAGGCAAGGTTGGCAATCATTGGGATTTGAAAGGGTAATAGGTTAGTAAAGTAAAGAGAGACTTTCAAAGAGTCATTGAAGTTGGGTGAGTTTGGGAATACCTCTCTAAAGTACTAGACCAAATCAGAGTCAATCCTTTTTTTCAGTGCTATTAGGAAATTGTAAGGTTATTGAATACTTGTAAATTCCTTGAAGGACACAAATTAGTGTCATTGATACAATAATGAGTTGTTTAGAAATTAGGGTTAGTTGAGGAGTCCATTATGGGAAGTTATTGGGTCTATTCAATCTTTGCAAAGTTATATATACAATGCTATATCTCAAATATGTCACAGGTTATCATTTAATTAAATTAAGGAAAGAAACTTAGCTATATCTATATTTTAAAATATCACAAGTACAACATCTTACTGATGTACAACAAAATTTTACCATCCTATATATCTCCTAGTAAAGCATCTTTTTTCATAAAATAGTTTTTATGGGAGACATATATGTTGAATTGGTCCTTGATGTAGTGCTCATTACAAAATATAGAAAAACAAGGTTTTACCAGTTCTAGTGGGCATATACGAGGACATTTGCATGGTCCTTGTTGCTGACAATGCACCAGACAATACTAGATTTCCAACTGAAGGAGGAGTTTGCACTTCACCATGAGCTGAAGAATACAATATTGTTAGCAAAGACATTTGCAATGGATAAAGATCAAATGGGATACTAGCTAGAAACATCCACACACAAAAAGGTAAGTGTTATAATGTTGATGGAAATAAACAAAGTGTTACTTACATGAAGGTTGTGTGTGACAACCCTCACCATGTTCACCATGTGATGTCACAACTGGCACATATGTCTATACAAGAACACCTAAAATTAGAGATCATGATCCATAAAATACTATAAACTATTAATATCTATTGAACTTATATTATTGCTTTAGTCAAATTATTGCTTACCTTCAAAGATTGGATTCTACGGTCCAATTCTGTTCTCAGTGCCTCTTTCTCCTCAGTTTTGTCACCCTCAATGATAATGTTAACAAGTTCATTAGTGTATCTTTACTTAATTTGTTGGGTGATGAATACAGGATCAGCACTAAGGGTGATGTCATGTAGATATGACGCCCATATCTCATATCACATTTGATCAGTAGTCATTCTAGCTTTTTCCTATCATTTGTGACATCAAATATCAATAAAATTTCATCAAAATAACTCTAAAGCCATAAAAAAAAGAAGATAATAAGATGACATTTATTTCTATATTAACATTAAAATTTACAATAATTATTGTTTACCTCTATTGAAGGCATCTAAGATGGTGGATCCATATCGCCCTATGAAAAAAATTAGTAAGTCTTAGAAATCAGTAGTGAAATTAAAGTAATAGACTTACCAAAAATATATATTAATAATAAAGTAGATTGTATATGTAAATCATTTGTCTTAAGTTAAAAATTTAGTGTAACTAATGTGTATATCTAAAAAAATATTTTGCATTGATCCTACCTAGACATTTCATTGATCATTATGATCTTCATCCATGTCATCATCATCATCATCATCACCATCATCGTACTTGTCACTTTGATTGTCATCATCACCACCACCATCTTCATCACCATCATCATCATCTTCATCACCATCATTATCATGACCATCATTGCCATGATCATCACCATCTTCATCACTATGATCATGATCATCATCAACATCATCATCATCATTATCACCATTATCATTAGCATGACCAAAATCATCACCATCTTCTTCTTCTTCATCACTGGGTATCTATCATTCCTGATAATCATTTATTTCATCTTGTGCTTCTTCAATATCTTCTTCTTCAATCACATTATACTTTACCAGTCTTTCTCTTAGGTCATGTCTAACAACAAATGACCAACCTAGTTTGTGTGGAACACCAAACTAAAACACTTTCTCACATTGGTTTGGAAGAACATAGGGCTCATCTCCAACTAGATCAAATGACCTTGTAATAATCATTGTAAATCCACTATCATGTTCAATAATAGTCCTGTCAGGATCATTTCAATTTAGTTGTAACCTGAACCATTTGATGACAAATAGCACTATTTTGAATAAATTAAAGTCACACTCAAATATATCATCTAAAATGCCATAGTATAAATTTTCAAATTGTTGAGGATGTATGTCAATTCTAGACAAAATATTGGTGATTTCAAAGATAGCACTTATCCCAGAATCACACTTTTTCTTTGTTTTGTCTAACTTTTTCATGCACAATTTATAGCCATGGTAGTACATAACTTTGTGGTGTTTGACCTACAATTATTCAAACATGTCAAGATTATTTGCATCGATCTATGAGTTGATATTAAACTTATGTCTCATGATTAGTAATCTTATGCGTACCTTTGTATCTCTTAAACCATGTATTAGATCAAGTACCATTGGCATAACATTGGGATCTCCATTACGATGAGCTTATTTAATGAACGATGCAACACCATCCCATGTTAATGAGCAACCATTTGCTTGAGACTGTTCAATCCATACCATCATCCAATCAAGATTGTTTGCAATATATAAATGTAGTGCATCCCACTCATGACCAACTATAAAGAAGACAATTACATTAGTTAGAAATAACTTATATATATTGATGATGGATAATAATTATTAAACTACAAAAAAAAATAACTTATAATTACCTTTCCCCATCAGGTACTCCCCTTTGAATTTGTCATTAGAGTTGGGATCCCAAATGTGATCTACATGGTTATCTGCTACAAACTTTAGAAGATATTCACTAATGTACACCATGGTCTGGTATATTATATATCCCTCTATCATAGAACCCTCAAGACGTGCTCTTTGTCAAACCAAGCCCTTTATAAATTTCAAGTGCCTCTCAACCATCCACATTGATCTAGCTTGTATAGGTCCACACAATTCAATCTCCTCAACTTAATGTATGAGGTAGTGTTGTTGAGCATTGAAAAAGTTTGGAGGTAAATACTTTTTCATTTCACACATAAGCTGTCAAATTTTTCTCTTCCAATATTTTATATCTTTTTTATCAATTTCTTTAGATGATAACCACCTAAAAGAGATTCAACATGCAAAAACACATAAATGAGATTTCAAATAAAATTATACAATAGATTTTAGATAAAAAGCTACAAATCTAAGAAAAAACACTCCTAACCTCGTGTATTTTCCAAGACCATATATAACTTGTTTAATACTATTGTCAAACTGTTGTGGAAGGGATAGAGATAGGACAAATTGCAATCATTAAAAAATGATCATTTCAATATATTATTAAATAATGCAATAGGTACTACATTCAATCTTACAAATATACTGTAAATAGAGAACATGACTTACCTTGACGAAGGTATGCCAATCATGTGTTTTCAACCTTGGCCCAAAATCACCTTTTTTTGATAGAAGAATGCTTACATTTGTAGCAAATCTTGATGAAATTTTATTTTTTTAATGACTTCTTTTAATGCATCACTTTATTGCTTCGTTAATAACCAAGGAAGGGCACTTGTATTTATGCGATCTTCATTTCTATTTGATTCAATGAAAACCTTTAGTGCATGATTGGATTCATGAATGTCAATACAAATTTTGACAATTTGTTCTCTATCATGACTTCCATCCAACATTTTCCATAGTGTCTCTATTACATTCTTTCCAATATGCATAGCATCAAACAAATGTAGGATTGGGAGATCCTTGTAGTATAGTAACCTACTAAATTGAGTAGGATAGCTTTTCATTCCTCTAGGAAGTTGGTCATAGATTCCTTGATGACCTTCATGAGTATCAATTAAAACATTAGTAAATATAAGACAATATCAAAATACAAATTTTAAACTTCAGATGACAAATTAGACATTACCTCGACGATTTAGTCGATCATATTCCAACTTCCATAGATGAGGTGTCATTCTTCATGGCCTTGGTGATGTCTCTTCTTTCCTATTGAAAATATGTTTTTCAACAATTCGATACCTATGATTATTGTGGAGAAAGTGTCTAAAGTCATCAAACACCTACTTTCCTAAACTTCTTGAATGATGAGATTTCATCTTTGGACCACAAACTAGACATGTAAATTTTTCCCTTTGTCTAAAGAGATAAAAGATCATGTATAATTGGATCATGTAAAATTATCATGCACAACTTAAGCATTCGATAGTAATGTGTAAGCACTATAACAAACCAAAAATATGTGATCTTAAGAATATAACATACCACAAAAATGAGTTAGCCCAAGGGCATCATGTATTGTCCATACAAGCATTGCATGGAATTGAAATTGTCGATGTCCTATTAGTCTAGAGATGTCATACATAGTGATGCCATTCCATAACTTCAACAACTCATCAATTAGAGGCTCAATATGCACGTTCATATCTTTAACTTGGTATTTACCTAGTAATTGAATGAACATAAACATTATATAATTATTATGACCATTTTCATGCACTATTTATAAATTAATTTAGATAACTATAAAATGAAAAAATACCTGGCACAATCATTGACAACATTATGTGCTCCCTCTTTATGGACATCCAAGGAGGAATGTTATTGTTAATAACAAAAATAGGCTACACTGAGTAAATAGATCTCATATCTCCATATGGATTGACACCATCTGCTACCAATGAAAGCTTCAGATTATGAGGTTCTTCTTTAAAGTGTGATCATGTTTCTTCTATCTCTTTAAATGCAAAACCATCAACAAGCATTCACATAATTTCATCCTAACTTCTATTGCGTGCATGGTAATCCATAAATTGTGCCAAGCTAGCACACTTGAATAATCATTGAAGATGTGGAATAATGGGGATGTACCAAAGAACCTTGTGAGGTACTTTTTCTATTATTTGATCTAACTGATATCTACTAATCTGACAATCAGGGAATTTTGTTGCAAATTCATGTTGTTTATGATATAGAATGTGATCATTGGGACATGTATGTATTGTTTGATACTTCATTCCAATCTAATTCATAATGTTAGATAATTCTAAGTATGAATGAGGCAAAATGTTTGATGGTGGTAAGAAAAACTCACTAATCAACCTACAACAAAAAATATGCATTGTTAATATAATGAATACTAATTGTATGCTAACATTGAAGATGAAAAAAATGACATACCTTAGCATATGTGACATTGCTACATTGGATATACCATTCATAACCTTTAAGTTCACCAACAACTCTATAGCTGAGAGTAGAGTTGTTTGGGAGCCTTCATATAAGGGCTCATGTGCCTTCTCAAGTAAAGGTATATCAAGACCATCTTCATCA
This sequence comes from Cupressus sempervirens, assembly GCA_028749045.1. NCBI lineage: Eukaryota > Viridiplantae > Streptophyta > Pinopsida > Cupressales > Cupressaceae > Cupressus > Cupressus sempervirens. The sequence goes on from CM053784.1 coordinate 359,217,669, forward strand.
TCATTATCAAATTCCCTTGTAACACCATTGTGAGTCTCTTCATCACCTGCCCCAATACCATCTTCTTCAATCATGTGCTCTAGCACATTATCATCTTCTTCCATGGAAGTTTTATCCTCAGCTTGGATATTCACACCTCCATGTTCCTCTAGTAGGAAATCCACATTCAAAAATGGACAAAAATCGTGGCCTCCTTCAACATGACCATGTTTCCTATAATGACTCTGGGTTGTTGTGATTAGAATTCTTTGATTCTTTAAGCCCTTACGATTTTTGCAAGGATAATAACATTTATCAGGTTTTCTTTAAAACTGAGCCTACAATGCAACCATTATCTCATTACTTTGTTTTCGGTTCATATTGTCAAGCATGGTCTTTCTTCATAGGAAAATATATCTAAAAATAAATTGGACATGTTGTAGTTAATGTATATATCTGCACATATGGAAATTTTTTATTCATGTTTTCAAATGTAACTAAAATGATCCTATAATTTCTAGAAGGCCTAGATGTTTGCAAAATGTGGAGTTATAGACAATGTATCTTACTTAATTGCAAAATGCCTCAAAGAGATGTCACAAGGTGAAAGTTACTTAGGTGCTATTAGTAGCATGCCTTGACTAATCTTGATAGCAATGACTAATCTAATTAATGCATCAACTAATGAATATGACTAAAAGATTGAAACATATTAATGCATAGCAATGTTTTCCTCGAGGAAAGATTATTCTAAAAATCAAATAGGGAAAGACTTCAAGACCTTAGAAGTGGAAATATGATGAATTTACCATGGATGTTGAAGGGAAGCTTATAGTGGAGGATTCAAAAATTTGTACAACCAATAAAGGGCATGTATTCAAATACAAATTCAAAAACTAGTCCCATACAAGGATCCTCACTAAAAATACACAAGCCAAATCAAATAAATTTTCTTGGCATACTCTAGACAAGAACAAAGGCTAGCATCAAATTTTCAATCCAGGTAGCAATCCTATAGCAGAATTAATAAATAGGCCTCTCTTCTATGCTCATTAAAAAAAATTAAATGGTTCTGATTTAGGTTCAATAGCTCTACCAAAAGCGTTTGGGGTTGGCTATTCTGCATTTAAACTAAATAATAGAAATAGGTAGCCAATTAGCTATTAAGAATGGAATCACACGGCTTCTCATTGAGCTATATTCTAAGATTACTATAAATATGTCCACATGTAAGACAATTTTGTGCTCAAAGAAATACATCTTTCACCAAGCTACCCCAACCAAGTAGAATGTGACCAGACTTTACCCAGGTGCATATATAGTCATATCACTTTATCAAATATGGCTTGAATACAAATTAGAACCCACACATGCCCAACAAACACATTCTTTGACTCTATTAGATACTGTATGACTTGATTTTTAAACAGTCCGATGTGAATTCTACTAAAATTAATTATTATTTTTAATTCACTAATGTAATTCAATTGTACTTTTTCTATTTAGGCAGCCCATTTTCAGGGTTTTCTTCCAATGTGATTCTACTATTTTTTAGAAATTTAATTATTTAATATTTAAATAAATAATTATTTATAATTTTATATTTCTATTATCTTGTTAGAACATTCGACATTTTTCACAAATGGGGAACCTCATCCCGATTTAACAAATTTGAGACCTAGAACCACAAGCACATTTGACAATGAAAGGAGACGTTTCAACTTTCAAATATTGAGAGATCTTAAGAAAAATCTACTACAAATTTGGAAATGTCTCTTATACCCTAGGGCCTAAAATCAAGTTTTTGAGCTTCATCCTTTTAGATTTGCAACAAACACTAGGATTGAGGTATAAGACCAAGGTTGAGGTATAAGACTATCTAATAAAGTATAACACTTGAAGTGAAGACCTAGAGAAAGAATACTATACTATTCTATCTGTAATAATCTTCATATGAAGATAGCTACGAAGGAAAAAAAATCAATATAAATAGGTATAATCCAATGGCTATAGATCCCCTCAAGAAAGGTCTAAATATCCATGCTCTAGTCATTTTAAAGCCTCATAGATACAAAAGTAACTCTAGCTAATTAGGCTATTTGTTACTTCCATAGATAATTGAATAACCCTGTAATCAAGCCTCAAATTTTATCTCTAGTAAAAATATTTTAAGATCCTAATCTTTATAGAAATAATACTAACCCCTTTTAAATCTAAATCTCTTTTCACCAACAAATTTTAGAATCCTAGTTTCAACCAAAAAAACTCAAAGGTAGAGTAGATATAGATTAATAATCACAACATTTATAATAAACTCACATTCAACAAATGGAAACTTACTTGTTAAGTGCAATAAACACACCGCTAAGAACAAATGCTCCCATCACAAGCAACCATCCAATAATGACCAACCTACCATAAACAATAAATCTTATCAAGGTGGCAAAAAATAAAAATAAACTAAAAAACCTATTTTTCATAAAGCATATTAAAAATTTGAAGAAACCAAAATAAGGCTTACCCACATATAATATGCTTGAAGCCAAGAATAACCAATACTGTCAGTCAGTCACCCTCAAAAGCATTAGTATAGATATGATATATTTTACCTATAGTAGAATAGAGGAACCAATAACAAAAATACTAGAGTCTAGAACCACTAAAGCTGGAACATTGTGTTTTAATGTTTGTAGGAAATGATGCATAGAGAGAAAGAGAGAGAGAGGGATAGAGGTACATGCAAAAACCAAGGTGGGAGATTAAGAATTCAACAAACCAAAGATGAATCCATGTAGCCCTTGTGCAAAGTTTTATGTATGTGTGTCTTCTCATTTATATGTTTGCAAAAGAAATCTGAAGGCCTTGTGAAATTCTTGAAAGGGTAAGTAGTGTGTGGATTACCTGAGTAGCAAGTACATGAAGTGGTAGAGTACTGAAGCTACAAAGAAACTACCCTACAAAGTTGTTCATCAAAACAATAGATGTAAGCTACATCCAAAGGACCTTAAGAAAATCTTAAAAATTAGTGATAAAATAATCAAATTTCATACCCCAAAATCAGACATACATAGAAAAGCACGTGATTCTTAAGAGAACATGAATTATATCCAAATTGCCACTGCATTGATTAAAGACATTAAAAATAAAAATTGATTACAAAGATATCTTAAAATAATTTTACAATAGGTAATGTAGAAAACTTTCTGGTAATATATAATAAAAAACTAGGAGCTCCTATAGATATGTATATTCTAATCCATACCCAAAACCAAAAGAATGAAGCTAGCTCAAATGCATTCTCCAAAATCACACACCAAAGAGAAAACATTGTTATCCCAACCCAATTCAATGCCATAGGGACTAAGAGTAAACACAAAAGCAATTTGTAGTATGTTATACCTAGAAAAGTATGAAATGGATCAGAGAAAGAAGCAACTTTGGCTTGTTAAACCACAACAATTCATCCTATGGCTTGATCTTTGAGCCAGATAAATGTCCACATCCAGTCACATTCTCTAGTGCAAGTGTTGCAATAACATGTTGTAGCTTTTTCCCCACAATAAGAACAAGCTACAATAGACACATAATATCTGGGAAAAGAATTAATTCTGTCAAGAAGCAATATTTATAAATTAATTTAGATAAGGAGAGAAATCATTAGTGAAAATAAGAAATAAATTTAATCTCCTATTATCCTCTCTTCCTTTTCTATTATGAAGATAATTGTAAGTCATATGAAGATAAGTCTTTCTAGTTCCTTTCTCATCCTCATAGAAAATTAATGGAGGTTGTGGGAGATAGAGGGGTCAAATGGCAAACATAAATGGATAGATAGCACAGAAGATTCTTTGGGAGAAGAGGAGGAGGTAAACTAAGGTTTTGAAGACTTAGAATCCCTTGTTGATCCTTGAAGTTGAATTATCCTTTAAGAGTATTCCAAGGTGGTGATTCAAAGTTGGATGGATCTTAGTTTGTAAAGGAAATTAGGTTGAAGGGTAAAACAAGTTAAAGCCATCATGAATACAGATTTGGAGACTCATGGATACTTGCAATTCAGAACACAATGCAAATGTATGGGTAAGGTTTGTAGAATGGTCATTTCCAACAATTCATTTTTCAATTTTGTTTCAGTTGAGATGGTTGAGAATTTGAACCTACATCAACTAGTGCATAGAAGACCTTACATGGCACAAGGATTGCATGATAGACACCAAGTTGAGGTTAGAAGGCAAGTATATGTTCCTTTCAGAATTGGAACCTATGAGGATTCTATTTTATGTGATGTTATTCCATTGGTAGGATGCCATTTGATCCTTGGGAGGGCATGGCAAGTAGAGAAGCATACATTATATGATGGGGCATTGAATAGTTACACCTTCAAGCATGGTGGAAGACAAGTGATATTGAGATCTTTGAAAGAAGATGAAGCATCATGGAGGATGCCAACTAGTTTCTTTTTTGAAAGAGTGGGGTTCCTAGGAAAAAGAGAACAAGAAGTAGATAAGATAGACAAAAAGATAGTAATTGATTTTGTACATCAGGCCTATGTTGAGGCACAAGGAGTTGTGGATAAAACAAAGATTCTAGAGAGGGTAGTGGTCGAGATGATTGGTTCAGTTGAAGAAGAAATAGAGATGCAAGTGTAGATACATATGGAGAAGTCAACACCTGAAGATCATAGGATAGTGAAGATGGTGATAGGTGAGCCATAAAAGGAAGAGGCTCAAAAATATGAGAAGACAGGGATGGTAGAGAATATCTCAAAGGTTGTTGAGGTAATAAGAGAGTGCATGGGAGGAGATATTCAAGTTGGGATAGTCATGTGTCCCTTATATGATACTATTAAAAAAAAAGAGGATAGGGTTGTTAAACAAGCCATAGATGAGATGTTTGAATGCCAAGAAGGATGGTGGGAGAATAAGTTGTAGGAGGTCTCAAAGATGACATGGACCTTAAGGGATGAAGAGTTAAGACTCTTGGAAATAGAGATGGTGAAGAATGCCACAAGTTGGCACATGAAGATGACAAGAAAGATTGTTTGGCCCATTAAGAGGCTGACTGAGAAGAGGAAGTTGTTGAGGGAACCTACTAAGATAAAGGTTTTAGAGGATGATTGTGATGTAAAACATTATGTTGAAGATGGTGGAGTAGCATGTCTACAAGGACTTGATAAAGAGACAGATTTGTGGGATGAGATGAATGCCATAGTTTAGGAATGGAAAGAGAAAGGTGGAGTAATGAGAGAATGCCTTGAACAAGGGCATGAAGAGGAAGAAGTATATGGTCATGAAGAGACCTTAAATTCAGGGTTGTCTACAGGGACAAGGAACTCATAAGAAGTGTGGGAGCAATCCTTGATGTAGATATGGACTATTAATTGTTTATGCAAAATGTGACAATTCTTCAAGCCCAAAATATAGCTATGGAGTAAACAAAATAAATTTTTTAAATGTCCATGAATGACCAATACAGACCTCAAATATTACTTCTAGCATACATATCAATGAGGATTGAAAGGAGGTGGAAAAAACATAACCTCTGTTGCATTTGTAGTTCTTCGTACTTTGGATTCAGGTCTAATTTGGAAGTCATCAGGTTCATATAATTTCACTATTAGGTGTTGCTTCTACAATAGAATTTAACTAATACATGTCATAGGATGTTGTGCTAGGTTCATTAGTTTGTATGTATGACATGAAATTATTTTTGTATTAGTTGTTGTATAATCATTGTCTTATGTATTTTGCACATGATATAATCAATTATTAGTCATATCCTACTAAAACATGGAACTACAATGGGTGTCAGGTAATAAATTTGTTCACTGATAAATTGCAAATGATTTTTTCTATAATATTGTTTGAATGATAACATTATTTGGTTATGGGGTTCCCCTTAGCAATGAGCGTCCTGGAGAGCTTGATAGATAGTTCAATTTTCTGTGATGCATTTTGCCCATTAATAAAAAGATCTTGAGAGACACAAGCTTACACTAGTTCATCATTGTTTTTCTTCAACTCTTAGTACCATTATCATGTCAAACTAAATTACTACATTTTGGGTTCTTGTTTAATGATTAATCAAATATCATAACGATCAGTAAAAATATCATCTTTATTATCCATATTATATAAATATACTATGCACAGAGTTTGTAATATTTCTTCTTTTATTTATGAGTTTGTGCCCCATTGGACCTCCATTTCACGTGGCTGAGTGTTTATAGATGGTAAGTTTTAGTGCTTGGTTTAGTAGAAGTTTCTAGAATTGTTTAATTCTCATCCATATCAATATAATAATTTCTTCAGGAAAGCTCTTACAAATACATTTCAGAATATTTATATCATTGTCTATCTATGCTAGGTCAAAGTTTTTCTTTTCTTTTATTTTCTTTTATTAAAGATGTTTTGTCAAGGGAGTTGGGAACATAGATTCAAATTTTTTGAATGAGATATCAATTGTATTTTGGTATTGAATAATCAATGGAGAAACTAAATCTAACATTAAATTTCAAATGTGACTTTCAAAATTGCTTTGTAAAGAGAAATATCTACTTCTACACTGCAAACATATTTCTACTAATAAAATAAAGCTAATTGTTTACATATTTTATCCATCATCCATGCTATCCTTTTCCCATCCTCCACTTTTTATCCCAATCATGAAGCATTACTTAGAATGCATAAATTATCTTCTAGACTGTACAAATACTTAAAATAAGATTTTTAAATTTAGACCTTCATCCAGATAATGATTACACTAAAAGAAACAAGAGTGGCGATATGGAATTTTATGAATAGTGAATTGGTAGCCTATACCACTTTTTCTTTTTAATTAAGCTAGAGTGGCATAAATAAGAGCAACCAAAACTCTCAATTCAATAAAATTAAGCAACCCATATATCTTTCTAGTCTAAAAGAAACTCAGTCGGAATAGTAGATACCTTAGTTTTTTGTGAGCTTTAACATATCAGTCAGTCTGTAGTGTTTTCTTCTCATCCCTACCATGGTTCCACTAAATTCTAAAGGTATGAAAAGATGAGCTTGATTTTAATGTCCCTATCCAAGGTTACAAGTAAGAATTTTGCTAAAAACACTACACGTTATGTGTTAAGGTTACAACTATGCAGAAGGCGTGCACAAAAACAAAAACATAGGATATGAGTTTTATTATAATTTAGAAGGCTTAATGAGAATAAATGGGTTTTATTATCCTCTCATTAAATTAAAAAGAAAATCTTCTTAGAACTTCAATGACTAGGCCAACTATTTCAACATAAGATTCACTAGCTTAAAGATGATCAAATAAAAATTGTTAGTTTAAGTTATTGCATCATTTTGTAAAGCTTTGGTTAATAGAATTTTTATACCAAAATATCTAAAGTTGGAGAGATAATATGAGAGAAAATGAAATGATTAACTTTTAGCAGTTCTTTCCATTGTTTGAAGCTATCAATGCCTAATCTGGTGGACCACACTGCACTTGCATAGGCAATTTCTGCGATGAAGAAAATTGCATCCATGTCTCAATATCTCTGTCTTTTATTAAGACCAACATTTATTTTCACATGTGTGGCTAGAAATTTTTTTTCTCTCTCAATAATTTATACACATGTAATACACCCTTCATTTTCATGAATTGAAACAAACAAAAAGACAAAGTTCTTATAACATGAATGCAATCAGACATTTTCGTTGAAGTTGCACTGTGGCCCACAATCCAAGGATTCCATTGCTCTATCTAAACTCTAATGAAATGTATAATTTCATTTTCCATCCTATCTATTCTAAACTACACTTTATCAATAATTGGATGAAATGTTATAAGATTTTAAACCTACAAATCTCATATCATTCTCATTAAGCCTTCTAAATTATAATAAAACCCATTTATGTAGCTACAGTAAGCACACAATTTTATAAATCTAAAAAACCCTTAAAAACTTATGAATGGTTAAAACAATTTTATAAATCTAAAACCCTCTAAATAAAATAAACCCTAAAATGGGGTTAAACATGGGATGCCTAAAAATTACCAGAAGACCTTGACCCTAATCCAAACCCTACATCAAATCTCTATTTACAAAATAGCACTCGTCCTCCTCACCAAACATTCACCAAGCACTCATCCTAAGTCTTTGCTCATGTGTCCCTTCTAGCTCATACAAATAGCCCTAGGAAATCTAAAATACCAGTTCTGTGCCATGACAGCAGCCGTGTTATGAGACTACCATAGAGACTATAGCTGACGAGTCTTCAACCAGCACTCAACAATAGAAACAAGATGTGAATCCTTGTGGTCACAAGTCTTCAACCAGTCTCAGCACTTGACAACAGGCATCCATGAACCACGGGTCTAAAAATATTATAGGGCTAGAAATAGTTGGCACATATTCACAAATACCAAACCTAATTGATATACTCAGTCTCTCTCTTGAGTACATTTGGTTTATGGTTTACAATGCCTTAGCCCCGTGTTGAGTAAAGAGCCCTTAATGCACATGAATTTAGTTCGCTAAAATTGTTGAAAAGTGGGGTGACGATTTGCCACATCTACACATGGAGGATATCCTCTATGAAAGCTAGATCATTGAAATATACCAAGACCAATATCTTAAAGAGGCCTCCTAAGAAAGGGACTAAAACCAAAATGAGAGGAGTACACAATTGGTGTTAATAACACACACAAATAAACATAAAACATATTTTTCCCATGGACAATATAAGTGGCACCAATGAATACGTTTTGATTATAATTTGTAAATAATAAAACAAAGATTTGCCATCATATAATTCCCTAATTAAGCCATTGTTGGTCAAATTTTGACCAAAACTTAGTGTTGGTCAAATTTTGACCAAAACTTAGTGTTGGTCAAAATTTTGACTGACACGAGCATGGATTTTTTAAAAAACATTTTTTTCATTGCATATTTCAACCAATTTGACCCCATTTTAATAATGGTCAAAAATTTTGGTCAAAAAATGGGGTCAAATGTACTAGTGTCTATTAAGACATTTAATTCACTACTACAATTATTAGAGAGTAACAATGATAGGACCATATTGTTGATGCAACTATATTCCTAATTTTAAATCTCCATTATGGCTTGAATACTTGATCTTTCTTGATCAAATAAATTTTGCATCTCAATCGACTCAAGATATTCTTCTATACTTCTAATTTGCTTCCTTGATTTATCTTTTCAATCCCATGCTTCACTACATTCAATCCCACAACCTGACCCTATACTTATATCATTTAACTTGTCAAGTCGGCTTGAATACACTTTCAAATATTCAATATTCATCCATTAAGTCCACTAGATTTAACAAATAAATTCTTAAAACTATATATGTTGACTTAAGAAAATCCTTTGTTAGCTGACCCAAATCAATCAACTTTAACTCAGAAAAGACTTCCTTTGGTAATCGAGTGAGCTTGGTTAACACTAGTTTCATGCCAACTTCTCTTTGGTGCCCAAGTTAACTTGGTAGACACTAACTTCCTACATAATTCCTTTGGTGCCTGAGTGAACTCGAAAAACACTAACTCTAAAATTAATTATCTCTGGAATGCTCAGTAGATACTGGAAACTATCTTCATTGCCTAAGTGAGCTCAGTAGACACTAACTAGTAAAGACTTGAAATTTTGTGCAACATCAAAGACAATATATAATTGATCAATTATTTTCAACACTAATAAGGAAAAAAAACATACTCTTTGTATGGAAATGATGCCATGTGTAAATATTGTATGTAAATATATAATATATGATGTATATTATTTATAATATTTAAACACACTAACACATATAGTATGTTATATTATATGATTTATCATATGATAATATCAACATTGTATATGAAAATATAATATATTATATAAGCAAAAATGTCTGTGTATATTTTTAATATTATGTGTGAGTGTGTATTTTGTTATATTTTTGAGCATGATTGTTGATGATACTACATTGGAGGAGCATCCTAAGCATTGGAGAGTATTGACATGTTGCATTCATGATTTTATTTGTCATCGATGTCAATATAGTAGTAAGTCTATGAAGAGTGATAGAGTGGTAGATAGAGATCTTAATTGTACTAATAATATTTTGATTGTCTGGTGATGCATGTTCATAAATATGTTTAGTATAGTGCCCTAATGTGAAGGTTCAATGTACAGCATATAAGTGAAAGATGTACAAAAGTTGTACCTGATTTACAAAGAGTAGTATAGAGATAGAGTACCTGAGAAGTAATTTCTAATGTTTTTGTTATATATTTTGACAATGATTTAATCTATTAATGAGCGGTCAACCAATGAATGGTGATAGTCTGATGATGACATTAGCAGATGTACAAGCCTTAGTGTCGTACATGTGAGAATGTTTATAGACTGTGAGCCAATAGTGCTATTATAATTATAAATTAATTAATTATCTTATTATAATTAATTGGGAAAGTCTCAAGGCCAACTCAAGGAATTATTTTAAAGATATGGTACAAAGAAAAGATTTTTTCCTTATTTTTAAGATGAGTATGAATGTTTTGATCTTTGTTCTGAGTGTGAAGTATGAAAAGGAGCAGAGTGCTTACTAAAAGTGAGTAAGTGATCCTTGAGGGATTATTGGATGCGAGATTTTTTATTTGGTTACACGATCAGAAGTTTGGTTGATAGGATAGAGAAAGAGGAAGGAGCAGTACTATCCATTTCTATTATTCTACAAGGAATAATAAAGAGATCATTTGGATAGTGGGTTCATTGATCTTTCCCTTGAAGTTTTTTGGGTAGTGAGTCTAGTTGTCTTCCACAACTCTTAATAGGGTTGGAATCTCCTAACAGGGATTCAAAGTCTCCTAACAAGGATTGATATGTACTAAATGTTTTTATAGACTCCTAATAGGATCCATCCTCTAACAAGGAATATTTATATCAGTACATCATCTTGTGGGTACCATCTCCACTGGGGTTTTCCTGCTAATCAAGGGTTTCCCTAGTTAACATATCTGGTGTTATTGTGCATGAGTATTTTTTTGTGGTTTCTTATTATATCTCTCATATGGTTAAAGTTTAATAAGGTTGATAATTGTAATATTACTTAGACAACTCATTCACCCCCCTAACCTCCTAGTTATATTGACAAATTATGTATTCTAACAATTGGTATCAAAACCTTAGGTCCTTGAAGAATAAGCTTAACAGCATTGGGAGATCGATAGAAAATATTTTTAGAAAGGGTAGTCCTAGATTTTATGGGGCCAACTATGAAAAGTGAAAGGAGAAGATGAAGACTCGTCTATTGTGTATGGGTTTAGGTTACTAGATCTCAGGGTAAACTTTAAGAAAGCCACCTCCAAAAAAAGATATAAAATATTGGTGAATATTTCATTATTTTGAAAAAACAAAATTATTTATATTGGCGAAACTCTCAATTTTTTATTCTAAATATCATTAATTTTGGCAATTATTTTTGAATCATAATTTTTTTTGCATAAAATATTGATGAATCTTAATAATAATAGAAAGTTCATTAATCACCATGGAATATTACAAATCAAAATTGAACATTTTTTTACCTTGTGGAATGTTATGAGAATCGTTACATATACTTTAAATCAATAGTGAATAATAAATATTGGTGATATATCCCTAAATTAACTAATAATTATGATAATTATTGGACAGTTCAATTTAATTTCTCCAATAATATATTATATTTAGGTTACTCAAATCTATTCATGTAATGAATATTGTGGCAAATATTTGAGTTTAAATTCTTCAACAAAATAAATTATTGAGCGATTTTAAATATTCTAGAATTGAATTTTATAAAACTATGGCAATTTAGGTTGTATCAAATCTTAAATTATTAGCCAAAATACTAGCCAAAAAATTCTAAAATTAGCCAATTTACGAATATTAGCCACTAAATTATACCCTACTAGATCTCGACAAAGAGTGAAAAGACAATAGTCGAAGAAGGGAAACTTGAAGAATGTAGTGAAGCAGAGATATCTATTCATGTGCAACGTGAGAGCTAGAGAAGCTTTACTATCAGTGCTCCTAAAGGATGAATGCAATCAGGTAAAATCACTAGAAACATCTCATAAAATTTGGAAAATATTAGAATCTATTTTTAAAGCTAATACATATACAAAAGGAGTAAGATTGCAGAACTGGATATGTGCATTTCAAGATGCTAACGTGATGGAAGATGAATCTATAAGAAGCTATATTGGTATGATATCATAAATTATTGTAGGAATCAAGTCATATGGTGGAACCAATGAAGAAGATGAGGTTTTTTGGAAGATCTTAAAGACTTTGACACCACCATTCAGGCAAGTAGCTCATATGATTCAACTATTGATACCCTGTACTAAGGAGTTTTCTAAGGAAACATTGCTTGGAAGATTGGAAGTAGTAGAAGTGGGTCTAAGACAATTAGGAGAATTGACACGAGTGGAGATAGCCTTCAGTGCCTTAAATGTTTAGCCAAGTCTGTCTAGAAGTGTAAGTACACATGAAGATTTTTCTAGCAATGGTAGAACCAGATCTAATGAAAACAAGAAGTTTGAAGAAGGTATAGCACTTCTTGTGAGAAGCAAAAAATATGGTATGAATATCTTTAAATGTTGGACTTGTAATGAGTTTTTTCATTATGCATCTAAATTTCCTAAAAGAGAGAAAAATTATAAAGGAAAGTTCAATCATAGGAGACCTAGGAATTGCTTGTATGCTAATGAAGATGAGCTATCTGATGAAAAAGTTTAGAGTGAAAGTGATGATGAGCTAGGATTTATAGTTATGAAGGAAGATGATCTTGGTAGAGAAATTAGAGAATAAAAGGCTCTAGTTTCCCAAATTGAAAATAAATATGATTCAATAAAAGATAGTGATTGTTCACATCACATTACTAGTGATATGAATAAGTTTGTTAAATTTACGAACTATGATAGAGTCATTTAAGAGTTGGTAACAATGTAGCTTGTCATATTGTTGAAAATTGGCTAATAGTTATTTGTAATTATTGTCATTTATGGAAACACATGATGTAAATTTTCATAGGAAACCTTAGAAATAAAGATACTTACTATTTGGTAATCAAAAAATTGTTTAACTACAAAATTTGGTTTACAGTAGTGTATTGTTTTTTTTATAACATGTTGCAAATGTAATTTTATGACTAGAAAAGTTACATGAAGATAGTATACATGTTGGTGATAACATGTATAACCTTAGAAGTTTGTATAGACTATATAGAATAGAGATAATCATGTTTTGATGAAGGAAGACATCAGAATTGAAGGAAATAATTGTTTTTTTTACAAAACAATTACTTGTCCAATTAGGGCCAACATCCTAGATGTTTACTCTAACTTGCAAAGTGAATTGTGGTCTTAGCCGACTTGGAAATAATTTTTGTAAAGGCATAATATTTAAGCAAAGGACTTCTTGTAATGAAAAGGTGTGTGATTATGCTTGTAACTGTTATCTTGTAAGATTGCGTAGTGGAAGAACTTTTGTGAAAGTGATATATGCAAAGCTTTATATGGGATATCTAGTGATCTAAGATCAAGTTGAAGATCAAAGATCTAACAAGGAAGGAAAATAATAGTAAATTACTTGTTTGAGCAGTGAGCTCTTCTTGTAGTTGAAAATGCATGTTTGGGTAGTGAACTCTTCTTGCATACATTATACTACAACTCCTAATGGGGTTGAAATATCCTAATAGGGATTCAAAGTCTCCTAACACAGACTGCTTATACTAAATTTTCTCATTGACTCCTAATAGGGTTCATTCTCTAACAAGAAACTTATATATTAGTATAATATCTAGTGGGTATCATCCTTACCAGTGTTTCCCTTGGTCAGGGTTTCCCTAGTTAAAAAAATATGGTGTCATGGGTTATCTTTGTGCATTGTTATTGTTACTATTCAGCATTACTTTATTTCTTTGTTGTGCATGGTTTAAAGTAAGTAATAATATCTAATTGGTGACTAGATTTTGTAGATTACTAATTCACCTCCCCCCACCCCCCACCCCCAGTAATCCCTATTTCTAACAATTGGTATTAGAGCATAGTTACTTTAAAGAAGCTTAACAGCTTAAGTAAGATCCTTGTAGATATGGAACAATTGATGAAGAACCTTGAAGAATCTCTTCAAAAAACTAATCTCCTTACTAAAGAAAGAGATAAGCTGAAGGATAGATATGAAGACTCCAAAGTATGCATTGGTCAATTGAAGGAAAAAAATGATCATCTGAAATCCAAGCCTGAATCTACTAAATCTAGAACTAGGGATGATGACTGTTCAATGTTGAAGATAGAGTATAAGATCTTGAAGCATGATTTAAAGATTACAAATCTGAAGTTGACTTTGAGAAATGATCCTAGCAAAGTTGAATCTGATTTGAAGACTAAAAATGCAGATCTGAGAGAAAGTCTAGCAAAAAGAACATCTAAGTTTGAAACATTGAAAGAAGATCATGAAGAACTCCATAAGTACAATACTGTGATGAAAGGTAAATTGACATAGTGCAAACAACAACTTGAGAAACATTTTTCTAGCAAATAAAAGCTTGATGATTCTATGTCTACAAAGGCCTACTTATGATAAGATTGGTCTTGATTATCTAATTAACATGTCTACGAAGAAACCTAAGATTGGATCAGATCTAAAAGAAAAAGACAAATCTAATGATAAGATTGAATCCAATCAATTTTTTGAGAAACCTAAAGAAGTTAAGCAAAACAAGGAAGTTGAAATCTTGGATGAACCAAAGCAAGTGTAGACTGCTAAGACAACTAGGCATGAATTTGGAGGTAAGTGCTTTTTTATGTAATGAAATAGGTCATATGAAAAGAGATTGTACTAATAAGTTGTTTAATCATGTTAAGGACTTTTATTGTCATAATTGTCACGGTATGGGTCATAATGCAATTGATTATAGGAAACCTAAGTATGATAATGATAGAAGGAATAATAGAATATATAGAAATACTAACTTTGTAGATAGAAGAATATCTAATGAAATGACATCAAGAAAATGAAGATCTTATGAAGACAAAAGATAGATTGTGTGTTGTAAGTGTAACAACATAGGACACATTGCTTAGAATTGTCATGCACCTAAACAGAATCCTAGAAGTAGAGCACCTAAATGTTAGTTATGCAATAACTTTGGACACATAGCAAAGTACTGTAGAATGGACAAAAACTTTGGAGATAAAAGGAATAATGGAAGAAACTTTGGCAATAGAAGGAGTGATAGAAGGGACCAGGAAAGGAACTCTAGAACTAACAGAAATAGTAAAGAACAGAGAAACATTATGAGTGAACACCAAGAAGAATTTAATGAAGTATTTGTGAAAGGAGAAGATATCTCAAAAGAAAATTGAGATGATGATGAGATAGGAAGATCGAAGTCAGTTGTTGAGTTTGATTCAATTATGTTCAATTAAGCTTGTTCACAGCATCAAAATTTGAGAACTTCATTCAGAGACCAAATTAAAGGTAGTGAAGTTGGGAAAAGGTGTATCTAGTTATGGTTAGATGGCACCTAAGCTTACTTGTGATTTGGAGCTCATCTAAACAAGTAATGAAGGAATTTAGAGTTACTGGTACTACAATAAAGGTTGATTCTATAACAAAAGATGAAAAGTATGTTTCTACAGAGAATTTCATGATGAAAAGTCTTGAGGATGTTTTCCATGATGGAAGGAGGCTATAGTAAACCTCGAGTGACATCTAAAGATAGGATAGATGATCTTGAGTAGTTATTTGATTACAGAATGAAATTGATAGCTTTTTCATATTTGTGAAGTATGCAATTAATGCAAGTTCAAGTTGATGAATAAATGGAGTACATAATTTATTTTTCACTTCATTACTAATACATCCAAAGAAAAGACCATTTAGAAGCAACTTTTCAGAGTGATTTTGAAGAAAACCCTATTTTTGAAAAGAGGTATTTCATCATTTTTCTACAAATATTTTCAATAAAAGATATTGTTTGATAAATATCATGGATATGTCAATAGTACACAGTGTTGAGAACAAATATAGACCTAAGTTTAAGATAGTTTCCATAAAACCTAATGAAGAAAACCATAACTCAGTGTTGTCTATCACTTTGAATAATGTAGTTTACCTTGAAGATGTAGAAAATTATTTGAATTTCTAGTCTGAGTCAATTGGTAGTGAATTCGTGAACAAAGACATGGAACTAGTTTTTAACCATGACATGATGATGAAGCCCAGATTTGAACATCTAAGGGAATTAGACTTGTTTAAGTATCACTTCTATCATGAGTTAGACATAGATGAATGGACTCAAATTATATTAAGAAAAATACATGATGGTAAATTATGGATGCAAGATAATGTGGTTGACATTTTTGTCAACCTTATTCATGAGGTAACTAATCTTAGAAAACAAGGTAGTGTGAGAAGATGGTTAAAAAGAAAGTGGAAAGCTATACTGAGGCAATTTACAATGGTAAGGCTATGGTGATCAGCACCATTAAGCAAGATGATGTGCTATTTCTTAGTAGAATTATTGCTTATTTAGTTTGTGCAAGTTCAAAGATTGATGAACTTTCAGAAAGATTCATTTATGCATCTTATAAGATATGTATTGAGAAAGAGCAAGTGAATCTGAGTGAAATTATGAGAATGCAACTCCCAAAAAACCTTGAAAAGATTAAGACAACAAAGAGTAGTGTGTTTACATTCCAATCATTCATAAATCACATGTTCTTCCATGTACTGAAGAGATTTCCTTACTTACCATTCACATACATAATGAGTAGTGACAGATGCACAATGGAAAAGATTTCAGAAGTATACAGAAGGTGCCCTACAAACAAGATATTGGACAGTGGTAATTTGATAATGAAAACATTCCAAAATGAGATGAAACAAAGAATTAGAATTGATCCTATAATTGTGGATAGATTCAAAGAAGACATTTGTATATTGGTTGACACAGATCACACTTGTATTCAAGCAGTGGAACCTTGGGAGACATTTCTTGATCCCTTGAGCCATGAATTGAATGATGATGTTGTAGTTGGTTACATTGATTTATTGTTGAAATCAAAGAAAGACAAAGTAGAGTATAGATTTGGTATTTATGATGAGATCACTTAGCATGCTCATCAAGCAACCATAGAGAAGGCATCACATAAGAAAGTTTGGTCAATAATAAAGAAGGCACTATTAGAAGCTAGAATGACAAAGAGTGAATATGAGGCTGTGATACAGACAATGAAATAAGGTGTACTAAGCCTACAACCCTTGTCAATATCATTTTCTAAGACATCTTTAGAATAGAGCATTCCATATGCGGTAGTGTTTGATGTCTAGCCTAGTGAGTAGAAAAGAAGATCAGAGAGATTGGTTGAAGAAGCGTCTACAAAGACAAAGAGAGTCAAATAACTAGCCATAGGACCTCATAAGATGTAGAAAAACATTGTTGAAAATTGACTCTAGTGATGAAGAAGATGAGGAATATGAAACTAAGCAAGAAAAAAAGGTGACTCCACCTAAGCAAGTAGCAAGCAAAGCTCAGCAACCCTGAAAGCTAAAGATTGAGAAGATTAACAGAGTGATTTCCAACGATGGAAACTTTATTTAGATAAAAAAAAATTATGATTTATATAATAATTTTGAAAAGGATCAAATTTATCTATCTACTATAAGATATATCATAGAAAACAATCTAAGTTTGAAGGATATTGAAGGATTAGTGAACCAGAAAGTATATTAGAGACTTATAAATAAGAAGACTCCTGCAAGAGAAGAAGACCTTGAATTTTGGAAGTCTATGTTGAGGATGATCTACAAGATTGATGATGAAGTAGAAATAAAAGGATTATTGAATAAACTTGCTCCATACTTAAGAAATAAGTTGAGACCATTTCTATTTATGGTTTTTGAAAAGTATAAGTTGAGAAAGGAGACTATAGTAGCTATCAGTAAGATATTGATAGAGTCACGAGCAACATCTCCTCTAGCTCCTAAAACCTTGGAAGTGTTAGTAAGTGGTGACACTATGCAGATTGATCATACCAATGTTACCCTTAATATTGATGATACCAATTCATTTGGTGGTTCCAATCCAAATGAACTAGAGATCGAGGATGTTGAGAAAAATTTGAAACAAATTGAGGAAGAGAAAAGGCTACTAGAAGTTGAAAAGAAGAAAATATAAGAAGCCAACCAGCAATTACTTGAGGGAGAATGGAAAAGAAAGGAAGATGAAGATAAGAGAAGGATTGTAGAAGAAGAGAAGAAAAAGAAAATTGAGGAAGAAGAGAAGAGAGAAAGAGAGGAAAAGGAAAAGAAAGAAGAGGAAGAGAGAAGAACTAAAGATGTAGCAAAGAAACAAAGGGAGGGTGAGACTAAACCATCTAGTTCATCTACTTTGCTCTCTCTTGCTAGTTTAGCTAGTGATGATGATGATCAAACTAATCTAATTTCATCCTTATCTAAACTTATATAGAAGAATAAAATAGTGAAGAGTTTATAGAGATCATTAATGCAAGTGACTAATAGAATGCACAGTACTTTGACAGTACAACACATTGAGTTAGATCTTGAAGAAAGACACAGGTAGTGCTAAAATATTTTGATGAAGAGTTTACAAATTTGTTAAATGTTATACAGGTGAAGGCTCAAATTTCCCATGATGCTAACTTGTTTAGCACCATTTTTTAGAACATCAAGAATGATTTAGTCAATCTTGATACATGTATAAAAGAACTTCAGAAATGCTAGTAGGAAGGAAAAACTTTGTATATTAAGTGTACCTTAGCATAAAAGTTGACTAAAGACTTGGATAGTCAGATAGAGATAAAGATGAGTGAGCTAGAGGTTTTATCCTTCCAAATCTAGCATCCATCTAGCAAAGTTGATGATTTTGAGAGTCAAGTTGCCATTATTCATAGCAACATCAGGAAACTGGAAGTTTGGAAAGAGTGGATTTTGAAAAGAACATCTAATTTCAGAGAATCCATTGCTCTAAAGTTATCTTTTATTGAGAAGCAGCTAGAGGAATGTGTCAAGAACAAGGACATGTTTACAAACTCTTTGTATTTAGATATCAATGCAGTTGAGATTGCATCATATGCTTTATGTCCAATTCTCACATCAGTTGAGTCTACCAAAGAGACATGGACAAAAGGTATGGATATTCTAAAGGTTAATTTTGATGATTGTATGAAGACCATTTTAACATAAGGAAAGATAGCAATTTTGGCAGTTTGTGGATAGTTTTTGGATAGAATCTTGACATTTTGACCTTTATCATTGATGTCAAAGGGGGAGAGATGTGAAAATTGTATACATGACAAAAAAAAAGAGATTGTTGAGAGATATACAATGGGGAGAAATACATGTGAAGATTGTAAAAGTATAAAGTATATTTTAAGGGGGAGCATATATGTAAATTTGAACAAGTTTTAATAGATGTAATGTTTATATATTATTTATGTTTTTTTTTGTCACTTAGCCAATTTTCCTTATTTTTTTGCCATCAATGCCAAAGAGGGAGATTGTTGACAATTGGCTAATAGTGATATGTAATTTTTGTAATTTATGGCAACACATGATGTACATGTTTATAGGAAACCTCAGAAATAAAGATACTTAGTATTTGGTAATCAAAAAATTGTCTAAGTATAGAATTTGGTTTACAATAGTGTATTGTTTTATTTATAACATGTTGCAGATATCATATTATGACTAGCAAAGTTAATGGAGATAGTATACATGTTGGTGATGATGTGTATAACTTTAGAAGTTTGTACAGACTGTACAGAATAGAGATAATCATGTTTTGATAAAGTAGGATAGTGGGATTGAAAGAAAAAATTATTTTGTTTACAAAACAATTACTTGTTCAATTAGGGCCAACATCCTAGATGTTTACTCTAACTTGGAAAAGTGAATTGTGGTCTTAGCTAACCCAATAGTAATTTTCATTAAGGCATGGTATTTATGCAAAGAACTTCTTGGGATGAGAAGGTGTGTGATTATGCTTGTAAGTGCTATCTTGTAAGATTGTGAACTGAAAGAACTTTTGTGAAAGTGATATATGCAATGTTATATATGAGCTAACTGGTGATCTAAGATCAAGCTAAAGATCAAAGATTAGACAAGGAAGGAAAATAATAGTAAATTACTTGTTTGAGTAGTGAGCTCTTCTTATAGTTGGAATTGCATGTTTGGGTAGTGGGCTCTTCTTGCATACATTATACTATAACTCCTAACAGGGTTGGCACAACTCCTAATAGGGTTGGAATCTGCTAAGAGGGATTTAAAGCCTCCTAACAAGGACTACTTATACTAAATTTTCTCATTGACTCCTAACAGGGTCCATCCTCTAACAAGGAACTTATATATTAGTATATTATCTAGTGAGTATCATCCTCACCAAGGTTTTCCTTTGGCCAAGGTTTCCCTAGTTAACAAAATATGGAGTTATGAGTTATCTTTGTGCATTGTTATTGTTACTATTTAGCATTACTTTATTGCTTTATTATGCATGGTTTTAAGTAAGTAATAATATCTAGTTGGCAACTAAAGTTTGTAGATTACTGATTTACACCACCCCCCCCCCCCCCCCTGCCCCCCCCAAGTAATCCTTATTTCTAACACATATTACATGGATTGGATTCATTAGTTTGTATGGAAGAAAAAACACTGATGATATAATTTTTTTTATGGATTAAAGAATAATTTTTTGGGTGTTGGATAGTTTGTGTACAAAGGGTATCAATTGAAATTCATAGAAAAAACTTGCACTATCAAGGATAAATATGGTAAGATGATTGGAACTGGAAGTAAATCTAGAGGTATTGTATTTTAGTTGAATCCCACTGAAATGACATGTTTGGTTGATAAAGTGGATAAAAATTGGTTATGGCATAGGAGACTCTATCATATAAACTTTGATATTATTGTAAAATTTAGTAGCACATCTACAGTCACAGATTTTCCTAAAATAATAAAGCCTACCAATGTCGTTTGCAAAGAATTTATTTTGGGTAAGAAGAAAAAGGTATCATTTCCTAGCAAGAAGGTCAAAACCATAGAGAAGTTGGAGATTGATCTCACATATCTAATTGGTCCCTCTAGAACAAGAGGATTTTGCATTGAAAGGTATTTCATGATTTTTGTTGATGATTTCACTAGAATTATGTTGGTAGCATTTCTTAAAGAGAAGTCTAAAGCTTTTGAGAAGTTTAAGATATTTAAGAATAGAGTTGAAAATGAATCTAGTATTAAGATAAAATGTTTGAGATTAGATAGAGGTGTTGGAAATATATGATAGGCTAAGTTACCTAGAGGGGAGGGGTGAATTAGTAACTAATAAAACTTAATCTTTATTTACTAATTAATCCTTCATGTGTATTCTGATCTAATTGCATGTATGAAAAATTAAAAGCATTAAAACATTCATAACACTTTGACACACAATATGATGACCTAGAAACCTTCCAAATAGAAAGTAAAACTGGGGTGGGGATAATACCCACAAGCTTTAGTACTATAGTATAAAGTTGGCATGTTAAGGCTTACAATGATCACTTCTGATGATCTACCTTTTTAGAAGCAATAAGGACTGCTAGGTCCACCTTGCAAAAGCATTTACAAACATACAATGAAGTATACACTTGGTAAAGAGATTTACAAAAGATTATTATGTTTATATTGTGAAAGGATTTAACTATTCCACTTGTTAGGATGGCCCAATGGCTGATCTCTGATTTGCAACTTGATTTGTTGAATGAGATTCTTTTAAGTCTAATGATCACCTTGTTGTGATGGATAAATCTTTGCTACTCCTTATACTATTGTAGCCTTTTACTTTGTACTTCTGCTTAAGACTCTTCTTTCCATTTCTATTCTATATATCTTTGGATGTGATATAATACATTACATATATACCAATCCAAATTACATTTCAAGAAAGTTAGCTACAATACAAGTTTCACCAAAATATACAAAGTTGACCCAACTGTAGTAACTCAAGTTCAAAAGAAAAACTTAGTGAGGTTCTAATACTCGACATCCATTATCACTGCTTGGCATCATCATGCACTCAATAGATGTAGAAGCTTGGTTCATACTGATCACTTCCAAGTAGTTTAAACTTAGTCTGCACTGGTGACTCAGTTAATACTGTGAAACTCAGCATATAAATTGAATCACTTGAATCACACTGCATAGCTCTATCAATGCCATTACTACGAGCTTATTATAAACTAAATCACTTGGTTGACAATGTATGGCTCGATCAACACTGGATTCACATTGCTAAATTTGTGAACTTGGTAAGCACTAGAGAACTTAGTTTGCAATAAGAAACATGGTAAACATAGTAATGCTTAGTTTAGAGTAAAAGCACAAACCTGTGTCACCTTTTATAAAGAAATGTGATATCAAAATGTGACAGTTCAACATTAATGACAAAAAAAATGGTATTTGTGTTTAAAATATGAAGATGATGTAAACTGATGAAATGTGTAGAATTGTATGAATTTTATGCCTATAATTTTTATAATTTTTTTGACTGAGAATTTATTCATTTTATTTTATTTTTAAGTCCCTTTTTTAACTATAAAAAATATAGGATGTAGTTCTCGTCAAACAAGTATGTGCAAATCATCTTTTTTTGTTCTGATTTGAAAATATTTTATAGATGACATGTATAGCTAGTGAACAAAAAAGGAAATAATTATTTTTGATGTATATTTTCTTTGTTATAAGTACTCAAGTTCAACCTTGTCAGAATCCAATAGTTTTTTCCTCCTATCAAAACTTCCCTATCAAATCTATACCTTCTTGAAAAAAAATTACATATTCGTGAAGAGGATTCTCTCCTCTAGTGATAAATATTATTTTTTTATTTTTTTTATATGATTTACTATTTTTTTTAATTTTTTGAGAGAGCATCTTCTGAAATGTTGAAATATCGACTTATAATATTTTGAGATTATAACATATTATAACTAATCAAAACACTCAAAAATTTATATAATGATGATATTGAATCTGAGATCTATAAAAGGATATTTTTAGTTTTTTTTTTTAAATTGAGTTTTGATAGAGAAATGAGATTTGACAAAAATAGGTTTTTGTATCACAAACGATGACACAGATCTATGCTTTTACCCTTTACACTGATAATCACCAACCTCATAGGAAATTCTTGGCACAATCTAAATATTGTTCCTGAAACTCAATAGCAACTATAGAACTCGGTAGGGCCTGAATAACTTGGTTAACCTTGTTAATTGTACAATAATCCTGGTAGCTATTAGATATTTGATTAAGTGTGTGTGTGTGTGTGTGTGTGTGTGTGTGTGTGTGTGTGTGTGTGTGTGTGTGTGTGTGTGTGTGTGTGTGTTTGTGTGACTAATAAATAAACTTTATTAAAATTTTAACAATCTCCCCCTTTGGCATTAGTGACAAAAACACTTATCAAAAGAAATTAAATATTCAAAAGTTTCAAATGATCTTAAGTCTCCATTCTATGTCTTCAACTTGATAATGTACTCTATTTTTTAAATTTTTTAAAATTGCTTTTGTAAGACATGTTTATGTATATAATATGATGCTCCCCCATACATATATATTCAATATACTTTATACATTATATATCTTCTCATATTTTCCCCTTTATTGCATCTTATGTTACATCTTCTCCCTCTATACAATATGTTTTACATGTTATATACGTCTTCTCCCCCTTTTTAACATAAAAGCCAAAGGTGTATTCTATACAGTTATGCCAAGATGTGACAAGAAATTAGAATGTACCTTTAGAATTAGTGGCATTGTCTTGTCCCAATTTTCTTGCAACATTGTGCTTGTTTGTAATGCAATCTGAACTTTTCTTGATAATTCTATCATGTGATCAGCAATGGAGAAGTTGTTATCATGGATGAGAGTTTTAGCATGTGCAATATGTTTTTGCAATTCATCCATGTTAGAAAGAATCATGCCTTGTATATCTACAAGTGTAGCCCTTATCCTAGATTCTTCTCCTATTAATTCTACCTACATATCAATTAAAAATCTAGTCTTTGTGTAGTGAGCAGAACTGTAGCTTGGATCAACTGACAATTGTTGTGCACTTGCCTTTAGATCTTCATCAATTTTGGAAAGTTTACCTTTGATTTCCTATGTGAAAATGGATGCATCATAGAGTTTACCAAATAGATAAATGATATTATTGGAAAAGGTTTCCAATGAGCCTAAAATTGTAGACAAGTCTACTTGATGTATTGCAATTTTTTTTGCAACTAGCTCCAATACTTTATTTTCAAATTTCTTCTCTAATCTTTGCAACAATTTCTCTTGTCCATTCAAATCTTAATTGAATTTCTAGACCACTTCTACTAACTGAGCCAAAATTGGTTGAGAAGTATCAACCTCAATGCTAAGTGCATCTACAAGAATGTTCTTTGCATCTTCAAGCACTTGAAATTCTTTGTTCCTTTCTTCTCTAAGCCTTTGTTGCTTAGCTTTCTACTATGGAAGCTCTCCTACTATATGCATTTGATAATGATTTAGATTAGAGATATCCCAATTTGGGATAACTATATCCTCATCAAGACCAATGTCTTCTTCCTTGTTTTTTCCTTTACTAGACACTTTTGTACTCAGTTGAGGCTTGCTCTCAACTATCTTTGTACAGATTAATTGCATACTTGAAATAGAAACAATTGTAGAAATCAAAGGACTGGCAATAAAAGTAAATATTGAACTTTTTGAGGAAATACCTTGATGCTAAGTGACCAAAATTTATGGAGGAGCAAGTATTGATTTCTTAGTAGATAAAGTGTTGGTTACTTCTATCAATGAAGTACTGAGCTAAACAAATGCAGATATTGATTGAGTGCTTGGATTTTTAGTGTTTGACACAACCAACTCAAGAGTAAATTTGTCTTAGCTTGATGTCTTTAATTCTTCACTTGAAGGGTGTGGAAGTGAGGCTATAACCACTACTACAATCTTCTTAGGGTCAATCTCCTCAATGCTATGAATCTCAGGGAGATTCTCCTTCGTATCTTCCTATTCTTGTTCCTCATCATCTATATTGTTATCATTTGTAACTTCTTCATCATCAATTTCCTCTTCCTTTTCAGTTTCACCATCATCATCTACTGACATTAACAAAAAGATCACTCTATTATTAAAGATTATAGATATTCTACCATGTGTTGGTGGCATTATTTACCACATGTTCAATGTCATTGATTAATATTAGACAAGTGTTAAATCTCAAAGTAAGTTTTTCTTCATTCTTCTTGATGGATCCTTTCACTTCTTTGTCACTTAGACTCAGCATGATTTTCCTTAGAGTCTACACATATATATATTTTATAGTTTTCTTGGCATGCTCCCATCTTGGCTTGATTTTCTCCATTAATTCATTGGGAATCTATTGTGAAAGTTGGTTTGGAGAGTATTTCCATTTACCTAGCTTTGGCATGACCATGTCTTTAACATGATTTTTTTCTTCTGTAGTTCTAATTTCATGCTTCAACAATCTAAAATATGTTATGCCAACTCTATAATAAATTTCTTTCAATCTTTCTTGAAATGTGGGTGGAGGCTTTTTCAAAATCACATCCTCTTCTTCTTCACCTAACTTTAGTTTCTTTCTAGATGTTCTTCTTGTAAACACTGCATTAGATGGCTTGGTAGGGTTGGTTATAATAACCTTACCTTTCTTCTTTATTGGCTTGTCTTCTAATTTTTCTTCATCTTCTACATCAACTTCTTTTATGTCATCTCCTTTACCTTCTATCAATAGGAGAGTAGAACTAGTTTGTTTTTATTTAGCTATCCTCTTCTTACCTTTGTTGACAACCTAAGGGAGTTTTATTTCTAATTCAATTCTAGATTTGGATTCCTCATATGTTCCAAAAAGTGTGGCCTTTGGATCAATAGGTTCATTTAATAGTGCTTCAATGATGTCCTTAGTTTCATCAATGATTCAGGAGCATCCAGAGGTATAAGGGCAATCTTGTGTCACCCAAAAAAATGTACTTAGACTTAGTTTCTATTTCATGTCTTTTCATTTTTGGATACCCATTTGGGTCAAATAAAGGTTCCAACTCTCACAGTTCAACTATCAGTGTGCTAGAAAATCCTAAAAAAATAGGAGCATGCAATTTGGCCATCATTTTGGTGACCTAGAAGGTGTGAATTGGCCAGATGAATGTAATTGTGATTTAGAGCATTCTAGAAAATTAATCAGGTCAAAAGGCCCCATGGTTTGAAAGTTATTGCAATTTTTCAGGTTTTGGAGACCTCTTAAGAATGCTTCAAAGTCAGGTTAGGGGCATTAAATGACCTTGAAAAGGGCTTTAAAATGGGGGATGAGCAAAGCTAGTTGATAGGGCTATAGATCACTTTGAGAGCTTTCCAAAAATGTAAACAGTTCGTCAATCGGAGCTACGGTTCAAAAGTTATGCCTCCTGGAAGTTCAGTTACCATTTCTGGATTCTTCTAGATTTGCACCAACTTCTGACATAGCTTCTGGAACCTTCTATTTGGTCGGTGGATGCCTACTAGCACTTTCTAGAATGTACTCCTAGTCCTTAACCCTCTGGGGTCTATTTAAAGAGATTTTTGGCATTGTAAAAGGCAGTTCCGAGTGGAGTTTGAGAGGAGGTTCTGAAAGGAGAAATTATCTCCAAATTTATGCTATTGTAAGCCCTTAGGGCATGTTTTGAAGTTTATTTTCTCTGTACTATTTGTAATAGCTTATTTTCTCAGTTAATAAAATTTCCCTTTTTCATTGTGTCCATTCTATTCTTGGGTTGTGTCACCATCAAGTGGTATCAGAGCGGGTTTTCCTAAGTGTGTAGACAGAGCGCCAACTGAGAGGCAGTTTGCACCAGGACTGTGTGGTTGTGGGTTTGAGTTAAGAAGATGCCTCCATGAAGAGAGCATGGTGGAAGGGCCAGAGCTATTAATCTTGAGGAGGTTAGAGCCCTCCAAAGGCAGGTGCAGGCATTGCAAGATGAGCTCCGTAGAGGAGAAAATGTTGCCGCAGGTGACGACAGTGAGGATGACAATGAAGAAGAAGTAATGGAACCAGAAGGGGAACTTGACAAGGAAGTTCTGAATCATGCAGAGGAAAGGCTTTTTAGGGCCATTACTAAGTTTTGGAAAAGACCTACAATTGAAGTGGGTATGTTTTCAGGAAATCTAAAACCAGATGAGTTGATCGATTGGATCAATGAACTGGAAGAATACTTTGAGTATGAGGATATCAGGGACCCAGATAGGGTTAAGTTTGCAAAGGCCAAACTGAAAGGCCATGCCAAAATCTGGTGGCAAGAGGTTCAATTGGAAAGAAACAGAAGAGGAAAGGAGAAGATCACAAGATGGGATTGCATGGTAGACAAATTGAAGAAACAGTTCATTCCTGTGGACTACGAGCTTGATTTGTTTAAGAAGATGCATGGGTTAAAGCAAGAAAGAAGATCAGTCCAAGAATATACACAGGAATTTTACTGACTCTTGATTAGAGCGAGACATGTAGAAGCAAATAAGGAGAAGGTTTCTCATTATATTAGTGGGTTGCGACCTAGCATCCAGGAGGAATTAAGTCTGGTAAGAATGTCCAGCGTTGAAGAGGCATACCAGTTTTCCCTACGAGTTGAAGAGAAGTTGGATAAAAGGTTTGAAGGAAGACAAAGAGGGCATGGTCAAGAAGGAAGGGGAAGTGGTAGATCATCTGGAAGCTGCAATGAAACCCAAAAGAAAAATGAAGATGTGGGTACTAGCAGGAACCAGAGGAATGAGGGTTTCAACCGCTCCCATGATCAAGACTTTGGAAATCAGAGAGGAAGAGGTAGAGGACGTGGACAAGGAAGAGGAGGCTTCCGTGGTACCTATTTCCATTGTAATGAAGAAGGTCATCATGCCTTTGAATTCCCTCAACGACAAGGAAGGAAAGATGGGAGAACTGAGGGCCAAGCTAGGGTTGCTCATGTGGATGAGGATGCACAATCATCACATTTAGAGGATGCAGAAAGAGGAGAGACCTTGGTAAATGAAAGAGTCCTACTAAGTGGTGAGATTGAACCAGGACAACGGAGGAGTTTTTTCTGTACCAGATGCAAGTGTGAGGATAAATGTTGTGACATGATCATTGATGGTGGTAGCACTGATAACTTGATATCAGAAGAGATGGTCTCTAAGCTAAAGCTCAAGAGGGAGAAACATCCCCAGCCCTATCGGATTGCTTGGATAAAAGATGATCATAAGGTCCTAGTAAGTGAACAATGTTTAGTAAAATTCAAAATTGGGAGTTACCATGATGAAGCTCTATGTGATGTTATTTCGATGGATGTTTTCCATCTATTATTGGGTAGAACATGGCAGTTTGATAGACATGCAGTACATGATGGACATGCAAACACATACTGTCTAAAAAAGGATGGAGTTTGCCACAAATTGAAGCCCATGAAAAGGGAAGGTGAAAAGGTATGTAGCAGTGCTAGGATTTTTCTTGTTAATGAAAGGAATTTTTTAGATGGCATGAAACATCAGCATATGTGCTATGCTTTGATTCCTAGGAAAGATAAAAAAGGTAGTAGTGAAATACCAGTTGAAGTTTCAAATTTACTAGGGGAGTTTGGAGATATTATCTCTGATAATGTTCTAGATGGATTGCCACCAATAAGGCAAATAAGTCATCAGATAGATCTGATTCTAGGAGCTAGTTTGCCTAACAAGGCTACCCATAGGATGACTCCTATTGAAACAGAGGAGCTAAATAGATAGGTTCAGGAGTTGTTGAGGAAGGGCTTGATTCGAGAGAGCCTGAGTCCATGTGCAGTACCTACAGTACTTGCACCAAAGAAGGATGGAGAGTGGAGGATGTGTACAGATTCTCGAGCTATAAATAGGATCACCATCAAGTACCGGTTTCCTTTGCCAAGGATGGATGATATTATGGACTGCTTGAGTGGAGCTCAGTACTTCACAAAGATAGATATGAAGAGTGGTTATCACCAGATATAGATTCGAGAAGGAGATGAGTGGAAAATAGCCTTCAAGACCAAGGAGGGTCTTTATGAGTGGTTAGTCATGCCCTTTGGATTGACGAATGCCCCAAGCACCTTCATGCGGCTCATGAATGAGGTACTTAAGAAGTTCTTGGGAAAATTTGTTATTGTTTATTTGGATGATATTTTAATTTTAAGCAAGACTTTGGAAGAACATTTATTGCATATTCATAGTGTCCTTGAAATGCTAAGGGAAGAGAAACTGTTAATTAATCTAAAGAAGTGTAACTTTGCAAAAAGGGAGTTAGTTTATTTGGGGTTTTTTATATCACCTGAAGGTCTCAAAATGGATTCGAAGAAGGTAAAAGCCATCTTAGAATGGCCTACTCCAAGGTCTGCTACTGAGGTAAGATCATTTAATGGTCTGGTTAGTTTTTACAGGAAGTTTATTAAGAATTTCAGTGGCATATGTGCACCCCTAACTGATACAATAAGAGGGGATAGAAAAGAGTTCAAATGGACTACAGCAGCTGCAAGAAGTTTTGAATTGTTGAAGAAGAAGGTGACAGAATAGCCTGTGTTGGCACTTTCAAATTTTAGAAAGGTTTTCTAGGTGGATTGTGATGCCAGTGGTAGTGCTATTGTATTAAGCCAAGAAGGTAAGCCTATTGCATATTTTAGTGAAAAATTGAATGATGCAAAGAAGAAGTATTCTATTTATGATCAAGAGTTCTATGCAATAGTTCAGGCCTTAAAGAAATGGAGGCACTATTTATTGCCAAAGGAATTTGTTTTGTATACTGATCATCAGGCATTACAGTACCTAAATAGCCAAGGTAAATTGAATCAGAGGCATATGAAGTGTGTAGAGTTCTTGCAGAGTTATACATTTGTGTTGAAGCATAGAAGTGAAAAATCTAACAGGGTTGCAGATGCACTAAGTATGAGACAGTTGTTGCTTACAGTAATGCAGGTTGAAGTAGTTGGATTTGATGAACTCAAAAATTTGTACCCCGAGGATCCTAATTTTGCTAAAGCCTGAAAAGCTTGTAAAGAATCTGTTGTTGTAGATAGAACCAAGTGGTTAGACTATTTGATTCAGGATGGTATGTTGTTCAAAGGTAGTCAATTGTGCATTCCAAGGAGTTCCATGAGGGAAAATCTAATTAAGGAGAAACACAATGGAGGGATGGTAGGACATTTTGGTTGAGATAAGACCATTTCCATTCTTAGAGAACATTATTTTTTGCCTCAAATTTTATAGGATGTGAAGAAGTTTGTACAGAGTTATCAAGTTTTTCAAGTTGCTAAGGGATTCAGCCATAATACTGGACTATATCAGCCATTGCATGTTCCATCAAGGCCATGGGAGGACATAAGTATGGATTTTGTTCTTGGATTGCCAAGGACACAAAGGGGTAATGACTCAGTATTCATGGTGTTTGATAGGTTCTCCAAAATGGCACATTTCATTCCATGCCACAAAACTCATGATGTTGTCCATATTGCAGACTTGTTTTTCAAAGAGGTGGTAAGACTACATGGTCTTTCAAGGAGTATAGTTTCTGACAGAGATACTAAATTTGTGGGATATTTTTGGAGGACATTTTGGAAAAAGTTGAGAATGGACTTGAAATTCAGTTCCACACATCACCCACAAACTGACGGCCAAACAGAAGTGGTAAACAGGAGTCTGGGACATTTGCTGAGATGTTTAGTTGGGGATAAGCCCAAGGGATGGGATTTGATTCTACCACAAGCAGAGTTTGCTTTTAATAATTCTGTAAATAGGAGTACTGGAAAATCACCATTCCAAGATGAATCAAGAGTATAAAGCTAGGGCTGATCAAAGGAGAAGACATAAGGAATTCCAAGTAGGAGATCTAGTCATGGTGCACTTATGAAAAGAAAGATTTCTAGCCGGTACTTACAACAAGCTGAAAATGAAAAAATTTGGCCCCTGCAAAATTTTGAAGAAACATGACTCAGGAAATGCATATGAAGTGGAGCTGCCAGATGGTATTCACATTTCTCCTATTTTCAACATTGCAGATTTAACAGAGTATCATGATGATGGTGCAGATGAGGAGCTGGTGTTATAGCCATGTCCAATTCCTGCTTCGAAGAAGGAGGAGATAGAAGACATTCTAGATCATCGTGTGGGTAGGAGTACCAGAAACAGGCAGTATGAAGAGTATATGGTCAAATGGAAAGGATGATCGATCGAGGACTCAACTTGGATTTCAGCAGCTGAGGTTTCCCATTTGGGATTTCCTCTACCATTCGTAAAGTGACAGGGTCGCTTTTCAATCTACCCTGGGTGTCTAATGCAGGAGCATCTAGAGGTATAAGGGCAATCTTGTGTCACCCAAAAAAATGTACTTAGACTTAGTTTATATTTCATGTCTTTTCATTTTTGGATACCCATTTGGGTCAAATAAAGGTTCCAACTCTCACAGTTCAACTATCAGTGTGCTAGAAAATCTCAAAAAAATAGGAGCATGCAATTTGGCCATCATTTTGGTGACCTAGAAGGTGTGAATTGGCTAGATTAATTTAATTGTGATTTAGAGCATTCTAGAAAAAGAATCAAGTCAAAAGGCCCCACGGTTTGAAAGTTATTGCAGTTTTTCGAGTTTTGGAGACCTCCTAAGAATGCTTCAAAGTCAGGTTAGGGGCATTAAATGACTTTGAAAAGGGCTAAAAAATGGGAGACGAGCGAAGCTATCCATAAGGCTATAGAGTGCTTTGAGAGCTTTCCAAAAATGTAAACGGTTCGTCAATCGGAGCTACGGTTCAAAATTTATGCCTCCCAAAAGTTCGGTTACCGTTTCTGGATTCTTCTAGATTTGCATCAACTTCTAACACAGCTTCTGGAACCTTCTATTTGGTCAGTGGATGCCTACTAGCACTTTATAGAATGTACTCCTAGTCCTTAACCCTCTGGGGTCTATTTAAGGAGATTTCTAGCATTGTAAAAGGTAGTTCGGAGTGGAGTTTGAGAGGAGGTTCTGAAAGGAGAAATTATCTCCAGATTTATGCTATTGTAAGCCCTCAGGGCATGTTTTGAAATTTATTTTCTCTGTACTATTTCTACTAGCTTATTTTCTCAATTAATACAATTTCCCTTTTCTGTTGTGTCCATTCTGTTCTTGGGTTGTGTTACCATCAATCAATATTAACCTCATAACCTAGAGGCTTGACCCATGCAATTCTTGGTATGACAACTTGAATATACACTTTATCACAATCAATCATAAAACAAATATCATCTTTGTTGTGTTCTACAAGTTTCTTTACTATCCTAAATCTATTGTTCATCTTTTCCTTGAATGCATCAAAATAGTTATCCATTATACTAACATAGTTTTCTCCCATTTATGCTATGTATTCATTGATTTGATAAAGAACATGTACGTCTTTTCTCTGTACAATTGTACCTTTTGATGGGAAGAACTTTTGTACAAATAAAAAGAAATAGGTTAAGACTAAAACTTACAAGAGTTATTCTTTGAAGTTCTGATGCTTTCCATATTTTTGTTGAACTAGTTCAACATTAGCTCAGGAAGGTCAAAGGACATGTTGTTCTTGACCACTTTGAAAGCAAGATCCATAGCTACACATGATACACTATTGATTAGACTAAATTTTTACATCTTGTTGCAATTACATGTATGCCAAACTTTAGCTCCATATCAATAACACAACTAATCTTCATACCCCTTCCATTCCATTCAGCAAGGGTTTTTTTCTCCAGTTCCACCCGACTTAGGTTTTGGTGGTTTTTTCCTTGGCCAACATTAGAAGTCTTGTGATCTTATGAATCATTTTAATTGTTATCAAAATAGATTGCTTCAACCATTATTGTTCATTATGCACATGGTTGAGGATAAATCTTATCCACTTTATCTTAAAATCTTGGGTCATGTGTGGAATGTGAGTCAAAACATTTGCTTCCAAGTGTTGATGCTCTATTTTCAACACACCATTCATAAACAACTTCTCCAAAGTTTCATCCATTTCTAGGGTTCCTATATCTTGAATTGAAAATCAAAAATGTGAGCAAATATCATTTACCAAAAGTACCTTGGATGGAATTTGAGACTTAGCTCTAGTTGCATCAAGGATTTCTATAATAGTTGGACTCAATTTGAAACCTGGTGCTTTCCATTTGACTCATTAGACTAGCATCTTAGACCATTTCTTTGCCTTGCTATTGGAGGATGTCATTTCTTGGTAGGGTTTGTGAGAGCATGGTAAACTCCAATAATAATTCACACAGATCACTCGGATGCATTGAAATAACTCTACATAAATAGCTCTTGAAAATTCATGATGACAAATGAATTTGATTTTGCTCCTTTGATCAAAATTTTCCTTACAATTTCTATAAATGTGATGCAGGGAAGGGTTGAATAACTAGGGCCAAAGGCTCACCCAGCTATCCAAACCAACCTGCAAGAGTTGACACAATAGAAGCAAACACAAATAACAACAACAAAAGGAGGAAGAAGAGTGAAATACCTTTATTGATTCATCAAAATATCTTCATACATGCCTAGCTAGAAGACCTTCTAGGTTATGACCAAATACAAATACATTCACATTCAAAGATCCAAAAGAAAATTTGCATTTCTAGTTCTGCTCTCCAATCTTCTTCAAAAACTCCTAACTCTAAGCCTAAACACTCTATATATTCTTGCCAAAATGGCTTACAAATCATTCTAGAACATTACATAAGAGGAAGGTTGACCCAAAAATGGTCTGGACACATCCCAAGAAAAGATCTTAACATAAATATCATGATCAAAATAAATCTACAAGTTAGCTCACAAAAATCACGTCCAAATGCTGACACTCAGCATGAATAAGAAAATTTGGCATATGAAGGGTCACTCATCATACACTAGGTAACTCAGCACATGAAGAGTCACTTGGCATACACTAGGTAACTTGGCACATGAAGGAACACTCAGTCAACACTAGATTGCTATAGTAACTCAGCACCAACTAAGTACTATAGTAACTCGACACCAACATGTAGAATGAACAAAAATGAGTAGGATAACAAGGCAACCCAGGATGATCCTACATTAGACAATTAAGTTTAAAAGAAATAATTCTTTTGAATCATTGAGATGTCACAATCTGAGTTGAATCCAACTCAAATTGAGAAATTTTTTCCTCTTGTGCTCTTGCCAACTCTTTGATCCAATATCTATTCAACTTCTTCAATCTACTTCTTAGGATAATCTTTTGATACAACAACTTCATCATCTAACTCATGGTACTTATACAAATCAAAAATATTGAATATAGGAGATATATCCATGTCATTAGGTAACTCAACTTCATAAGCATTACCGCTGTCAAACTTCTTCAAGATCTTACAAGGTCTAAATTTCTTCATCTTCAGCTTACTGTATGTTCCAACAAGAAATCTTCCTTTCTTTAAATGAACCATCACCTCATCACCAACTTTAAAATTGTGATGTCTTCTAGACTTATCAGCATTCTCCTTATACTTTTGATTACTTTTTTCCAACCTCAACATCACTTCCTTATGCAAAGACTCCATAAAATCAGCAAATTCTTCTCCTACAGCACTTCTCTTTTCTTCACTAGAAACATCTCTCAAATCTAATATATCTCTAAGCTACATTCTAGTAACAATCTCAAAAGGTGTTTTCCTTGTACTCCTATTCATAAAATTGTTATATGCAAACTCAGGTTGTGCCAACACTACTTTCCAATTACTTAGCTTATCTCCAACTAAACATTTTAGCAAATTACCCAAGCTTCTATTCACAACCTTTTTTAATCCATCTGTCTATGGATGGAATGTAGAACTAAACTTCAACTCAGTAGCCATCTTCTTCCACAAAGTCTTCCAAAAATAACCAAAAAACTTACTATCTATGTTTGAAATAATATTTCTTGGTAATCCATGCAATCTCACAATCTCTTTAAAGAAAAGTTCAGCAACATGCTTTGCATCTGATTTCTTCTTACATGGTATGAAATGAGCCACCTTAGAAAATTTGTCCACTAAAACAAATATGGAAGCATACCCCTTAACTATCTTAGGTAATACAAGAACAAAATTCATATTGATGTCACTCCAAGGATTCTCAGGAACAGTAATAGGTGTATACAAACTAGTATTTTGACTCACTCCTTTTGCAACTTGACAAACTCCACAACTTTTTATAGATTTTTGAACATCCTTATACATTTGTGGCCAATAATGCTTCTCTTTTAGCAAACTCAATGTCTTATCAATTCCAAAATGTCTAGCTAATCCACCATTATGCTTTTCCTTAATCAAATTCAACCTCATAGAACTTCCAGGAATACACAACTAAATACCTTTGAACAACATACCTTCTTGAATGAAATACTCATCATACTTACTTATGTGATCTATTAGATTTTGTGTTCTTCACTCTCTCCAAACCTTAGAAAAATCAGGATCAGCATCATACAACCCCTTCATTTCATCAAAACCAAAAAATTCAACCTTTATTTCAGTCAACAAAGAATTTCTTCTACTCAATGCATTAGCAACTCTATTAGTAACTGCACTCTTATGCTTAATAACAAATGTGAAACTCTACAAGTACTCAACCCACTTCATTTGTCTCTAATTTAATTTATGTTGACTTCCCAAGTATTGTAAAGCTTTATGATCAATATACAACACAAACTCCTTAGGAATCAAATAATATCTCCACTTCTTCAATGTTTGAATAATAAAATAAAATTCTTGACCACACATAAAATACTTCCTTTTGGAACCATTCGACCTTTCACTAAAGAAAGCAATGGATTTACCTTCTTGATGTAATACAGCTCCTATTGCATTACCACTTGCATCACATTCAACTTGAAATGATTTGTTGAAATCAAGAAAAGCCAATATAGGTAATTCAAAAACCTTTTGTTTCAAAGTCTTAAAACTCTTATCAGCTCCATGTGTCCACTTGAACTCTTTTTTATCTCCCCTCATTGTTTTAGTCATAGCATTACAAACAGCACTAAAATTTCTTATAAATTTTCTATAAAAATTGGCCAAACCATGAAATGATCTTACCTCACCCACATTCTCAAGTGTAGGCCATACCAAAATTGCTTTAACCTTCTTAGGATCCATCTTCAATCCATCAACTGAAATCACAAATCCCAAACACACAATCTCCTCTTGCATAAAAGAACACTTTTTACAATTAATCAAAAAAATTTCCTCTTTCAACCTTTGAAAAACATTTGTCTAATATGCTCAAGATGCTCTTTCTTAGTCTTTTTGAATGTCAGAATATCATCCAAATAAATAATCAAAAACTTACCCAAAAAAAAATTCAGAACTTCATTCATCAACCTCATGAAAGTACTAGGTGCATTAGTCAGACTAAAATGCATAACCAACCATTCATGCAAACTATATTTTGTCTTGAAAGCAATCTTCCATTCATCACCTTCTCTAATTCTGATATAATGATAGCCACTCTTCAAATCAATCTTGGTAAAATACTTTTCTCCACTCAAACAATCCATTATGTCATCCCTCCTTGGCATAGGAAACCTATATTTCATTGTTATCTTGTTAGTAGCTCTGGAATTAGTACACATTCTCCATTCTTTTTAGGTGCTAGTGTAGTAGGTACAACACATGGACTCAAGCTTTATCTGATCAAACCTTTCTGCAACAACTCATGCACTTGTCTATTAAGTTATTCATTCTCTGTAAGTGTCAATCTATATGGTGCTTTGTTCAAAAAACTAGCTCCAGGAATTAGATCCATACAATGACTTATATTTCTCATTGGTAGTAAACATTAGAATATCCTCAACAACAATATCCTTATACTCATTCAACAATTCTATAATTTCTATTGGTACTTAGCTATCACTATCTACTATCACTTGGTCATTACCAACTTTTGTTCCTTGGTCATTACTACCAACCCTTGGTCCTCTAAGAACTATGGCAAAACAAACTTTATTCTTCTTCACTTCCTTTTCAAATTGTTTCCCATTAACCATGCAAATTTTTATTATATTACAACTAACCTCATCTATAATTTCAATCAAAGGAAACAATATTTGCTTCTTCCCATTCACCCAAAGAGTATATTGATTCAATCTTCCATAATGCATAGCATATCTATCATATTGCCAAGGTCTACCCAACAAAATATGACAACAATCCATAGGCATAATATCACACAAAACTTCATCAAAGTTATGTCCAATCTTGAATTTCACAAGGCATTGCTCACTTACCAATATCTTATGCTCATCTTTGATCCATGAAACATGATAGGATTTAGGATGCTTCAGCCTCTACAATTGCAACTTGGTAAACAACTCTTCTGATGCCAAATTTGTAGAACTTCCACTGTCAATGATCACTTTATGTCATTTTTCAGCTATCTTACATCTTGTCTTGAAAAGACATCTCGTTAAAATAGGTTACACATCACTTCCCTTATTAGATAAGGTTCTTCTCACCATCAAATTTTCTCCAACCTCAGGTCCACTTGGTGAACCCTCATCATCTCCTTGAATGACAACATCTATGTTACCTTGCCCACTTTTAGAGGATCTACATTCAAAAGATCTATGTCCCTCTTTACCACATCTAAAACAATTACCATGAAATCCACCTCTAAAATAAGAATTACCTCTTCCTTGATAAGAATTAGCACCTCCTTGGTAAGAATTATCACTTTTCCATTAGGTCTTTGCCTTTTTCATCATTCTTCCATTCATATGTCTTTATCCTGCACAAATCTTTTAGATCTACCACCTTCACCATAAGATCTACCTCTGCCTCTTTGGAATCAACCACCTTTACCTCTTTGTCTTTGTTCATGCTTCTTTGCTAAGATCTCCTCATCTTTCAAAGCATATTGATATGCTTCTTCAACACTTTCCAACTTCACAAAATTTATTTCATCTTGAATTCTAGATCTCAATCCATTTATGTACCTTGTAATTTTCTCAACATCATCATCCACATGTCCAGATCTAATGTCTAATCTATAGAATTCTTCGGTATACTCTTTCACAATCATGTCCTTTTGTTTCAAATTTTGCATCTTTCTAAACAAGCTAACTTGCTAATCAACAAGAAAGAATTTTTTCTTTACCTTGTTCACCATCTTTGGCCAAGTTCTGATCTTCTCCTTTCCTCTCCTTTGTCTATCAGTTTGTAAATGTTCCCAACATAGTGATGCATGACCTTTCAACCTAGTGACTGCAATCTTCACCTTTCTATTATCAAGAGTGTTTTCATACTCAAAAAACTTCTCCATATCTGAGATCCAATCCAACATAGCATTGGTATACAATTTTTCATCATAAAGAACAACTTCTACAGCAGGCTTTTAATTTTCCCTAGACAATACTCACAACAATTTTTCCTCATCTCGATCTTCTTCAGGTTCTAGATTATGGTTCTGTGTTACTGCTTCATCATCACTTGCATCATCAAGATTTTCTCCTCTCATATGGGCTATCTCCACAACATCTAATCTAGCTACAATTTGTCTCAACTGGTCCAATATAACATTATCAGTATTTCCTCTACCACAAACCATCTTTAAAAATTAGGTTCCTGCAAGATCATAACCCTCTGCAAGTTATAGGTCAAATCTACAAATCTGCCACCCTATAAAAAAATTTGAATTAGGGTTCTACACTATCAAATCTCCACAAGAATGAACCTCAAGCTCTAATACCACCTGATTCAAGGAAGGGGTGAATAACTAGGGCCAAAGGCTCACCCAACTATCCAAACCAACCTATAAGAGCTAACACAATAGAAGAAAACACAAAGAACAACAACCAAAGGAGGAAGAAGAGTGAAATACTTTTATTGATTCATAAAAATGTCTTCATACATGCCTAGATGTAAATCCTTCTAGATTACAACCAAATACAAATACATTCACATTCAAAGATCCAACAACAAATTTGTACTTTCTAGTTCTACTCTCCAATCTTCTTCAAAAACTCCTAACTCTAACCCTAAACACTATATATACTTGTTGAAATAGCTTATAGATCATTCTAGAACATTAAATAAGGGGAAGGTCGTCCCAAAAATGGTTTGAACATATTCCAAGAAAAGATCTTAACATAAATGTCACAATCAAAATAAATCTTGCAAGTTGGCTCATAGGAATCACGTCCAAATATTGACACTCAGCATAAATTAAAAAATTCAGCACATGAAGGGTCACTCAGAATACATTGGGTAACTTGGCACATGACAAGTCACTTGGCATACACTGGGTAACTTGGCACATGAAGGAACACTCAGTCAACACTAGATTGCTATAGTATATCGGCACCAACTAAGTGCTACAGTAACTTGGCACCAAGTGCTATAGTAACTCAACACCAAGTGCTACAGTGACTCAGCACCAACTAAGTGCTATAGTAACTTGGCACCAACATGTAGAATGAACAAAAATGAGCAGGATAACAAGGTAACCCAGAATGCTTCTACATCAAAATGCTTAGTTCAATCACTTAATTGATGAAAGACTATCTTCTACTCGGCTTGTATAAGTTTCTCAGTAGGAGCATTCATGACTCGATGTCCATACAATAACTTAGTAACTCCGACCTTGCTTAATAGGGTCTTGCAACCTGACCTAGTTCAGTAGTGTCAAAAAAATTTTTGATACTCGGTGATCCTTTTGCATCTTGAATGCTAATATGGATCATTCCTTTCTATTGACTAGAACTGATGTAGGATGTCTACTTTAGAATCTTAGTTTTGGTTTCCCTTGTGGTAGATAAAGTAGAAATGCTTGAGTTACCCAATTCTTGAGTGACATGTGCTTCATTTCTTGGTCTTGCATTCTCAGAAGATCTTGAAATCCACTGTTGTCTCATCTGCTTTCTAATGTTATTAGCCTTGGCTTTCTTTTCATATTCAATTCTCTAGTGTTCATACAATTCTTGGCAAGATGACCAAGTTTTGTACAAATCAAACATCTTCTAGTAGTGTCTCTTGTCCTTATGTGATGCTTTACATAGTTTATCCAATGTGTCCAAATTCTCCATAGTAATGACATCTGCACCAAGTGTTATAGTCTGAACCAAAAATAGCTTTTAGAATTTGTTCTACTAAATTCAATATCTTAGTTTTGCATTTAGAAGGTTTGTTCCCATGCTTCTTGCATTTGTGACATTTGTCCTCAAATTTAGGTTTTTCTTTACATTCATTAGCTCTATGATCATGTTGATTACAATTGTAGCATTTTCCATTGAATTAAGCTTTGCCATTGCTCCAAAATTTGTTTGATGTATGACCTAACTTACACAATGATTACAAGTAGGTCTTTGATTCTTTTCAACTCCTTGCTTGGATGATTCACCTTATTTTTTCTATCTAATTCCTGCTTTTCCCTTTTGTCTGTATTGGATTTTTCATTTAGTTGATCCATGTCTACTTGAGATTTTATCATCCTCTCATTAGTTTTCTTTTCATTGTTTAGATCATTCTGCAATCTTTCATTTTCTGATCTTAAATTCATGATTTCTTCATTTACATTAGTAAGTTGATCAATGAAGTCTACCTGTTGAAGGGATGGATTTTGAATTTCATTATTCTTTTTTTCTAACTCTTCTTTTATTTTATTTTTCTCTTCCATGACTTCACACAATCTTACTGACTAAATTTCTTGTTCTCTTTTTAGCTTTTTGATTTCTTCTTGAAGTGTACCATTCATTTATAATAGTTCTTTTGATTTCCTCATTAACTTCATCTAAATTTCTATCTAAATGGATGTCTTCAATTCTTTCTTCAATATAGAGTTTTTCATTCATCTGTACTGAAAGATCTTTTCTTCTTTTCAAGGACTAAGAGATTTTCTCATTTTCTTTCTTAAGTTTCCCAATAGCCAATTCCAAATCTAGCTTTTCATTGTTAGTAGCCTTATCAAATTTGAACATCTCCATAGCTTCTAATATTTTCTCAACCTATTAAAAAATATTTGAAAACCACAAAGCTCTGATACCAATTGTTGGAAATATTTGATAGGCTAAGTCATTGAGAGGGGAGGGGTGAATCAGTAACCAACAAAAATTAATCTTTATTTACCAATTAATCTTTCATGTGTATCTTGATCTAATTGCATGTATGAAAAATTGAAAGCATTAAAACATTCATAAAAGTTTGGCACACAATATGGTGACCTAGAAACCTTCCAAATAGAAAGTAAAATTAGGGTGGGGATGATACCCACAAGCTTTAGTATAGTAGTATAAAGTTCACCTGTTAAGGCTTATAATGATCACTTATGATTATCTACCCTGTTAGGAGCAATAAGGAGTGCTAGGTCCACCTTGAAAAAGGATTTAAAAACATGCAATGAAGTATGCACTAGGTAAAGGGACTTACAAAAGACTGTTAAGTCTACCTTGTGAAAGGATTTAACTATTCCTCCTGTTAGGATGAACTAGTGGTTGATCTCTAATCTACAACTTAATTTTCTGAATGAGATTCTTTTGAGTGTAATGAACACCTTGTTGTGATCGATAAATCTTTGCTACTCCTTATACTATTGTATCCTTTTACTTTGCACTTCTTCTTAAGACTCTTCTTGTTATTACTATTCTATATATATTTGGATGTGATACAATACATTACATTTATACCAATCCAATTTATATTTCAACAAAGTTGGCTACAATACAAGTTTCACCAAAATATACAAAGTTGGCTCGATTATAGGAACTCAAGTTCTAAAGACAAACTCGATGAAGTTCTGATACTTAAAATCCATTGTCACTACTTGAAATTTTCATGCACTTGGTAGACATAGAAGCTTAGTTTATATTGATCACTTCCAAGTATTTTCAACTCATTTTACACTAGTGATTCGGTGAATACTATGAAACTTGGCATATAAATTGAATCACTTGATTCATACTACATAGCTTGGTTAATGTTATTACTATGAGCTTGGTATAATTTCAATCACATAGTTAACACTATATGGCTCGATCAACACTAGATTCACATTGTTAAATCTATGAACTTGGTAAGCACTGAAGAACTTCGTTTGCACCAAGAAACTTGGTAAACATAGTAAAGCTTGGTTTACACTGATAATCATCAACTTGATAGAAACAACTCAGCACAAATTTAATATTGTTCTTGAAACTTGGTTGCAACTATAAAACTTAGTAGGGCTTGAATTACTTTGTTAACACACTATTAACTATACAATAAGCTTGATAGTTGTTAGCTGCCTGACTAAGTATGTGTGTGTTACTAATAAACAAACTTGACTAAAATGTCAACAAGAGGAAGAGGATTCACCTCTAGAGAGTTTAATATGTTTTGTGAAGAGAATGGAATCAAGAGACATTTATCTTCACCTAGAACACCTAAATAGAATGGGATTGCAAAAAAGAAGAAGAAACAAATTAGTAGTAGAGGCAGCAAGAACAATGTTGTTTGAGAATGATGTATCCAAGACATTTTGGAAAGTAGTTAATACAGCAATATGCATGATGAACAAAGTATAGATCAAAAAAAGGTATGAGAAAAATCCCTTATGAATTATGATATAATCATTCACCATCAGTTAAGTATTTCAAAATATTTTGAAGAAAGTCTTACATTAAGAGAGATTATGTCATTGGTAAGTTTGTTCCAAGAAGTGATGAAGGTATGTTTATTGGCTATTCATTGAAAAACAAGGCATACAAATGTTTTAATCATAGAACTAAGACAATAGTTGAATGCAAAAATATAAATATTGTTGAAAAGTTTGGAACTAAGGAAAAGATGTTAGATTATGATTCAAATTAAGAAGAGAATAGTTCTAGAATTCTTAGATAGAATGTGGAAGTTTTCTTTAAGACTAACAATGATCTACATAATGATGTGCAAACTATTGAGAAAAGAGGAGAGAAGAGGTCTAAACCTAGAGATGAGATAAGAGTTGAGATGTCAAATCCTACCCCTAATGGAAACATGACAAAGAATCACCCTCTAGAGTAGATAATTGGAAGTAAAGATAGGGTGATGAAAAGAAATAGAGTTAATGAGAAGATATCTTTGATTTCTCAAGTTGAACCTAAAAGTGCAGATGAAGCATGTAAAGATGATCATTGGATTCAAGCAATGAAGGAAGAATTAGATCAGACTATGCAGAATAGTGATGGTATTTTTATTTCACAAGCTAAATACTTGAAAGACTTTTTGAAAAGATTTGGATTGGAAAGTTGCAAACCTGTTGGTACACCTATGATAACTAGTCATAAATTATCTAGCAAAGATGAGACAACTATAGTCGAGCAGAAGAAATACATATCCATGATTGGAGGTTTTCAATATCTGACTCACACTAGATCAGATATAGAAAATGTAGTTGATATAGTAGCTTGATCTCAGGTTGATCCTAAGGAGTATCATTATGTAGTAGTAAAGAGGATATTCTGATATTTGAAAAGAGCGTCTAACTATGCAATTTTGTATGATAGATCAAGTGATTTCACTCTATGTGCATATATTGATGTAGATTAGGCAGGTAGTATGGATGACAAAAAGAGAACTAGTGGTGGAGCATTTTTTCTTGGAGGAAGATTGGTTTCTTGGCTAAGCAAGAAAAAATAGTGTATTTCAAAAAGTATAGCAGAGGTAGATTATGTTGCAATAGAAAATAATTGTAATCAAGTGATGTGGATGAAACATATGTTGAAGGATATCATAATTGAGTTTACAAAACTTGTTATCATATACTATGATAAAAAAAGTACTATAAGTATGTCTAAGAATCATGTATTAAATTCTAAGACTATCCATATATCTATTAAGTGTCATGTTTTAAGAGAGAAGGAAATAGAAAAAAGATTAGATTGCAATATGTGAGTACTAAAGATTAGATTATAGAGATCTTTACAAATCCCTTACCTAAAGATACATTTGAGTACTTGAGAGGCATCCTTGGGGTTATGCCCTTGCCTACTTCAAAGTAGATAATACAAAGATTACATCATTCCATTGGTATAGAGCACTACTATTAGACTAGACTGAATGTTGATTCTTCCTATATGGGGGATTATCTATGATGAGCTAATTCATTAAGGACTCTTACTATTCAGTCTTAAATAATGACTTTGGACACTTGAGCTAGAAGAAGTCTTCGAGAATTTGATTGACATAATGAGACCTTTTTCATTGATGTTAGTGAGGGAGAATATGCATGAAAAATATCTCCTAAGTATGTATGGGGAGAAAAGTGCATGAGAAGTCTCTACTTTATTAGGGATATTTACAAAGATTCATGTAAAGGAGGAATATCTCTATAAGGGAGATATGAATCATAAAAAATTCATATGTATTATGAGTTGTTTAGTGTGAACCACTATTTTCAGTCCTAAAGAAGATATAGAAAATAGCAGTGTTCTAGAGGTTTTAAGATTTCATTGATGAAGAATATTTGAAAAGATGAGAACAACAACATAGTACTATTTGGTATTATTGGAACTTAGAGGTTTTTCATCTATGTTTCCATCAATGCCAAAGGGGGAGATTATTAGCATGTATGTTGATGATACTACATTGGGGGAGTATCCTAAACATTGAGAGTATTGACATTTGCATTCATGACTTTTTTGTCATTGATGTCAAAATAGTAGTAAGGTAGTGAAGAGTAACAAAGTAGCAAATAGAGATCTTAGTTGTACATCCACTATTTTGATTATCTAGGTATGCATGTTCAGTATGGTTTCCTAATGTGATGGTTCAATGTGTAGCACATAATTCAAAGACATACAAAAGTTGTACCTAATTTATAGAGAGCAGTATAGAGATACAGTACCTGAGAAGTAGTTTCTAATGTTTGCATTATATCTTTTGATAGTGATATAATCTATTGATGCATGATCAGCTAGTGACTAATAATAGTCTGATGATGAC
Source organism: Cupressus sempervirens (assembly GCA_028749045.1). NCBI lineage: Eukaryota > Viridiplantae > Streptophyta > Pinopsida > Cupressales > Cupressaceae > Cupressus > Cupressus sempervirens. The sequence continues at coordinate 359,262,643 of CM053784.1, forward strand.
ATCAACAGGTGTGCATGCTTTTAGTGTCACATGTGTGAGAAGTTTTATAGACTATGATCCAACAGTGCTATTGTAATTATAAATTAATTAATTATCTTATTATAATTAATTGGGAAAGCCTCAAGGCTGACCCATGGAATTATTTTGAAGATATGGTATAAAGGAAAGATTTTTTCCTTGTTTGTAAGATGAATATGCATATTGTGATCATTGTATTGAGTGTAAAGTTAGAAAAAGAGTAGAGTGCTTACTAAATGCAAGTAAGTGATCCAAGGGATTATTGGATGTGAGAATTGTGATTTGGTTAAAAGATCAAAAGGAGCAGAAGTCTAGTTGAAAGGATAGAGAAAGAGGAAGGAATAGACTATTCATTTCTATTATTCTACAAGGAATAATATAGAGATCATTTGGATAGTGGTTTGATTGATCTTGTCCTTGAAGTTATTTGGGTAGTGGGTCCAACTATCTTCCACAACTCCTAGCAAGGTTGGAATCTCTTAATATGGATTCAAAGTCTCCTAATAGGGACTAATATGTACTTAATGTTGTTATAGACTCCTAACAGGGTCCATCCTCTAACAAGGAATATTTATATTAGTACATCATCTTGTAGATTCCATCTATACTGGGGTTTTACCTCTGATCGAGGGTTTCCATAGTTAACATATCTAGTGTTATTGTGCATGAGTATCTTGTTGTGGTTTCTGATTATATATCTCATATGGTTAAAGTTTAATAAGGTTGATAATTGTGATATTAGTTGGATAACTGATTCATCCGCCCCCCCCCCCCCCCCCCCCCGCCCCCCCGCCCCCCCCCCCCCCCCCCCTCGGCTCTCAGTTATATTGGTGGACTATATATTCTAACAATATTATGTATTTTTTTGTATTATGTATGAACTTTTATGTGTGTGTGTGTCTATATACATACATACATATGTGTGTCTATGTGTATTACTCTATATATTAATATGCATACAATGTGTGTGTGTGTGTCTGTGTTTTTTATATGTTGTGTGAACAAAAGTAAGAGAAGAAAGATGATATCAAAGAAACAAGGTGGAAGGGAAATTAGCGATATAAAAATAGAAATCAAACAAACAAACAAGCCCCAAACACAAGAAGACCACCCAAGTTGAGCCAACCCAAAGGTGGTGTGTGAAAAGTGCACAACCTAGGAGCTAAAGGAATATATAAGCACTAACATGAACCTAGACACCTGGAAAGACCACACCAATCCAATCAAGAAGTGCCACAACACAACAAGCGAGAACAAAAGAAAATAATAACTACAAAGGAAAAAAAATTAAAGCCACCATCAAGATGAAAGGGGAGGAGCAAGCCACTGAGACACAGAAGGAGAAGATAGGTCACCCTTTATGACATTGGTCTCTATCTTGCAAGGCCAATATAGGCTACCAACAGGGGTTAAAGATCCATCAATCATCATTATTAACATTGATGGGGTGGTTGTAAATCTTGATGTCTTCTTTAAGCTTCCCTTTGAAATAGTTGTTCTCATTGGAAAGGACATGTGTGTCTTCCAAGAAAATGTGATGTTTGGTCAAGAAGGAGTGCTTAGCTAAGGCTAATTCACACACTCAATCATGTCTAATGTTAGCAATGTTCTCTTTGATCAAAGTGTGGAAGGAATGACCTATTTTGCCAATATAAGGTGTTTCATAGGAGAAAACCACTTTGTAGACCCCTGAGTTAGAATAAATATATCTAGAGTTTATGAATGGTGGAACATGGTCTCTAAGCCTAGAAAGGGGTTTAAAGGCTACACATAGATCTTTCTTGGTTAAGGTCTTGGATTTTTTTGGGAAATGACTTCCACAAGGGCGAGAGAGAAATTCAAATCAAGAGGGGGTAGAGAAGGTTTGAGATTAGAGAAGAAATGGTGGAAGGACTTGGCTTGGTTGAGAGCCCTCGATATTTGTCAAGGAGAATATCCATTAAGCCTAAAGACCTAATAGAGATGGTTGAGCTTAAGGCTTAAGTAATCATTATCACAAATTCTATAGGCCCTCAATGCAAGGGTCTTAAGAATGCCAATTTTTTGGCTAGGATGGTGGTGGGAGGAGGGGAGTCTGTAAAGGTCTATATGAGCCACCTTTCCAAACACATGATGACCAAGGGAACCATCAAGTTTTTTGACGAGAAGAAAATCAAGAAAAAACAACTCATTTTTAGACTCTAGCTCCTTGGTGAAAGAAATACATGGGTTGTGTTATTGATGTGTTGGTGGTGTTGAAAATTGGCTAATTGTGATATGTAATTTTTTTCATTAATGGCGACACGTGATGTACATGTTGACAGGAAACCTCAAAAATAAAGATAGTGTTTGGTAATCAAAAAAAAATTTAAGTATAGAATTGGGTTTACAGTAACGTATTATTTTGTTTATAAATGTTGCAGACATCATATTATGACAAGTGAAGTTACATGGAGATAGTATACATGTTGGTGATGATGTGTATAACCTCAAAAGTTTGTATGGACTGTATGGAACAGAGTTAATCATGTTTTGATGAAGTAGGACAACAGAATTGAAGAAAAGAACTATTTTGTTTACAAAACAATTACTTGTCTAATTAGGGCTGACATCCTAGATGTTTACTCTAATTTGGAAAAGTGAATTGTGGTCTTAGCCAACCTAGTAGTATTTTATGTAAAGGCATAATATTTGTGCAAAGGACTTCTTGCAATAAGAAGTGATCTTGTGAGATTGTAAAAGAATTATGAATTGTGAATTATGATGAGCAAACTTTTGTGAAAGTGACATATGCAAATTTTTATATGAGCTACCTAGTGATTAGTGATCGAGTTGAAGATTAGAGATCAAATAAGAAAGGAAAATGATAGTAAATTACTTGTTTGAGAAATGAGCTCTTCTTGTAGTTGAAATTTTATGTTTGAACAGTGGACTCTTCTTGCATAAATTATACTACAACTCCTAACAGGGTTAGAATCTCCTAACAACAATTCAAATTCTCCTAATAGGGACTCCTTATATTGAGTTTTCTCATTGACTCCTAATAGGGTCCATCCTCTAACAAGGAACTCATATGTCAATATATTATCTAGTGAGTATCATCCCCACCAAGGTTTTTCCTTGGCTAGGGTTTCCCTAGTTAACAAAATATGGTGTTATGAGTTATCTTTGTGCATTGCTATTGTTACTATTCAACATTACTTTATTTCTTTGTTATGCATGGTTTAAAGTTAGTAATATTATCCAATTGGCGACTAAAGTTTGTAGATTACTAATTCACCACCCCCCCTCTTAGTAATCCCTATTTCTAACAATTGGTATTAGAGTACAATTATTTTGAAGAGGCTTAATAGCTTAAGTAAGATCCCTATGGATATGGAATAGTTGATGAAGAACCTTGAAGAAGTTCTTGAACAAATTGATCTCCTTACTAAAGAAAGAGATAAGTTGAAGGATAGATATGAAGACTCCAAAGTATACATTGGTCAATTGAAAGAAAATATTGATCATCTAAACTCAAATCCTGGATCTACTCAATATTGAACTACTAATGATGACTATTCAAAGTTAAAGATAGAGTACAAGATCTTGAAGCATGAGTTTAAAATTACAAATCTGAATTTGACTTTCAGATGATCCTAGCAAAGTTGAATTTGATTTGAAGACTAAAAATGCTGATCTAAGAGCAAGTCTAGAAAAGAAAACATCTAAGTTTGAAACATTGAAAGAAGATCATGAATAACTCCACAAGTACAATACTATTGTGAAAGGTGAATTGACACAGCGCAAATAGTAGCTTGAGAAGCTTTATTCTAGCAGAGAAAAACTTGATGATTCGATGTCTATACAAAGACCTTCTTATGAGAAAATTGGTCTTGGTTATCTAATTAATATGTCTACAAAGAAGCCTAAGATTAAACCAAATCTAAAAGAAAAATACAAATATGATGATAAGATTGAATCTAGTCAATCTTCTAAGAAACCTAAAAAAGTTGAGCAAAACAAGGAAGTTGAAATCTTGGATGAACCAAAGCAAGTGGAGACTCCCAAGGAAACCAAGTAATAATTTAGAAGTAAGTGCTTTTTATGTAATGAAATAGGTCATATGAAAAGAGATTGTACAAACAAGTCATTTAATCATGTTAAGGACTTTTACTATCATAATTGTCATGGTATGGGTCATAATGCAATTGATTGTAGGAAACCTAAGTATGATAATGATAGAAAGAATAGTAGAATGTCTAGATATATTAATCCTATAAATAGAAGAAGATATGATGAAAGGACATTGAGAGAAAGAAGATCTTATGAAGACAAAAGATAGATTGTGTGTTATAAATGTAACAACTTAGGACACATTGCTCAAAATTGTCATGTACCTAATGATCAATAGAATTCTAGAAGCAGAGCTCATGTATGTCAATTATGCAATAACTTCAGACACATAGTGAGGTACTATAGAATAGACAAAAACTTTGGAGATAGAAGGAACAATGGAAGAAACTTTGGGAAGAGAAGAAATGATAGAAGGAACCAAGAAAGGAACTCTGGAACTAGTAGAGACAATGAAGAACAAAGAAACATTGTGAATGAACTTTGACAATAACTTAATGAAGCATTCATGAAAGGAACTGATATCTCAAAAGAAAAGTTAGATGATGATGAGATAGGAAGATTGAAGTCAGTTGTTGAGTTTGATTCAAGCAAGTTGAATTAAGCTTCTTCATCGCATCAAAATTTGAGAACTTCAATCAAAGACCAAATTAGAGGTAGCAAAGTTGAGAAAAGGTGTATCTAGTTAAGTTTAGATGGTACCAAAACTCACTTGTGATTTGGAGCTCATCCAAACATGTTACAAGAAAATTTAGAGTTACTGGTATTACAGTAAAGGTTAATCCTATAACAGAAGATGAAAAGTATATTTTTGTAGAGAATTTCACTATGCAAAGTCTTGAGGATGTTTTACATGATGAAAGGAGGCTATAGTAAACCTTGAATGACATTTTAAGATCAGATAGATGAGTTTGAGTAGTTATGCAATTGCAAAATGTAATTGACAAATTTTTCATATTTGCAAAGTATGCAATTAATACTAGTCTCAAATTGATAGATAAAAGGAGTAAAGAATTGATTTTACTTCATCATGAACACATTCAAAGCAAAGAGCATTTAGAAGAAACTTTTTAGAATTATTTTGAAGAAAATCCTATTTTTGAAAAGAGGTATCTTATAATTTTTTTACAGATTTGTTCAATAGAAGATATTGTTTGATAAGAATCGTGGATATGTCTATGATACACAGTGTTGAGAATGAAGATAGACCCAAGTTTAAGATAGTTTCCATAAAACCTAATGAAGGAAACCCTAACTTTGCATTGCCTATCACTTTGAACAACATAGTTTACCTTGAAGATGTAGAAAGTTATTTGAATTTCAATTTTGAATCAATTGGTAGTGAATATATGAATAAAGATATGGAACTAGTCTTTAACCACGACACAATAGTGAAGTTTAAATTTGAACATATAAAGGAATTAGACCTATTTCAGTATCATTTCTACCATAAGTTAGATAAAAATGAATGGACTCAAATCATACTAAGTAGGATACATGATGGAAAACTATAGATGCAAGATAATGTAGTAGACATTTCTATCAACCTTATACATGAGTTAACTGGTCTTAGCAAACAAGGAAGTGTACCCATAGGTGAAAACATGGTTAAGAATAAAGTGGAAAGTTACACTAAGGTAATATAAAATGGGAAGGCTATGGTAATCAGCTCCATCAAGCAAGATGATGTGAGATTTCTAAGAAAAATTATTGCGTATTTAGTTTGTCCAAGTTCTAAGATAGATGAGCTTTTAGAAAGCTTTCTATATGTAACATATAAGATATGTATTGAGAAAGAGAAACTAAATCTAAGTGAAAAACTAAGGATGCAAGTCTTAGAAAACCTTGAAAAGATTAAGAGAACAAAGAGCGGTGTGTTTAGATTCTAATCATTGATAAATCACATATTATTTCATGTGCTTAAGGGATTTCCTTACTTATCAGTAATAGATATAATGAGTAGTGACAGATGCACTATGGAGAAGATATCAGAGGTATGCAAAAGACACCCTAAAAATAAAATATTGGACAGTTGAAACCTAATTATGAGGACTTTCAAGAATGAGATGAAGCAAAGATTTAGAATTGCTCCTGCAACTGCAGATAGATTTAAAGAAGAAATTTGTATTCTAGTTTATACAGATCATACATACATTCAAACAGTAGAACCTCAGGAGACATTTTTAGATCCCTTGAGCTATGAGTTGAGTGATGATGTTGTAGTTGGTTACATTAATTTTTTGTTGAATTCAGAGAGAGATAAAGAAAAGTATAGATTTGGCACATTTGATGAGATCATTCAGCATGCTCATCAAGCAACCTTGGAAAAGGCATCACACAAGAAGGTTGAGTCAATCATGAAGAAGGCACTATCTGAGGCTGGAATGATAGAGAGTGAATCTAAGGCCATGAGATAGACAATGAAACAAGGTGTACTAAACATACAACCCTTGTTAGTATCAGTTGCTAAGATAACTTTCGGACAAAGCATTCCATATGTAGTAGTGTCTAATGTTCAGCCCAAAGAACAAAAGACAAAATAAAAAACATTAGTTGAAGAAGTGTCTAAAAAGACTAAGAGAGTCAAACAAATGGCCATAGGACCTAGTAAGAGGTAGAAAACATTATTGACAATTGATTCAAGTGATGAAGAAGACGAGGAATAAGAAACCAAGCAAGCAGAAAAGGTAACTCCACTTAAGAAAGCACTAGGAAAAGCTCATCAACCATGGAAGCCAAAGATTGAGAAGAATAACATAGTGATTGCTAATGAGGAAAACTTTGTTTAGATGAACAAGTTTTATGATCTATATAATAATTTTGAGAAGGATTAGATTGATATATCTACTTTGAGACATATCATTGCAAACGATCTAAGTATGAAGGATATCAAAGGAGTAGTGAACTAGAAATTCTATGAGAGACTCATAGAGAAGAAGATTCTAGCAAGAGAAGAAGACCTTGCACTTTAGATGTCTATGCTAAGGACCATTTGCAAGACTGATGATGAAGATGAAATTAAGAGATTGTTGAATAACCTTGTTCCATACATAAGGAATAAGTTGAGGTCATTCTTATTTATGGTTGGTGAGAAGGATAAGTTAAGAAAGAAGATAGTGGCATCTATCAGTAAGATGTTGTCAGAGTCACATGCAGTATCTCCTCCATCTCCTAGAACCTCATAAGTATTAGTCAATGGTGACACTATGAAGATTGATCAAACCAATGTTACTCTTAACATTGATGATACCAATCCATTTGGTGGTTCTAAACCAAATATACTAGAAAATGAGGATTTTGATGGTAAGTTAAGGCAAACAGAGTAAAGAAAGAGGCTACTAGAAGTTAAAAAGAAGAAAATAGAAGAAGCCAAGCAACAATTTCTTGAGGAATATAGGAAAAGAAAGGAAGATTAAGACAAGAAAAGGATTGTAGAAGAAGAGAAGAAAAAATAAATTAGAGGAAGAAGAGAGAAAATGATTAGAAGAGAAGAAAGAAAGAGAGGAAAAATAAAGGAAAGAAGAGGAAGAGAGGAGAACTAAAAAATTAGCAAAGAAATAGAGGGAGGATAAGAATAAACCATCTAGTTCATCTACTTTGCTCTCTCTTTCTAGTTTGGCTACCAATGATGATGATCAAATAGATCTGATCACATCCCTATCTAAACTCATACAAAAGAATAAAATAGTGACAAGTTTGCATAAAACTTTAATGCAAGTAACAAATAGATTACATAGCACGTTGGCAATTCAGCATACTGACTCAAATCTTGAACAAAGAGTACAAGTAGTGCTAAAATCATTCGATGAGCAATCCACAAAATTGTTGAACGTTGCAGATTTGAATGCTCAAATTTCCCATGATGCTAACCTATTTAGCACCCTCTACCAAAACATCAAGAATGACTTAGTTAATCTTGATATATACATAAAAGAACTTCAAAAATGCTAGCAAGAAGGAAAAGCTTTGTATGTTAAGTGTACCTTATCATACAAACTAACTAAAAAATTGGATAGTTAGTTAGAGACAAAGATGAATGACCTAGAGGCTTTATCTAGCTAGATCCAACATCCATCTAACAAAGTTGATGATTTTGAGAATCAAGTTGCCAGTGTTCATCGCATGATCAAGAAAATGGAACTTTGGAAAGAGTAGATTTTGAAGAGAACATCTAATTTCAAAGAGTCTATTTCTCTAAAACTATCTTTTGTTGAGAATTGGCTAAAGGAATGTGTCAAGGCCAAGGACACATATACAAACTTTTTGTATTTAGATATCAATGTAGTTGAGATTGCATCTTGTTGGAGTTTTGAAACTACTGAGCAACAAAATGTTCAATACTAGAATGAAAGTACTCACATAATCTAAAGATTAGCTAATTCTCATAATCAATTACACAAGTAGATCATCTAGACCCAACTTCAACAAAATTGAGGATGGTTTCCTACTCTTTAGGCTCTATTAAACCAAGGTGGGTATACCTAGGGATATTCTAAAGCAAACTGTTGTATGAAATTATCTTAGTTTCATTTTGATTCTCATCTTCTATCCTTAGGCACATACACAATTTATCAATTTCTTTGAAACTCTCAAATCTATATGCATCCCCTATAAGAAGATTTGGTCCTAATTCTCCTAGATTTTACAAGTGTTTATGCGAATATTAGCTACCTATGACTCAGAAAACTAGATGTAAGTGATTGGTGACCAGAATTATAACCTTGAACAAAATAATATATGAATGAGTTTGAATTTATAATAGTTTTAACATGTAGAGGAAAAATTTACTCTTGATCATTTCTAATTTATAAGACCAGTACCTTATCCGGTGGGCAACAGAGTCAATTATTGGCAAGAGACCTTATTCAATTAGCTTGTAATTGAATCTATCAACTATAATCACCTATTTCCATTCTTACATGATATCTTCTTCATAAAATCATGAATTCTATCAATTTATTGAAGCATTTACATAACTCATTGAATTAAAAACAACAATATAACCAATACACACCCCATCCAGACTACATTCAATCAAATGAACATTATCCAAATGATCTCAAAACCAATAAACTCATGAAAAGGAGACAGAAAAATAGTAACACAGATTTTGGTGCAAATATCCCTTTGTATTATCCTTCTTGCTGACTAATACAATAACCAATAGGAAATCAGTAAAGAACCTAGAGAATCATACTGACTCTACATTTTTGTTCATTATCAGAAAAATATCCCTAAAAATAAACTCAAAACAACTACATATGACTGGACCGAATGTACTTTCTTGGAATAACAAAAGACATACAAAAATTTTGGACCATCACAATGCCTTGAAAACTCACTTATATAGGCATGAGTTGCAACAAGCAATAGGAAAATATGATTTATAGGTGTCTCTTTAAAAAAATCCAAAACACCTATTAGAAAAGACAAAACTGCAAATAATAGAAAGTCATGCAGATCATATATTCCTTTGTGGGTCCCTTTCTGTTACATTTCGTTATTCTGATTTGGCTGCAACTCTGATTCCTTCATTTATGCAATTGCTAAGCCCACCAATGATGAAATATGTTTTGAAGATTGAAAACTAACCTCAACCCATGGGTTTCATCATTATTATATTGTATTGTGAGAGTCACTCTTACCTGTCACTATTCCTTTGTTATACCTATATCCTAAGGTAATGGGATAGTCACTTAATATGAAGCATCAGAGCTTTAGAGGAAATGTGGCTATCAAATATTAAAAAATGAGCATTTTCTACTTCCTTAGCATTATCTGCATTCAAAAACATTCCTCTACCAAAATATGTCCCTCTTTTGAAAAGAAAGACTTGCATTAACAAAAAGTAAGAGTAATTATACGCATGAAACCCATGAGTATAAAATCTTCTTCACCCTCTCCAAAAACTTTGCACAAGGCTCTATATATCTCTACTACCCTGGTATTGAAGTATACTTTCTTGAAAAATTCTTTAGAGAATGACGTTATTGATAACAGGATTCTAATTTTGCCAAGTTCACCTTTTTCTCTTTTCACTACCTTAGTGGCTCGATCACAGCTCTTTACCATAGTCTCAAGGAGATCATAATCCAAAAAAAACCTGGGATTACTAGTCTTCCTCAGTCAAAATTCCATATACTGGCAAGTGGAGTAAACAACTTCCTCTTTGCAAACCATCTTTTGACAAAATTTAAATCAATTTGTGAGCTATCAGCTATATCACCTAGTTTAGTAGTGTAAATTGAAAACTAACTATTAAATGAAAGCTTTAACCATACTAAACATGGAAAACACTTATGATAGGACCAATTTGTTATCACCACAAATGGAGGCAAACCAAGAATCGTAAGCTCCAAATGGTATAACATCATGATGCAATGGATTTGTCCCCAATTTAAGGTATGTGTGCTCACAAGTATAGTTCAAGCTTAGATGGATGGATGGAGTAAATGAGGCAAGGTTTCAACAATGGATTCATGGAGTGATTCCAACATTATAATGGTATTTTGGTATTTTATGAGCTCTCAAAATAGCATTATAACTTTGCATTGAGGATCAATTGATTTTAGTGAAGGAGGGAGGTTCAATTTATAGGCCACGGGTTGGAGGAATGGAGGGCCAAGATGTCAAGATGATGAGATGGTGAGGGAGGGCTAGGATGCACTCAAAGGGGAGCACATGGATTGTGCTAGTTTAGCACCAATGGGAAGGTGACACTTGTCACAAGGAGGATGAGTGTGAGAGGATAGGATAAGGGTTGGTCAAAGGCTTGATGAGGGTGGTTGAGTATGTAAGAGTCATGAGTGAGGATGTAAGAGCCATTAAGAGGAGTGTAAGAGATATTTGAGGGTCATTTATGTTGGAGGGTGAGGGGAAGATATTTGTTGACTTTAGCTTGGGTTAGCAAGTCTTAACCCATGTTTATGATTGTGCACATGACTAAAAGAAGTTTAGGATTAGCTTAGAAGGGGGGTTAGGTAGTGAGTGATTTGGCTTTGATGGGATGGGTTAGTTAGGTGGCTAAGTGAGGTTAGTATGGGTGAATGGGTTGGATTAGGGGTTAGGATAGGGTTTTGGAAGGCTTTTGGATTTTAGATATTTTATTAAATGTTTTATTTAATAAAATGGGGAGTATGGAATTAAATTGAATAGATTTAATGATTTATTCAATTTAATAGGGGAAGAGGGATTTTATTGATAAATTGATTTTGGGTGATCATTTGATTTTATCAATTGGCTATAGTTAATTTAATTAATTAATTAACTAGGGGATGATGATTAATTAATTAAATAGTAAATATTTAATCAATAATATCCTAGGAGATGACTAAATATGATTACCTATTGATGTAATCAGATTTAGGTGTCTACATCAGCATCCTGGACCTAATTGCCTTCATTAAGCAATCCCTCTGCTATCCACAACCTAAGATTTGATGAGTCCATTGGAGGCATTCTTTGACTATACTTGCAAGACTGGAGCACAACATATATTATAGTATAGTTACTTAATTGAAGTTCTTTCTTATTCCTTTTTGCAATTCTACAACCTTTTTCATGAACAAATTACTTCACACACTTGCCAAATACAATCTTCTCATTAATTGCTTCTGCTCAGAAAAGGCTTGAAATCTTTATTCACGTAAGGTGGGACTAAGAAAACCTTCTATGTTATACTCTATTTTTTACACATACAAAGCTTTCATACCAAATAAATATAGAGAGAGGCACCACCTTTTGTTTTTAAAATCTGCACCATCGATCTTAACAAATCCTGTGATCAAGGGATGCAGAAAAAGGTGACAAGTATTCAACTTGACAAGTTGGTCAGTCAATCTAATGAGAATGGACCACATATATAGCTCCCTTCCTAGTGGCATCTCCATTTCGACCCACTAGCTATTGAGGACATGTGTCGACAAGTCACTACCTTGCTATACATAATAGAATGAGCACCTTGCCACAGCGAAGTAATGACAGTCATTGATTTGATCTTGATCATGTGGATAACATGCAACTGCATTGCTTAAAAGAATAGTGGTCAGTACCATATTCACTGTCTTGTTCCTCTAAGAAACTCTTCATAGCAAGATAGATATGGCCATTGATCTAAGATCAATCCAAGGGTAAAGAAACTGCATGAACTTCTTAAGATGAGGTGGGTCCCATATTTTCTATCTCACATGGAGTAAACCATGCACATCTTTTTTATGGTGAGATAGCAAGAATCATTGATCTTAGCTTGATCTGATGATCAAAATCCCTCCTGTGTTTTATGAATGGGGGGGTGGGTCTAGAAGACTAATGACATGATAAATTTTGTATAGCTAGCAAAAGAAAAATAATATTTTAATTCTATTCATCTTTCCACATTGCTTGGGTTCCACCATATGCTCATTTCACAGCAACTCACTATATTGCTAATGGCAAGAGGCCTAGATTTTTTTATTAGCAAGGTAGCGAGCTCTGGTGACTTAAAAAAACTTGGTGTCAAAAAACAAAAGCATGTCATGTCATAGTTACCCACTTATTAGTTCTAATATGGTAATGATACATCATTTATTATGCCACTTGGGACTCTTAATGACCACTAAGAAGTTTGAGGACTGTCGTGACATGGGTTTCTAGGTTGATCGCTACCTCCCTATCGGCAAGAGACTTGAACTTCCCGACGATGAAGGCATGAGTACCGAAGCCTAAAAAATTTATGGGATCCCTAGTTACTTTTCCAACTTCGGTAGCAAAATAAAGTTCACATGATTAAAAACCAATGCAAAACTTTTTCAGTCACTGCCTCCATTTATTCGAGCATCACTGCTTAGTTTGAGGGTAATCGCTATGTCACGATGGTCACTTAACTCACATCTTATCATACTAACAAAGTGACAGCCCTCAATCTTATCACAATTAGGAAGTGCTCCTTAATAGGAAAAGAGATGCTAGACAAGAAAGCTAAAGAACATAAGGGAATATTTTTGGAAACTTTTAAAAAGTTCGCGCCCGAGTTTTTAAAAAAAAACATAGGAGACCTAGGGTTCACTTAAGGTATTATAATGGTTGTGTTGAGAGACAAACCTTGAGAATTTAATATATTTCAACAACACATGAATCAGGGCATGACTAAGGTATCCTAAAATTATGAAAATTATGAGGAATGAAACCCTAATCTACAAAATGCAATGACCCAATTGATTTTCACCAAAATTTTAGACTTTTTCTATACTATGAAAAATTAGACCAATAGTGGCTCTATCTAGGGATGATAGAATACTTGAGTCTATGTAAGAATTTAGAATCTATGGAAGAGTAGACCACATACTTGACTTTTTAAATGACAACTTCTTCAAAGAGCACAGAGCAACACATAGAAACAAGAAACCATGCAATACAGAGAAAAACACAAGCATCTACAAAATATACACAATTTACAAGAGCACAAGGAAAACCTAAACTATTGTTCATGAAAAAGTAAATACCTTAAGAAAAGTAGCTCTTCAAGAATTGTCCCTAAACTAGAAATTCTAGAATAGCTCTAGTTAGATTTCTCAAAAAATATGAATCTTCTCCATTTGTATCACAAATGTTATATGGGTCAAGCTAGATTGGGTCAAATTTACCATGCTTTCCTTTATCTTCCACTCTACCATTCCACATCAATACCATGTCACCTATTTCAAATTTTTTCTTAATGGCTCTTTTGTCATATAAATGCTTCATTTGTGATTGCAAATTGGCATTTTGAATAGAAGACTCTTTCCTTGCTTCCTCTATTTGCAATATGTCATCCATTCTAAGTTGCATTTCATCAATGATATCATCTTCATACAATTGAACAAATGTATACATCTCTTTTAGGTTATTCTATGAAATTCTAGCCTATATACCATAAACCAAGTCAAATGGAGCACATCCAATGGCCCTTTTCATAGTAACCCTATCAGCCCATAAGGCTAATGGAAATTTTGAATCCTAGGCTTTCTTATTTTCTCCTAAAATCCTCTTGATTATTTCTAATATACTCTTATTACTTGATTCTGCTAGACCATTTCCTTAGGGATGATAGGGTGATGATGTGTACTCTGTAATGTCATATTTTTTACAAAAAAAATTAATTTCCTTTGATCTAAAACACAGCATTATCTATTACAATCTTCTATGGGCACCCAAATCTAGTCACACTATTATTTAGAATAAAATTAATCACCACCTTACTTGTTGCATTCTTAGTAGGGACTGCCTCAACCCACTTGGTGAAATAATCAATGGCTACTAAGATCCATGAATGTCCACCACTGGATTTATTTTTGATCTCACCTATAAAATCAATTCCCCACTGTTGAAATGGTGCCTACACATCAACTGGTCTCAATGGAAAAATTCCCAAAGAATTTTAACTTTCCACTAAACCTTTGTCAAGCATCACACACCTTTACAAACTCATGAGTACCTTTGAAAAGTGTTGGCCACCAAAAACCAGCCCTAAGAATTTTATGAGCAATGGTTTTAGCCATATAATGACCACCATACACACCTTCATGCATATCTTTCAAAATTCTTTTAGACTCAATCTCATCCACACACTTTAAAAGTACCCCTTCCATATTTCTCCACCACAATTGACCCTGCACTATAACATACCTTATGGCCTGCAACTTAAGGGATCTTTTCTGATTGTCTGTTAACTTTGATGGAGATTTCATATTTTGCAAATAATAAATTACATCTTTGTACTAGTCAAAGGTATCCATATCACAAAAATTATCCTTGCAACTATCATCAAGTTGATTAATTTGGTTTTCCTCTAGATTGGCTTCTGTCATCAATTTGGCCAAACCTTGACCCCTAACTAGTTTGGTGAATATGAATATTAAACTTTTATATCCTATTAATCCATCTACACCTCCTACCAGATACCTCTAGTTGTGAAAAAATGTCTTTCACAGCAGCAATAGGAACAAAAGCAATGACAGTAGCTCCCACTAAGTAACATCTAAAAGCCTTGACTCCCTTCACCAGTGCATATGCCTATTTTTCATTGATGTCATACTTAAGTTTTTCTGCTTGCAAAGACTTGCTAAAGAATGCAATGGGTTGCTCATAACCTTCCTCATTTTTTTGTAACAATATTGCAGCAATAGTGTGAAATGAGGAAAAGAAAATATATGCATTAGTTTATCATAATTTGGAGCTCTAAGGATAGAGGCATCTTTAATAGCTTGCTTAATTTTCTAAAATGCAATACTAGGTTCACCATCCCATTTTATCTCAGATTCTTTCTTTAGCATCCTTGATATAGGCCTACTAATTTCTGCAAAATTTGTCACAAATCTCCTAAGAAAGTTGATCTATCCAAAGAATGACTAAATTCCTTTAACACTTTTGGGTTTTTGAATCTTGTCTATTGCTTCTACCCTTTTGAGGTCAACCCTCACTCCATGCTTACCAACTAAATATCCTAACAACCTTCGTTCAGTAACACCAAAATTACACTTCCTTGGATTCAAAGAAATACCATACATAAGGGCTCTAACAAATACCTTTTCCAAATGTAGGCAATGATCATTCTCATCCTTAGAATAGGCAGTGAGCTCATCCTAATATACAACCAAAAATTAGTCAATAATATTAGCAAAAGCAACATCCATAGCCCTTTGAAAAGTGGCTCCAGCATTAGTAAGCCCAAAAGGCATCCTAACATAAACATAAGTACCCCATGGAGTAGTGAAAGTAGTCTTAAACTATTTTGATTCTTTAACAACCACTTGATTGTAACCTAAAAATACATCCATCATTGACATAAGCTCTGAACTAGTAACCCTTTTCAACATAGCTTCCATGTTTGGAAGACCATAATTATCTTTTAGTGAAGATATATTAAGATTCCTAAAGTCAACACAACCTTATATCTCCATTTTTCTTCCTGACAGGAGCTAAATTGGATACCCAAGAAGAATGTCTAATAGGCTTTATGATTCTTGCATCTCTTAATTTGATTAGTTCCTCTTGCATTTTGGGAGCCAAAGTTAGATTTATTGGTCGTTGTTTCTGCCTAAAAGGTTTGGCATATGGTTTCAAAGGGATTTCATGCTGAAAAAGATCCTCCCTACAGGCCTTTAGGTCATCATATGACCATGAAAACACATGTCTATACTTCCTTAATAGGTCTATAAAATCTTTCTTGATTTTAGAAGGCAACTTCTTACCAATATACACCATTTTAGGTGTTTCTTGAGTTCCCAAGTTGACCTGCTCTAAATCTTTGACATTGTATTCATTAATATTCATTTTTGACCTGTACTAGCTGTCAAAAATTGTTTCCAAAATAACTAGACCCTTAGGTATTTTATTTGTCTTTAATTGCACAACTTCCTGCCCAAAAACAACATTATTTCCATCTATACTCTCTATATAAGTTGCACAATTAATCTCTTGTCCTGACAACATACTATCACAGTTCAAAAATATTAGGATATCCTTATCATCTTCAAACACTTTCCAATTCTAAACATTATCAGGGACAGAAGGTCTAGTTTGAATCTCAATCTTAGACACACCGGAAAATGTAATATCATCAAGTTTTATTGCTATGTTTTCCAGTAAGTCTGCCATCTTATTATTTGTCCTATCTTTCCAAATTATCCCAAATGCATCAAAACATTCAATCATATCTTATACTACATTTCTATACTATTTTAACCTTTTGTTCTTTGACATATAAACATTTCTTACTTGGGATACCACCAATTTAGAATCTCCTACAATATATAAACACTTTATCCCATGTTTATGAGCTAATCTAAGACCTAACAATAAAGCCTCATATTCTGTTATATTGTTAGTACAAGGGAAACTTAAAGTAAAGGAGAATTTGTATGTTACCCTTGTTGGAGATATTAGCAAAATGCCTACACCAAATCCATCTTTGCAGCATGCACCATCAAAAAGCATAGTCCATAGATCACCCTTGTCTATTTTTGTGATAGCTTCCATTTCCATCTAAGACTTATGCTTGGATTTCTTCAAAGTCAAAACTTCAGCACTAAATGCATTAATATCTATATACACAAAATTTTTCATATTGTCTTATATATCTTCCTCTATTATGTATATACTTTTAGGCTCCCTATTGAATTTTATCAAATTCCCCTCAATATTAAAAGTGGCAAATGACAAATCACATCGTAGACTTCCACCTATGGTAGCACTCCACTTTCTTGATAACAACATGCCATGCTGAGGTGGAATGTCAACAACCAACACACTCAGAGTAAGTTCTATGTCAGGATAGGCTATTAATCTATATGGCAAAGAATTTATAGTGCCTATGAATATAACTTCTCTTTTATCCATAGCACAACATCTTCCTTGAGTAGTATCCACCTTTAAACCTAACTCCTTCATTATTTCAAAAGGCATCACAGTATTGGAGGCACCAGAGTCAATCATACAATTTTTTAATGTCTTACCATTTACCAAAATACTTAAGAAAAATGGTTCAACATTTCCTAAACACTGATTTATAAAATTATCCAAAAACATTTGAGGAATTTGAGACACAACTACTTCAGCTTCACTAGCCTTTACCTTTTCTTTACTAGTCTCTTTGGGACTGTGTTTTTCATTGCAATCATGTCTCACATTTGTACAAGTATTTCCCACCCATGCTAAAGCTTTATCTCTATGTTCAAGGATCCTTAATAATTCAAATAAAGGAACTTGGACAATGATTTGTGATAACATTGTAGTCATATATATATAATAATCAGATGAGCTATCAATGGTTGTACTCCTCTTATCATGATTCTTATCAATAATACTTACCTCACCTTGGTGATTCTCATCACTTGTAATGATTTCTCTTGGTATCTTCTCATCTAACTTCTTTGGAACACTATTTGAGAACTCACCAACTTTAGGATTATTTTGCTTCTTTGGTTCCCACTTTTTATTTGTAATCTTAACCTTCTCAGCAAGGATCTCTTTAGGCTTCATAGCTTCCCGCTTTTTAGGATTAACTCCCTTTATAAACATGCTAGCCACCTTATCATTTCCTTCCCTTTCAGCCATGTTTCTAGTCTATACTTGAGCTATCATGTTTGCAGTAATTTGGTCAATCTCTTCCCTAGAAGGCTTCCTTAAAATGATTTCTTCTTTGGCACTTACCATGTTACATATAGTTTCTTCAACATTACTCTCATCAAAGAACACTTGCTATTGCACTTTATTCTGAAACTTCCTTTGCTCATTTACATCTCTATCATAATCCTCACAATTAGAATGATCATAATTTGATTCTAACATGTTACAGCCTACATCTTCTCGCTCTTCTTGACATTTTTCTACTACATTATGATTTCTAGTGAAAGACAAGGCTACTGAACAAGATTTAGGAGCATGGGGTAATTGACACACAAAACACTGAGTTCAGCATTGAATTTAGGTTCATCTACTACATTTACAAAGTTTTTAGATAAGGGATCAGGGGTGACCCTATTGTTTGTATTCTTGGGGGAAGGGACATTTGGTTGACCATCTTTCTAGGTGGTAGTATAAGGGAAATTTTGCAACCTATTTTTTCTATTGAAATTTGACTAGTAAGGGACCCTATTTTCAGTATGATTCTTATCATTTTTCACCTAAGGGATATTTAAACTCTTTATAGCATTTAAAACTTTACTTATCTCACTAGGCTCTTGCTTCTTCCCACCTACACCTTTGATATCCTCCTTTCTATTTCCCTTATTTCCAAACAATCTAGGGTCATCTCTCTTACTTTCAAGCCTTCCTAAAATTCTCAAATTATTTTCCACATTTATGGCAATTCTAAAACCATCTCTTAAAGGCCTAAGCTCTTTATCCCTAAGTTGGTATGCCATTTTACCATCAAAAGCATTCAAATAAGTAACCAAGCATATCTTATCATCTAATCACATGGCCTACATTAGCTTGTACATTCTCTTCTGGAATCTAATGTTAAATTGAATGACAGATTCATTAAGTAACCTCTTAATATTAGTGAATTCACTCAAAATGTAGCTCTAATTTTACTTGTCACCATATTGTTCCTTGAAATAGTATTCAATATCCTTCCAATCAACAATAGATAATTCAAGAAGTCTCTTGAACCATTCTCTAGCATCTTCAGTTAAGGACTGCACAAACAACTTCATAATAACATTCTCAACCTCAACTTCATAATCACTCATCATATTAAGAAAACTCCTCAAATGGTCTTCACAAGTTATAGCATTGTTCCCAGCAAATTTAGGCAACCTTTTTCTCATTTCTTGTGGAATAGGATTAGGGTAACCAAGGATTCCATCAAAACATATTTTCCTATAGCCTTCTAACTGGACAGGTCTTCTATGTAAATCAAGCTTAGGATAATGGTCAATATCTTTCCTCGTGTTACCCATAGTATTACTAGTGCTAGCATCACCAATAGATTTTTTAAGATCTTCTTTATGTGAAAATTAGGATAAGAAAGGAGCAGGTACCTTAGTAGCATTTTGATTTGCATCATTAGATCCACCATCATCTTTAGGCATAGTTGTAGATTTCCTTTTAGCATTCTCCAAGAATTTGATGTTATTTTTTATCTCAACTATGGCTCCTTCATTTTCTACAATCTTCAATTTCTTAACCAAGGAATCCTTCTCTTTTCTTTTCCTCTCTAGCTCAATATCTGAAAGTGACATGGAATCATTGATCTAAACAACTTTTTCTGGTTCATTAATCTTAACACCAATTTCCTTTTGTTTTCCCTTATATTTAACCTCAATAGTATGCCCCATAACCTTTGCTTTGTTGTTGTTAGCTTCTAGAGCACCGTAGTTTTTAATCTATTGTATTATGGGTCATTCTAGGTTTAGGTTTTGAATTTCCAACAACTTTTGTTCTTGTATTTTAAGATGTTCAACTTGACCTATAATCTCTAGTTGCCATGCCTTAGCTACTATTTCATTTTTCTTCTTTAGGGTAGCAATTTTCCTAAGTAATGTCTATTTTTCTTCAAAGGCTTTTGTAATATTTTTCTCCCTTTCATTTTTTAATTTTTAAGTTATGGCTTCTTTCTCAGCTAGTTGCATTCTCAAGACTTCGATCTCATTAGGATCTGGGATACTAAACTCAGAACTAGTAGTTTTTTCATCATTGAAACTCTCAGGATCTAGATGTTTTGGTGCTACTTCTCCTTGAGAATAGTTATACAAGAAAGGGTTCATACTTTATTGAAAAATATTATTGCTATTCCTTTTGTCTAAACTAAGTGTATTATGTAGCTCTGTAGTTTCTTGGCATATTACTTTGGGTGTGGTAAAAAAGTCATCACCAAATAGCCCAGGATGGGATCTAGAACTCTGGCAAGATGAATCCCTTTCCATAGCAAAAAAATGAACATTCTCTCCCCTTATTTCTTTCTCTCAGGGATGGTCTTCTCTATGCATCTGAGATCTCTTCATAGCCCAATTTTGTCTTCCCCTAGGAGGGAGATCAGTTTGTAATTTGATTCTCAAGTTTTTCCTCACATTTTCCTATGTGTTTCTTTTATTTTCCATGATTTTGAGATAACAAATCTTCTAAATAATGACACTGGTTAAAACCTTATAAGTCGCCGCCCACCCTATGAGCATGGGAAAATCTTTTGAATGGATCACACTTCTTTTACTAAATTCCACAGACAAAATACAAATAACCCTTGAGACCATAGAAAATATCTCAATAAAACATTTACCTAAAAATCTACCCAAGGGAAACACAGATCTTAAATGATACACTAGTTTAAAACACATAAAGCATTATTCCCCAGCAGAGTCACCATTTTGTTGGAGTTTTGAAACTATTGAGCAACAAAATGCTCAATACCAGAATGAAAGTACTCACATAATCTAAAGATTAGCTAATTCTCATAATCAATTACACAAGTAGATCATTTGGACCCAACTTCAACAAAACCGAGATGGTTTCCTACTCTTTAGGCTCTACTAAACCAAGGTTGGTATACCTAGGGATGATTCTAAAGAAAATTGTTGTATGAAATTATCTTAGATTCATTCTGATTCTCATCTTCTATCCTTAGGCACATACACAGTTTATCAATTTCTTTGAAACTCTCAAATCTATATGCATCCCCTATAAGTAGATTTGGTCCTAATTCTCCTAGAGTTGACAAGTGTTTCTGGGAATAGTAGCTACCTATGACTCAAAAAACTAGATGTAAGTGAGTGGTGACCAGCATTATAACCTTGAACAAAATAACATATGAATGAGTTTGAATTTATAATAGTTTTAACATGTAGAGGCAGAATTTACTCTTGATCATTTCTGATTTATAAGACCAGTACCCTATCCCATGGGCAATAGAGTCGATTATTGGCAGGACAACTTATTCAATTAGCTTGTAATTGAATCTGTCAACTATAATCACCTATTTCCATTCTTACATGATATCCTCTTCATAAACTCATGAATTCTAACAATTTATTAAAGCATTTACATAACTCATTGAATTAAAAGAAATAATATAACCGATACACACCCCATCCAAAATGCATTCAATCAGATGAACATTATCCAAATGATCAAAAAATTGATAAACTCATGAAAAGGAGACTAAAAAATAGTAACATAGATTTTGGTGTAAATATCCCTTTGTATTATACTTCTTGCTGACTAATACAATAACCAATAGGAACTCCATAAAGAACCCAAAGAATCATACTAACTCTGCATTTCTATTCATTATTAGAAAAAATTCTTGAAAGTAAACTCAAAAAAACTACATATGATTGGACTAAATGTACTTTCTTTGAATAGCTAAAGAAATACAAAATTTTTGGACCATCACAATGCCCTAAAAACTCACTTATATAGGCATGAGTTGCAACAAGCAACAAACAAATGTGATTTGTAGGTGTCTCTTTACAACAAATCCAAAACACCTATGAGAAAAGACAAAACTGCAAATAACAGAAAGTCATGCAGTTCAAATATTCCTTTATGGGTCCCTTTCTATTACATTTCATTATTCTAATTTGGCTACAACTCTGATTCCTTCATGTATGCAAATGCTAAGCCCACCAATGATGAAATCTATTCTAAAGATTGCAAACTAACCTCAACCCGTGGGTTTCATCATCATTATACTGTACTGTGAGAGTCACTCTTACCTGTCACTATTCCTTAGTTATACCTGTATCCTAGGGTAATGAGATTGTCACTTAATATGAAGCATCAAAGCTTTAGAGGTAATGTGGCTATCAAATATTTAAAAATGAGCATTTTTTGCTTCCTCAGCCTTATCTGCATTCAAAACCATTCCTCTACCAAAATATGTCCCTCTTTTGAAAAGAAAGACATGCATTAACAAAAAGTAAGAGTAATTATACACATGAAACCCATGAGTAAAAAATCTTATTTACCCTCTTTAAAAACTTTGCACAGGGCTTTATATATCTCTACTACCCTGGTATTGAAGTATACTTTCTTGAAAAATTCTTTAGAGAATGACATTATTGCTGACAGGATTCTAATTTCCCAAGTTCACCTTTTTCTCTTTTCACTACCTTAGTGGCTCGATTACAACTCTTTACCACATTTTCAAGGAGATCATAATCCACAAAAACACCCAGGATTACTAATCTTCCTCGGTCAAAATTCTATATAATGGCAAGTGGAGTAAACAACTTCCTCTCTGCAAACCATCTTTTGAGAAAATTTAAATCAGTTTGTGAGGTATCAGCATCCCGAACACAATTGCCTTCATTAAGAAATCCCTCTGCTATCCAAAACCTAAGATTTGATGATTCCATTGGAGGCATTCTTTGACTATACTTGTAGGACTGGAGCACAACAAAAATTATAGTATAGTTACTTAATTGAAGTTCTTTCTTATTCCTTTCTAAAATTCTATTACCTTTTCACAAACAAATTACTTCACACACTTGCCAAATACAATCTTCTCATTAATTGCTTCTTCTCAGAAAAAGTTTGAAATCTTTATTCGCATAAGGTGGGACTGAGAAAATCTTCTGTTATACTCCTTTTTTTACACATGCGAAGCTTTCATATCAAATAAATACACAAAGAGGCACCAGCTTTTGTTTTTAAAATCTATATCGTAAATCTTAACAAATCATGTGATCAAGGGATGCGGAGAAAGGTGACAAGTATTCCACTTGACAAGTTGGGCAGTCAATCCAATGAGAATAGACCGCATATATAGCTCCCTTCCTGGTAGAATCTCTATTTTGACCCACTAGCCACAGAGGACATGTGTCAATAGGTCACTACCTTGCTATACATAATAGAACAAGCACCTTGCCACAGTGAAGTAACAATAGCTATTGATTTGATCTTGATCATGTGGATGACACAGAACTGCATTGCTTAAAAGAATAGTGGTGGATCCCATATTCGCTATGTCATTGTACATATCCTTCGAGCAACTCTTCATAGCAAGATAGAAATGACCGTTGATCTGAGATCAATCCAAGAGTAAAGAAATTGTATGAAGTTCTTAAGATGAGGTGGGTCCCATATTTGCTATCTTGCATGGACTAAACCACACACATCTTTTTTATAGCAAGATAGCGAGAATTGTTGATCTTAGCTTGATCTAACAATAAAAATCCCTCTTGTGTTTTATGAATGGGAGGGTGGGTCTAGAAGACTGATAATGTGATAAATTCTACACAACTAGAGAAAGAAAAATAATATTTTAATTCCAGTCATCTTTCCACATTGCTTGGGTTCCACTGTATGCTCATTTCACAGCAACTCGCTATATCGCTAATGGTGAGAGGCCTAAATTTTCTTATTAGCAAGGTAGTGAGTTCTAGTGACTTAACAAAACTTGGCTCCAAAAAACAAAAGCATGTCACATCATAGTTACCCACTTATTAGTTATGATACGGTAATGATACATCATTTATTATGCCACTTGGGACTCTTAATCACCACTAGGAAGTTTGATGACTACTGTGACATGGGTTTCTAGGTTGATCGCTACCTTGCTATCGACAAGAGACTTGAACTTCCCGATGGTGAAGGCACAAGTACTAAAGCCTAAATTTTTTTTGGGATCCCCTGTTCCTTTTTTAGCTCAGGGAGAAAAACAAAGTTCACATGATTAAAAACCAATGTGAAACTTTTTCGATCACTGCCTCCATTTATTCGGGCACCACAGCTTAGTTTGAGGGCAATCGATATGCTATGATGGTCACTTAACTCACATCTTATTATAACGACAAAGCAACAGGCCTCGATCTTGTCACAATCAGGCAGTGCTCCTTAATAGGAAAAGAGATGTAGGATGTGAAACCTAAAGAACATAAGGGAATATTCGAAAACTTTTAAAAAGTTTGCACTTGAGTTTTTAAAAAAAAACACAAGAGACCTAGGGTTCACTTAAGGTATTATAATGGCTATGTTTTTTTTTTTTTGGCAAAAGTGGGCTAGCCACTGAATATATTTATTAATAAAATTGGTTCAAAGAGCTCAACCAAGAAAGAACCAAAAAAAAAAACTTGGAATCATTGCTTATATACAAATCTACATAAAGATATTTGTCGATATTTACAATAGATATTATATCGACAAAATCGAGGCTCGTAAAACTATACCATTGAGAACTTTGTCCTGAGTCAAGCTTTACGTCTAAATTTTATGAGCATGATAAACAACTTTTAGATGCAATCAATGAATTTAATTGTTCAAATTGTTCAATAAATGAGTTGGGTTGATGTGTCTTAACAATGACACCATCACACTCGAGATTAGATATGAAATCGGCCACTTTATTTCCTTCTCACATGGTATGTGATATGATATTTTCTGAAAACTGATCAATCAAGTACCAAATTTGCTTGAAGATATATTGCAAATGCTAATGGCTATGTTGAGAGACAAACCTTGAGAATTTAATAGATTTCAACAACACATGAATCAGAGCATGACTAAGGTATCCTAAAATTATGAAAATTATGAGGAATGAAACCCTAATCTGCAAAATGCAATGACCCAACTAATTTTCACCAAAATTCCAGACTTTTTCTATATTGTGAAAAATTAGACCAACACATCTTATGCATTATATGCAATTCTCACATTAGTTGAGTCTACCAAGGAGACATGGACCAAAGGTATGGATAATTTAGAGACTATTTGTGATGATTGTATGAAGAATATTTTAGCATAAGGGAAGACAGTAGTTTCAATAGTTTTGACAATTTTTGGATAGAATCTTGACATTTTGACCTTTTTCAATGATGTCAAAGGAGGAGAGATGTGAAAATTGTATACATGAGATTTTTGGGAGAAATACATGTGAAGATTGTAAAAGTGTAAAGTATATTGTAAGGGGGAGCACATATGTAAAGTTGAACAAGTTGTAATAGATGTAATGTTTATTTTGATAGATTGTTTTTGTCACTTAGCCAATTTTCCCTATTTTGTTGCCATCAATGCCAAAGGGGGAGATTGTTGGCAATTAGCTAATTGTGATATGTATTTTTTTTCATTAATGGAAATACATGATGTACATATCGATAGGAAACCTTGACAATAAAGATACTTAGTGTTTGGTAATTAGAAAATTGTCTAAGTATAGAATTTGGTTTACAGCAGTGTATTGTTTTGTTTATAACATGTTGCAGATGTCATATTATGAGAAGAAAAATTACATGGAGATAGTATACGTGTTGGTGATGATGTGTATAACTAGAAGTTTTTACAAACTATACAAAATAGAGTTAATCATGTTTTGATGAAGTAGGACAGTGGAATTGAAGGAAATAATTATTTTGTTTACAAAACAATTACTTATCCAATTAGGGATGACATCCTAGATGTTTACTCTAATTTGGAAAAGTGAATTGTGGTCTTAGACAACCCAGCAATATTTTATGTAAAGGCATGATATTTGTGCAAAGGACTTCTTGCAATAAGAACTGTGCTTGTGAGATTGTAAAAGAATTATGAATTGTGAATTATGATGAGCGAACTTTTGTGAAAGTGATATATGCAAAGTTTTATATGAGCTATTTGGTGCTCCAAGATTGATTTGAAGATTAGAGATCAAACAAGGAAGGAAAATAACAGTAAATTACTTGTTTGAGTAGTGAGCTCTTCTTTTAGTTGAAATTGCATATTTGGGTAGTGGGCTCTTCTTGCATACATTATACTACAAATCCTAACAAGGTTGGCACAACTCCTAATAGTGTTGGAATCTCCTAATAGGGATTCAAAGTCTCCTAACAGGGACTCCTTATACTAAATTTTCTCATTGACTCCTAATAGGGTCCATCCTCTAACAAGGAACTTATATATTAGTATATTATCTAGTGGGTATCATCCCCACTGGGGTTTTCCTTTAGCCAGGGCTTCCCTAGTTAACAAAATATGGTGTTATGAGTTATCTTTGTGCATTGCTATTGTTACTATTTGGCATTACTTTATTTCTTTGTTATGCATGGTTTAAAGTAAGTAATAATATCCAGTTGGTGACTAAAGTTTTTAAATTACTGATTCAACCCCCTGCCCCCCAAGTAATCCCTATTTTTAAAAGGTGGAACTCCTCTAATCTATCAAGCCCATGAGGCCAACAAATCACTCCAAGCACTTAGGCTTAAGAGGGAATGATCGAAGGGCCAACTCTTCAAAATTTTCCATATAAAGGTTGAAAATGACTAAGGAGAAAGGGGAAACCATGACTACACCATGAACTTTCTCATATATGACCCCTTGGAAGGAGAAAAAAGTAGATTTGAGACACAACTCAACCATATTTGCAATCTCAACATCTTACGCTACAAGATTTCAATTGAATCAGGAATTAGGACCTTTGTGAGTAGAGAGATAATATATATCTTAAATTATAAATAGAGTCACCACCTCTTCTGAAAGGAATTTTTACTAGATCTTTTGGATTTCTCCCTTCAATAGAGTGTGAAAAAATTCCTTCCCTGGTCTATGAAACTAAAACTTCTCGGTAACTTCACAATCTAAATTGTGAGCAACTCTCCCTAGTAGAACCGCCAATTTTTTGGTTCCCAAAATTGTTGTTTGAATTCCTATGATCCTTTTCTTCTTGATGTTAGGAATTTCAACATAATATTGGTAAGCTTCTAAGACTAAAACTTAATAATTTGATCTCTGCACTTTAGCCTTTATGGACCTAGGAAAGTGTACCTTTGTCTCAACTTTTCAAACTATGTTGAGGTTCACTGATGTAGATTTCATAACTAATACTCTTGAGTTGGCAAGTTTGATGTCAAGGAGAAATTCAATATTTTAATTCTTTTAATGTGTGTGAAGGTTATCAAGTAATGGAGTGTAATAAATTATTGGTATAATGTATAAAAAAATGGATATAATAAAGAATATCAACTTCCACAAAACTATACTTATCGTCGGAATAAACAAAAGACTAGTTCTTTTCTATTGGGAGAATAGAGTTAATTTCAATATTTACTATAAATATCAAACTTCTTGGAGATAGGTGCACTACCATCAACAGTTGGACAAAGAACTTCAATTCATAAAACCATAGTTAATTGTATATAACTTCAAAATATGAAGACCAATTACACAAAACATACACAAGCATATGAGTTTTCCTTATTCAAGGGTTTTCCCCAATTTTAATCTATCAATGGTGATATAAATCCAAGAGGACAATTCACATATAGCAATATTGATGATCAATTCCTAGACTTTGGAATAGAAACATAGTATTTTTATTAATTATGCAAAAGAAGAGTACAATTGGGTTGTGATTGGTTACAATATCTATCTTATGTTGCATACATATACATTTTTTAGTACTTCCTTTTTATATCATGTTATCTTTCACTATAGATCCTATATCTATTCTAAGGTCCTAGTACTCTTTCTTATAGAAGATGAAAGGTTGCAAAAAGTTTCAAACCTTTACAAAAAGAAACTAATTTAATAACTAATTGCAACTATTCACCAAAATTTACAATAACAAAACTTAAAAAGTTTGAGAAATCTATAATTATAATATCATGTTGAGAAACTCATCAAAATGTCGGTTGCCCTAAAGATCTTGAAACTCTGAAAGGATGGCATGAACCTCAACTTTGTCCTCCTAAAGCTCTAATTCATGGTTGTTACTATAAAATCTTGCATAACTTGTTATAATTCCCAAGCGGCAATGTTCATGCTATTGAGACATCCAACTGGTCTTCCTAGGCTAGAGTCAAATCTAATTGCATAACTACCCTCCGGTCATCCCTTGCATTATAATCTTGAATTGGTAATCCCATGGCTACATTTTTGCATAACCTGCCAGAAAAAACACAAAGAATGTACTACAAGAATTTTTCTAATGAGTGACCTCATGTTGTCTATTGAGCTATCACTTTGCAAGATGCTAAATGAAAAGAATCCTTTTGAATTCCTCTCTTGAAAAGTTAATTGAGGATCAACTCCAAGGTTTTGGGTGATCTTGCAACCTACTAAAATCTCCTCAATTGAAGATAAATGTGTATGTTCATAAGGAAGCCTTTGCTAGTTCTAAACAATTTCAAAAAATCTATTTGATATGTTGCTATTTGAAAAAGTATCTACAAAAGAGATATATTTTTGGTATTTTATGTTTTATGATGAATGCCATCTATCAATGAAACTAGATGAATTCCTATGTTAACCAAGTGTGAGAAAAGAAAATAACAAAGATAACATAACAAGAGATTAAAGAAAATAACTTGAAATAGAAATTCCTAATAGACATAAACCATGGTAGCAATACATCTATGAATTAAATCATCAAAAATATCAAGTAGGAAACCAATGAAATTAGGAGCAGCATATCCTCAACTCCACTGATGCAATCGTCAATGGGAACTCAATAATAACCAAAAGATGTTTCATGTTTCATCAAATCTCAAGGCCATGGAAAGTGCACTTATGCAAGACAAGATGCTATGCAAGAACAATTGGTGATCTTTTCTCCAATTTGTTATGTCAGCAGAATTTGTTAATGTGAGGCAAACACAAGAACTAAAAGATCACACAATCATAACAACATAATAAAACAAATGGATCCATTATTATTCATCAACATGCATTCAAAAAAATAACACACTCCAGCAAGAATACCTACACTCTGAATGAGAGTACCAATAGCATATATTATTGTGTCAAAATAATGGCCTAGATTACATATTACATCTATATATTTATAAGAAATCATCTCCTCCCTTTTTGTTAGGAGATAGAGTTCTTAAAATGCAACTCATGCTAAAAACTAATTTAAAAAATCTAATTATATACAAAAAAATTGACTCTCTAAATAGTGCTAAGTAGGTCTCCACCCTTTTTTATATCAATTAATGGGTGCATGATCCTTTACATGATACAAAAGAATAAAAGAATGAGAAGATAAGAAGAATGCAGTTGCAAGATGATCTAGGAGTCTGCAGAATCTCTAAAAATAGAAGCTCAATCTTCTCTAGGTGTTTTTGGGAGTTAAACTACCAGCAAAATGTGTTACCAGTACATGGAAAGCTCTAAATTGGAAATTTATAGTTAACAGTTAGCACACTACTTCTTATTCAAAATTGTCAGCACAACTCTAAGAAAAGTGCACTTCCACACCTATACACTTTCATGACAAGTTCCAAAATCCCAAAAAAAATCTAAGTGTCAAAAATGAATTTCTAGCATCTAGGTTTTCTTCCCCTTTATACCAAAATAATGTCTGGATTTTTACTCTTAAATTTCTCTATGATTTTGGCTAGTTGAGTGGCTTCTAGTAAATCAAGACCCTCATACTTATTCTTGACTATTTTCTAATAGTTACCTACTTCAGTCCTTGTTTCTAAAAAATTGTCAACCCTTAGTGTCCAGCTCCAACAGTGCTTCCTTGGTCTTGAAGACTTGTTTGATGTCATATTTCAATGTAGCTACTTCAAATGTACCTCTAAATTGTTGAAAAACTATTTACACCACAAAAAGCTTAGTCTTTGACTTGTCCTTAAAAATCTGAAGGCTAATGGCATTGTAGTACCTTTCCACTTCTAAAATTTTCTCTTGAGTTTGGTCTCTTATCTTCTGACTATTTGTGTGTAATCCCTCCATAAGTTTATTGTCAGCTGATATCTTCTCTATCTGGTCATCCAACTTATCAAGTTCATCTGTAATATATACTTCCATCAGTGTAAGATACATTTGACCTTTTACTGATGTCAACACCTATAGGTCTTTAGCCCAGGTATGTACCACATCCATTAACCCAAAATCTTGGTTCACTATGGATACCAATTTATCTGCACTCAACTGAATGTGGTGCAATAGGTTCAAGTTCCCTTGTATTAGCTGCACACCTTTCTCTTTCAAATTGTCATTAAATTTTTGACATGCTTCCAAAAATGGGTCCAATTATACTAATTATCATCCCTTTTTCTCTCTAATGCTACAACAAGAGTAATCTATGGATTATCTAGGTCTATAGGGGCCACAATTTCATCTAGGTAGCATGTTAATATCTCATTTGTCTTCCTAATTGCTATCAACTCATACTCATCTTGGTTCATATGTTTAACACCTCCTTCATTCTCGTAGCAATTATTACTTTTGTTGTGTCTACTGTGGGCCTTCCCAACATGATCTCCTTGATTTGGTAAATCCTTAGGAATTAGTTCCTTGGTGTCAGTGTGTGGAGGAGGAATGGCTATATGTGCAAGTAAGGCTTGATCTTGGTTCTTCATTATGAAGGCCAATGTTCTTACATCACCCATAGATGGCTTAGGATTCTTGAGTGTTTTCACTAATTCCTTCATTCCCTCCTCAATTGTTAAGTCCAAAAGCCTTTTCTAGTGGAACTTGACTTCTCTCTTCAACGATGCCTGTGTGGTGTCCATGGGAGACATGTATTTTGCTAAAGAAGTTATTTCTCCTATAGGTCCCTTCCCCTTATCAGTCATCTCTAGAGTCTTTTCTTGTTGAGAAAGATATATAGGTAGAGTCTCTACATTTGGCTAGGATAAGATCCTATCCTCTGTATCATGAGGATTTTTGTGAGGCTCTTGAGGTATTTTCCCTTCCTCAGATACTTCATTGGCAAGTAGTTGTTGAGGCTCCATTTCCTCTATTGCCTATTCTTCTATTTTTTTTGCCTAAGGAGGTCGAGTTATTGAGCCTTTATCCCAAAATGTTAAGTCCTAAGATGGTGGTGGTAGAATTCCCAGAGGTCCTTGAGGTAGAGGTGGCAATTGATTCCAGTCCTCTCCTAAGGATTCACTCATGGGAGTATCTCTTATCTTTTCTCCCAACATCTTGGTGCCCAGTGGCATGAATTCAAAATCGGAGAGGTCAAAGACATCAATTTACATATTTTTTATCCATTTTTTTTGCTCATCTTTTGATTTAGATACATGAATAGGTTCTTAAGGAGCAAATGGAGGTGTCACTATTAAACTTCTTCTTCTCTCCTCCTCTATTTCCCTTTCTAAGTAGTTCCTTTGGCTTAGGGGGGGGCATATTCAATCTTTTTCCCTTCTTCTTCTACCTCTACTTCTAAGATCATTTTAGGAACTTATGGGGGTGGAGTGTTTCTTCTTCTTTAATCTTCTCCTTCATGTTCCTACCATAGTTGATTCAATCCTTTCCCTTTTGGGAGACAAGGGGGAGGCTTTGTTCTCTTGTGTAGCCACTGGCACTACCCTCTATACCTCTAGCTTTCCTTCCTCTAACTATTCCTCTTCTACCTATTCATCTTGTACCTATTCTCCTTGTGGAGGCACTTTTGTTTCTTACACAAACTCTTGAATAGGCTCTTGTACTTCAAGCTTAGCTTGAGGCTCTGCTTGTTCAGGTTGAGGCACTTGTGGCTGAGCAGTTTGCTCCTTTTCCTTTGTAGGTACTCCTTTCCTTTTGTTTGTGCCCTTATCATCCCTAAAGTACTCAACCTCCCTCTCATGATGGTTTACCATTTTTTTCCTTGTAGGTGATTTAGTAGTGAGGGTTGGCATTCTTATTAATATGCCCTTTCCTTTGATTGGTCTTATAGTGGCCTATAGTGTAATATCCTAAGGAACTAGATCCATTCTCAAAGGATTTTTGGTCCATTCCTTCATTAAGTAAATTGTATGCCTTGCCTAATAATTGATATTTTCATTCTCATCTCTCCCTATTTTTGTGTTCATTATAGGTCGGTCATAGATATTTTCCCTATTGTATAAAGGATTCAAGATATCTTCTAAATCTTTTTCTATCACCTTTAGGTAGATCTTTATTTTTAGCACCTTTTATGTTAGGTATAGAGTCATCCTATAATAATCCCTTATCTAGTTATCATAGTCATCTACTACATTCATCTAATGGTCTTCTATTACATCCTCATGTAACAACCACTTCCCTACTAGATGTTGTACCATCTTGATGTTGTCAAAATGGGGGCAAGGGAAGTTGTACTCTTCCAAGTGATAGTGATCCAATTCAAAATCAAAAGTAACAATGTCTTGATTTTTCTTAACCTTGAAAGTGTCAATTCTAATGGGCCATACCCATGTCTTCTTATGTTGTCTCCTAAATTTTTCATATGCATATGTGAGTTGGTGTGTAATCTCTAGAAGAATGAGTCTATTCGAGGGATATCTTGGGAGCTTATTTGGGTTTTCTAGAGTATCAACTACCCTAAGATAGATGAATGTTTTAAATTAAATGTATTTGTGGGAAATAATAGTGGGAAAATAAAATCTGAGGCGGGGGGGTGTGAATTGGCACTTCAAAAATTTAACCAAAAAACATTCACCACACATCTATCTCATTATTTAGCATGTAAACTAAAATAGCTAACTACATGTGCTCATCCATAGCATGAAACAAATAACACATAACACAACAAATTTTTCACCCAAAAACCATCCAATGAGAAGGTAAAACTAGGGTGGGGATGACACCTAAAAATGTTCACTACTATAGCTATAAAGTGTAGCCAATTATGGTTATAATGAGTTTGACCATAAACTATGATTTACCATGTGACTGGTATTCCCTATTAAAGGATTACAAAAAAATTTAGGTCTCACACTATTAAAATATTTCAACACCCTACTAAAAGTGTGCCTTGTTAGAGGACTTAAAAATACAATAAAGTGAGCACTCAGTTAAGAGATTTACACAAGTATTTTAAGACTACTTTGTTAGGAGATTTTCTCTTTATCACCTATTAAAATGATTCAACACCATGGTCCTTTGGTTAGCACTCTATTGCTAGATGTTATATATTCTCTTTACTGATAAATCTTTGATCCTTCTAATCAAATATGTCTCCTCTATCCTTTCTCTTCTTTCCTCTATTCTCTCTAACTTATTTTTCAATTTAGATCATTATCACAACCTCCATAACCACCATGAATTCTCTTTCTACTCTTAGCATTCATCTCCTTTAGCATATTCAAACTCCTTTTGGTTTTCCTTGTTAAATAAAAATAGGTGGAATGGGTTAGGTAATAATCAATAGCCAAACTTGATCCATGTTGTCACTTAAAGCATCCCCTAATTTGATTGGTTACATGTACTACATAGAGATTTGTAATATACCTCCATACTTATCTTCTAGAATTGTAAACAAGTATTATGTCGGCCCAAAAATGGTTTACATAAAACTTTGTGTCATTACAAACAACTATGTCCAAAACTTTGCCCTTGACATTTGAAGGCTATGATGCTTGACCATCACTACATTGTTAATGTTTTAACTCAACTTTTGAATGGCTCAGCATACACTATTTACTCAGCTCCTAAATCCCTTTCCATGTATAGACTACTCAACTCATGAGTGACTTGGCATATACTAGGTATATTTCTTAGCATTTATTGTCTAACAACTGACAATTGGCATGCTTTGATCACTCAGCTCATGCTGATTGCTCATCTTGCTCTGATCACTCAACTTGCACTATAGTATTGATAGATAATGACTAAGTGTTTTGTCACTACCTTGTCAAAACCAATCTGAGATTAACAATATTCCCCTTTAAGATGAGTTGTAAAAACATGTTGTCATGCATATACAATCCTTATTATGAGCATAACTTAGACAATATACATGCATTACTCGGCTCTCACACAAAATTTCAAAACTTCAAAATTTTGCAAAATGGATGACTAATAGTCATACATTATTTCTCCATTATCACCCCTAAGTAAATGTTTCCTTTCTATATCTTAATCTGATACTCCTACTGAGTAGATTTGACATTTCCTATTTTTGCATTATTACTCCCTCTTACTCAAAACTATATTATTTTCATAACTCATTTCCCTATTATACTCATTTCCCACTTTTTTGACACTTATGTCATGGGTAGTACACTGATAGTGTATTTATCAAAAAATTCTTTATGGATCTTCATGATAATCTTCAACATTGCATCCCAATTGTTCCATGCTACCTCTAGATATTGATATTGAATATCTAGTTGGATAGCAAGGTAAACTAAGCCATGAAGAGCTGATAGTTGGTTATCTTTCTTCATCAATGTCTCAATATAGGATAGTTCCTTGTACAAAACTTCCATGTATGGGCTCAACATGGATTGAATACTTATCAAGGTAGCTTGAATTTTTGCATCTTGTGCTTTTAGCTTGGAAAGTGTACCTTGTGTAGATAGTAATCTCTAAAAATGAGCTTGGCTTTAACCAAGAGATAACTTAAGAGTAGTATCTATAGTTTATAAATCTCCTTGTAGTTGGTTAATAGCCCTCTGAACTTCCTGTGTGAAAAGATTCACATCACATAGCTTGGTGTAGAGAGATAAAATATTCTCTAACACCTTCTTCATACTCCATTTTGGTTTCTAAATCAACATGTCTAAGTGCAATAGCACTAGATATCTTCTCAAGTACCTTTGTGTGAAATTTCATTTCAAACCATTCGAAAAGTGTAACATTTGAGTTTAGATCTTCATCCTTTATTTTTTCAACAATAGTGACAAGTTACTCAATTATGAGCTTGCATTCATTCATCTCAGGGAGAGTAAAAGCATCATAAAATATGTCTTTTATCTCATGCAAACCTTTTTTTTCTTATACTCCCTTCTCATTATTTATTGTGTTTTCTTTCTCTACAGAGCTTCCTATAGAATCCTCATCTCTTCAATTATGATGGTTGCCAGATCAAACTTGGGAAACTCAATCACCTCATCTAAACTTACATCCCCAAAAGATGTATCATCTATACTCCTTGATATGCTTGTACTTGGTCATGATATTTGTATAGGTGTAACATGTGTGCTCAACCTCTAAAGAGCTTGAATACTGGGAGTAGTAACAAAAACTAATAGGGTAGCCAAAGTCTGTATGGAAATATATTCTTCTGTTGTAGTAGTCACCTTCAACTCTTCAGGATTATCATCTTTATTCTCTTCTTTTTGTGCTTCACCTTGTTTTTTTGGAGTAGGTACAGGACTTTCTTTGTTACCTATGTGAACTTCAGTTCCATATCTCTCAACAATTAATATAGCTAGCATATGTGAACAATGTAGGCTAGGAAATGATGTATCTAGCTATTGTGCCTCAGCCTCTTATATCTAAAATGTAACTATAGACATTACAAATTATGTCTCAATTGTAACAACATTCTATTCCAAGTTTGCACTATGATCTATTTGTAGATCCTATTTGACCTTCTCCTTTTCTTCTTGGGATTGAGAAGGCACAATAGATGTGTCTTTTGGTTGCTCCACTACTAATGTAGCTTCTACATTATAAATCTCATCAACTCTCACCAATATGGGTTTTGAGAATAGTTGATCTATTGTGGTGAAGTCTTTCAATATCTTTTTCAAATCTTCTTTAGTCAAGGAATTGATGTTTTGAGCTGAATTATTAGGAAAATCATTTATTTGTACTAAGTCCTATTGATTCAATTAGTCTATTTCTGGAGGATTGGCACTCAGAACTTGTTCATCTTGAGCATTTGGTTACTCTTAATCAGCTTTGGCCTCCTCTATTTTTGTCTCCTTAGTGCCTTCCACATTACCATCATTAACTAGAACTCTTTGGAAGTATCTACTAACTCTTGCTCACCTTTCTAAGGATCTTGTATTTCTTGCTCACATTTGTCTTTGATTGCTAGAGTGAATAACCCATATATTGATCTCCAAATAGTTGTGTTTTTTTTAACTACATCTTCAATATTCTTTGTCAAGATATGGAAAGCTCTATATTTGGGGTCAAATTATTCTTGTACTTTTCTATAGCTTTAGCAATCTTTATTTTGTCTAATTCTGACATAACATGTGCTAAATTTTATTCCCTAATTTTTCTTTCAGTTTGTAAGCTATATTTTCATTTCTACTCAACTTGGTCATATAGATTCTTGGGTAGTGAGTTGGAAATTTCTAGAAGAGTTGATTTAAATGTAGTCATTGTGACACATATGGCTTCCTCAATTATATTTTGATCAACTTTACCTAAATTATCAAATTCAATGTGTGAAACCAGATAAATCTACATTTGACTTGATTATCACAAAAATTGTCTAAGCTAGAGGAGGGATTGTGTTTTACCACTTTAAATTGGCTCATGTCATCCAACTCTTTTTCCTCCTCATTTAAATCTAGTTGAGGCACTTACTTCTTCTTCAATCTTTTTTATCTCTTCTTAACATGCTCACTCAACCCTACTATGTCAAGTATCATCTTGTCTTCACTTGCTTGAACAACGATTTCCCTTGTGCTTGACCTAGTAGTACATATAGTTGGCTTCTTTTGTGGCTTCTTCATAGGCTTCTCAAGTTTCTCCACTATTATTTCTTTTGTTTTTCTCTTCTTAGCCTTTGTTTCCTTCGGTGCTTCCTCAGCTTCTTTTCCCTTGGCACTTTTTGCATCTTCTTCTTGATCCTCTCCTTTTCCTCGAGTTAATTCCAATGGGGCTTGGTCTTGTTCTTATTCTTCTTCTTCTTCTTCTTCTTCTTCTTCATCTCCTTCACCAAATCTTTCCTTCATATTTTTCACCAGTTTGTTCTTCTTCCTAAGAATGGTAGTTATTTTCAAGTCTATTCTTATTCTAGATTTTGTTTCCTCATAATTACCAAATAAGGTGGCACTCTTGGCAATATCTTCTACTAATAGAGTTTTAATAGTTATAGAGGCCTCATCTACATTTATCTCATATGGCAAGGGCTTCAGCCATCTGACTCTATGTATAGTTACTTGCACATATGTATAGTCTACATCCACTAAGAAACAAACATCATTATAATGTTTTTCCACAAGTGATACAGAGATCCTCAACCTCTGTTTCATGGATTTCTTAAAATCTTCAAAGTATCTAGTCATTACTAACTCAAAGTTATCTCAAATTTGTTCTATGAATTCTAAAATTTGTTGTGCAATTGGCCTATTGGTCTTCCAAGAAACTATGCCAAAGGTGGGGAAGGTGTTTTGCACATAAAAGAATATGCAAATGAGTAAAGAACAAAATTTTCCTCCAAGTTTTTTTATAGTTTTTGTAGTTGCAACTTGGCAAGGTCATAGGAATGGTCCTTGTTTACTATCTTGTAACCCAAATCAATAGCCATAAATGATACATTATTTAGTTAGGTAGACTAAAAGAATTTGTGACCAATCACTCTCACTACAAAGGCAATTAAGGGATCTAAGATTGTGTCAATAGACATTCCTCTTTTGTTCCATACTACACCTGTATTCTTCTCAATCACCTCCTTTGCATCACTTCACATGCTCTTAGTTCAATCAAGGGTAGGGTACCATGATACTTAGTTAATGATCCTATTATTGAGGTTAATTATTCCACATTCCAACTAGATATAGTTACCAAGTGTGTGGCTAAGAACAATTTGTATCCATTCAGTCTTAAACACTTGAGGAAAATCTAGGGCACAGTTTAACCCTTTTTGTTCAACAATTTTATATTCTTCCCTCAAGTCTCCATTATCACACATTTTTTTGTAGGCATCTCTTATCTCCATGTCACCTTCTTCTCCTATCTTTCTCATATAACAGCATCTAATATCTTGTATCATCAATACTTTTGGTGGTATCATCAATAATGCACCAAATAGGTCTCCTTTATATGCTATCTTAAGAATAGCATGAAAAGGGGGCTACCTAACATTATTACTTATCAATTGAACATTGAAAACCTCTTTCCCCTTTTTCCTAACATTTTTAGAAGAGATAGATGCCATTTCAAATATCTAGGGTTTGTGAAAATTCAAACATCGTAACTTGGCAACAGTGAAGTACCTTTTGAATCTGATGATTGATGATGAGTAGCAGTTGAATGTAGTTCACAAACACTTGAATCCTCTTTCTCAATTTTCCTTTGTCTTCTTCGTGCACTCTATAAACTTTGGGAAGTGAAAAAGGGTCCAAAATTGACTATATAACCCTCCATATTTGGCAATAAATGCTCAATGCTTACACAACTATAAGCTCGGCATCAAAGGACTTTCAACATGCTTGGTCAAAATTGCAATCTCGATACTTACTACCATGTCTCCATAACTTGGCAATAACCATTATTCCTTTCCTTTCTCAACAACAATAGTAATGTCCTACACGCTTGGCACCAACATAGAAAATTACAAAAATAAAGATTTCCTCCAAGTTCTAACCAATACATTGCATTTTAAATCATGCATATATAATCTTTTTAGATCTTAGATTCTTGTAACTAATGCATAACATAACTTTTGAAATATCAGTCTCATAGCCACCTCTTGATTACCTAGTTGGGGGTGATTTTGATCACCTGATCCATTGGATGAAGTGACCTCATCTGAGCTTGATGTGATGCAATCTTCCTCTTTATTTTATGTCTTGTTCATCTACACCTTTACTTTCTCTACATTGACCTTTTCTTTTCCTTTATAGTTTTCATTATTTAGTGTTGGTGACCTAGTTGGACAATTTCTACTGACATGACAAGTCTTGAGATAACTAAAGCATGTAGTCTCACTCAACCATCTATTTTAGTTGCCTCTAAAATATGTTCTAATGCAATTCTCAAGAACATGTCCATATTCTTGACAATATTGACAACTATACCTTGTGTTTTAATTGTAAGAATTTGCCTTAGGGAAAAATTCACCTAAGACCAAGGAAATCAATCACAAGTACAACAGTAGACCAAAAGAGTATGATCAGAATAATGATATGATATGATATTCAATGTGAAAGTACACTAGGAGTGTCTATATATAAAGGCCTCTAGAATGCCTCTTGAATTCCTAGGAGTTAGCAACATGATAAGTCATACAACCAAGCACATATCCACTAGGAGTGGGTTATCCTCCATTAAGCATAGGAGTAAGTTTGATGATGAGAGGATTAGCCTACAAAGGTGTAGCATGAAAAATTATGTTGTAGACACCATGTGCTAAAATAGAAGTGCAAATAACTATGTTGTCTACATGACAACTTAGTTAATTATGCAAACTCTAGTGTCATAGACACCATGTGCTGAATTAGGGTTGCTTATTCTAGTGTTGTCAACATGACAACTTATAAGAGTACACAAAATCCTAAGTATCTCACCTAAGAAATAATAAAATAATACATTAACCTAAGTAAACTTAAGTAAATTGTAATAAGCAAATACTTATTTTCACCAATATCCCCCCTTAAGTGAAACTTAGAGGAATGCACTTAAGCTTACAAAAGCTAGGATGAAATGCAAGATGGGTCCCGACTACTAGGCCATGTTAGGTACCCATGTACATAATGAAATGCAATCTCTAATAAAGTAGAGCAAGAGGGAAAACCTCATGGGAAAAACCCTCCCCCAAAAAGAGAGATTAAAAGACAAGATGTATGGATGGACGGATTAATCAAGACCCCCCATTATGACATACATCAAGTATATACAAAAGAGAAGAAGGACAAAACTCCATAAGAGGAAAAAGTCCTCCCCATAAAAGAGAAGAAGAAGGAGAAAAGGTACTCCCCCCCTTAAATGTAGTGTGCCAATCAGTGATAGCTGCTCCAATGTAGAAGTTGATCCAATGCTGCTAAATATTGTTCCTCCCCTTTGGAAGAAACAATGGTAGAGGTACAAATGAGATGCTTCCCCTATGTGTAGAAATAATCTTGATGATGAATGGTGTCTCTAAAACCTGCTCAATTGTCCCTATGTTGATGCTAATGGTGACCCCTTCCAATACTATAAAAAAGAACATGTGCAGATCGAGCAAGGATGGATGTAGAACATGCTCCCAAAGAACCATCTCCTCAAATGATAGAGACCTCCTACAGCTTCTGTACATATGGATCCATAATCACATCAACCTATGAAGACTGATCATGTAGAGAATGGACAAGAGGGTCAAAGTGAGCCCTCACAACAACTGAAGAAGGATCTTCTTCATCAAAGAGAAGATGTATATCATCAATGATGTCTCCCAAATCTACAATGTATTACTCCATAAACAAATCTAAAATATATGTCAAGAAGTCATCCACTAATGTGCTAGAAGATAAGGTGTACCTTGCTATTCTAGACCTATCACTATGGCTATGCATGAAGTATTCACCTTAAAAAAGAGAAGATGAATATCATTGATGATGTCTCCCATATCTTCATTTTGAGACTCCATGAACAAACTTACAATATTTGAAAGTAAGTCATCCCATGAAGCTGAACTAGGAAGACATAGTGTTTCCTACTGCACTAAATCAGAAGCATCTATGGCTAGAACTAGATCATTAGAAGCAACAGTAGCATCAGGAGGTGTGATCTCATCTAGAGGTGAAGGAACCATAGCTGAATTGACTAATGATAGAATGTCTTCTAGAAATGGAGGAACTGTTGGATCTCCATATTCTTTCCAAAGAGTCATCACATATCATAAGGGTAAATGAGCTTTTTAATGACAAGCCAACAATCTAAATTGATATTGAATATAATGATATCCAAAAGTCTATTAATAGGTGTTTTTTCTTTAGTGTCAAAGATCAGTTCATTGGAACATAAATAAGGAGATACTTCCTTATGCTCACTTCTTAGATGATCAATCATTAAAGCACTCCATTTGTGATAGTTCCTTTTTTTCAACTGGGGTCTAATTCACCGACATGTGTGAAAAAAATCCTCCATGAGATCAATGAATGTATGTACCCCTAAAAATGCAAGAGAGAATCAAAGAAACCCCCCTAATGGATGATTCGGGAATTTTTAGCCACTTACCAATTTAGGGCCTATTTATGAAAGTAGTATTTCTATCCATGCAAGCCTATAATCTAATTAAAAATCTAGAAAGTAGACAAAAAATTATTCACTATCAAAAAATATGAAACCTCATGTGTCCAAATGAGCCCGTACTAAGAATTTGAAGTGCAAAAATTAAGATTTGTGAGTTGTAGAAAAATTTAGGAATATAGATCTCAAACCACCTACACTAATGTGTAGATCATGAAATTCTACCCCAAAACGAAAAAAATTGCTTGAAAAAAGGAGTCTGTATGAGGGAGATATCATTGTTTGAAAATCACCTCTATTATTATTTTTCTTGAATCGTCATCATCGCACCTCCAAAGATCAATTAACTCTAGATTTCACCTTAAATGTCCAATTTTGATAAAACAAAAGTCAATTTGGGGGTTTTTTGACCTTCTAAATATGATGCCAATAATTGATTAGCACCTACAAGCTCCAATCTTTACTTGCAAAAAATCTCTCCTACTAGCCTGATGGCCAAAAAAATTCTGAAAAATAATACAAATCCAAAAAATTGTAGAGATTCAAGTGATAAAATATGCAGATCTAAAATGATCATATCAATTCTACAAATCAGGCCTCTAGGTGCCGGTTTGAAAAAAAAAAATTGCCTCAAATTTGACAATGGCCCAATATAGGCAAATTTAAAGTCAATTTTCATTGAATCGATGCATCAGATGCAATGGTGAGGTTTTCTTTAGCTCTAGACACTCCCAATATCTACGGATTCTCTAGATCTAGGTCAAGGTGTTGAAGCAAGAATAGTTTCAAATGGCTATGTGAAGAGAAATTCCCAAAGCTCTGATACCATGTAAGAATTTTCCTGAGGGAAAAATTCACCCAAGACCAAGGAACTCAATCACAAGCACAATAGTAGACCAAAAGAGTATGATCACAATAATGATATGATATTTAATTCAATGTGAAAGTACACTAGGAGCACCCATATATAAAGGCCTTTAGAATGTTTCTAGAATACCTAGGAGTTAGCAACATGATAAGTCATACAACTAAGCACATATCCACTAGGAGTGGATTATCCTCCATTAAGTATAGGAGTAAGTGTGATGATGAGAGGATAAGCCTACAAAGGTATAGCATGCAAAATTATGTTGTAGACACCATGTGCTAAAATAGGAGTGTGAATAACTGTGTTGTCTACATGACAACTTAGTTAATTATGCAAACTCCAGTGTTGTAGATACCATGTCTTGAATTAGAGTTGCTTACTCCAATGTTGTCAACATGACAACTCATAAGAGTATGCAAACTCCTATGTGTCTCACCTAAGAAATAATAAAATAATGTATTAACCTAAATAAACTTAAGTAAAGTGTAATAAGTAAATACTTATTTACACCAACAGTAATCCCAATCATAGGATTTTCCATTTTGTTGTACCTTTGTCTGCTTGTTTGATGTCCACTTGGCATTAGATCTACATTCATATGCTTTGTATCCATTGTTCTGACAATTTTCATAGTATCCATCAAATCTCTAAGTGCTCATGGTCTTGGTCCTACATTCATGTGCCTGATGTCCTTTTGTGTTGGACTTATGATAGTAACCCTTGAATTTTTGCTTAGGGTTCTGATTTGCATTATTTCTCCTGTAGATATTTGTTGTATGACCTAGCTTTCCATAGTTATGACAAGTGATTTTGTAGTTCTTACCTTTATTATTCCTTTGTTCACCACTTTTAGATGATTCTCCTTTCTCAGTGTTGGTGTATCCCAATCTAGCACTATCATTGTTAGGTCTTGGAGATTTCATCAATTTCTCAAATTATTTGATGGCTTCACTAGGT
The DNA here is from genome assembly GCA_028749045.1 of Cupressus sempervirens. Classification (NCBI taxonomy): domain Eukaryota; kingdom Viridiplantae; phylum Streptophyta; class Pinopsida; order Cupressales; family Cupressaceae; genus Cupressus; species Cupressus sempervirens. The sequence continues at coordinate 359,305,775 of CM053784.1, forward strand.
TTGTTAAAAATTTCAGTGAATTCCTTTTCTACTCTTAGTTCATTCCTCAATTGATCATTCTATAACTCTAGGGTTCTGATCTCAATGTCTTTTCTATTCAATTCATGGTTTGTAATCATCAATTGATTCATTATATCTAGTTGCATGTTAGCAAGCTTTTGCACATCTAATGTCTTCTCTTCCAATTTTTTCATCAATGTTCTTTTGTCATCTTCAATCATGACTTTGTCTTCCTTATCTTTCTTTTTCTATTCAGTCACCTCACATAGTAATACTAATTAAACTTGTTATTCCATCTTAAGATTTATGACCCCTTCAATTAGGGCATTATTCTTTTTCATGATATCTACAACTATTGCATCAAACTCACTTGAGTTTCCATTCTCAAACAATCTAGTAGTGCCTTCTTCTTGGGAATGAGTGTCATTTAGCTGAATAGCCAATTCCTTTATTCTTTATAATGAACATTGTAGTTCATATCTTGCTTCATTGAGCTGGTGTAAGGAAAGTTGTACTTCAATCTTTTGGTTCTCAATAGTCTTTCCCAACTTGTAGACTTCCATCTTCAAAATCTTTCCTCCAAAGTTGTAAAACTTTTCTTTCTAGATAACAAAGCTCTGATACCAATAAATCCTTGATCCTTGATCCTTCTAATTAGATATATCTCATATGTCCTCTCTCTTCTTTCCTCTATTCTCTCTAACTAATTCTATAATTTAGATTATTGTCACAACTTTCACAGCCACCATGAATTCTCTTTCTGCTATTAGCATTCATCTCCTTTTGTACATTCAAACTCCTTAGGTTTTTCCTTGTTAAATAAATATAGGTGGAATGGGTTAGGTAAGAATCAATGATTGAGGTTGATCACTATTATTTCTTAAAGCATCCCTTAACTTGATTGGTTGCATTACTGCATAGGGATTCATAATATACCTCCATACTTATCTTCAAGAATCATAAAATAATAATTTTGTTGGCCCAAAAATGGTTTACACAGAAGTTTTTTCCATTACAAAAAACTATGTCCAAAACTATTCACTCAGCATCTAAATGCTCTAATAGTCAACCATCACTACATTCTTAATGTTGTAACTCAACTTTTGAATGGCTCAGCATACACCATTTATTTGGCTCCTAAATCACTTGATGTATATAGATTTCTTGGCTCATGACTAACTTAGAACATACCAGGTCTATTTCTTGGCATGTATCATCTAATAATTGATGCTTGGCATGCTTTGATCGCTCAACCTATACTGATTGCTCATCTCACTCTAATCACTCAACTTGCACTATAATACTAATAGATAATAACTAACTTTTTTGTCACTGCCTTGTTAAAAACAATATGAGAATAATAGTAGTGAGTGTTGATCTTTGTGATCCTAGTTGTTGCTTCTATTGACATCTTTTTGCATAATCACTTTCTATAAATTTGATGATTGTGAAGATAAAGCCATCATTCACCACCCCATATTCCACACTCTGCTCTAAGATTTTTCTTTTTCACCAATTGTAGATACACCACATAGGACCAAGCATTAGCATCCTGCATACTCCCTTTCTTGTAGATGCCTAGGTCGTCTACGATTATTTCCCCCAACAAATACACCATATATGATGTTATGTTGAATTTTGGATCAACTTTTATAGCTACAAGTTGCTCATGAAAATTATCAATAAGGAGAGTAGCCCAATCAATTAGAATTTTTTCATCTCGATGGTTTCTATAAAGTGGACCATCCAAGTTCGAAGGTGTCCTTCTATAGGAAGTCCCATGACTCTTCTCAAAAGAATAATTGCATTTCTTATGTCATCCTTCATATAACCCCTTTTCATGTCCACTTTTTTGACTATTTGTTCTATCAGGAAGGAGGATTGAATTGTTTCTCTAGCCTTCTTTTCATTCTCCTGATATCATCTTTCTGGTCTTTCATAAGTTATCTTTAAATATTGGTCATCCCTGGGAAGATGGAATACCTTCTCAGTGTTCATGGATCAAAGGTCCAAGGCTAATTCTCTTGTGACACTTTTGACAACCTTCTCTTTGGTCACATAGTTTTCTACATGAGTCATTATGAGTTATAAAGATTGGATGGATGTTGGATGTCGTGTCATGTTAACTAAGCCAAATTGGATAATTGTTGATACCATTGCAATTCATTCTTTCAGTTTGTTACAAATCATGAGGAAGGTGTTACAATCTATACACCCAAGTTCTATGTCTCTAATCTCTACATGCCCATCTTGAAACCCAAACTTCGTTGGTGCACCTTGGTACTTGAATACTATGGGTTTTGGAGCTATCTTTCTAGCCATTAAAGAGGATGATGACACCACCTTATCTGCACAAGAAAAGAAACATTAGTTTAGAAAGCTTAAAAAGCTTACCTAAAACAAACCCTAACTTACTTTGACATAGGTCAGAATCAAGACAAATACAATCAAAACAATTAAATACCCCCCTAAAAGCCCTAAAATGCACTTTAGCACACCTAGCACACCCTTGAAGGTGCATTGGTTCACTAATTGGGCCCCTATTTGGCCTTTTGTGTGTAGTTGCACACATTCACAATGCATGTGCAACTAAGGTGGGAGAATTAGGTTTTCATTATTCTTAATCTTAGATTTTGAAGGCACAAAGGTGCACACATGCACACGTTGAGGAGGTGTACATGTGTGCATTTTTAATGCATTAGGTTTAGTCATTAGTTGCTTTAGTCTTTTTCCTTACTGGAACCAAGTTAGCAACCCATGTAGAATGTCAGATTGGGAATATAATTTTAGCATCGAGTAACTTTTGGACTTCTTTCATTATCAAAGGATCAATTATGAGATTTACTGGTCTCTACCTTTGACAAAAAAATTTGGCATTAGGCTTCAATAGAATGTCATGAGTGATGATCTCATGATAGTATAGCCTGAGTTCTTCATAACACTATGCTATGACATCCTTGTATTCTACAAGTAATTGAAGCATATGTTCTTGTTCTTGAGGGTTAAATTCCTTGTTGATTCTTACTAACTTAGGAGCGTCTTTCATACCCAAATTATATGAATCACATTCTTCTATACCCTTTTCTTCAACATTTCTTTTACAATGTGTTGATTCACCTTGATCAAAGATACATTCCAACTCTACCATCCCCTTAGGAATAGTATTGGTCTTCAAGTTTTATAATCTCATGTTCATCCTCTAATTCATTGTCCTTAGGTTTGTCATCAGGAGTATTATCAATCTCTTTTCCTTTGAAAAGGCCATTGTACATAATAAACTTGAGAATATGTTGGTCATCTTGGAAGACTTGGAAGTTCGTAATGTTATTTGGAATAGACAGGGCACCAATCAATTCAACTAAAAACCCCTTTAATTTTTCTCTTTCAATGGGTTGCAATGCACTTGCTGAAATGGCAAGGGCATTGGATACCGTGTTCTTCTTTGTCAAAATGAACCTTATGTACAAGGCCTCAAAATCTTCCAATAAGTCCCATACTCTTTTTTGGTACAAGAGTAATCTTCTATCATTGCAAGAATAAATTGATTTCACCTATCTAATGACCAACTGAGATTCTCCTTAAATTATGAGAGCTTTGATATCTTTCTCTAATGCAAAGAGAAGTCTATGAATCAAGGCTTCATACTCAACAACATTGTTAGTACATTTAAATTTTAATTGATATGTTGCATAAAAAGGCCTACCTTTGGGATTAATTAATTCAATACTTGCACCAACTCCTAATTTACATTTAGAGTTAGAAAACTTGAGAGTCTAAATTGGTTGTTCTTTGGGATTTTTTGACTTGTGCTTATTGGTATGCAATTTTTAATTCACTTGAGTTTTAAAAGATTGTTTCCTTGAGATCCATTAGAATCTTTCACATGGTAGACTTGGTGAGTTGTCATAGTCTATCTTTGATACAGGGGCAATTTGTTTCTCTTGTTGACTTTGAATATCCCAAATTAATTTGGTGATTTAATCAATTTGAATTTTAGGATGAACAACCACCAAGGTCCAACCTTGGCCTTTTACAAAATTTCTTCTCATTAGGATTTTGATCATCCCTGATGGAGGATTAAATAAACCCTCACCATCTAAAGAAGTGTCACTATATGATGCATTAGAATCTTCTTTTTCTTCTTCATTAATCCCCACAAATTTAGATATACATGTGGAACTTGAAATTTCCTTTTGTACCTCATTTGGAGTTTGACTAATTTTTTATTGCATTATCTGAATAAGTACCCTAGAAACTACTTCCTGACAATGTGAGCATTCAAATTCTCAATGACTAACTTTGTACAACCTACAAAATCCTCGAAGAAGAAAAATATTTGGGTCTACTTCTTCACCTAAGCATTGTAAGTTTGCAACTATATTATCTATGAATTGTAAATGAGCTCTTCTTTTGGGGTAGGGAGCACAGATTGTTTAATTAGATTATCTGGTCTCTTGGTTGAATTTATGTCAAGAGCCATCACTTTGTAGGAACATAAATCATCTTCAAATAATGCTATCTCATTTGGTGCATTTTATTTAGTGATCATTGTCTTCATCTTTGGCTTAGCATCAATATTGATCTGATTATTCAATCCTTTTCAAAGTAGCCATACTTGAGTAAAATTAATTGACAACCATCCTCTCAAGCATTGTTTTCATTCTCTACTTAGCAATAATTTGTATGTTTCTAGGATTTCCACCACATGTATATCTATAATGTCTTGGATTCAAGGGTCTATAGTTAACTATATTCTAACATCTTTCAACACCCCAATAACTTTCACTTCTATCTTCTCAAGTTGTATCACTATCTGATCTGAGGGTAGAGGAGTGACTTCCAACCTTTGAGCTATCAAAAGTGCCATGATGTTACAAGTAGCTCCTAAATCTATAAGACAATTGTGTAGGTTTATTCCAAAAAAATTGAGCCTGAGCAAGAAATGATGCACTTCATCCTTGTCTTTATAAAATAGTAGGCATTGCCTCAAAAGTGTTGACTTCTTGTGATGTTATCTTTTGAGGGACTGTGTTTGCATTATGAGCAAGATTCTTTAGCAGTGCTTCTCTTTGATTAGGAAAATTTTGTAGCATATCAAACATGGACATATTAGCCTTCGTCCTTTTTAAATCTTCCATTGCACTATACTTTTTAGTTGTCCATACAAGATTCTTCAAGATTGTAGGCACATTCCCTTGATTTTGATTTTTTTTCCCAATATAGGGTGCTCTAATAGGTACGGGATTGTTATTAGCCCTTGGATCAAGAGGTGTTGGCTGCAAGGCAGGAAGAATCCAATCAACCATGGGTTCCCTTTGATTATGTAAATTGTAAGTATTCTGATTATCATTTTGAAAGGCTAGCATCTCTTCTGATTGAGGATCTAAATATTGACTAAATGGAAAATTGAATTCTTCATTAGTTGGTTGCTCCATTTCTAGATTTTGTGGAGAATCATTAGATTCTAACTATCATTTTGAAAAGCCATCATCTCTTCTAGTTGAGGATCTAATTTTTGATTGAATGGAAAAGTGAATTCTTCATTAGCTGGTTGCTCCATTTCAGGATTTTGTATTGCATAGGAGACTCACTATTATTTCCTTGTGAATTTTGGTTCACTTCTTCATTTCTATTAAAATATGAGTTGCCATCATTAGGTACATTTTGATTACTATCATATTAGTGGATGTCCACAAATTAAGTATTTTTGTTTTTGCAAGGGCCTACATTTGTTCTCTAAAAATTATTGTTTTCCCCTTGCAAAAACCTCAAAAAGGTTAATTCATTGGTAGTTTGAGACATAGTCTTCTTCATTTGGCCAATCTTAGATGTGATGTTATTTTTTGCTTTAGCAAATGTTTCCTTCTTCTCAAAGAAAGTATCTTTTGGAGGTTCATATCCTGGGTAAGTTATAGATGAAACTAGTACAACTGGTGCCTATTGTAGCAAGATTGAATTCATTGGAATGAATTGACTAGGCATCACTAGTGCTCTGGTAGAATATATTGGTACCACTATAGTAGCTTGAGATAGAACCATCAATCCTCCTTCATTAGGATTGACTTGTTTAGTAAAGGTAATCACTTCATCAAAAAAATTATAATGTGTTGATGTTTTCAATAGGTACCCTTTGTAGGAAGATAGCAATGAGATGGTCCATAGCATTAAAATAAATATGGATTCTAGCTTCAACTAGTATAGTATAGGGTGTTTTCAACTTGTGGTATTCCATGAAAATGCAATGATTAAAATGTGAAATGGTCTCTATTGGATCCCTTTTGATTGATATGAATTGATGATGTATCATAGCTAGGTTGATGAATGTTTTAAATTGCTCAAGGAACAACTTTTCAAAGGTAGACCAATTTTGGATACATCCTAGTGGAAAATTCATGTACCAATTAAAAGCAACTTCTCCAAATGAGTATGGGAATAAATGGAGGACCACATTCTCCTTTTGAACTTGCTTTTTATTGTATATTTCTTTAAAGACTTTGATATGGTCCTCAGATGTTTGTGTTTCTCTGTAGATGAACTTTGGGCAGAATTTCTCAAGATTTTTGGGAAGGTCATTAAGTACACCTTGCAAGCTAATTGGTGAATATACTACATTTTCAAAAAATGCCATCAGTAGAGGATTTAGTAGAATGATGGGTGGAGGTAGGTTTGGAGGTAGAACTAGAGATGATGAAATATGGAATAGAAGTGGTAGAATTCTTGGTAGTCCTTTGTCACTATAAGGCTTGCAAAAATAACTAAGTTCTAACAACTCTAGTTCACTATCTGAAGATCTTAAAACTTTATAAAATGTAGAGGGTGGATCAGGATCTTCAAGTTTGCACCAATTCTAGAAAAGACCACCTCTGTAGAAAAGTACTCTTTCAAAATAGCACACCTACACACCTGTGCACCAGCAAGTTGTTTCTTATCTAAATGGTTTGTAGGCCCTCATTCTAGTGCCACTTTTTTTGAGTTGTCATTTTTCACAATGTTAAATGGTAGGAATCCTTTTGAATTCATCTCTTTAAAAGATAATCAAGGATTAGCTCTAAGGTTTTGAGCAATCTTGTGACCTACTAAAATCTGCTCAATTGAAGATAAATGTGTATGTTCATGAGCAGGACTTTGTTGGTTCTGCAATTTTGAATAATTTGTTTGATCTATTTTGGTTTGAAAAAGTAACCACAAAAGAGATATATTTTTGGTATTTTTTATTTAATGATGAATGCAATTTATCAATGCAACTAAATGAATTCTTATTTTAACCAAGTGTTAGAAAAAAAAATAACAAAGATAAGGTAATGAGAGATTAAAGAAAATAATTTGAAAGGGAAATTCCTAATAGACATAAACCATGTTAACAACATGTTTGCAAATTAAATCATCAAAAAGATCAGGTATGAAACCAATGAAATTAGGAGCAATGCTTCCTCAACTCCACTGATGTAATCGTCGATAGGAACTCAATAATAATCAAAAGATGTTTCACATCAAATTGCAAGGACATAGAAAGTGCACTCATGAGAGACAAGATGCTATGCAAGAATATGTTGGTATTTTTTGGACTACTAGGTTGCTCTAAACCAAATATTAGGATGCACAAGAAGAAAACAAGCCTAAGGATTAGCTAGGTCCCATATTTAGCAAGATGAATCTTAGCTTTGAACCAACATCAACAAAGTGCACTAGACTCTCTACACTTTAGGATCTGCAGGGCTAAGGCAGGTGCACCTTAGGGGAATATGAATGTGACTGGTTATTTTATTTTCTCTTTAGATAGTTACTCGCTAATTCTTCTTCCTTCAAAACTATCCCTTATAGCAGATAATGGTCACAAATTATTCTTAGATGTGCAACAAACTCTTTGATTACAATAGCTAGTTATAACCAAAAGGAAAGATATTACAAATAAGGGTTGACGAACATTTTTAATTCTTCATTACATAAATGGAAAATTGATATTGATTGATATATGTATTCTGCAACTATATGAATCGTCAACTTGCAACTAAAATTAATTGATCAGTACCTTATCCATTGTTATATAGAGTCAAAACCAAAAAAATTAGACCTATTTAATTGACTTGCAATTAAATTTGTTAACAATAAACTTTGAATCTCATTCTTATCATATCCCTCTCATATACCCAAAACCCTATCACTTACTAAAAACAATTACTTAATTCTTTGAGCTAAAAGCAATCAATAAGAGACATATAAGAGATATACAAGAAAGGAGACAAAACTCAGATACACAGATATTTACAACTTCCATTTGTATTAATTTCCTTTGAAGAATGGATACAATATTGATATAGACTCAAAATATAACTCATAACTTGACAACTTGATCATTCATATTCACTGTATCTTCAAGTTTATAAGAATGAATGCAATCATATAATAAACAAAACTGGATGGATTGTAAATGATATAAAAACTAAAATTTCTACAAACTTTCAATCTCTAATCCACATCTTGGAAATCCTTATAAAGGATTACAACAAGCTTCAGATGGGAGGAGGACACATGTCAAAATCTTAATGGAAGAGAAAGGTAGCAATACATGTACAAAAAGTTATAATTAAGACATTCCTCTGCGCTTGATCCAAAAATAGGAAGTAGTTGTAAAGTCAGCATGTGGTTATTTATTGTTGGAGCTTTAACTTTAATTATTTTCCTTCTACCATCTTCAACAAGTAAATCCTCAACTACCTCCCATCGATAGATATTTAATCTCTCCCACTACTTCCCAAACATAGATCTCTCTTTTGGTGGGCCACTCAATTGATTTAACTTCTTCTAATTCCTCTGTGGCTTTAATCCACTTGGCATCTATTATAGCATTTGACTCCACTAAAAACTTATTTAAGTCATTTTCACCTCTAAATAAGGAGTCAATCAAATTTTTGAATGGGATATCACTATTATCTTCAAAAATTATTTTGGTGGGTTCTTGAGTTAATACTACATTGAAAAAATTAGGCCACTCCTACCAATCTCTCAACTTGTTATCAACATCCAAAATGGGTGGAATATAGGACTTAGTTTCCTAAGATAAAACTTTCAATTTTCCTTGTATTGTTTATATTTTTCCAGTAAAGAAGCCAATCAATTCCATTACCATCTCTAGGCCCTCCTTTACTATAATGATCTTATCAAGAAAATCTAGCTTTTTAGCCATCATCATAATAAGCTTCTCTAAGAATTAAATGTATGGCCCCCAAAGATTGAATGTGGGTGACAGCCATATAAGAGCTTTATTGAAAACCTACTCAGCATCTTGTAAAGAAACATAGAATGTGTGTGCCTATTGAGATATATCCTTTAGAGTTTCAACTCTGTGGTTTGCCATACTTCTAAGGATAGTGGTCTTTACCTCATCACCTTACTGTGTTGGTAGAGCATCAATGCTCATTCTTCTAGACCTTGTATCCTCTGCCTCCATCTCATGTATCTATGTAGTTATCTATGTTGTGACCTTGGATGGTTGTCCCTGAATCTACTATCCTTGCTTTGTTCTATAGTGGCCATTTGTTCTACATTTGACAATTTCTCTCTAAGAGATGCAACTTTATTTTCCAATTCTTGAACCTTAGCCTCAAGCTCTTCAATCTTATCCTTGAAAACATGGCTCTTCTTGAGCTCATCCTCATAGAGCTTCTTGACATCAATGTAGTCATGGAAGGATTTGGCTAACCTTGTCTCTATCTCCTCAATAAATAAGAAATTTTTCAAGGTCTTGGAGATCTTTGTACCAGAGGTACCTTGTAGGTTCCATATAATCATGTTTCCTTGTTCTGTGCTTTGCACATCCATCAACTTGGGCTTGTTTGATGTAGGAGCCATGCTCTACACTACTAGGGCTTTAAGGTCAATGTTAAATCTAGATTCTCTTTGTAGTCTACCAACACCATATGCCTCATATGATATGGCGCTCGCTTGTCTTCTAATTTGGTTAAGCATAAATGCTTGCTCCAAATCCCAACTAGGCACAAGTAGCATTCCACTCCTTTTCACTAGTTCCCTTGCCTTCTCAAGAGTCATTACTTCACTTTCAAGATCATAAGTATGCAATTTCTCAATCAACTCTTGCTTCTTTTCATTTGATTCCCCTAGTTTCATCTTTAACACAAGTTCACTCTATTTGATTTTATACAAGAAGCTCTTCAATTTAGCAAACTTGATGAATTCATCATCTTCTATGAATTATTGGGCTTGGATGATCATGTAATCCAACCTTGATGCTGCTAGTTCCAATTCAATCAATGTGTTCTCAATTGCAATGACTCTATCTTGCATATAACTTTATCTTAAGCCAACAAAGTACTGACTTTTACTAGGCAAGATTTGCAGTGTCCTCTATTTTACATTCTTATGAATGTGCACTACCTTCTACCTCTTATTTCCTTTGGTGACCCATGATGCCTCAGTAGACTCATCATCTTCTATTTCTAAAGTCACATTAAGCTTAGGGTTATCAGGTTTCACCCTTTCTTCTTCTCCAAGTGGTTCCTCTAGCATCTATGTCATAATTTCAGCATGGTTGGTAACCATATTCCTTATCCTTTATGGATAAGGGACATCTAGGAAAAAACCTTTGAAGCTAGGGTATATTCTCTTCAGCTCCCTCTCTACCCTCAACACATCATCAAACTTGGATAGTTTTTTAGCTACCTCCCCCTTAGCAACAATACTAGGAACAACGTCTTCATGGGGAAACTCTTTGGTACTTGGTAGTACATAGTTTCTAATTTCCTTGAGGGTGTTCCTCATCCAATTATTAGGGTCATACATCCTATACGGGCCAATTGGCATATTATAGTAATGGAGGAAAGAATTAATCTGATCCAAGGATTCTTTTCCAATTGAAAATTCCCCTACCCTAAACATCTACATAATAATGTGCCTTTATGCACCTTTGGTCCTAGATACTCCCTATTTACCATAAATAACTACCACATGAACTCAATGATGGCTAGTCTAGGGGGAATAAATTTTGGCAATATATGGGGTGCTTGTGGGCAACCATAAACTCTCATTAGGGAGAAGGTAGGAAATAGAAAGATATCTCCCCAATTATGATCTAATCTTTTATTCTTTGGGAGTAGGGTTGGTCTTAAAAGACTCTTTAAAATCTTAGGGGGCATAAAATAGCCTAGGTCTAACATTTTCATGATAAATATGCTAAAATTATTTAAAAATGAGATAGAGTCAGAGTAATGATAGGAACTATCCCATACTTGTGTCTATAGTTGAACTAGCAAATCTCCATTGGCATCAAATGTGTGATCAATGAAATTTGGCTTATATACTCCATATTCTTTTACAAGATCAGGTGCATCAGCAATGAGTAATGATGAAATTTGAAGTTTCCAATATCTCTGCTTTGTGCCACTCCAATATTATCCTTCATTAACTCTAGAATATACTCAACATAGTCATATTCTCCATGATGGTAGGAGTCTTGCACATCTCTGGCAATGATAAATTGGACTCCATACACCATGTCAGTTCCATCTATACCAACTACCTTGTGGACACCATATATTGTTTTCACAAAGTAGTTCTTGAATTTGTCCAGTGGCATCTTCTTGTCCATATTTTTAGGGTAATCACCCACTTTCTTTAGGTCCATGGGAATATGTTTTAGCATAGACTTCCCTATGTAAGCTTTGGTTTTGGTTTCAAATTTATCTTGCAGGCCAACCAAGTCTACTAGTTCTCTCATAGCACCATCCAATCCAAATGCTTCAATAAAAGAGGCATGGTCCAATGTGCATAGAATAGTTCCATCCTAGCTATGGAATGATTTAGTGGCTAGGTTGTATAACTTGATTAGGGCCTTTACCAAATCAACGTCCACAAAAACTTTAGGAAAGATAATTTTATCCAGATTCTTCTTCCAGGGATTACAAATAGAGATCTTCTCATCTTAGTTATGATAGAAATATCTAAACAATTCATAACTAGTGACTCTAGGGCATGTAGCATCTCTAAAAAATATATAATGGTCTCTAAAATCATGGTAATTTGCATTGATGGCATTAGAGGATTATGGGAACAACTTATCCATTCCTCAAAAAACCTATTAGGGTTCTTTTGCCTTGTTTTCCCTCCCTTGGAAGTTGAAGTTTCTACAACTTCCATGTTTTTTGCTTGTATCTCTTATACTTCTTTGTTAGACATCTTGAGAGTAGACTAAAAACTAGAAAATTTCTACAACTAGTTATGAAAACAATAATCTGCTCACACTAAAATCTGTGTAACTGCAACTACTGGAATTTTCTTCTCTCTAAAAATGGTAATGGATTACTTGATTATGGAATGTTTTATGTTGTGTGTACTTTCATCAACCTTCTCTATGCATTGATATTATGCAAGCTTGATCTTTAAATTTAATGTGGTTTGTCACCTTAGATGGAGTTTCCACATAACATTCCAACTGAAGAATTTTTGTACTTTACTTAAATTTCATTAGCCATAAGAATTCTATCTTTATTCTAGCTCAAAAGAGTAAAGTTCACTTTTTCATGTCAAACTAGGGTTTATGATCTTACGATACACTCTAATAGAGGAGCTCTTTGTATCATCTTAAGTGGGGAAATTAGGCTCTATGATCTTAAAATCCTTTAGAATTCAAACTTTTATCGCATTATTGTAAGTCTTGAAAATGGCTTTCACAATCCTACGATAGACCATTTATCATGTCTTCGGAGCTCACCCTTAAGCCTGTTGCAATCTTACAAGACACATTTTATCTTAAGATCGTAACACCAAAAACAGTAAACACCTTTAAGAGTTGTGAAGTTACACTAATCAATTAACAAACCCTTTCATAGAATCTTATCTTGCCTTCACTTTCTTTACAATCTTATGATCATGGCTTACTAGACGACTTCATAACTTCGACAGTTACCTTTCACACCCTTATGATGTTATGAGAATTTCTTTGGCATAACATCTTATCTCCACTTTCTATTCCTCACAACCTAATGATCAGTCACTAAACTAACTTTGTAACATCAAAGGTTATCTTTAGGTACTATAATTTACCTATGACCACTCGACGGTGGTTATCCTTTCTTTATCGTAGCCTCGAAAGCATCAATTTTCATCTTCATGATCTCATGATCTAACACTGCCTCATAGCTTATAAAGCTATTTAATTTCCCTTGAGATCTTATGATCTACTACTTCTCATAGCATCAAAAGATATGGATTTCCACATGTCTCAAAACCTTATACAAATGCACCTGACCTTAACCTTGATTTATCATTTTTACTTTACAATCTTACAATTTCTTTTCTATTGTGCCATCAGACCCCTCATATTTTACTCTCATGAACTTATGATCACCTATTTTTCATAACATCGTACACCTTCATTTTAAAACCCTTCCATCAAACACTTAAGATGACACAACACAAGGGGAGTTGTAAGACCAGAGACCTCATTTTGAACACTTTTGATGCTACAACCATGTAATATATCTTAAGATTGGGAGACTCAACACGTTACCCCTACAATCCTCTATTAACCCTTAAAATGTAACACTAGGAGAGGGAGATTTTAATATTATGAGTATAAGCATAAATATTGATCATAAGATCGTAACATTTGATTTAAATGACATACGCTTTCCTGCTTGAAAAAGAAAACTAGGGTGAGGGTAAAATGATTTTGGATTTTAATGAGTTTTTTCAAGACAACAGTGAAGATACAACCTTAGGATATCACATTATTCCACTAGGAAAATATTTCCAACATTGGGATAAGGAAAAAATAGCTAGGTTAGGGTTCATTCTAGAAACTAATAAGTAAAGCACAAACCCTAGCAATGCAACACAATTTAAAGTATTTTCACAAAGAATTTTTAAAATTTAGCACAATAAAAATAAGGGTTGTCAAAACAATAGTTTATCATTTCTCCAATTTTTTATGTTAGGAAAATTCATTAACATGAGGAAAACACCAAAACTAAAAGTTTGCACAATCATAACAACACAATAAAACTATTCACTACATTATTATTCATGAACATGCATTCACAAAAATAACACACTCTGGCAAGAATAACTACACTTAGAATGAAAGCACCAATAGCATGTATTATTGCATCATAATAATGGCCTAGAGTACATATTACATCCATATATTTATAATAAATCATCTCATCCCTTTGAGTTAGGAGAGAGTTCTTAAAATGCAACTCATGCCAAAAAATAATAAAACAAATCTAATTATATACAAACTAACTCTCTAATGGTGCTAAGTAGGTTTCCATCCTTGTTTATATCAATTAATGGGTCCATAAAACTTTACATGACACAAAAGAATCAAAGAATGAGAAAATAAGAAGAATACAGCTGCAGGACAATCTAGGAGTCTCTAAAAGCTCTAAAAATGGAAGCTCAGCCTTCTCTAGGAATTTTTGGGAAATGAACTATTGTCAAAATGTGTTTTTGGTACATCAAATGCTCCAAATTAGGAACTGGCAGTTAACTATCAATGCACTATTTATTCTTCAAAAAAATTGGCACATCTCTAAGAAAATCCCACCTATGCACCTTGATAAAAAAATTCCAAAAATAAGTGTCAAAACTGAATTCCCAACATCTGGGTTTTCTTCCCCTTTATACCAAAACAATGTCTAGATGTTTACTCTTGAATTTACCTATGATTTTGGCCACTTGAGTGGCTTCTGGTAAATTGATACCTTCATTCTTATTCTTGACTATTTTTTGATAGTTACCTACTTCAATCATCATTTCTGCAAAATCTTCAAGCTTGGTGTTCAACTCCAACAGTGCTTCTATTGGCACTATATTGTATTTGTCATTAGTGACAACACTTAATCAATTTTGAATGATTACTAATTTCATCACTTAGTCTATAGTGTATACTGAGCATTCAGTGGTTACCTTTTAGGTTCATCACTTAAGTAGTTCATACTAAGCATTCTTGAAGCTACCGAGTGAGTGTGCAGTCAAGCAGTTCATACCAAGCATTCATGAAGCTACCGAGTGGGTGTGAAACTGAGTAGTATCTACCAAGAATATAGTGTTCACCAAGCTTCATATTTTTTACTAAGTGATGGAAGTCTAGTGTTTACTGAGTAATGAAAGTGTAGTGCTTACTTAGTGAAAGCAAGGTAAACGAAGGATTCCATTTTTACCGAGTGATACTATATATACCGAGTCTCCAATGGTTACCGAGTTCAAAGCTACATTGTGTGATTAGTATGGATTGAGCTTCTACTTCTACCAAATGCATGATGATGCCAAGTAATGTAGTAGATGTTGAGTATCAAAAGGTTACCAAGTCAGCTTGAAGAACCTGAGTTTTCTACTGTTTGGCCAACTCAATAATATTTTGTTCACTTGTGTTTTGGCCAACCTTGCAATTGTAATTATTAGAATGGTATATATGTAATGTATTATATCATTTACAATGTATGCATGAGAGTATCAAGATAGACATGTAATGCTTTGAGAAGAATGAAATCAAATCAGCAACATAGCAGAGTATTCAGCAAGGATTACAAGGAGCAGTAAAGATTCATCAGTCACAAGAGGTGATCTATACTTCAAAGATCTAATTAGCAATCAAGCTGTAAGTAGATCCACTATTTTATCCTAATAGGTTAATCAGTTTTTTAAATCCTTTAATAGGGTAGACTTAACAGTCTTTGTATAAATCTCCTAATAGAGTGCATACTTCATTGTATCTTTATAAATCCTCTAACAAGGTGGACCTAGCAGTCCTTTGTGCTCCTAATAGAGCAGATCACCAGAAGTGGTCAATGTAAGCCTTAATAGGCTAACTTCATACTGTAGTAATGAAGTTTTGTGGGTATCGTCCCCACCCCAATTTTACTTTCTATTTGGAAGGTTTCTGAGTTACCAAATCACTGCGTACATGTGTTATAAATGTCTAATCTCTCATATATGCAGTAGATTAGATGAATGAATGGTGAATAGTATATATGGTTAAAGTGCTGAATTATTTAAAAAATTTGAGGTTACTGATTCACCCCTCCCCTCTTAGTAACCTATCATATCTTGAATATTTCCAACAATTGGTATCAGAGCTTTTGTGGTTCACAGGATAAAGTTTGACAGCTTGAGCAAAGATCAAGGACAATGGAGATATTCAGACTTGACAAAGCTATTGAAAATGAAAAGCTAGATCTGGAAATGGCCATGACTCAACTCAAAGAAGAAAAGGAGCATCTTTCTTAATCCCTGAAGAGAAGGAAGGAACTTGCAAGACAAATGAATGACCATCAGTATGTTGAAGAAAAGATTGAAGACTTTTTACCATCAAGTAGTTCAAATGAAGCTAATGAGGCAATCAAGAAACTCCTAGCAAAGAATGGCTCTCTGCAAGAAGATGCAAGAAAGCTTAAAAGAGAACAAGAAATCAAATCAATCAAGCTATGTGAAGTTTTGGAATAGAGAACCAAGGAAAATGAAGACTTAGAGACAAGAAATAATCAATCCCTTCAGCATGAAGATCTTATAGATCAACTATCTAATGCAAATGAAGAAATTATGAATCTAAGATCTGAAAATGAAAGCCTGAAAAATGACTTAATCACTAAAAAGAAAGTCAATGAAAGGATAATGAAATCTCAAGTAGACATGACTCAATTAAATCAACAAAGTGAGCAGAATCTTCATAGACAAAAAGGTAAAGCTAGTCTTGGTTATAAGGAAGAAGGTGAAACCTCCAAACAAGGTTCCCAAAGGAATCAAAGACCTACTTGCAATCACTGTGGTAAGTTAGGTCACACATCAAACAAGTTTTGGAGCAATGGAAAAGGTAAATTCAATGGTAAATACTACAATTGCAGTCAGCATGGTCATAAAGCTAATGAATGCAAGGAGAAACCAAAATTTGAAGAAAATTGTCACAAATGCAAGAAGCATGGTCACAAGGCATTCCAATGCAGATCCAGATCATTCAATCCATCTAAACAACTTGTTAAAGAAATATTTGGATGGGACTACAATACCTAGTGCATATGTCATTATTGTGGAGAATATGGACATATTGGTATAAACTGTGCAAGACATCACCTAAGGAAAAAGGACACTACTATAAGATGCTATACATGCATAGAACTTGGTCATATAGCTAAAAACTACATGAACATAGGAAGAGTTAAAGATTAAAATAAAGCTAAAGCTAATAACATTTAGAAGCAGATGAGGCAATAGTGGATTGCTAAATCTACCGAGCAAGATAGTTCAAATGATGGCAATGTCACTCAAGAAGTGAGTGACTCCACCATCTTTAGTTAAAATCCATAAACAAAGATATGGAACTACATCTTCTAGTGATATCTCAAGTAGTTCCAAAATGAAAGAAATTAAATGATCCAATCAGTATTTCAGATACAAAGGGTCACAAAAAATCAAGTCATGTAGAGCAATGTCAATCATAGACTCGATCGAGCTAGGTCGGGAGTAACTAAAGTTTTGTTCGATCACTGAGTTGTAAGCACCTACTGAGCAAGTAAATGAAAGCCTGTCAAGCACTATGTCATCTTAGCTACCTTTGCACCAAGCATTTATGGCAAAATTTTTGTCAAAAGGGAAAAAATTTATTTCATTCTTCACCGTGATTACAGAGTTAAGAAATTTCCAGCAATTCCAAAGCAAATTCCAAGTGATTCAAGCAATTTTCAAGCAAAGAATTTGTTCAAAATTTTCTTACACCTACTGATAAGCAATGGCATTTGGGAGTAGCAGCAGCAACAAGGAAAAAATAGGTTCAGAAATGCTATTTAAAGGTGTGGAGTGGAAGGTACTGAATTTCAAGCTAGTTCCAGCAATTGCAGAATCACTCAACCCCAATGGAGCTCAATCGCAAACTCCACCAAAGCTACTTCTCATAAATGACATTCCTACACATTTCAAATTTTCTATTCAAGAGATTGGAAACCTAGAGATGGACAATGCCCTAGGAGAAATGAGTGTTGATGACTCTTTGAAACCTAAGCATAAGCATCTAGAGACCAAAGGGTTAACCCATATCTCGCATATGCCAAGAAGTTTCCAAATTAAGTGGATTAGGTACATACTCAGTCGTGTTCACAATGGGCAAGTATGGTTAGAGTAGCTAGTGTTAATCACCAAGAAGATGATTCATAAGATTACCAATCTCCCCATGCTAAGTAAAGTGAAAATTACCAAAACCCTAGGTCAGGACGAGTTACAGAAGAAAACCCTAGATGAATGGGATGGTAGAGGTTTGAAGGTTAGCACTATATCTGATGTTGAATTAAGGTTTGGCATTCATGTCATTGCCCACAAAATTTATAGCTCTAGTCATTTGAACAGTGTGTCCTGTGAGGCTGTTGATTTGGCATTCAAAATTGTGAAGAAAAATCTTGAATTTGACCTGTCAGAATTGTTGTTGAAACAATTGAACAAGAATATGGACAGCATAAGGACTTCAAAGAATAATCCCTACAAATTTGGTTCCCTATTAATTTTTTTATTTTTCTATATTCAAAAATTCTTTCCATCAAAGGGCTCAGTTGTATGGAGAAAAGATATTCCAATTTTATATCAGATTAATGAGTTTATTGCTGACATGGGTGAAAAATTTGAGAAGGTTATGGATAATTATTTTGAAGATTTCAAGGAAAGAATGAATAATATATTCTGAATTCCACCAAAACTAGTTGAAGATTACAAAGATGATGTATGCTTCATGGTTGACTATGATAGAGTATACATTCAGGTAATCAGACCCTGAGTTGCATGGGTAAAACCTCTTCCTTATGAGGTGAATATTGATGAAGCCAAGGACATTATTGAAGCACTGGTAAATGAGCCTATAGATCCTAAGCTTCCTGCCTTTGGCACTTATGATGAAGCCAAGACTAGAATTGAGCTTTAAATCAAGCTACCCCAGGCTATAAGCAAAGGCAAGAGAAAGATAGCAAAGTTGAAAACTACAACTGGCCCTCTTATGCTTACTGAAGGAAAAGGTGAGGATGAAGAAGAAAAAGAAGAAGAAGGTGAAGAACTTGAACCTAAAAAAGAAGAGGAACTGCCAAAGAAGAAAGGGAAGGTGATTATCACCAAACCTAAGAAGTAGCCTACTAGAGTATTCTCTAGAAGAACTAGACAAGGCAAGCAAGAAACTATACTTGTTAGGCCTCCACTCACATTTGAGGAAAGGCTAAAACAATTGGAAGAAGGAGCTGGCATCACAAATTTCAAGGCACTGAAATTTGAAACAAGGACGATGCAAAGAAAATGCAAATTTAGGAAATGGTACTCAATAAGATGGGAAAATAGAAATACTCCCTAGACCAGCTTGCCCCTCAAATCTCCAAAGATTTGTTGGAGAGATTGCAACCAAGATGGGAGTTAGCCACCCAAATGGCCAAGGACATATATGAGCAATCCCTAAAGAATCTTCTACCGAGTCTTACTGAAGCAGAAATAAAGGTAGCAATGAAGAACAATGAAGGTAAAATGATGATTAGATTTCACACATGTTTGATTTTAATTAAGGACATTGAACATGTTGTAAGAGATGCAACAAACATGTAGAAGAACATCTATCATCTGCAAAAGCCTAGTGATGATCCTATAGAAATCAAAGATGATGATAGTAGTCATAACAATGATTTTGATAGTACTCCATCCATCATAGTTACTCTAGGAGAGTTGCATGCACTAATGGAAGAAAAAGAGGAGGAAGACAAGGAGGAAGAAGCACTTGAGGAAGAAAAAGATAAAGAAGATCTAGTAAAAATTGCAGTAGAAGTTATTGCATCTCTTCCTCACTCTCCACTAAAGATAGTTAAATCTACTATGGAGACAGCTTCTGTAAGTGAAATTTTGAGCACAATAGTCACTACCATAGCTCAATCTTCACCAGCCACCTCCTAGCTCCAAGTATCTAAAACAGATGTGCCAAGCACTTCATCTACCGAGCTATCTGTCACTTCTTCAGCTATTGAGTCAACCTCCTTAGCTCCTTCATGATTAGTGAGTGTAACAGTAAGTTCTACAATTTTGTGTCCATCAATTCCAGTAAGTTCTAAAATTTTGTTCTCATCAGCATTATCTGTATCCACTTCGATTCTAATCAATTCAGATACTACTATGGGTACTCTACCAAGTGTGATACCATTTTTGGGAAGTGTTTCAATTTTTGATCTAGTTAGTACTTCTGTTGGTATTCAATCCTTGAATCCTATCCCATCTTTCACTGCTAGCCCTTCCATCTCCACTATTGTGTCTATTCCTAAGGTCAAACTAGTCATCACAGAAGTCAAACAAAAGCATCCATTAAAACTTCTGATCACTGAAAAGGAAATTGGAGAAGACATTGATTTAGATACAGAAATAATGATTCCAAAGATTGATTATGACAATGCTACCATTGAAGAGATGAGGTTAGCCAGTCAACTCATAGAGATGAAAGCTACACAAAAATAGTTAAGATCAGAAAGGGATAAGGAATACAGAATAATTGAGAATGCTAAGGATATAATTATAGATGCTATAGGTGTTGAAGTAGATTCTACTCAACACATTTTGATTCAGTTAAAAGAGGCAATACAAAAATTTAATGAAGATTCCTCCAGACAAGGAAAACTAATTGAAAAAGTTGAAAGGAAATTTGATAATAAGATGCTAGAGCATATTGCTCAAAAGATAGCAATCAAGCAAGTTGAATTGTCAACATTTTTGGGTAATTTTGAAAATTCTTTGAATAATGCAGCATCACTTTTTGCCAAAATTTGTGATGTTTCTAATTTTACTAAAGAAATAAAGGATAAGCTAAATAAGATTGACATTGATATGCAATCAAGTGCATCCAAGTTAAAGGTGGACTCCTCCTCCACAACCTCCCATCACACCAAAATTAGATATTTGGCAGATGTATAGGCAGAACTATTGAGAGAGGAAGCAAGGATCCGGTCTACACTCATAGACATCTAGAACATGATCCTTCCTATCATGGACACAATGCAGAAACATATTTCTCATTGCAAAATGTTGGTCCAAGATCAGAAATTCTTAGTGGCTAATCACATGATCCAATTATCAGCAGAAGTTCAAATTGCTCTCTCCACCTGTCAAATTTTGCAGCAGACTTGGGATAATACTTTTGCCACCATCCTTAAGGTACATCAAGATTTTCTATCTCACTTTGGTGTAGTCATATAAACTATGTATGTAGTCCTTTGGCATTATTGTCAAAAAGGGGAAGAGATTCAGCATAATAAGTGAGGAGAGTTATCATTATAAGTGAAAGGGGGAGTTAGCACTCAATAGAGTTAGCATGTGTACATAAGTATCTTTATATATACATGCTAATAAGTCATCAAGAAAATATATAGAAATGTATATGTAGCAGTTCTACAAAGATCAATTTTGAAAAACCAAAATTCATTGAGTCAGGTTATGTACATATGTTTTGGCTTATAAGTGTTTTCTCACTAATGCCAAAGGGGGATATTGTTGGCATTATATTGTATTTGTCATTAGTGATAGCACTTACTCAATTTTGAATGATTATTGAGTTCATCACTCAATCTACAGTGTATACTGAGCATTCAGTGGTTACCTTGTAGGTTCATCACTTAAGTAGTTCATATCGAGCATTCCTGAAGCTATTGAGTGAGTGTGCAGTCAAGCAGTTCATACCAAGCATTCATGAAGCTATCGAGTGGGTGTGCAGCCCAGCAGTATCTACCAAGCATATAGTGTTCACTGAGCTTCATAGTGTTTATTGAGTGATGGAAGTCCAGTGTTTATCGAGTAATTAAAGTGTAGTGCTCACCGAGTGAAAGCAAGGTAAATGAAGGATTCAATTTTTACCGAGTGATACTATATCTACCGATTCTCCAATGGTTACTGAGTTTCAAGCTACATTGTGTGATTAGTATGGATCGAGCTTCTGCTTCTACTGAGTGCATGATGATGCCAAGTAATGTAGTGGATGTTGAGTATCAGAAGGTTACCAAGTCAGCTTGAAGAACCCAATTTTTCTACTGTTTGGCTGACTCAGTAATATTTTGTTCACTTGTGTTTTTGCCGACCTTACAATTGTAATTATTGGAATGGTATATATGTAATGTATTATATCATTTACAATGTATGCATGAGAGTATCAAGATAGACATGTAATGCTTTGAGAAGAATGAAAGTGAATCAATAGAAAAGTAGAGTATTCAACAAGGTCTACAAGGAGCAGTAAAGATTCATCAGTCACAAGAGGTGATCTATACTTCAAAGATCTAATTAGAAATCAAGTTGTAAGTAGATCCACTATTTCATCCTAATAGGTGAATCAGTTTTGTAAATCCTTTAACAAGGTAGACTTAACAGTCTTTGTATTATAAATCTCCTAACAGAGTGCATACTTCATTGTATGTTTGTAAATCCTCTAACAAGGTGGACCTAGCAGTCCTTTGTGCTTCTAATAGGGAAGATCACCAGAAGTGGTCAATGTAAGCCTTAACAGGCTAACTTCATACTGCAGTAATGAAGTTTTGTGGGTATCATTCCCACCCTAGTTTTACTTTCTATTTGGAAGGTTTTTGGGTTACCAAATCACTGTGTACATGTGTTATAAATGTCTGATCTCTCATATATGCAGTAGATTAGATGAATGAATGGTAAATAGTATATATGGTTAAAGTATTGAATTATTTAAAAAATTTGAGGTTACCAATTCACCCCTCCCCTCTCAGTAACCTGTCATAGCTTGAATATTTCCAACAGCTTCCTCTATATTGAAGACTTGTCTGATGTCATCTTCTAATGAAGCTACTTCAAATGTACATTTTTTTGGAATTCTTTAGAATAACTAAGAGGGGGTTTGAGTGAGTTATCCAAGGTCTAGATGTATAAATAAAACTTTTCACAACTCATTGAACCCATAAAATATTTATCATCATGCATGCATCCATGAGATTATGCAATCACTTAAAACTCATAGTTTATTATCAAATAAATTTATAGAAATGTAAACATTAAATGTAATAGATTCAACAACACACTTGACATAATGATTTATGTGGAAATCCAATTTGGAAAAATTGCCATTAACATGCTACTCTTTCTCACTCTTCTAAAGTAATGCCCTCTAAAAGGCCAACCCTGTTAAAAGTTACAATGCACACTATTAAATATGACCCTATTAGGAGTGAACCTTATTAGAGGACTTTAGACCATTCACTTGGAATGTCACTTGGTAAAGGATTTACAAATGACTATTAGATCAACCTTAATCCAAAGGATTTACTCTTAGAGAGTAATAGTAAGGTTTGATCTGATAACAACTTACAACTCCATTTTCAAATTATAGATCTTTGTTTCAATCCTCCATTCTACTTGGCTTTCACACACTTCAACTCTGAACACTTATTCACCCTTCAAACATCCATACCCTTAAGCCTTCTTGCTTAACTTTCCAATGCAGACTCTTCACTTAGGTCACTTGATGAATCATTACCCTAGACATCTTGTCTTCCTTAGGTTCTTGCACATGACAACCCTTTCTTCTGACCAGCCATCCCTATAAATAGAGAATTAAGATATTTTGTCATTCATTCTCCATAATCCAATTTAGGGTTAGGATAGATTAGGTGGGATTCAATGAATATATCCCTCATTCCATTTCATTTCTAGAAACTTCTCCTTCAATCCTCTTTGAATTCACCTCAAAATGGTTCACCATGAATTCTGTGCCACCATCTCATCAACCTTATCTTTCACCTAGTTCGCATAATTTAGGAAAATAAACTTGTCAACTCAGATCCATCAAATTCACAATCTTTCTAATAATGTTGACACTTGGCATTAATTTTCTTACGATGCTTAGCACAAACTACGTTTCTCGGTATCCTCTAAAAAATCACTCAGCACGAACTAAAGTTTACTGGTGCTTGGCATCAACTGTTTTCTTTGGCATACACTAATATAAACTTTTACACAACTCCAACTAATTTTTTGCTCAATTTTCACTAACTTTGCTCGGCACTACTGTCCATTTGATCAAGCTTGGCAGACAAATATTTTTTAACTTGTTCTTCATAACTCAACCTTTCCTCTAGGTGCTATTGTTCCATCATTTTGATCAAATATTATTCATCAATCAAATAAGTGATAATACTTAAGTCATATAAGTAATTGTCCTACTTAGCAAAATAGCAATTTTGACATTGGTGACAAAACAATGATTGAAACACATTTATCATACTTGTATCAATCTTTTTTCAACAATCTCCTTCTTTCAACAATCTCCCTCTTTGGCATTGATGGCAAACCAAACTGACTTGGTTAAAATAGTAAGACCAATACAATACCAAAAAGAAAATAATTCCTTGTATTGAAATCTCTCCCTCTATCAACAACTTTCATCTTCTGAATAGGTTACAAAACTCTATTGTGTCATCCTTATGACTCCCTCTAAATTACTTCTTATATCTCCCTCTACATTATCTTCCTCTTATTAGGTAGATGTAATTAGCAGATGTACTTACTTTCTCAACAATCAAAATCATAATTTTTCCCTCATAATATGTGTTAGGATTTCTCCCTCTTTGTTCAATGTCTATATCTCTTATATCTTCCAATCCTCTTGTATTTCTCCCTTCAGTAATATGTCTCTTCTAATCAATTCTAATCTCCTATATTTCTCCTTCTTTGACAATAATGCCAAAGACTTGTCATCTTAATATGCAAATATGAAATTTTTTCAGTTTCTCCCTTTGTCACCTTGCTTGTGACTAATTTTTAGTTTTAGTAATTTGATCACTTTAGGTAGCCCCTAAAGAAAGATCCATTGCATCAATGTGTAACATATGTCTATTAGAAATATTCAAAGTCTAGCCTGGTTACTGAGAGAGGAGGGGTGAATCAGTAACCTCAAAAACTTTATCAAATTTAGATCCTAATTGTAATAATTCAATTATCATTTAATTCATCAAATCAGATCTAATTGCATGCATGAGAAACTAAAAACATAAAACATTTTTAACACTTGAACATGATAATTTGGTGACCCAGAAACCTTCCAAATAGAAAATAAAATTGGGGTGGGGATGATACCCACTAATCTTCAATACTGTAGAATAAAGTTGGCCTGTTAAGGCTTGCAATTTGATTACTTCTAATGATCTACCCTTTTAGGAGCAATTAGGACTACTAGGTCCACCTTGTTAGAGGTTTTACAAAGACACAATGAAGTATGCACTCGGTAAAGAGATTTGAGAAAAGACTGTTAAGTCTACCTTGTTAAAGAATTTGGACTAGTTCACTTGTTAAGATGAAGTGGTAGATCTCTGACTTACAACTAAATTGCTGATAGAGATTCTTCGAACTATTGATCACCTTTTGTGATAAATTTGTCTTTTGTTGCTCACTTTTTTGATATGGCCTTATAATATACTTTGTTTCATGCTAATTCACATTCGCATGCTTCTTTTTCACATTATTGTCACAGTTGGATATGATACAATACATTACATTTATATCAATCCAATTTACATAACTACAAAGTCAGCCAATATACAAGTTAACACCAATATTACAAAGTTGACCCATATGTAGATACTTGGGTTTTGAAGACTAACTTGGTGAAGTTCTAATACTCGGCATCCACTGTCATTACTTAGCATCATCATGCATTTGGTAGAAGTAGAAGCTCAGTCCATACTAATCACTTCAATGTAGTCTTGAACTTAGTCTGCATTGGTGACTCGATAGATACTATGTAACTCAATATAAACTAAATTACTTGTTTACCATGACTGCACTCAGTAAACACTAATCTCCATACAGCTCAGTTAACACAGGCTTTGCTTTACATGAATTGCTAGCTCGGTAGAAATTGCAAAGCTTGGTAGCCACTAAAATGCTCAAGTTGAACTACTAGACTTCACACTGACTAAATTCACTTGGTAACCACTGAAATGGTCGATAGGAACTATAGTGCTTGGTGGCTACTAAATTACATGGAAAACACTGTAGACTATTCAATGAGCTTGATAGCCATACAAAATCTGAATAAGTGTTGTCACTAATAAAAAACTTGATTGAATTTCAACAGTCTCCCTCTTTGGCATTAGTGACAAAAACACTTATCAACCAAAACTTATATACATCACGGTGTGGTACTGGCTCGGTATGGTATACTGTATTTGAGATTTTTTGAAATTTTTCTTTGTAAGTATATGAAATATACTATATCTACAAATTCTCTGCTATATACACTTTCTTACTTTGCATGATTCTTCCCCATGCAATATACATAGTATAACAAGTATCTCTCACTATATATGGCATATTAAGTGTCTCTCCCCCTTTTTGACAATAATGCCAAAGATTTATTCAAAACTAATTTACATGGAGACACCAATATGAGAAATAAAATCAAAATATACCTTAAGTATGAGTGCTAATGTCTTATCCCAATTCTCTTGCAAAACTTTGCACGTATGGAGAGCAATATGCACTTCTACAGAGAGTTCTATATGTGATCTATAGTGGAGAAGTTTTTGTCATGGATCAATGTTTTTGAATAAACAATATGCTTTTGCATTGTATCCATGATGGGAAGGATCATATTCTAAATATCTATCAGTGTAAATTGGATCCTTGCTTCTTCTCTCAAAAAATCTACCTGCATATCTGACAAGAATCTGATCCTCATATGATGTGTAGAGCTTGAACTTGAGTCAAGTTGTAATTGCTTTGCACTAGCCTTCAGATTGTCATCAATCTTTTCAATTTTCTCTTTATCTCCTTTATAAACTTGGTAACATCACACAACTTCAAAAAAGTGATGTTACATTTGTGCAAGAGGTTTCAAGATTGGTCAAAATTGATGAAAGCTCCACTTGTTGGATAGCTATTTGTTGAGCAATGTGCTCAAGCATTTTTTTATTAAACTTCTTTTATACTTTCTCAATCAATTTTTCTTGACCACTAAAGTCCTCATTAAACTTTTGGACTGCCTCTTCTAATTGCAACAAAATGTGTTGAGAAGTATCAACTTCAACACCTATCACCTCTGTCAAAATATTCTTGGCATCATCAATAATTTTATATTCCCTATCTCTTTCCTCTCTCAATTGCTTTTGCTTCACCTTCTTTTGGAGGAGTTGACCAACTATATGCATTTGATCTATAGTGATATTATCAAAGTACCATTTGGGAATTTCAATCTCCTCATCTAGGTCTATATCCTCTTCTATCTCCTTACCTCTACTCAAAAATATTATACTTGGTTGAGACTTAGGTTTAACTTTCCTTGTACTTAATGCCTTTGAATCCAGTATGGAAACAATAGTAGAGATAGTAGGACTAGCAGTGAAAATTAATATAGTGCCAACAAATGGAATACTAAATGGTATATTTACTAAATCCAAAATTGAAGTACTTATAGAAGTATCCAAAGCTATAGTAGCCAAAATTGTAGAATCCAAAATTGTAGTACTCAAAACTGAAGTACTTACTATTGAAGAGCTTAAAATTGTAGAATGTATTGTATCAATTGTTGATGATGTTGACTCAATGGCTGAAGAAGAGGGAGGTTGCAGCTCAGTAGATGAAGTGGTAGACACTTCTATCAATGAGGTGCTAAGTTGTGAGGGAGAAAAGAGTGATTTGACATTTGATGTATCTATTGTGGTCACAATCAAACTTACTGAAGCTATCTCCAAGCTTGATTTAGTTGCTTGTTTGCTTGGAGAGTGAGGAAGTGAGGCAATGACTACATCTGCTACCTTCATAGGGTCAGTCTCCTCATCGTCTTCTTTGTCTTCCTCAATAGCTTCTTCCTCTTTATCTTCTTCAACTTCTTCATTGTCAAAATGTGTGGGCTTAGTGTAAGTTTCTTCTTCCTCATCATCATTGTCACCATCCTTAACTTCTACTGGGAAGTCACTTTTTTTATGCAAATAATAAACATTCTTCCACATACTTGTGGCATTCTTAACCACATGCTCTATATCCTTGATCAAAAGTAAACAAGTATTAAATCTAAGAGTCATCTTATCTTCATTTTTCTTTAAGGACTCTTTTACCTCAGCATCTATCATGCTCAATAGAAATTGCCTCAAGGTTTGTGCATAGGTATCTTTTGTTTTTTGCATTGAAAAGTCTCATCTTGGCTTAATTTTCTCTAATAATTCATTAGATATTTGGGAGGCTATTTGATCTAGTGAATACTTTCATTTTCTCATATTGATTAACACCGATTCTTCAACCTATTTCTTTTCTGCCTCTGTTCTGGTTTCATGCTTCAAGGATTTGAATTTGGTTATGCTTGCACCTTCTTTTGATTGTTTCAATTTTTTCTTGGAAGGTAGGAGTAGGTTTGCTAAAGACAAATTCACTGCCTTTCTTCCTTGATCTTCTAGTGAACACTGCTATAGATGGCTTGGGTGGCTTGGTGATGATCACCTTTCCTTTCTTCTTCACTAGTTCTTCTTCCTTTTATGACTTCTCTTCATCCTCTGCTTCTTCAACATCTTCTCCTTGGCCTTTGATTAACATAAGAGGTGTGCCTGTTTTCAGTTTGGCTATCCTCCTCTTACCTTTGTTAACCACCTGAGGAAGTTTGATTTCAAGCTCTATTATTTCCTTGGCCTCATCATATGTTCCAAAGTGTGGTGCCTTTGGATCAACATATTCATTAATTAAGGTTTCGGTTATTTCATTTGCTTCATCTATATTCACCTCATAGGGAAGAGGTTTTACCCATCTAACTCTAGGTTTTACTAGCTAAATCTAGACTCTGTCACATTCTACCATGAAAAAAACATCATCTTTCTAGTCTTCAACCAATTTCTTGGGTATCCTAAATCTGTTATTCATTTTCTCCTTGAAGACATCAAAATAGTTATCCATTATGCTAACAAAATTCTCTCCCATTTCAGAAATATATTCATTAATTTGATATAACATTGGCACATCCTTTCTCCATACTACCATGACTTTTGAAGGGAAAAACTTCTAAACATAGAAAAATAAGTATGTCAACAAAGAACCAAATTTGCAAGGGTTGTTCTTGAAAGTCTTAATACTTTCCCTGTTTTTGTTGAGTTGCTTGAACAAATCTCCAAGATCATATGACAAGTTGTTCTTCACAACCTTGTATGCCAAGTCAATAGCCTCACATGACACCCTATTGAGATGGCTAGAATTGAAAATCTTGTGAGCTATCACATTTATGTCAAATTCCAATTCTACATCAGTTACACTACTAATCTTCATGCCTCTATCATCCCAATCAACTAGGTTTTTCTTTTCTAACTCCACCTGACCTAGGGTTTTGGTGGTTTTAGCCTTGGTAAGCATGGGAAGACTAGTAATGGGATGAATCATCTTCTTGGTGATCAAAACCTATTTCTTAAGCCATAACTGACTATTGTGAACTCGACTAAGGATGTATCTAATCCATTTGATTTGAAAACTTTGAGGCAGGTGGGGAATGTTGGTTAAACCCTTGTCTTCCAAATGTTTATGCTCAGGTTTAAGAACACCATTAACACATAATTCACCTAGGGCATCATCCATTTCTAGGGTTCTAATTTCTTGAATTGTACACTTGAAATGAAATTGGATGTCGTTAATGAGTAGTACCTTTGGAGGAATTTGCAATTGTGTTTTGTCTGGGTTGAGGGTTTCAACAATCACTGGCACAAGTTTGAAATTAGGTGCTTTCCATTCTACTCCTTAGACCAACATCTCTAACCCTTTCCTTGCTTTTTTGTTGTTGCTTGATGCCATGGTAACTTGGTAAGCTATGAAAAACTTTGAAGAACTTAGCTACAAATTTTGCTCAAATTCGCTTGGTCGCTCTGCAATTCACTTCTTCGTAATAACACTTAGAATTCTCGATGAAAATGAATTTGATTTCTTTCTTTTTGTTAGAACTTTGCCACAATGCTCAGTATGAAGGTAGCTAGGTTGACATCATTATGCACAACAACCTGTAATCCACTATTAAATTGATTACTCAGTGAAGGTTTTGTGACTCAGTAACCATCTGTGACTTGTTACTCCTAACCTTGCTCGGTAGAGTCTATGACCCAACCTTACTTAGTACAGAATTCAACTCAGTGATAATTGATACCAATCTCACTTGATGATCCTTTTGTATCTTAAATACTAATTTGGATCTTTGCTTCTTTTCAATTGGAACTATTTGGATGTAATCTTGACAACGCAATTCCAGTTCATCCTTAAGAACTTAGTTGGAAATGGTGGAGTCACCCACTTCTTAAGTGACATGACCATCATTACTTGAACTAGCTTCCTCAGTAGATTTAGGAATCCATTGTTGTCTCATTTACTTTCTAATTTTATCTATTTTTTATTTTTTCTCATCTTCAATTCTACTTGTCTTCATGTAATTCTTGGCTAGATGACCAAGTTCAGTACAAGTGAAACATCTTATGGTGGTATCTCTTTTCCTTGTGTGATGTTTAACACAATTCATGCCAATGTGTCCATGTTCTCCATAGTTATGACATCTACACCAATTGTTGTAGTCCCAACCAAATATTCCTTTCACAATTTTCTCTACTAGATTGAATGACTTAGTTTTGCAATTTGATGCCTTGTGACCTTGTTTCTTGCATTTGTGACACTTGCCTTCAAATTTTGGTTTCTCTTTGCATTAATTAGCCTTGTGACCATGCTGATTACAATTATAGTATTTACCATTGAATTTTTCTTTACCATTACTCCAACATCTATTTGATGTATGAACTATCTTACCATAGTGATTACAAGTAGGTCTTTGATTTCTTTGAGCACCTTGTTTGGAGGATTCACCTTCTTCATTGTATCCAATTCCTACTTTACCTTTTTGTCTATAGAGATTATGCTCATTCAGTTGATTTAATTATTTCATGTTTGCTTGGATTTCATCATTCTGTTATTGATTTTCTTTTCAATGTTTAGGTCATTTTTCAATCTTTCACTAATTTTCTTTTTAGATCTAAGCTCATTTCTTATTCTTTCATTGATTTTTCTTTCCAAATTTAGATCATTTCTTAATATTTTATTAATCTATCTTTGGCTTATGATTTCCTCATTTACATGGGAGGTTTGATCCATCATATCTATATGTTGAAGGGATTGGTTCTAGATCTCATTGTTTCTTCCATCAATTTCTTCTTTCATCTTGCTCCTCTGTTCCAAGATTTCACATAGCCTTACTAATTAAATTTCTTATTCTATTTTGAGCTTTCTTACTTCTTCTTGTAGGGAACCATTCTTCTCTACGAGTTCTTTGATTGCATCATTTGCTTCATCTAAACTGCTTGAAGGGAAAAAGTCTTCAATTCTTTCATCAATGTACTAATGATCATTCATTTGATTTGTAAGTTCCTTCCTTCTTTTCAAGGATTGAGAAAGTTGCTCCTTTTCTCTCTTGAGTTGAGCTATGGCCATCTCTAGATCTAGCTTTTCATTGTCAATGGCTTTGTCAAGTCTAAATATCTCCATTGTCTTTGATCTTTTCTCAAGCTATCAAACTTTATCCTGAGAACCACAAAGCTCTAATACCAATTGTTAAAAATATTCAAAGGCTAGCTAGGTTACTGAGAGGGGAGGGATGAATCAGTAACCTCAAAAACTTTATCAAATTTGTATCCTAATTGTAATAATCTAATTACCATTTAATTCATCAAATCAGATTTAACTACATGTATGAGAAATTGAAAATATAAAACATTCATAACACTTGAACACAATAATTTGGTGACCTAGAAACCTTCCAAATAGAAAGTAAAACTAGGGTAGGGATGAATGCCCACTAAACTTCAATACTGCAACATAAAGTTGGCTTGTTAAGGCTTATAATGATCACTTCTAATGATCTACCCTATTAGGAGCGATTAGGACTACTCGGTCTACCTTGTTAGAGGTTTTACAAATACAAAATGAAGTATGCACTCGATAAAGAGATTTGAGAAAAGATTGTTAAGTCTACCTTGTTAAAGGATTTGGACTGGTTCACCTATTAGGATGAAGTAGTAGATCTCTGACTTACAACTAAATTGTTGATAGAGATTTTTTGAAGTATTGATCACCCTTTGTGATGGATTTGTCTTTTGCCGCTCCTTTTCTGATATGGCCTTACAATATACTTTATTTTTTGTTGATTAACATTCGCATGCTTCTTTTTCACATTACTGGCACACTTGGATATGATACAATACATTACATATATGTCAATCCAATTTACATAATTACAAAGTTGGCCAATAGACAAGTTAACACCAATATTACATAGTCAGCCCATATGTAGATATTTGAGTTCTGAAGACTGACTTGGTGAAGTTCTAATACTTGGCATCCATAGTTATTACTCAGCATTTTCATGCATTTGGTAGAAGTAGAAGCTTGGTACATACTAATCACTTCAATATAGTCTTGAACTTGGTCTGCACTAGTGACTTGGTAGATACTATGTAAATTGGTATAAACTAAATTACTTGTTTACCATGACTACACTCAATAAACACTAATCTCCATACAACTCAGTTAACATAGGCTTCGCTTTACATGAAGTGCTAGCTCAATAGAAATTGAAAAGCTTGGTAGCCACTGAAATGCTCGGGTTGAAATGCTAGAATTCATGCTGACTGAATTCACTTAATAACCACTGAAATGCTTAGTAGGAACTGTAGTGCTCAATAGCTACTGAATTACATGGCAAACACTGCAAACTATTCAATAAGCTTGGTAGCCATGCAAAATTTGAATAAGTGTTGTCACTAATAACAAACTTGACTGAATATCAACAATGTCAATAAATTTTTTTGATGTAGGGCACTCCTTTTGTTTCTTAGATAGCCTTTGATAGGGCTATCAAACCTAGTTTACCTCTTAGATACTCATCAGCATCCTTAGGCAATGTTTTTGTGAAGATATTAGCAATTTTCTCTTTTGTGTTAACATATTCCATCTTCGCCTCTTTATCTTGAACTAATTCTCTCAAGTAATGAGACTTGATTGCAATGTGCTTAGTCTTTGTGTGCATCATAGCATTATTTGATATATTTATAGCACTTGTATTATCACAATAATTTATCACTAGTTCTGTGATCTCTTCCTTCATATCTTTGAGTAGTTGTTTGATCCATACAATGTTTGCACAATTTACAGTAGCAGCAACATATTTAGCTTCAGTAGTAGATTGTGAAGTGTAATTTTGTTTCTTGCTAGTCCATGTAACAAGCCTCTTGCCTAAGAAAAATGCTCCTCCAATGGTGCTCTTTCTATCATCAATGTTTCCAGCTCAATTAGCATCAGTATACACTCTTAATTCAAATTTCTCATATTTTTTATAGTATAGACCATACTCCTCTATTCCTTTTAGATATCTCATTATTCTCTTTACAACCATCAAATGATTCTCCCTAGGATTAGCAGAGAATCTTGCAACTATCCCTACAGATAATCCAATATTAGGTATGTTATCTACTACATATTATTTCCAAGCATAGACCTATATAATGTTTGATTCACCTCAACTAAATCATCATTCTTTGACAATTTGTTTCATGTCACCATAGGTGTACTTACTAGTTTGGAATCCTCCAATCCAAAAGTTCTTAGTATCTCCTTGGCATACTTTGATTGAGTGATGTATATATCATATTTCATCTAGTGTACTTGCAAACCCACAAAGAACTTGATCTCTCCAACCATATACATCTCAAATTCTTGCTTCATTTCATTTGCAAAAGTTTTACATAAAGCATCTTGACCTTCGAATATAATATCATCAACAAAAAATTTAGATAAAAAATAGATTTTCCTTTCTTTATCTTCAAGTATAGATTGTCATTATCATTAGTCTTTTCAAATCCAATCTTCAAAAGATTATTATGAAGTCTCTCATACCATACTCTAATATCCTCCCCTGATTTGAACTTTGACTTGCAGAAATTTAACTTAAGGAATATTGTCAAACACTTTGTATACAAACTCATAAAGCTGATTTCCTCAATAAATTGCTTTCCAATGAGTAGATTTACAAACAACTATGAAGTGACATTAAAATGCATAATACACATCATAACATTTTCACAAATAGTTGGCACACATTCAATAGTATATGAAAAATCTGGAAACTCTTTCAATCTGCTAATAAAGGGTGATTTTTAAATGTAGATGTGCACTTGCAGCTGCCTTAAAGGCTGCAACAACTATTCAGACTTGTATTCAACAATTATTATGCAAAATATCAAAATTTGATAGAAGAAACCTGGAATTAGTTGCTGTAGTATTTTGCAGATGTAGTCGGCCAGCCCTCCAAACTTCTAATCAGCCCAAAAAATAAGTAAACTTGATACCAACACTGTTCACGCCATACTGTAGCAAAATACTATTCATGCCGACTGTAGCAAAATATTGTTCATGCGGCACTATAGCAATAACTAACTTTAGATCTGCACCTCAAACCCTTGTAAATTTCTTTATGCAAACGCCCCAAATGAAACCCAGTGTGTTCCCTGAAGTGAAAACACCCTTGATCCTCCTGACTGTGTCTTCCAACAGCGAAGAGAATGCTAGCAAAGAGGGATTCCGTCCTCCAAGCCCGATAATCAGATATCCAGCAACATAACATTAATCTTCATCCAAGCATACAAAAAAAAAAGCTCTTCCATTTCTTTTATAGTGTTCTCACAAGAGCTCAATCCTTCGTTTTCTCAATGTGGGATAAAACATAACTCCCTTTATGTACCTTATGTCTCCAATGTGTTATAAAAATAAAGGAAACTCTTTTAATTCAAATATTTTCCACAAACTATAGTCTATGCATTAATAAAGTTAAATATTTAAATTTAACTTTATAAAATGGCTTTATCAATGCATAACAAATCTTATCAATGATAAATAAGTCTTCCTATCGATTTTAAACAATTACCATCGACATACCACTGTGACTGAATGTCCGGCCATGTCCAAGATGACTTACTATAAATAGTAAGTATGCCCAAAGTTGCCTCAGAACTCCTCAGAAAGACCTGCAACTGAAATTGTCTAGGACAAATAGCCTCTAAGCCCCTTTAATGTCCTAGTTAGCCTACGGGATTGTGGGGAAATAGGCTAACGACAACATCATGCTATGAATGCTAGAAAGGGGACATTACAGTCTGCCCTTCCCAAAATTGCTTGTCCTCAAGCAATTTCAGCTCTGGATGCTGCAATATCTGCTCATTTTCCCAAGTAGCATCCTCGACAGGTAGGTTCCTCCACTTCACTAGATACTCCCTGATAGTCCTCCTGTGAAGCACCCTCTCCCTGGAGTCAAGTATGGCCTCGGGAACCAAGATAAGCTTTCCCTCATCATCAAGAGGTGGCAATACTACTAAAGGCACCACATTGTGACCCAATGCCTTCTTAAGGCGTGACACATGGAACACATTATGCACTTTACTGTCTGCAGGCAACTCCAACTCATAAGCTACTTTGCCCACTCTCCTGATTACTTTGAACGGTCCATAGTAGCGCAGTTTCAATTTCTCTGCTCCACTCTTCTTGAGAGAGGACTGTCTATATGGCTGTAACATGAGGTACACCATATCTCCCACCTCAAAAGACCTCTCAACCCTGTGCTGATCAGCATATTGCTTCTGCTGATTTTTATGCCTTTTGCAAATTTTCCTTCAAGGATCGCATAACGTCCTGACACTCCTGCAAAGTATCCTTGGCCTTAGGCACCCTGTTGTCCCCAAATAACAAATCCAAAAAATTAGGAGCATCATACCCGTACAGTGCCATAAAAGGAGACATTTGAATAGACATATGGAAAGAGGTATTATAGCAGTACTCCCCTAGATGTAACCACTTCACCCAAGCCTTCTGCTCTCCTGTAATGTAGTTTCGAAGGTAGCCCTCAACCCATTTGTTCACTATCTCTGTCTGCCCATCAGTTTGGGGGTGGTAGTTGGTACTCGGAGTGAGCTCTGTTCCACATAACTTGAACTACTCCTACCAAAAGTGGCTCATAAATCTGTTGTCTCTGTCATTGACTATGCTCCGTGGTATCCCATGTAGTCTGAATACCTCTCAAAAAAATAGTTCTACTGTTTGTGTTGCTGAATATGTAGACAAAATTGCAAAGAAATGTGCAAATTTCATCAATCTGTCTACCACAACAAAGATACAATCCCGACCCTGTGCCTTGGGGAGGCCTGTGATAAAATCCATGGAAATGCTATCCCACTTCTTCTCTGGTATGGGTAGGGGCTGTAGTAAACCACCCGAAAAAGAATGTTCCTATTTGTTCTGCTGACACAGAGGGCATTCCCTAAAAAACTAAAGCACCTCTAATTTGAGTCCTTTCCAAGTGAAGCGCTCTCTCACCTGTCGATATGTCTTAAAGAAGCTAGGATGTCCTGTCATTGGTGAATCATGAAATGCATTCAAAATCTTCTGCTTCATAGCAGACCCGGGTACTAAATAAATCCTTTCCTTGTAGATGATTAGATCATTTACGATAGTGTATCGACTATCTTGAATAGCTCCCTCAATAATGCTAGATGCCCAACTATCCTTAGCATATTCTACTAAGATCATCTCTCTCCAATCATCCATGACTATCCCAACAGCAAACAAATGAGGCCTTCTAGATAAAGCATCTGCAACAATATTTTTCTTCCCTTTGACATAGGCTATGTCGAAATCATAGGCCTATAATTTACTCACCCATTTATGTTGCCTGTCATTAAGGTCCTTCTATCCAAGGAAATGTTTCAAGCTATTACGATCTGTTTTTACTGTGAATCGGCTTCCCACTAAGTACTGCCTGAACTTAGCTAGCGCATGCATGATTGCTAGCATCTCTTTGTCGTAGATGTTGTAGGTTCTCTCCACACCTCGTAATTTTCTACTCTCATATGTGATGGGATGTTTGTCTTGCATGAGAACAGCTCCTATGCCTTCTCCCGAGGCATCACACTGCAGCTCAAAAGGCCTGGTGAAATCTGGAATGGCTAAAACAGGACATGTACTCATCAGTTCCTTAAACCTGTTAAAACAATCCTGAGCCCTCTCTGACCACTTGAAACTATCTTTCTGTGTCAAATCTGTAAGTGGTGCTGCTATCTGTGAAAATCCCTTCACAAATCTGCGGTAGAACCCACAAAGCCCAAGAAATCCCTTGAGTTGTGAAGTGTTCCTTGGTGGTGGCCAATCCAGAATGGCCCTGATCTTGTCTAGGTCAACCCGAACACTTCCTGCACTAATAATATGCCCTAGATAGAGAAACTCTGTCATCCCAAACTCACATTTACTCATCTTGGCATATAATGAGTCCCTCTCTAGAATACTGAGCACTGTATCAATATGCTTCAAATGTTCCTCCCAAGTACGGCTGTATATCAGTATATCATCAAAAAATATCAACACAAACTTCCTCAACTAATCTCTGAACACTCTATTCATACAGGACTGGAAAGTGGCAGGGGCATTTGTCAACCCAAAGGGCATGACTAAGAACTCAAAATGTCCATAGTGGCATCTAAAAGCTTTCTTCTCCACATCCACCTCTCTAACCCGTATCTGATGGTAGTCAGATCTCAAATCAATCTTGGAGAAGTAGCATGCACCATGCAATTCATCAATAAGCTCATCGATGCGCGGGATAGGGTATCAGTTCTTGATTGTCTTCTTGTTTAGCTCCCTATAATCAATGCACATCCTCATTATACCATCCTTCTTCTTCACCAATACTATTGAAGAAGCGAAAGGACTTTTTCTTGGTCGTATGTGCCCCATGTCAATCAACTCCTTAATTGCCTTTTCTATTTCATCCTTATATCTCTTCGGATGGTGGTAAGGTGTGATGATAACTGGCTTAGCCCCTTCCTCTAATTCAATAACATGCTCAATTCCCCTATTCGGGGGT
Organism: Cupressus sempervirens; assembly: GCA_028749045.1. Taxonomy (NCBI): domain Eukaryota; kingdom Viridiplantae; phylum Streptophyta; class Pinopsida; order Cupressales; family Cupressaceae; genus Cupressus; species Cupressus sempervirens. The sequence goes on from CM053784.1 coordinate 359,343,702, forward strand.
CTCCCTGGAGGTATCTCACCAAACTCCTTAGTATGTTTGGTTATTATTTTTTGTACATCAGGTGGATACTCTAGTTTATGCTGCTCTGTCATCTCAGGCATTACTCTAAACTCTGCTGCCCACTGCACCTGATCATGTCTAAAGAAACTCTGCATCCGCTTGAGTGACACCACTCGAAGTCTCCCATCTAACAAACCTCTTAGCACTATCTTCTTACCATTTGCCTCAAACCTCATTTCCATTTTCTCAAGGTTAAATGTAAACTCTACCAGAGACTTCATCCAGTTCATCCCAAGCACCACATCCTGATCACCAATGTTGACCACAAAGAAATCTCCTGTCATGTCATAATCTCCCAAATGAAGCTGCAAGTTGGAGATTTTCTTGGTACATTCAATTTTGAAGCCATCGGCAACCATCACCTTAAATCCCCTATGCTCCTCTATATGTAGCCCTCTGCGTGTCAAAAATTTCTCATCAATGAAGTTATGTGTCACCCCTATATCAATGAGTGCCACGACTCTCTGTCCATCTAAGGTTCCCCTAACTCTGAAAGTGATGGCCTCCTGTATACTTGACAACTGAGCTATCGTGTTATCACCGCGTGCTTCCTCCTGTGAAGAACTATCATCATCTCCATCTGATTCGGATGACTGCTCTGAATCTCCATCTACTGACTCTTCGGCTGAAAAGTACTCCATCTGCTTATCTTTTGCTTTCAATGGACACTTATGTGACAAATCCCAAGGCTCCCTGCAATGAAAACAAAGCTTCTTCTTCCTGAGATAATTAAGTGTCTCATTGTCCAACCTCTTACTTTCCTCCTTAGTTGGCTGAACCTCTTTATGAAAAGGTTTCCTATCCTTATCTTTCCTTGAAGGGAAACTCTTTGCCTGGAATTTATTTTTTGAAGATGAAGAGGAATCCATGTCGTGAGCTTTCTTAATGGCTTCCTGCAAAGTGGGAGGGTTGAGAGCTTTAATCCACCCTCTCAACGGATCAGCTAACCCATCCATAAATAGAACTAGTATCCTCCGTTCAGATACATCTGTTACTAACACTGCAAGTTTTTGAAACTCTGAAATGTATGTTTCCAATTATCCCCACTGTTTAAGCTAAGCTAACTCCTTGAAATGGAGTTCTGGATCCTTCCTATCAAAACGTTCAATCAGCCTCTCTGTAAACTCCACATATGAGGTAATGTGTGCATGTCCCATAGTGACCATACCATGATGCCACCACTCATGTGCTAACCCATCTAGATGAATTGCTACATACTTAATAGCTTCTTCCTTGGGCATAGGGTTCAATTGAAAGTATGTGTCAAGCTTTTGAACCCAAGCTCTTGCTGTAGACTTTCCTGAGCCATCATAATATGGTAACTCAAGTCTCCCTACTTTCTTTCTTAGCTCATAGCTCTGGTTCCTGTCATGTCCACGTGGCATATGTTTCATCCACACATCCATATACTCCCTAAAGGTAATTGCAGCAGTAAAATTTGGCCCTCCAGCTTCCCAATCTCTCCTCAACTGGTCTTGTATATTAGTAATCTGGGGCTCTGGTACGAGCTGCTCTAGAGCTCTAGGAGGAAATGTAGGAATCATTGGCCTTGAACTCACTATCCTAGCTCGCTGGGGTGCATGACCGAAATTGTTCCCAAATTGTTCATCTCCATTATGTGTCCCATCCTGATCATTTCCATTCTGATTGTTACCATTCTGATTATTTCCTCCACCCATGTTAGCATTCAACCCCATTTGACGAGCCATCATCTGCATCATAAGATCCAATCTCTGATTCTGTTCTTGTGCCCTTTGTTCTGCTACTCGCTGACCCTGTACCAAGGTCTCTAATAACTATAAGAATCTTTCCTCTCTAGGCTCTGGACCGGCATTCCCGCCTCCACCTAATCTTGTATTCCTGTCATCTCGGTCACCCATATTGCTGTCTTGATCAAAGAATACCTCCGCTGTGTCTGTATGACTGGATTTTATACCCCCCTGTACGGATGAACTAGACTTTTTGCTTTGCAGGTCTGAACTCCTACTTTGTCTTGCTCTGGTATTGTGAAAATTATAAGGCCCCCATCACATGCTCAAACATAAATGCTCTGATTTTAGTGTTTTGACATTTCATCAAACACTTTCCCCTCTATCCACCAGTTCCAAATTTCCTATAAGACCTCCACAAGATGGCAGGACTTATAGCTCTGATACCACTGTAATATCCTCCCCTGATTTGAACTTTGACTTGTAGAAATTTAACTTAAGGAATATTGTCAAACACTTTGTATGCAAACTCGTAAAGCTGATTTCCTCAATAAATTGCTTTCCAATGAGTAGATTTACGAACAACTATGAAGTGACAGTAAATGCATAATACACATCATAACATTTTCACAAACACTTGGCACACATTCAACAATATATGAAAAATCTAGAAACTCTTTCAATCTGCTGATAAAGGGTGATTTTTAAATGTAGATGTGCACTTACAGCTGCTTTAAAGGCTGCAACAACTATTCAGACTTGTATTCAACAATTATTATGCAAAGTATCAAAATTTGACAGAAGAAACTTGGAATTAGTTGCCGTAGTATTTTGTAGATGTAGTCGGCCAGCCCTCCAAACTTCTAATCAGCCAAAAAAACAAGTAAACTTGATACCAACACTGTTCACGCCGTACTGTAGCAAAATATTGTTCATGCCGACTCTAGCAAAATACTATTCATGCGACACTATAGCAATAACTAACTTCAGATTTGCACCTCAAACCCTTGTAAATTTCTTTATGCAAACGCCCTAAATGAAACCTAGTGTGTTTCCTGAAGTGAAAACACCCTTGATCCTCCTGACTGTGTTTTCCAACAGCGAAGAGAATGCTAGCAAAGAGGGATTCTGTCCTCCAAGCTCGATAATCAGATATCCAGCAACATAACATTAATCTTCATCCAAGCATACAAAAAAAAAGCTCTTCCATTTCTTTTATAGTGTTCTCACAAGAGCTCAATCCTTCTTTTTCTCAATGTGGGATAAAACATAACTCCCTTTATGTACCTTATGTCTCCAATGTGTTATAAAAATAAAGAGAACTCTTTTAATTTAAATATTTTCCACAAACTATAGTCTATGCATTAATAAAGTTAAATATTTAAATTTAACTTTATAAAATGGATTTATCAATGCATAACAAATCTTATCAATGATAAATAAGTCTTCTTGTCGATTTTAAACAATTACCATCGACATACCACTGTGACTGAATGTTCGGCCATGTCCAAGATGACTTACTATAAATAGTAAGTATGCCCAAAGTTGCCTCAGAACCCCTCAAAAAGACCTGCAACTAAAACTGTCTTGACCAAATGGCCTCTAAGCCCCTTTAATGTCCTAGTTAGCCTACGGGACTGTGGGGAAATAGGCTAACGACAACATCATGCTATGAATGCTAGAAAGGGGACATTACAGATATCATCAACAAAAAATTGAGATAAAAAAATAGATTTTCCTTTCTTTATCTTCAAGTATAGATTTTCATTATCATTAGTCCTTTCAAATCCAATCTTCAAAAGATTATTATGAAGTCTCTCATACCATACTCTTGGTGCTTGTTTCAGACCATATAGAGCTTTTTGTAATCTACATACCATGTTCTTATTGTTAACATCAACAACTCCTTTTGTTTGTTCTATATAAACTTCTTCCTCTTATATACAATTCAAAAATGGAGATTTAACATCCATTTGATAAACTTTAAAACCTTTGTATGCAAAATAAACAAGCAAAGTTCTTACTCCTTCCAATCTAGCAATAGAAGCAAGTGTTTCTCCATAGTTAATTCCTTCTTCTTGTGCATATCCTTTGCAAACTAATTTTGCCTTGTTCCTTGTGACTTCACCATTTCCATCTAGCTTGTTTTTGTATACCCACTTGGTGTCAATCATATTTTTGTCTTCTGGTCTAGGAACTAGAGTCTGTGTTTTATTTTTCTCAATTTGTTCTATCTCTTCTTCCATGGCTTTACTCCAGTTCACATCTTCTAAGGCATATTTCACTGTTTTGGGTTCCTTCGTGCTCAAAAAATATGTATCATTTCTCAATTTTTTCATTTTCATTGGTCTAGTATCTTTATCTCCAATGATTTGTGCAGTAGGATGATGTCTTTTGACATATTTTGACAATCTTGGTTCGGCTCTAGGTTCTTCATTTTGTCTATCAACTTCAAAGTCACTATGTACATCTATGTCAAGTATTTCAGCATCTCTCTCATGTAGACTAATTTTGGAATTGGAATGTGCCTCAACTTCATTATGTAACTCAGCATCTGAATATAGCTTGGTTCCTGAATGTAACTTGGCATTCATAGTATGTGACTTGGCAGTCACTGAAACTTGTTGTTGGTTAGTAACTTGATTTGCAACATCTTCTTCAACAGTCATACCTTCATAAAAGTATACAAATGATTTATATTCTTCTAGTTCCTTCTTAGGTTTGGTAAACACTTATAAGCTTTACTTCTTGTGGAATAAACTAGGAATATACCTTCTTCAATTTTTTTATCTAGTTTACCATTCTTGGAATCTTTAAGAATAAAGCATTTTCTTCGAAATACCTTAAAATATTTTACATGGGTGAGTATCCATACCATAGTTCAAAAATTGTTGAATGAGTAGCCTTCTTGACTTGTACACGGATTCAAGCTATAGACAGTTGTACTTATAGCTTCTCTCCAGTATTTTAAAACAACATTTTTCTCTATCATGAGTGTCCTAGCACAATCCATTATAGACCAATTCCTCCTTTTGGTAATTCCATTTTGTGGAGGGGTTCTAGGAGTAGATGTATGTCTTTTGATTCCTCTATCATTACAGAACATCTCAAACTCATTTTATGTAAATTCTTCTCCTCTGTCAGATCTGAAACATTTCATACTTTTACCTATTTCCTTCTCAACTCTTGTTAAGTACCACTTAAACATTTGGAAAGCATCAAATTTATGTTTTAGAAACATAATTGTCATCATTCTATAATAATCATCAACAAGTAGCATAATGTACCTATCTCCTTTTTAGCTTTGCACTTCAATTGGTCCACATAAGTTAGTATGAATAGTCTCTAGTATTTTTTTATATGTATGAGTTTTACTCTTAAAACTTGACTTTGTCATTTTTCCTAACTGAAATTGTTTGCACATTATATTATCAAGCTTCTTCAACTTAGGCAAACCTCTAACTTTTCTTATGTTACTGATATTGACCAAGTTATCAAAATTAACAAGACATAACCTCTTGTGTCATAGCCATACATCATCAACTTTTATAACTAGACAAGTAGCATCCTCTATATCAAGGTAGAATAGATTACTCCTAGTTTGATCACCCTTTCCAATCAATTTTCCTACAGTATCATATATCTCAGAAATCTTGTTTTCAAACTCAACCTTACATCCTGAATTATTTAGTTGCAACACACTCAACGGATTATAGTTAAGTCCTTCAACATAGTAAGCATTGTCACATAAAATCTTTTCTATGAGTTTGATAGAACCTTTTCCTTTTATCAAACATGGTGCATCATTACCGAATCTTACACTATTTCCATCATAACAATTTAAGGTAATAAACTTACTTCTATCTCTAGTCATGTGATGTGAACTCCACTATCAATGATCCATCTGTTATTCTTGTTCACACAATACACAAGTGCAATTGCCTCATCTTCATCAAATTCATCCTTCATTGCAACATACACCACTTCATCATCATGTTTATCAGATTCATCACTTGTTTCCTCTTCAGAAATGTAGCAAGACTTCTTTCCTTTGTCTTTATAATATTTTTTGTCTTCATCTCTTCTACTTTTGTACTTGTCACCATCTCTATAGTTCTTCTTCTCTGAACATCTAGCAGCAATATGACCAACCTCATTACAATTGAAACAAATGATAGGTAGTTTACCTTTAAACTTTCCTTTACCTCTGTGAAATCTCCTTTCCAGTAGTGCTTCAAGTTGATCTACATCTTCCTCATCTGTATCACTGTCACTAGACAAATATTTTGTCTTTTTCTTCTTCACACTAGGTTCTTTCAATGACAGCTTAGCTTTGAAAGCACATTCAATATTTTCAAGTTTTTAATTATCAAAGTTAGATAGCTTAAAAGCAGTGAATCTACCTACCAAACCTTCAAGAGTTAGATCATTCCTTGATATACATCTCAGTTCTTGAATTGCAGAAACTCTAATAGCATACATGGGTAGCAGTGTTCTTAAAAAATTGTTTAGTACAATATCATCATCTATTTTACTAGTAGCTCCTCTTATTGCATTAACAACATCTTTTATCCTTGAGCAATATTGAGCAATATTTTCACCTTCTTGCATTCTCATATCATCAAACTTACCTCTGAAACTTTCAAATTTGGCTCTTAGAACATTCTTGTCTCCTCCATAGATGGTGTGTAAATCATCCCACATTTTCTTTGCACTGTCAAGACTTTTGATATCATCAAATTCAGCATAGCTTAGGGCGGGGGCAATCTCCAGCATTGCCTAGTTTTGTTCTTTCTTCTTTTTCATATCCTTAGCAGTTGGGACTCGAGAAAGATCAAAACATGCTCAATAGAAATGGTAGATTGTGCATGATCTCCAAGTCCTCCAAGGTGTAGCTTCATCAGACTTTTCCATGCAGGAAAGTTATCTCTATTAAGCTTGGGTACTTCCCTTTTTGACATCTTGATCTTTGTGCTTCTAGCACCTTCAAACTAGTCCTCTTAAGCAGATAGCTCTGATACCAATTGTTAGAATTCTTTAGAATAATTGAGAGCGGTGTTGAATTAGTTATCCAAGGTCCAAATGTATAAATAAAACTTTTCACAACTCAATGAACCCATAAAACATTTATCACCATGCATGCATCCATAAGATTATGCAATCACTTAAAACTTATAGGTTGTTATCAAATCAACTTGTAGAAATGTAAACATGAAACATAACATATTCAACAACACATTTGATACAATGATTTATGTGGAAACCCAATTTGAAAAAAACCACCAATAATATGCTACTCTTTCTCACTCTTCTGAATTGATGCCCTATAAAAGGCCAACCCTGTTAAAGGTTGCAATGCACACTGTTAAATGTGACCCTATTAAAGGATTTCAATCACCCTGTTAGGAGTGAGCCTTGTTAAAAGATTTTATAGCATTCACTTGGAATGTCACTCAATTAAAGGATTTACAAATGACTGTTAGGTCAACCTTAATCCAAAGGATTTACCCTAGACTGATACAATTATTAAAGAGTAATAGTAAGGCTTGATATAATAACAACTTACAACTCCATTTGCAAATTACATATTTCTATTTTAGTCCTCCATTCTACCTAGCTTTCACACACTTTAGCTTGAATCCATACCCTTAATCCTTCTTGCTTAACTTACCAATGCAAAACTCTTTACTTAGGTCACTTGATGAAGCAATACCCTAGACTTCTTGTCTTCCTTAAATTCTCGCACATGACAACCCTTTCTTCTTACCAACCATCCCTATAAATAGAGAATTAAGATTTTTTTTGTTCTTTCTCCATCGTCCAATTTAGGGTTAGGATAGATTAGGTAGGATTCAATGAATCTATGTCTCATTCCATTTCATTTCTAGAAACTTCTCCTTCAATCCTCTTTGAATTCACCTCAATGGTTTACCATGAATTTTGTGCCACTAGCTCATCAACCTTATCTTCCACCTGGTTCATATAATCCAAGAAAACAAGCTTGTCAGCTTAGATCCATCAAATTCACAATCTTTCTAATAATGCTGACACTTAGCATTAACTTGCTTTTGATGCTCGGCATAAACTGTGTTGTTTGGCATCTTTTGAAAAAACACTCAGCATGAACTAAAGTTTAATGGTGTTTTCCATCAACTAAACTTTACTTGACATCAACTATTTTGCTTGACATACATTAAAATGAACTTTTACTCAACTCCAACTAATTTTTTCCTTGGCTTGCACTAACTTTTATTGGCACCTACTATTCATTCGGTCAAGATTGGCAGACAAATATTGTTTAACTTGTTCTTCTAAACTTGCTTGGTGTAACCAACCTTTGAAACCTTAAGTAGATTATCAATGCACTATGATATCACTGTCTTAGTAGATTCTTGTACTTGTTTTTCATATCATAACTCAACCTTTCCTCTAGCTGCTATTGTTACATCATTTTGATCAAATATTCTTCATCAGTCAAATAAGTGATAGTACTTAAATCATATAAGTAGTTGTCCTACTTAGAAAAATAGCAGGTTTGACATTAGTGACAAAACAATGATTGAAACAATTTATCATACTTATATCAATCTGTTTTCAACAATCTCCCTCTTTCAAAACCTTTGAACTATTGAACAACTGGTTGCACTGCAAAAATCTTGGTCATTGACTCATCCTCAAAAATTTCAAGGCTAGCAGCATTGTAGTACCTCTCTACTTCAAAAATTTGCTCATGAGTTTGGTCTCTTATCTTTTGAATATCTACATGCAATCTCCATAACTTTATTGTTGGTTGATATCTTCTCTATCCAGTCATCCAACTTATCAAGCTCCTCTATGGTATATACTTCCATCAATGTATGATACTTTGACCTTTTATTGATTTCAATGCCTATAGGTCTTTAGCCCAAGTATGTACCTCATCCATTAACAAAATCCTAGTTCACTATGGATGCCAGTTTATCCGCACTCGACTAAATGTGGTGCAATGGGTTCAACTTCCCCTATATTATTTCCATACCTTTCTCTTCAAAATTATCATGTCATTGCTGACATGCCTCCAAAAATGGGTCCAATTGTATTGTTCTCATCCCTTTTCTCTCTAATGTCATAGAAAGAGTAATCTTTGGATTATCCAGGTCTATAGGGCCCATAATTTCATGTAGATAGCCTCTAAATATCTCATTTTGTTTCTTGAGTGCTATCAACTCAGACTCATCCCGGTCGATATGTCTAAACACCTCCTTCATGCTCGTAGTGATCATTACTTTTGTTGACTTTATCATGGGCCTTTCCAACATGATCTCCTTGATTTGGTAATCCTTGGGAGTCAATTCCTCAGTGTCAGCGTGTGGAAGAGGAATGACTATATGCGCAAGTAAGTCTTGATCTTGGTTCTTCATAATGAAGGCCAATGTTCATGCATCACCTGTAGGTGGCTTAGGCTTCTTGAGTGCTTTCACTAATTCCTTCACTCCCTCCTCAACTATTAGGTCCAACTTCCTTTTATAGCAAAATATGACTTCTCTCTTCAACCATGTCGGTGTGATGCCCATGGGAGACGTGTTTTACAAGGGCAACAGAGGATGAGAGAAGAAGAAGTTCAACAGTGACACCTCCATATGCTCCTAAATAACCTATTCATGTATCTACATAAAAAGATGATAAACAACAATGGATAGCAAATATGGAGGCTCAAGAAATTGATGTCTTTGACTACTCTAGTTTTGACTTCATACTAGTGGGCACCAAGATGGTGGGAGAAAAGATAAGAGATTCCCACAAGTGAATCCTTTTGAGAGGACTAGAATCAATTGTCACCTCTACCTCAAGGACCTTTGGGCATTCTACCACCACTATCTTAGGACTTAACATTTATGGATAAAGGCTTAGTAACTCCACTTCCTATAGCCACAGAAATAGAAGAACATGCGATAGAGGAAATGGAGCCCCAGCAATTGCATGCCGATGAAGTATCTAAGGGAAAATACTTGAAGAGCCTCAACAAACTTCTAATGATAGAGAGGCTAGGACCTTAGCCCAAAAAAAATATAGAGAATCCAATTGTAGATCTTTCTCAAAAAGAAAAGACTCCAAAGAGAACTAATAAGGGGAAGGGGCCTGCATTAGAAAGAAATTATTTAGTAAGTGGGTCCTTTGGCTCTAGGAGACATATTCAATCTGCTCCCCTTCGTTTGCCTCCACTTCCAGGATTTTTTTAGGCACTTGTAGGGGTGGAATTTTTTTCTTCTTTAATCTTCTCCTTCATGTTCCCGCCACAGTTGATTCAATCCTTTCCCTTTTGGGAGCCGAGGGGGAGGCTTTTTCCTCTTGTGTAGCCACAGGTGGTATCCTCTGCTCCTCTAGTTGTCCTTCTTTTGTATGTTCCTCATGTACCTGCTCATCCTGTACTTGTTCTCCTTGTGGAGGAACTTGTGGCTCTTGCTCAAACTCTTGAACAGGCTCTTGTACTTCAAGCTTAGCTTGTGCTCTACTTGTTTAGGTTGAGGTGCTTGTGGCTAAGCAGTCTGCTCCTTTTCCTTTTTAGGTACTCTTTTCCTTTTGTTTCCCCTTATCAGCCCTGAAGTACTCAACCTCCCTCTCATGTTGATGTACTATTTTCAGCCTTAGTGGGGATTGAGCAGGGAAGGTTTGCATTGTTACTAATGCACCCTTTCCTTTGATTGGTCTTGCAATGCTTGTAAGGGAATAGCCCGAGGAACTGGATCCATTCTAAAAGGATTTTTGATCCATTCCTTTGTTAATTGGACTATATGCCTCGCCTAATGATTGATATCTTCATTCTCATCTCTCCCTATCTCTATGTTTATTATAGGTCAGTCATAGATCTTTTCCCTATTGTATAAAGGATCCATGATATATTCTAAATCTTTTTCCATCACCTTTAGAGGGATCTTTATTTTCAGCACCTTTTCTGCTAGGTATAGAGTCATCCTACAATAATCCATTATTTGGATATCATAATCATCTATTGCATTCATCCAATGGTCTTCTAATGCATCCTCGTGTACAAACCGCTTCCCTGCTAGATGTTGAACCATCCTGATGTTGTCAAAGTAGGGGCAAGGGAATTTGTACTCTTCCAAGGGATATTGATCCCATTCAAATTCAAAAGTGATAATTTATTGCTTTTGCTTCACCTTGAAAGCGTCAATTGTAATGGGCCATACCCATGTCTTCTTATGTTGTCTTTTCACTCTGTCATATGCAAATGTAATTTGGCGCACAATCTCCAAAAAAATGAGCCTATCTGAGGGATATCTTGGGAGCTTCTTTGGGTTTTCTAGAGTAATGGTTATCCTAAGATAAGTGAATGGTTTAAGCTGAATGTAGTACGCGTCGATCTCTATGATCCCAGCCTCTACTTCTACTGACATTTTTGCATAATCACCTTTTTATAAATCTAATGATTGTGAAGATGAAGTCATCATTCACCACCCTGTATTCCACACTCTGTTCTGAGAATTTCTTTTTCACCAATTGTGGATACACCACATAGGGCCAAGCATTAGCATCCTGCACGCTCCCTTTCCTATAGAGGCCTAGGTAGTTTGTGGTTCTTGCCACCAGTAAATACACCATATATGAGGTCATGTAGAATTGTGGATCATCTTTTATGGCTATAAGTTGCTCATGCAAATTATCACTAAGTATAGTAGCCTAATCAATCAGCATTTTTTCCATCCTAATGGTTTCTATAAAGTGGACCATCCAAGTTTGAAGGTGTCCCACTGCAGGAAGTCCCATGACTCTTCTCAAAAGAAAAATTGCATATCTAATGTCATCTTTCATATAGCCCCTTGTCATGTCCACTTTGTCGACTCTACGACCTACTAGTGTTCGATCTATCAGGAAGGAGGATTCAATTATTTCTATAGCCTTCTTCTCATTCTCCTAATACCATATTTCTGCTCTGTCATAAGTTATCTTCAAATATTGGTTAGCCCTAGGAAGATGGAATACCTTCTCAATGTTCCTAGGTCAGAGGTCCATGACTATCTCTCCTATGACACTCTTGACGATCTTCTCTTTGGTCACATAGTTTTCTGCAAGAATCATTATGAGTTTTGAAGACTAGACGAATGTTGGATGTGATGTCACATTAACTAGGCCAGACCAGATAAGTGTTGATACCATTATAGATCGTTCATTATGTTTGTTACAAATCATTAGGAAGGTGTTCCAGTCTATATGCCCAAGTATTCTCTCTTACCTTAGCATGTCCATCTTGAAACCAGGATTTCTTTGGTGCACCTTGGTCCTTGAATACTATGAGTTTTGGAGCTATCTTTTCAATCATTGAAGAGGATGATGACACCATTTTATCTACACAAGAAAAGAAAAATTAGATTAAGGTAAAAAATCTGACCTAAAACAAACCCTAACTTACTCTAACATAGGTGAAAATCAAGAAAAATCCAATCAAAACTATTAAACCACACCCCCCCCACCCCCCCAAAGCCCTAAAATGCACTTGTGCACCTAGCCCACCCTTGAAGGTGCACTAGTGCACTAATTGGGCCCCTATTTGGCTTTTTGTGCATAGATGCACACCTGGGCACCTAGGTAAGGTGCGCACATAAGCATGTGCCCAACTGTGCGATGCATGTGCAACTGGGGTGGGAGACTTATCCTTTCATTATTCTTAATCTTAGATTTTGAAGCCAGAAAGGTGCACACATACACACCTTGAGGAGGTGTATGTGTGTACACCTATAATGCCTTAGGTTTAGTCATTAGTTGCTCTAGTGTGGAGAGGTAAGCATGTGTGCACCTTCATGGGGTCTTAGGTTAGAGTTTTTAGGTTTAGTTTTAGGTTTGCAAAGGTTTTGGGAAGGTTTGCACATGTGCACCTTGCAGAGGTGCGCATGTGCGCACCTTCATGTTGGTGTTAACCTTGATATAGTTTCTTGCAGGTCGAGGAGTGGCAAAGTAGCGTAGGTTCAAAGGGTGTGGGGGTGCAGTGAACAATTGGAGCAAAAAGAAAATGAAGGGAAGAAGGGGGTTCGGGGTTTAATATAGACCCCGGGCCTCCTGTGCGCATCTCTATGGGTGTGCACCCTCTGGAGTTGCACATCTCTGGAAGGAGATGTATTGTGCACTTGCACACTCCACGCACATGTGCATGTGTTCTAGTGCACTATTGTGCACTCAAGCACATGAAAACTTGAAAAACTTCATTTCTCTAAAAATCCTAACTCTCCAAACTTCTCCAGTTAGATATTGGGGCTTGACCTAGACTTCTGGGGGAGTCCTAAAGTGACCCAGACCCGAGACTAGGAGTTCGGTAGAAAAATTTTACGAGGGCGTCCCCATTTTTAGGAGAAATGGGGCATGCATTGTGACATCACAACAGTGTCCTTTTGGCAACGGTCAAAAATGCATTAACTTTGAGCATCCTTTTGCATGTGCCAACATAAAGTTATTGTCACATCTAATTCAATGTGAATTTATGACCAACAAATATACTTAGCTATTTCTCACGATTTTCTTGTCGTGAGGTTGAACAAATAATTAGAATATTTTCCTTTTAAAATTGATTATCACAATTATGGCCTTGAATAAATCTCCCAGCACCTACAAAGTCGCAAAATCAAAACACCATTTCATGACTTGAGAAATCGCGAAATCGGGCTATCAAGAAATCTGTTGTGAAATCGCGAAATTGGAAAAGTAAGATTGTGCCTTCTGAGAAATCATGAAATCAGATAATCAAAATTTAATGTTTAGTGAAATTGTGAAATCAAACGTAGAAGGTTTTTTTAACTCTGAAATCGGGGTCCACTTTACATCACCTACCCGATATTCCAAATTTTGGATTTTCGATGCCTTGCAAATGTTGTACTTCTAAAATAGCGAAAAATCATTATTTCGCAACCCTACTCATCCAAGACTCCAAAGACGATAAATGACCCATCTTGAAGAAGAAAAAATGGAGTACCATCAAACCATGCAAAAAGAAGGTAACACAAGAAAATGCACTGTGAACCATCTCAACACCTAAGTGGTCCTTACAACCATAAGGACATAACATAGACATTGAGCCACCAAACGTGATACTCTCTACAAGCCTAGAATTGGACTTGACACTTCTAATGTGGAGAGGGATGCTAGCCACTAAAGATTGTAGCACAACATTCATCAAGAAAAACCAAATGAGAGTGAAAATATTTAATTTAATGTAGGGGAAGAGGAGTCAAAGAATCCAATATTCAATGCAACACAAAATAAACATCTTTTGGAAACTAGCCAAAATTGAGGAGTTTAGCAACCACAATGCCTGACCCACGGGAGAAAACGTACTTCTCAAACATAGAGGGGCATATCCCAAGCCAAGATAACTAGACTCCATCATATAAGGGCGCAAAAATGACCAATTCAAAAGCATGAATACAGTTAGGAACACCAGACCACCAAAACACCTCCCAACCAAGTTCAAAACCCCCAAATCTTCATTCTTACCCTCATCCTCATTGTCCTTCCCTATTCTTCAAAAATTAAGAATTTGTCTCTCCTCACTCCCACTCAAACCTCTCAAATGCTTCATTTTGAACAATTTATTCTAGAATATATGAGCAATACGATATTCTTCAATTTTGACTTTTCATTGGTCATTCCATATGAATAATAAGAGTATTATTAGAATGTCTTTTTATTAAAGAAAAAGAAGGTTTTGAAGGGATCTAAAACCCTTTACATAAAAGCCCACTAAAAAGACCATATGATTATGTATTAGAATGTTACCACACTAGTCATTCCATATTTAATTCAAGGATAACCTTAAGAAACCTATCCTGAAAAAAATATGTTAAATGATGGCAAATTCAACATTAAATGTGTAGGAAAAAATTTTAATCAACGATGATTTTTTTTTTGGAGGCAAGGTAGAAAATTATTTTCTATTGTCGAAATTTTCCTTTACATGTCAAAATTTAATAATAATTGTGGCGAATATATATATATATATATATATATATATATATATAATTGGTATGCAAATAATTGTAACTGGTTTTTTTTGTTGGTCATAGATATTTTTGTAATGTAAGAGGAGAATTAATTGTTTCATATAGTGCAAAATATTAATATAGTTGGCTAATCTGTTGGTTGTTGCAAAGAGATTATTTAATTTTCTGGTAAATTTATAGTCGCGTGGTCCATGGCCCACATGCCAAGTGTACATTGTACAATGTACTTGCAATCTACCAATCCATTAAGATTAAATTAATAATGTGTCCTTTTTTATTGCCAACTTGGTCATCATCACTTTTCATGTTACCATTTTTATGGTGAAAGGAATTATCTGAACCATCGATGTAAGATAGATCAATGGCCTTGGCTCTATTTTGGGCCTAATTTTAAACGTTATAACATAAAGTCTAATTCTTCCTGAAATTAGCACATGTATCTGAAAGCCCAAAATATAAAATAGTTGGCTATACGAGGGTAGTTGGAGACAGAAATCGGTAAAATGGTAGGCAATGCTCAACCCCATGAAAAATATTATTTTATTCTAAGGGCGAAATAACATTGTCCAATAAGAAAACATTAGGGAAAGGTTGGCAAAAAATTTAAAATAACTGTGTCCTAAATGTAGATTGCATAGACGATTGGACCAAGATTTGGGACCAATTATGTGTAAACTAATGAGCGATTAGCCTAGAATTGGACCCAAATTATTTAATATCTCAGCGATGTGGTTGAACCCATATGTAGGTTTTATTCACCAAATTACAATTTCCCAATGAGACAGAATCGCGAATTGGTGATTCTTCGCCACTAAAATCACTGATTTAATTATCAATGTACAACACAATTAAACATTGCATTTAAAATAATAAATAATCATTTTATGGAAATATGAACATATAACAGAAAAAACTCCAAATATATATTTATCAACATGGTGAAGTATAATACCACTAAAGATCAAAGATGGTATCATTATAACATATTTAATGATCCTCAATTTAGATAACAACTAAATAGGATAAACAATCATAATCCAATATCCACTATCATGTGTATCGGTGAGACTGTCAAATCACAAGCCATATAATTTGCAGTGTTTCATAAATCATATAACTGCATGCCATCATAACCTTGCTAGTAATCTTGGAATGTATCAAACTAGGTGCATCTTGTAATGCCAAAATAGAATCATGAGATGAAAATATTCACCAAATCACATAAAAGAATCAAGCTCGGGACCAAATCATCAAGTACACAATGAGTCAATATAACTTACATAATAATCTCAAAAGGTCTAGCACCCTAAATCAAGTATGTAACAAGGCACAACATAATGGTTCACACATCTAGGCATAAGAACATAAGCAATTTGTCAATGGAATAGTGTAAATCAGATCACCCCAAAGGTACCAACCTTTCACAATCGATCATAATCATATAATACAAGTATTTGATAAGAACCATCAATCACATAAGAAACAATGAAAATATCGAAATCCAAAATAGTGTATCACAAAGAGATCTCATTCAACTACACAAAGGCATCAACACAACATCGTGCCAAAGCTACATCCATAAGGATGTTGTGTAGAAAGAAAATGAGAGACATCATACGTCATAACCAATATCTTAAGGTGACACTTAAGCTAGTGTTCAAAATCTTTTAACAAGGTGAAGCTCCTAACAAGGCTAAAGGTTAATCCCCTAACAAGGTGGGCACCTAACAATGTCTTTGTAACTCCTAAAAGAGCATACTTTAGAGTGAGTACACAATTTGTGGGTACTAAATCCTACAAAAGTTTTCATCCAAATTAGATTTTTGCAATACCAAAATGTTTTTGTCAACCTTGTTAATGTTTTCATGTGATGAAAGCTTTCGTGTGTTGTTGTTATTGTTTATTAGTCAAAGGTTGAAAAGTTGATTATTTGGTTGATTATAATCAATTAGATTAAGACCATGTTACATATATTATGGTCCACTTGAATGACCTTTTCTTCTAAATAAGATAATGGTTCTTCCTTTTCTAATTGGTCATTGATTTACATCTTATTTTCATTTTATCTTTTGTTTGCTCATATCTTTTTGTATTTTGACTACTCATTTCTTGAGATTTGCTATCTGGATTTCAAATCCAGATAGCAAATCTCAACATTGATGGATTGTGGAAATCTGATAGCTCTTACTCATTTCTTCCTCACTTTTATTTCATCTTGCTTACCCTTGTTATTTTTATTTCCTTAGACCAATCTCATTTAATTTCACTTTCTTTTAATGCTATATTTAGTTCTATGACAAGCCAAGGATGGTGATACATAATATTAGATACTCCTATATATTTTTGGGACTAGCTCCACCAACATAGAACAAGGACATTGATTGAGTCCTTTTGGCATCCAACTCACTTTTTATTTTATTTTGTGGATGGCTTCCTATCAAGTAATTTTCTATTTAGATCATTCATCTACCTCACTTATTTTTATCAGCCACTTTCCATTATTTACTCACCATCCACCTTACCTCTTTTCTCCCTACTATAGTTGGCTTCTTTCTACAAACTGCAAATCCTATTTCACATCTCTTCTTTTCACAATACATTTATAACTCAATCCCTTGCCATTGTTTCCCCGACTCTTAATTAACATACCTTACTTCCGTCAATCAATCCATGTTGCACCTATTTTCTAATATTTCCCAAAGACTTCACTTTGACATCCACAATTCCCTTAGGGCCCCCATTTGAACAAATGGAATAGGCATATGTAAATTCTTAAAATTTTGAATTTTTTGTTTGGATGCACTAAATTGAAATTGGAATAGGAATAAAATAGAAATACATATTCCAATTTTGGCCCAAAAGTGAGCATTTGTTATTTCATCTAAATAGGTGGAATTGGAATACATATTCATTCCAATTTTATTTATTTCAGAAAACATAAATTTTTAAGTCCATAAATTCCCCATCAAATTCTGGCTGAATCAAAACAAGAATGAGAATACGTACCCCTATTTTCTATTCAAGAATAAATATTCCTATTCTCGTATTTATATTCCCATAGACAGACCCTTAAGGTTTGGTATTACTTGGGGCTATGTCTTTAGTTTCTATCCCCATTCTTTCACACCTATCATTTCCATATATGTGTTCTCTTGGCGTCAGCTGCACATCATCCCCCTTATTAGACAAACCCTTTCTGGTTATTAAAATCTAGCACTTCCACACTTTTTTCTTTTACTGCTCTTGATTGTCTAATCCAAGTTATTATGACAAATACATTTAAGCGGGCGGGCCATTCAGCACCCAATACGCCCAAGATAATTCAAGTATATTTTTCCCATTTTCGTGTCCACGCCAAAACTGTATGCATTCTTTGCTGGATGGTAGTATTTTTTTCTGCCAATTCCAAGTGTTAGTGTGGTATTAATTTCACCTAATGTTTGGTAAACTAAGCTTTGCAATGCCGTGTTTGATATTTGTGGGCATTATCTTCTTGTTAACGGCAAAAGGATAAGTACCAATATGGTTCAAGTCTTTGTGCTAAGTCATTTATATATAGCAAAAGCAACGCATAAAACTACATACCCACACTCTAGAATAAGCCCAACATTTTGATGGAAAAAAATTGAAGGGCAAATATACAATGAAGAGTGACAGTAAACTAGAGAAGAGTAGCAACCAAATATAGCATACATCTAATGAGATATTTCAGTATCACTTCTTCAGATTCTAACAAAGATCTTGAAGGAAACCTTGTAATAACTAAATCAGTGTAACACTAGAATTAAAAACGCCAACAAGGGCTTTTGTTTAACTGCTTGCTTAAAATTAAGTAATGATAAAACCACCCTTTAACTCCCAAGACAGGTTATTATTTACAAAATAAATCAATGCACAAAGAAAATAAAAAAAGGTTTCAAAAGTTCACATTTTGTTTCATAATGGGAAGCAGCTGAAAAATTAATCAAAAACTCGTTGCAGGAATCAACAAGCCCACATTTTCATAGACAAACACAGTAATAGAGCCATATAAACAAATTAAAAAATTGACACATCAAGTGAAAAATATTGGAGTCCGCTAACAAAACCAAAGATTCGTTATATCAGTGCCTTCCAATTGGATGGTAAAACATATGCGCCTATTAGCAATGAGTGAATGTGAATCCTAAAAGGTAAAAAAATTCAAGAGATCAGTTCAATAGCTTGTAGACTCTGCTATTTTCATGTTCAAGAAAATTGCACTCAATGGTAAATGCTATGAATCAGCATCTGCAACATAGACCATAGTAGCCACAATCACTGAACACTTCCAACTTCCCTGAAATCCACAAATAAAGCAAACCAATTTCAGGCAAGAATTGAAAATCTCCTCGACATCAATACCACCTCCCAAATAGTTACGATGATATAGATAGCTTTAAAAATTCAGATGAGCCTAATGTGTTTTATGACTACTCTAGTGGTCTAGAACATCTAAATACGATAACTTCAAGTTTTATAGTCTCTTTGTTGAACATAGTGTTGCAAATAATTAAGATCCTCTTGCTATTTCAATGTTCAGGCGTGCTAGCAAATTTAGAGATTTAACAAAATATGAAGTATGTATTAATTGAAAATTTTAATAGAGTTAGTACTTCAAAAACACTAAACATGACAAGTTTTGATTCAATGTTTATTTTCTAGACTCGCGTGTATCAGATATATAAGTAGCAAAAAGGGATACGAAAGCTTCAGTGAATAGAAAGGTATATTTACCTTATCATCACTAATGCTAAGTCTAGTTAATTGTTCACTCCATTCTCCTTTTCCTTTACCTGGTAACAAAGACCACTGTCAGGATTTTTTTTAAACAAAAAAAGCATCCATTTATTCATCTTCTGAACTCATATTATAAGAATGTATGGTTTAAAAACCTGGCATGAAAAAAATCACATTTTTTGACATGTTTCCATGAGCTTAAATTAGCAGAGACGAGTCATTGAAAGTTATAGAGAAGTATCAAACGTACATGAACAAAAGGCTGAAAAAGCACTGTAATTCCTTCAAAAATGTTTTCAATTGCCCCTGTTGCATCTATCTGCATGTGCTGAGAAACTAATTAGATACAAACAAGGCAAATGATTTTCACTAAATTGAATGCAACCTGGAAAAGCTTTCAATGTCTGTAAGATTGTTTAGCTGTACATATAGAATTAGAAATATAACTATGATACTTCCTGCATCACTTAAGGATATGTACAGTTGCGGCTATAAAAAGGTGTACCAGAAGCTAAGAAACAAGCCCCCAAGAGACCTCATGATTCAAAAAAGGTACAGGGGAAAAAGAGAACCCACATCATATTAACATTTAGTTTTAACAATTTCACAAGGTAACAAAATTTAGATAAAGGGAAGATCTGTTGCACCCATCAGAAACCACAAAAAAACTAGGGCAATATCATTGTTCAATAAAATCATAGAGTTTGACTGCATAAAATAAATAATTATACTTTAAAATAGTTTTACTAGGAATAAAATATCACCTTTCGAACCTTCCCTTTAGAGCTATAATACTCAATAACTGGGAGACTTGACTCAATAAAAACTCTGAAGCGCTTTCTAATTGTCTCAATGTTGTCATCCACTCGGCCCTGGGAAACAATAATTAACAACAAACAATCGAAAACAAAGGAGATTTGAGTTTAACAGGCAGGTTTTTTCTAATAGAAATTAAGACCAAATAAGAGAACAAGGAAAACGGTTGCTAACCTGATTTCTGCTCAGAAGCCGCCTCTCCATTTCATCCTCGGGACAATCAAAGAAAAGAACAAATTCAGGTACTATCCCTGTCTGCACAATATGTCCATAGTCATTGTCATTGACAAAGAACACCCTGCTTAGGATTAAAACAATAAGTGGCAATGAAAAATTGCATCAGTTTATAAAAATAATTTGTATGAATCACCATATAAAGAACTCAATTCATGGATTCCAAAATATTTGTATTTTTATGCAATAACAATGAACAGGAAATTAGAATTTTCATAGAATTCTAGACTACAATATTGTCTTCTATCTTATGTGTTTTCAACTGTTAAAGCTTGTAGGAAATTACAAACTTAAAATATATTTTGTTGCGGTCATTGGTATTACTATTTATCCATTTATAATTTCAGTTATAAATTTTGTTATGTGCAGTTAAGCCACATATGAAAAATATTTTTTAAAAAACTAATTCTTGGAGTGTGTTAAGTTAGTTATTAGTTATTACTGCTACTAGTAGCCCTCCCCTGTTGTATAGAACAAAGTCAATTCTTCCCAATTGCACATTTAATTTGTCTCTAATGAAAACAACCACGAAATGTTGTACAAAATGCATGCAACTTCGTATTTGGATTCACAGAACTTTGATTCACTAAAATTTAAGTTCATGGATAAAATACTTACAACTCGTTCAAATGCTGCACGGTTTTCTTCATTTCGAGGAAATCCATCAATCAAAAATTTATCATTCTCACTTTCTCGCATTGCCCTTTGCAAAAGTTTAACTGTAACTTCTGAAGGAACAATCTTTCCCTCCTTTATCATATTCTGGATCATTGTTCTGAAACACAACATATATGCACATTCACCAAAAAGTAGAAATCCAATGCAAGTAAACAATGCAAACCTTCAGATAAGCATATAATTTTAGAATTAGAATGTCTCTAATAAAGTTTGACAAGGGGCGATCAAAGGGTTACCCATTTTCAGATCCTGAGTTAATCTCAGCACGCAACAGATCTCCGGCACTAAGATGTGTAAATCCAAATTTTTCAACAATCTTTGCACACTGAGTACCTTTTCCACTACCTGGACCACCTGAAAGCAGAAGTTGGAAACCAATAATAATCTCAATATTTGGATTTTTGTTATATCAAAATTTCACTGCAAGGCATGGCCGCAATGCAGCAAAGAATTATAATAAAAGAAATCATCAAGTTTCAATCTCATCAAAACAAATCCTATTCTAGTGTTGCCTATTTGTCTCTCAGTGTCTTTTTGACAGAGAAATACAAAAAAGAAAAGATAACAATACTTAATTGCAACAGACTGCTTGAAGTCCATGCCTAACATCAATATTTGAGAATTTGAAACTTTTATAAAAGAAAATTTGAAGTAAGAATTTGACTCAAATCTGCAGACCTATATTCCAGTATATAGCATGGTCAACTGGCTGCAAACCCCTATTTCAAGAAACATTTTCTAATAAAAAATGTCCTAAAAGGCAGTTACCAAAATGTTTCAAATCATGCAATGTAATGCAGAAACTTGTCATATTAATGTATTTAATGCAAACAAAACTTGTCAGCCATGAAACAGCAAGACCAAAAAGTATTAAATTGCACTAGCTGTATCCTGGAATGCAATTTTTCTGAGAAACTTACTATTAGGTACTAATGCATTGAACCTATTTATGTAGAACTAAGTATAACCACCAGCAGTAGATGCAACTTGCAATTATAAAAAAGTACCAACCTATGAACATCCACCATATCAGAACAACAATGCTTTTAAGTTTTCTGGACTCCAGGATTTCAAAGTCAAATCATCAGAAACACACATTAAGAACTTCTTAAGTGGTGAATGCCAAAATACAACATCATCTTAATGAGATACTCTAAACTTTTTGCATTTTGTTTCAGCAATACCATACCAGTAGGATAACTACCATCATCTTCCTACTCTGAATATTCAAAATTCCATGTAATTTTAAATACATGTAACCCAAAATAGGGGAAATGACCATGTATTATAGATATGATAATTCATTAAAAATGCCTTAATTCAAGTACGACATCTCATTGGACACTTCATTGCTTGTAATATGTATATACCCTGGAAACTCTAAGGTTTGTCCTCTTTCGTTCTGAAGCCAGAAACTGAACAGAAATAAAATCTCATTTTTTTTTAAATGATGTTGTCTTCTCTCTGTCTTTGTCTTGGCATCAGTGCCAAAAGTTTCCAACACTTGGACCTCCATCACAATACAATGTATTCCTTAAAATGCACCATGCTAAGATGCAAACATAAGTAGAAAATAATGAAATGGTACATTAATACTGTGTTTCTTCAAGTTTCAAGGATGGCAAAGAAATCTGGATTTTGGGGAAGTAAGGGAGTATCTAAATATTAATGATTAATCCGTAAAATCAATATTTGAATTTTCAAAATACAAAGAGATCAAAACTAAATAACAACATAAACAAACCAAAAGAAGCTGAATTTCCAAAGAGCAAGTACAAGCAGTTCAATAATACCCTAACCCATTTGATGGACCAAAAACTCAGAAACATAATATAAAACATGTTTGCATTAAGAGATGCCAAAAAAAAGAAATGTTTAATCATTCATAGTACATAGATATGTTGAACGAGAAGCTCAGAAATTGAAGGCATCTTTGAATCAATATCTCAGAAACTGCTCTTCTTTCTCTCATTTCATCTTCTTTTCTACTCTTCACCTCTTTTCCTCCTTTCGTGAATGTAGAACAGCAACAGAAATGGGTTTAAAAAGTTTTAATCAGGTTTGGAGGGGGGGGGGGAGTCATGGTCTGCCAGCCTGTAGGCCTTTATTTATTATATAATGTTTTAATACTTGTTATGCATTTGATGTGGGGGATGCCCTGAAGTTTCAGGGGCAGCCAAGGAATGTCAGAACATTTAAGGTACAGTCATGCAATGCCAAAAGTCCACAAGAAAACCAAAAGAACACGGGACAACCCTCATTTTAGAGGACCATTTTGGGAACATCCCCAAAACTTTCAGAAAAATGAAGAGCGAACATCCCTTCAAGTTCCCAAGTCCCTCGGATATTCAGGAAGAGGAACTGGTACAGTTATGTGGGTATGAAACACCGCTATGGCACAAATGTTTTTGGGAGGTTGGGTACATTTTTGGTACACTCCTACAAATATATATACATGCATAAATATAAATATATCCATACATACTTATATAGTTATAAATACATACATACATGCATAGACACATATATATGTAATATACAAATGTGTGCGTGTGTGTACCTGTGTGGACATTTTTGTGTAGATATGCAGCTAAAACATAGAAATGAGTTTAGAATGCCATATGCCAAAACTTATGCTAAACAACATCATTAGAAATTTCAAATTTTGAAAAATATCATTCTAATTTAAATTCAGGTGTTAGCATCAAAAAGATCAAACTAGAATCACTAAACATTTCAGCATTTAAGTAATCACAGATGTGTACCCACAGGAAATTCGTTTCAAAATCCGATCCACGTATGCTACATAGCCAGAATCGCCCAAAAAGTCCCACGATTCAGCAACTTAGATTAATAAGAAAACATTTAGTGAAAGATAACATACATCAAATCTAGGAGAAAATATTACAGGCATTCAAAAAGAAAAGAAAAAAATAATGAGCAGCTAAGCATACCAGTCAGATGTTTTAACATATTCCATTCATAACTTCACAAAACTCAATGCATAATTGCATGACAAATTGATACAGATATAGAAAAGAAACAAGGAATGGGGTGCTCCGTTATCACCTAAAAGCATTGGAGTACCTACAACTCAAAATATATCAATTGTAGACTATTTCAACCACATTCCAGATTTTAATGGTGGCACAGATGCAGACAAAAATATCAGTAAAATCAACCAAAGATTTGGTTAAATACAGAATTAGAATAATCTAAAAATGCAAAAAATGACTGAAATAATCTAAAACA
This sequence comes from Cupressus sempervirens, assembly GCA_028749045.1. Lineage (NCBI taxonomy): Eukaryota > Viridiplantae > Streptophyta > Pinopsida > Cupressales > Cupressaceae > Cupressus > Cupressus sempervirens. The sequence continues at coordinate 359,368,195 of CM053784.1, forward strand.
GTGTAAAAAAGTGACTAAATAATTTGAAACCATATGTAACAATTGGAATTCGTACATGACTGAGCAAAGAAAAACCAAAAAAATATTAAAAACAGTAACCTCTTAGCACCATAAATAATAGGAAAGCACCAACAAAGCTCTTAAGTATGTATCAGTTCAAGATGAACAGTAGCAAAGTAAGTCTATCCTTCACACATTATCATCACATTTATATTACATAAAAAATTCTTAAACAGGGTACACAAATTTGAATGCCAAAAAAATATACAAAAGTTGTTCAGAAAAAACAGTATTATTTTTTTGTCCAGTATGTATGCATGTGTGCATGCATGTAAATAAATGATCTATAGTTATACATCTACCTCAGTATAGTCTTTACCAGACCTGGTGATAATGCCCATAAATCTATTTGAAAGCTTGATTGCAACTATCAAAAATATGGGATATGTGTGAATAAGGACTTGGTAGCAAGATGTAATGAGGATGCCTAACTCTAGAAACACAAAAGTGGCACTCTTATCAATTAAACAATCACTAATCTAAACATGCCCAGAAACATTTCAAGGAGCAGAATGGCAATGAGATCATTTATATGTCAAACCATGATAATAGTATACCTATGGTGATGATTATGTGCAGGTGTGAGACATCACTTTTGTTGACAAAGAACTCAGACATGGGCGCTCTTTTCTTTGATGGTAGTCTGTAGTTTGATACCACCATCTTCTTTCTCAATCGAAGTCCTTTTAGTCTATCCTTTCTAGAACATCAAGCCCCAGTAATCATTACTTTGACCCCTAGAAAGGACCTTTTATTGTCCCTTACATTCACCTCAAACCAGCCCTCACTGAGTTCCCCATCAAAATTTGGGTTAGAGACAAGATGCTGAGGTAGTGGTAATTGGTATCTATTTATTCTTCTTCATGTTAACATTTTTTTTATGCTTGACCTTTCAGTGGCTCGTGGATTCCTATTATAAAATGTTGCTTTATTAATTAATTTGTGAAGTACAATCCTTCAGAAATTTCTGCTGTGGAAAGGTGGCAGATGAACCCGTCATAGAAAGCCTGAGTATATTTATGATTCCTTTTTGTTTCTGATCTTAAAAGTTAAAATTGTATAAAATGAATGAGCTTAATTTATTCGAAGTCAAAAGTGTGTCATGTTAAGGCCATATTAGACGACCGAACCAATTATAATTGCTAGATTTAAGTATGGAAGCGTATTTATTCATTTAGAGAGTGATATCACTGTGTGTATTATGTTTTATTATTCTTAGTGAAAACTTAGCCAAGATCAGGTTCGAAAAAAATTAAAAGACAAGTGAAGAAAGCCATGATGAAGAGAGAGACACTACTGTGAATTTTTCTGATAGAAGATTGAGAAAAAACTGTTGCAGATAAGATCCAATGCATAATTGCCATGATCAGGTAAATTTTGGCAGTTACTAGAAAGAAACAAGAATTAAGATTGAAGCTTCACTCATTGAAGGCATTACCAAGATAGACATGTTGGTGCAAGATGAAAAGCTGTTTGTTTGGATAATAGAAAGGGTTCTGAAAACATACTATTTGTCATGGTTACAGGCCTTGGAAGAATCTAAAAATAAAAGAAAGTAGCATAGAGGAAAGCAGAAGCTTCAAAAGGAAACAAGGTTATTGTGGAGTTCAAGCCACTCTAAAAAAGAGGTTTGAGGCTTGTTTGGCAATACCATACCGGAGAAGTTGAGAGTCAATGCATTCCAAGATTGGCAAGAAACTTCTGGTTCTAAGCTATGACCAACTTGCACCACTAAAACAAGCACTCCTCCTCATGGAACTTGGGACCAGGAAACAGTACAAAGGAGCATGGTCTGCCCATTTGCAGTCCTAGGAAGAACCTCCGGCCCAGTTGTAGTCCTAGGAAAAAAGCCACTCATGGGTTTTCATGTCAAAAAAACAAACAGACCAATAATGTCCAGGAGGATTACATGGCCAGGAATACTCTGCAAGATGAAATAAAGTATACTATAACCAATGAAGACAGATACAATGAGAACCAAACTATTTTCTGTACAGAGGAAGGCAGATGTAATAAAATACAAATAATTTAACAATACCATCTAAAAAGCTTCCAATCACCCCAGTTGTTTAAAACAAACCAACAAAATAAATAACAAAAAGAATGAACTTTTAAATGCCGAAGTTCCACAACAATACTGAGTAAAGTGCTTGGAGTAAGATATCATAAGGGCATATATCTCTGCGGAAAAAAAAGAAACAAGTTCTATATGGTGAAGACTCTAACAAAAAAAAAATGTAAAATGGACTTTGAATGCTACATTTAACCACAAAATCTAAATCACACATGGATTAAATTATTTAAGATATTACTACCTCACATGTTGCTAGAAAGATAGAATAAATGATTTATATAGTGCATAGTTCATTCGATGCTTACCCAATACAAAAACAACATGCACCTTTTTCTCCACAAATTCAACTCCATTCTCTTCCTGTAACCAGAAACAGTTTCTTCAGTTTTCATTATTGATAAACTTTTATCATCTATGCTATGGTTTATAGAAGTTAGCTCCATCTTCAGAACCAGTGGTTGATTTGAATGCATGAAACGTCATCTTTCTTTCTTATGTGAATAAACAAGATTCCTAATGGATTGACAGATACATAATAGTAAAGCATGCCCTCAAGTACCTATTTCAATGTACAACATTGAGAAGTGGGTAACACTATAAACATAGATGAGATTATTAAAATCTAGCTATTTTACCTTCTCTAAAACAGGCACTTCAGTCAAAGTGGTGGCCATGAAATTTAACCTATGTGTACCAAGTTCAGCCTGCAAAGAACAGTACAAGAGTCACAGGCCAAATGAAATTCAACAGCAGTAAAAGAAATAAAACATCTAGCAGAACTGGTAAAGAAACTAGACTGACTTCATGTAACTTACAAACACTGGATAAAAATGAAACTAAAAGGGATGACAATTACATCCATGACTGGCTTGCAAGCACTGAGCATGGATCTTTTGTAAACTATGCGTAGATAGATGAAGCAGTTTTACAGTCAACAGCCATGGTTGATACAGAAGACCACCACATCCACTAGCCATACTCCACAACATTGCCAGGAAGGAAGCATATTAAAAGAAGTCACAGATATGCTGGACTAGAGATATTATGAGTACGACTAAACATCATTCAACAAGGATGTTGCATAAACCATTGGTAAGACTATGGAATTTCCTGGGAATCGAGCCAAAATTGAGTTACAAGGTCTCAAAGTTCTGGATTTAACAGGCTCAAACATATAAAGCAGCCTTCCTATTTATCATATTCATAACTCCACAATATAGCCATGAGAGAACGTTCAAAGCATGTAAAAATAAGTACTGACAAAAGACAAACTATTCCTGTGATATATAAACAACCACTATTAATTTATATAATGTATACTGTAAAAATATGACAGTCATTCTCAAATCTGAAACAGCAATTTCAGACATTTATTACATAAACTGATATAATGCACCAACATTCTCATTGCCTGTCACAACACAGTGCTAGATATTTGACAAAATCAAAAATCATCACGTTCAGATATAGTGTACCAAACATGTAGAACTAGCGAATTCAAATGACTTACAATAATGAGAATTCAGGAACAACCTGGTAGTTTTCTAAAAAACTACTACCCTGACAGAGCAGGGTATTGCTGCCAAAGGCTTGAAGATGGGTTTCCTTGTTTACCTGCAGTGTTTTTCAACCAATTTCAAAACCATTGCAAATTGTGCACCATGGAGACTAACATTTGTAACATCTTACAGATTGAAAGATACAAACCCTAACATACCAATCCCACTCATGTTAACAAAGCAATATAAAACGCTTTAGGATCTATCAAAAAATAGCCTTTATTTTTCAATTTGGCAATGACTGTGTTTCATATCAAGCCCTGGAAAACCTTCAAATTCTAAAATCACAGAATGGCTAAAAAGTGCATGAAACGCAAATCCTGAATAACTGCAGATCAATAGCTAAAAAGCCTTCAAATCTCATGACCTGAAAAAATGACAGCAAAGCAAATGAAGAACACTAGTGCCAGTCTTGCAATCTTATAGCTCTACAGAATTTCAGATATATAAATCATAAATCAAGGAAAGATCATCACCACCACAAAGCAACACTTTAATATCTTCAACAACAATAAATCATTCGTATAATGGATTGCTGAATAGAATAGAGCTCGATTAAACAGTTTCAAAATTAAAACCTAGAAATGGTCACAAATTTTGAGGCTGGAAGAATAAACATAAACTTAAAGCAAACAAAACGCAGGATTTGTACATCTGCCTAGACTAAGAGACTATTCAGATCCAGATCTACTTGGGTTAAAAGGTATCCGAAAGACTTGAAATAGCAAAGCCTGTCCTTCAACACCTTGTATGCAATGCTGATGTTAGCTCACTCACATTTTGACTGACATAGTCAACATCCTCATTTAAGAATGGAGCAAATAAATGTACCAAAAACAGCTTTATGTTATGCTTCAGAATGCTTGATTGTATGAATGTGAGTTCATCCTAGTTGCCAATAATAGCATCACAGTAGCTTGGCTGATAATGGGTGCTATCTACCCTAAACATAACTGGGCTGCATTACTGGCTAACATGAAAACAATTCAACTGGCATTGTCAAGAAGCGTGGGACCAACAAACAATTGTTAAAAGTACTTATTAAACCTCAATTCAAACATAAAAGAACCCTAGAAGCATGAGATTCACAACCTCAATGAAAGCAGAATCCTAATGCTATCAGATTTCAAAGTAAAAATTTCCTTTCTCGATGCAAACGATAAAATAATCAAAAAATTATCTTAAAGTTTTTGAAAATCCAAGCTCAGATTAGCAAAAGAATACATGTACATAGACGAGGCCTAAAAAGAAGGGCGCAGTTCAACTTCCCACACATCAATTTCAACCAAATATCTTTTTCGCAGCAAAAGGATGTCCAATTCCATCGCACAAACACGGCCTCACAAAAAAACTTAAGTCAGAAGTAGACATAATATAGGAAATCCTCAGATCTAGGCTGGTATAAAAAATTCCACCCGTGGATGGTCCAGATCTAAGTACTCCGAAACAAGTTTCATCTAAGCAAATGAAAATGAACCCAATTTTTATAATTCTGCCAGCATTCAAATTAAGACTACCAAATTTGAAAGGTTAATGTCAAAATTTGCATCTAAATTACATGTAAAATATCAGCGCTGTCCGCAACGAGCACAGCCTCAAAAGGAAACAGAAGAAAACAGAATGGACAAAACTATTGTACCTGGTGTATAAATGGGGTAGAAGATTGAATATATCTTTGCAAGCCTGAACAGGAATTGTCAAAACCAATGGAATGCAGAAGAATTGATAAACTTCTCAGAGGACGCCACACCCCCATTATTTGCCAAGATTTCCCTCCTATTTATACCTAAATCTGAATCTGATGCCCACTTTCAAACAGACCACACTTTCGACAATTTTTCCGCGAACCTCATCACACATTTTTTAATTAGTTTATTTTTTCAATATTTTTTATTTTTTTAGTTGGGGATTTTTTAATATATTATTGACACATTCTCTATATGATTATATCATCCCAAGGTACAGTTTTTTTGGAGGGTTATTCATACATATATTCTTTCTTCCATTACAAATTTGCGGAAGTTCATTAATTTAAGCATATTACAAAGATGCATGCATGTGGAATCAAATCGTGAACTTAGGAGGAGACAAAGGATGTCATGTAACTTCCATTTTCATGGCATATTCAGTGGAGAATATTTCGGAGGAACAAAATTTTATAAAGTTGGTGGTTGTTCAACAAGGACATAATTTTTCTTTACAAATATCAAATGTAACTTTTTTCTTTCGCATATTCTTATTGCATACAAATTTTAATTTGGAAGAGTAATTTTAATTTAAAGAAGGTAATCAATTATGAAAAGAATGGTTAGAATATTTCAAGGGGAGACAAAAGAATAAAAGTGTTAAAAATAGTATTTTATAATAAATTGTGAATAAGAAACTTGTTGGGTTAGGATTATTTGCTTTTGGTCAAATTCTCTTTATTATTCAACAATTTGGTATAATGATGAGAGGCATGTCAAGAAATTATGTAATGTAGAATGTTGACGCAATGATCTCGGATAAAAATTTGTACTGAAGTTCTATCATTTTTTGTCCCCTCTAGATGTGCCTAGTGATTTTTAGATTCTTTAATGAAAACAATGAATTAGGATTTGTCATCTTATAAGAAATACAAGTACACAATTCAAATATTTTTGCATTTTAGATCCCTCATAAAGGTTAGGTGGGAAGGAGTTGACATAAGCTAAAAAATCATGCTCACAGAGCTAAATTGGGTTAACTTTCATGTAGAAAAATCAACCTAAGGTGATTGATGGCTAAGAACGCATCTATTAGATCTAAATCATTGGGATATGCAAGATAGATTCAATGTAGCTTACTAACTTCCATATGAAATGTGTCATTTTGAGGCTAATAATTTCGTATGGAAAATAAGCCAATGTGACTCCAAAGCGGAAGGGGGAAATGTAAAGCATGTAATTTTTGCTTGTATCTTTTGCTCCCACTTTAAAATTTAAAAAAAAAATTAATTCAAATGTGCTTTTTCCACTCTTACAGTTGCAAATATCCTTGTGGATATACCTATGAAATGCACACTAATGTCATATGTCACGTAGCAACATCATCATAGGAGAACTCTATAAAGACAATTCTTAGAGTTTAGGGAGATAGTAATTGTAATTAGCTACATGTTTAGGGTTAGGGTTACCTAATGATGCAAAGAATATGTATATGGAAGAGAGTTATTGTGCAATTGTGTGTGGAAGAGGAGTTATCAGTTAAAAGAGAAGTTGTTAGCATGAATGTTGATGATACTACATTGGGGGAGTATCCTAAGCATTGCAGAGTATTGACATGTTGCATTCATTATTGTGTTGTCATTGATGTCAACATAGCAGTAAGTCTATGAAGACTGACAGAATAGTAGACAGAGATCTTAGTTGTATGGACAAGGTTTTGATTGTCTGATGATGCGCAGTCATGGACATGTTCTACACTATTTCCTGATGGTGTAATTAAATGTGCAACACCTAAGTAGAAGACATACGAAAGTTGTACCTGATTTACAGAGAGCAATATAAAGATAGAGTACCTAAGAAGCGGTTACTGATGTTTGCATTATATCTTCTACCAGAGATATAATTTGTTGATGCATGGTCAGCCAATGACTTATGACAGTCTAATGATGATGTCAGCAAATGTGCAAGCCCTAGTGTCACATGTGTGAGAAGTTGTATAGACTGTGAGCCGACAGTGCTATTGTAATTGTAAATTAATTAATTATCTTATTATAATTAATTGGAAAAGCCTCAAGGTTGACTCAATGAATGATTTTGAAGATATGATATAAAGGAAAGATGTTTTCCTTGTTTGAAGAGTGTATCCTATGTGAAGTGATTAAGGAAGTGCAAAAAAAGAGTAGAGTATTTGGTGAATGCATGTAAGTGATCCAAGGGATTATTAGATGCAAAGTTTGTGATCTAGCATTGAGATCAGAAGGTGCAGAAGTCTGGTTGATAGGACAAAGAAAGAGGAAGGAGCAGTACAATTCAATTCTATTATTTTACAAGGAATAATACAGAGATCATTTGGACAGTGGGTTCATTGGTCTTTCCCATGAAGTTATTTGAGCAGTGGGTCCAGCTATCTTCCACAACTCCTAATAGGGTTGGAATCTCCTAACAGAGATTCGAAGTCTCCTAACAAAGATTGACATGTAATGAATGTATTTCATAGACTCGTAACAAGGTCCATCCTCTAACAAGGAATATTTATATTAGTACATCATCTTGTGGGTACCATCCCCACCAAGGTTTTCCCTGTGATCAAGGATTTCCCTAGTTAACATATCTGGTGTTAATTGTGCATGAGTATCTTGTTGTGGTTTCTGATTATATTGCTCATACGTTTAAATTTTATTAAGTGATAATTGTTATAATAGTTGGATAATTGATTCACACCCCCCCCCCCCTCGTTAATATTGGTGGACTATATATTCTAACAGAAGTGATCAACAAGAGGTGTGTGATCAAGTTGATAGTTAAATGTCTATAAGGAGAAGCATATGATGAACTGAAAAAAATTTGGACAAGAAAATGAGAAGTGAAAGTCCCTGATCATTTCACTCAGTTAATCCTAACAGGTTGGAAAGTTAAAATCCTCTAATCTAATAGAGTGTTTTTTTTACCTTTTAAGACGGTCTTTCTAGTGACGCTTCTATATTGTATATGTTGGAATAATTGATGCATATGTCTTTAAGATTTTATATGAGATTGTGTGGTATCTTGAAGAACATGTTTGATGATGTTTGTTCATTATTAATTATGTTGTCATTTGTGTAAACTTGATAATGTATGTCAAACTATTTATCAAGAAGAACTTAACTTATTGTACAGGTTATAAATCAAGTGTATGGTTAATTTTTATGATGAGTTAGTGTGTGTGATTAATATGGGAGACTCATATATGTCTCTAGTTTCTATCTATGTAATTTCGTGTACTAGATAGAAGTATTTAGTGAGTTATGAATGAACAAAGTGGAATGGTCTTATTGGGTTAGTTAGTTTATGATAGTTAGTGAATGATTTGATTGGTTTATCAAATTGGTGTTGTTCAAACAATAAAAAACAATATTTATGAAGGTTACTATGTTGGCAAATCAATATCAGATTTATGGTTGATTTGGTTTGCAAGAAGTCATGTTTTGGATTGATTAAGAAAAGTTCAAGAGAAAAAGGAAGAATAGGTTGGAAGTTTTAATTTGATCATGAACCAATAACACGTATGTCATTTCTAGTAGATCTTTCAAGTTGGTAAGATGGTTGATGATGTGGAAATGAATTGAAAGAAAATAAATTTGAATGATCGATTATATATTGAAGAATGTGATGAAATTTCTTGGAAATGTGTTTGTTCATTGGAAAAAGTGCAAATAACAAATATGTGATGTTAGATCGATGCACAATGGAAGATGTTGATCATGTGGTGATAGATAATGATGGACTAGGGTTGTGTAACATGTTTTGTTTAAATTTTCTATATTTCCATGGGTAACATGTTTAGGGTTAAGGTTATCTGATGATGTAAAGTGTATGTATATTGAAGAGAGTTATTTTGAAAGTGACTAGAAGAGGAGTTATAAGTTGAAGGAGAAGTGATCGGCAAGAGGTGTGTGATTAGGATGATAGTTGAATGTCTACAAGGAGAAGAAGATGATGAAATGGAAAGGATCTATACAAGCAAATGTGAAGTTCCATTATCAGGTCATTTCACTTGGTTAATCCTAACAAATTGGCAAGTAAAAATGCTCTAATAAGGTCACCTTTAATATGGGGAGTAGGACCTTTAGTAGGATCCAAAGTTAATTGCTTTAACTAAGTGGCTCATTCATTTGAGTTAGAAATCCTCCAATGAGGTTACTCCTAATAGGGTAAAGCTCCTGATAGGGTTAGAGGTAAATCCCATAACTAGGTGATTCCTAACAAGGTTTGTTCTTAATAAAATATTATTGTAAGCCCCTCACAGGGATAATCTTTTGATTGGGTGCAATCATAACAGTGCAAAAATACTTGTGGGTATCAATTCTCATCGTAGTTTTTGTCTATGACCAAGGGTTTCCATGATACTTAAAAAATTGTGTTATTGTGTTACTTGTGTGGATGTTTTTATGTGTTACTTTGTGATTAAGGTTCACAACTTAATATGTGTGGATGTATGAATGAATTGATAATAAGTTTAGTTTTGGTTAATCAATTTTGATAAGTTGTGGTTAAGTTTTTAGGTTGGTTTAAAATGACTTAATAACTAAGTTATTAGTTTTATTCTAACAATTATTGATACCCCCCCGCTCTCTCTCAGTACAATAGGACATTGGATATATGAACAGTATATTAACTCACTCTATATTTATAGGAGAAAGTATCCAATAGTTGTGGATGTATTAATAGTCAGTATGGTGTTATACATTTAGACTTTTTGACAAAATAATCAAATAATTTTCATATATTATTTTATTAAAAAAATTGGGAAGGAAAAAATTTAAATGGTTTTAAGTTACATTTTTTTGAGAGACTTAATTGTCCTTAAAATGTCATAAATAATGTACATCATTCTACATGAATCTTAAATGCTTAACTTTGTTCAATTTTGTGTACACTTCCACTTGGAATATCATTTAAATAAAGTACCTACTCATCTATTTACTCATGTAAGGTTCCCCTACTTGATATGAACATGCTCTTCATAGTGAATTAGTAAAAATAATATAGCCATGTTTTACATTCGAACAATAAACAAAAATGTGTGCCTAAAATTAAAATATAATGTTGGCTTCTTTCACTTACAATTCAGATTCAAATTCAACAATTTTAATTAAATGCATTTGCAATCCAAAATAACTTGATTTTTTGAGAGAGACAAAGTTTAGATAAATTTATTTTACATTTGTCAAATCATACATTTTTGTTCTAGATTATTCTTGTGATTTGTTTACAAATTATATCATAATTGACTAGGTGCATTTATCAACTTACATGGGTAATATTTTTTAGTATTTTTTACAAATTACTGTAAATTATGCTAGTATAGTAGTTTTAAATGTGCATATGATATATTTCTTTGTTAAATTCAGCATTTACATATGCATTTTTTATATTCTTTCAATGATTTCATCCATATTTATTTATACTTACATTTATATGACTCTTTGTGTGTGCATATGTATATGTGTATGTATGTGTATGTGTATGTGTATGTGAATGTGTATATGTATTTGTACATGTAGATGTATATGTATATGCATGTGTATGTATATGTATATGTATATGTATATGTATATGTATATGTATATGTGTATGTATATGTATATGTATATGTATATGTATATGTATATGTATATGTATATGTGTATTATCTTAAAATAGAAGTAGTTTCATGTTAAGAGTGTTTAGCCCTCGAGTAAGTGGTCTAGGGTCATGTCAAGCACCTTGAATGGATCTTTGCATGGATCTGATTGTTTTCCCCTTGTTCTGCTTTTCTGTCTCTATTTCCAGTCTATTTCTGACAAACTGCTTTGTGAAACTGAGAACTTTGGCCTTTGGATCAAGGACAACCTTCTAGGTCAAGGTTGACATTGACCTTGACCTAAGGTAGGGTCAACCTCGTCCCTGACCCTAGGTCCCATTTTCAATTTCCAGAAGTTTTGGAATCTCAGGCTTTGAAAAGTTTCTTTTCCCACTTCTAGGTCAGTTGTTTTGAGTTTCAAAATTGTAGACTATTAAATTACATTTAATTTAGGTCTATTCCTAGGGGTTAAGGTTAAATGGGATTTAATTATCCTATGGCAGCCTTCTCTAGGAGTTTGTGCCCTAGATCTCTATATAAGGAAGCCTTCTTCCCTCATTTTGACATCCACAAATATCTACTATCTAGCTAGTATCCACTCTTTATGATCAAGAAGTGATTATCTTGCGCATCCATCCTCATGAAGTGAAAATCTATCATCCACCAAGCATTCAAGCATTCAATTTTTCAAACATCCAATTCATCAAGGAGGTCCATTGTTAGCTATTGAAGGATTCAATCTCTACAGAGCCCTCTTGTTGAAGATTTCTCCATCCATATTCATCCAAGCCTTCTTCTATGCAAAAATATATTCAATATTGGTGTTGAATATCTAATGTCATTGATTTGAGACATCCTACATATATTTCTACATGCATTTGGAACATTCATACTTGCAAATTCAAGGATTTGAATCCTCCACAAGGATTTTCACATAAGCAAGGTGAATAGTTCCATTTACTTTGTTTATGCCTATATTGTTTCAATTATATTTCAAGCTTAATTACAAACTAGGGTTTGAGTGAGGCAAATTCTCCATCCAACAAACAAAACCATTTTTCTTGTAGATACAGGTGTGGACAAGTGAATTGGAGAGTAGATTCGAATACCCTTTTCATCGAAATTGTGAGATTCACGAACAAGTTTTTTGTCAAAGCAGTGCAAGTCAAGGTCAACTTTTTTGGGGTACAATTGTGCCCCAGGATAAGATTGTACCCTGACAAAATGGTCAAGGTCGACCTCCCTTCAAAAGGACAAAATATTTTTGGTTTTTCTCCATCTCGGCATTTCTAGTCTAGAATAGGGTGCAAAATTCCCCAAAACTATATACAAACATCAGAAATTGATATTTTCCATATTCATTCTACATCAAGGTGAGTATTTTTCTTTTATCTATTTTAGGATTTAGGCACATACTCCCCCAAATAGAAAGACCCATTGATCCTCTTTTCTCCCTATTCTCCATCACTTGATCCATTTCCACATTGATCACTTTCTTGTGCTTAATCAATTTGGATCATTCCTTTTGAAAATTAGGGTTGAGAAGAGGGTTTCTATTCTCTTTCTATTCAACGCGTATGTGTATGTGTATGTGTATGTGTATGTGTATGTGTATGTGTATGTGTATGTGTATGTGTATGTGTATGTGTATGTGTATGTGTATGTGTATGTGTATGTGCATATGTATTTGTATAGTATAGTGTGTGTGTGTGTGTGTACACAAACACACACACACACATATGTATATGTATATGTATAGTATACTATATGTATACATATATGTATATGTATGTGTATACGTAATACTTGTATATACATACAATTATACATATTATATACATGTGGTTTAAGAGTACTATTTATCTATGATTAGGTTGTATTTCTTTATATCAACAAAGATATATAAGTGTCCTAAAAAAATTGTGCATACACCAATTAATCTACAAATTGTACATATATATAATAATTTGTTACACAACTACAAGAATTTCATAACGTTTCATTCTCTAAATGCTTTCTTGTATATAAAAGTGTAGGAGTTCATGTTTTGAAAAAAATTGGTACTCTTTTTATTAACATTATGGTAGAATAAGAGATGATGTGAGGTCTTTTAATTTTACACTTTAACCCTAATTATAATTATCAATCTCATTCTTATACACTAAATTATATCTCAAGATTTTACAAGTATATAATTGCATATCCATGTATTTCTATTTCTAGTCCACTTTTACATGCATATAACATAGCTTATGAGTAATATTTACTTATGATCAGGTTGTATCTCTTTATATTGATCAAATTGTTCATATGTATGTGTTAGGTTAAAATTAGGGTTATAGTTATGATTTAATTATGGTTATGGTTAAGATTAATGTTCAATTTGGATTAGATTTTAGTAATGGTTAAGGCCAAGGTTTAATTAATTTTAAGAGTATGGTTCAATTGGGGTTAGGTTAATGGCCAAGATTCATAAAGGGCTATGGTTAGGATCCAATTAAGGGCATAAGGTAAATCTTTAATTTAGGGTTAGAGTTAAATTATATTTACAATTACAATTCAATGAAGGTTAATGCTTAGGTTCAATCAGGGTTAAGGTTAAGGTAAGTTTAGGGTTAGGATTCATTTGAGTTGAAATATTTAGTTTAGAGTTAGGATTGTGGTTGAATTGGGGTTAGTGTTTAATTAGACTTCTAATTATAATTAGAATTGTCATCAAAGCTAGGGTTTATTAGACATGATATTATGAATAGGGTTATGATTATGGTTAGAATTTCAATTAGAGTTGGAATCATAATTAGACTTGAGATTAGGAACATGGTTCAATCAGGGTTATAATTTAACTAGACATAGGGTTATATTTATCATTTAATTAGGTTTTATATATTTTTCATTAGGATTAGGATTCAATTAGACTAGGAGTGGGGTTTAATTAAGGATAAGGTTTAATTAGTGTTAAGGTTAAATCAAGCTTAGGATTAGGACTAGAGTTAACTCAAGGTTAGGTATCAATTAGGGTTACAATTATTCTCATAGTTTAAATACTTAGGTTTTCTTGTAGGTCTCTAGATTAGTTGTGTATATCTTTTTGAATCAATATTTTAGATCGTATTCCATGATTCATCACTTCTCTTCTCTTTCTTAACATCTTGTAATGGATCATGGAGTTTGATATGAAATGTTGATGTAAATTGATATACATAATTAATTTGAATTCTACAAGAACAATATTATGATTATGGAAACTTCATTTATTTACATAGTTAGGATTAGGGTTCAACTAGTATTATGATTTTGGTGTAATTAGGATTAGGATTTGTTGAAGTTGATGAAAGATCAACCCCACAACTCCCAAGAATCACCTGCATTCAAACACTTGTCATGGAAAGAGAGAAGAAAAAGCTATGGAGGTTGGAATTCCCAAATCCATGGATGAGACATTCTTGATGAGAAAAAAGAGAATTTTTTATTATCAAAAGTGAATGAATATAAATTACAAAGAGAGATCATCCTTATAAAGGAGATCAAAACCCTAACAGGTAACTAACCTAGGTTGTATAATAATAATTAATAAAAGAATTAATTATTATATGCCAAAATTTTAGCTTAATTAAACTAGAGATAATAAGTAAGTTAATAATTAAATCAATAAGAAAATACTTTATTACGCTAACACCCCCCCTTAAGATAAAGTTGGGGAGTAGCTAAAAACCTAGAAACTACTACTAAAAGTAAATTTGGGTCCTGACAACAAAGCCTGATGAGGTATCCAAGCACAACCAAATCTCTGAAAAGAGGTTAAATAGAGAAAACCACATGGGGAAAACTCTACTCCAAAAAGAGATGGAAATAATGTTAAAAAGAAGTAGTGAAGGACTGAAGAAGCCTCCAAACTAGGGAATGTCCTAGAAGATAGGAACAAAAGATGATCATGAAGAACACCACTGAAGCATGAAGTTGCAAACACTGCCAAACTCCTAATCTGAAGAACCTCCACTAAAATAGAACTTGACCAAGTAGAGAAGACTATAATCTGCATGAGTTTTCTCAAAAGAAACTACTCAAATCAGGAGGCACACAAAGGAAAACAATTGAACTCGAAGATATAGATGACATGAAATACCAAAGCCTGAAGAGTTGATCAATCAAATATGGAAGGTTGCAACCAAAGTAGGACTGAAAAAAAAGAAGTGTCTATATGGGAAATGATCCATCTTACCAAAATGCATAGGTATCCAGTCATTGTAATTGCCTAGTATATAGGAACAAATATTAAATACATAGCTCACTCCATTGAACCAAGGAAGCATGAGAACCAACAGAAGAGAATTCCTCAATGAAGATAAGGGTAAGGTGATAGACAACTGGAAAAGTGGGCCAAAAGAATTGCATGTCAGGGAACCACAATCAAGATGCACAAAAGAGTACATATGTGTGTACTGAGGTGATCAATTTCAGACACGTGATGAGGCTAATGTCACAGAAGAGAAACTCACTAGACAAAGGAAGATGACAAACAAAGGCAAAACATGAACCCCCCATGACACTTTAATCAGAGTAGTGTATGTGCAATAAGGCACAATATATGGTGAATCCTAAGAATATAATAATCTGTATGAGTGTCCTCAGATAACACTACTCAAATCAATGGGAAAATAAGGAAAAACAACTTAAACAAAAATACAGATGGAATATGGCACTTTATCTCAGTGCATTTGCAAGAATGTATACAAATGATGTCTAAGTAGACCAGAAGAGACATAGGGTTAATACAATAGATAGTACAAACCATAATGAATCATCTAAAGTAAGGAAATCAATCCCTAGACCTGAAACAACAAGGATATCTACCACAATACAAAAATGCAAAAAATTGAATAGAAGGTGCCTGGAGAAGAATATGGGAAAACAACCAGTATCAATGGAAAGAGAAAATGAAAATGAACCCAATTTTTATATTTATGTCAGCATTCAAATTTAGACTACCAATTGGTTAATGTCAAAATTTGCATCTAAATTACATGTAAAAGTTTATTGTTGTCCGCAACGAGTATAGCCTCAAAAGGAAACAAAAGAAAATGGAATGGACAAAACTATTGTACCTAGTGTATAAATGGTGTAGAAGATTGAATATATCTTTTTAAGGCTAAGCAGGAATGATTGAAACCAATGGAATGTAGGAGAATTGATAAACTTCTTAGAGGACACCACACCCCCATTATTTGCCAAGATTTCCCTCCTATTTATATCTAAATCTGAATCTGATGCCCACTTTCAAATGGACCACACTTTCGACACTCTTTCCGCAAAGCTCATCACACATTTTTTTTTTTCATGTTTTTGTAGTTTTTCAATGTTTTTAATTTCTCTAACTAGGGGATGTTTTTATATATTATTAACACATTCTCTATATTATTATATCATCTCGAGGCACTTTTTTTTGGAGGCTTATTCATACATATATTCTTTCTTCCATTACAAATTTGCATAAGTTCATTAATTTAAGCATATTACAAAGATGCATGCATGTGGAATCAAATCATGAACTTAGGAGGAGACAAAGGATGTCATGTAACTTCCATTTTCATGGCATATTTCGTGCAGAATATTTTGGAGAGGAACAAAATTTTACGAAGTTGGTGGCTGTTCAACAAGTAAGGACATCATTTTTCTTTACAAATATCAAATATAACTTTTTTCCTTTGAATATTCTTATTGCATACACATTTTAATTAGGAAGATCAATTTTAATTTAAAGAAGTTAATCAATTATGAAAAGAATGGTTAGAATATTTCAAGGGGAGACAAAAGTATAAAAGTGTATTGAAAAGTGCTAAAAATATTATTTTATAATAAATTGTGAATAAGAAACTTGTTAGGTTAGGATTATTTGCTTTTGGTCAAATTATTATTATTGATTCAACACTTTAGTAAAATGATGAGAGGCGTGTCAAGAAATTATGTAATATGTCCAAAATGTTGATGCAATGATCTATGATGAATACTAAAGTTCTATCATTTTTTGTCCCCTCTAGATGTGCCTAGTGATTTTTAGATTCTTTAATGAAAATAATGAATTAGGGTATTTTATCTTATAAGAAATGCAAGTACACAATTCAAATATTTTTGCATTTTAGATCCCTCATAAAGCTTAGGTGGGAAGGAGTTGGCATAAGCTAAAAATTCATGCTCACGGAGCTAAATTGGTTATGTTTTCATGTAGAAAATTTACATATGGTGATTGATGGCTAAGAATGCATCTATTAGATCTAAATCATTGGGATGTGCAAGATAGATTCAATGTAGTTTGCTAACTTCCATATGAAAATATGTCATTTTGAGGCTAATAATTTCGTATAGAAAAATAAGCCAATGTGACTCCAAAATGAAGGAAGGAAATGTAAAGCGTGCAATTTTTTCTTGTATGTTTTGCTCCCACTTTCAAAAAATTAAAATATTGATTCAAATGAACTTTTTCCACTCTTATAGAAAATGTAATGGATGGGTCTATATGTTATAGTTGTAAATATCCTTTTGGATGTACTTGTGAAATGCACACTAATGTCATATGTCACAAAGCAACATAATCATAGGAGAACTCCATTAAGACAATTCTTAAATTTTAGGGAGATAGTAAATGTATTAGCTACGTGTTTAGGGTTAGGGTTAGCTAATGATGCAAACAATATGTATATGGGAGAGATTTATTGTGCAAATGTCTGTGAAAGACGAGTTATCAGTTGAAGGAGAAGTGATTGACAAGAGGTGTGTGATCAAGTTGATAGTTGAATGTCTGAAAGGAGAAGCAAATGATGAACTAAAAAGGATCTATACAAGAAAATGAGAGATCTTAATCCTATATCATTTCACTTGGTGAATCCCAAGAGGTTAGAAAGTTAAAATCCTCTAATATAACAAGGTCACTTTTAACAAGGTGTCTTTTTTACCTTTTAAGATGGTCTTTCCAGTGACGCTTCTATATTGTATATGTTGGCATAATCGATGAAAATGCATTTAAGAGTTGATATGAGATTGTATGGTGTCTTGAAGAATATGTTTGATGATGTTTGAATTAGTTATTATGTTTTCATTGGTCTCATCTTGATAATGTATGTCAAACTATTTATCAGGAAGAGCTTAACTTATTGTATAGGTGATAAATCAAGCTTATGATTTATTTGTATGATGAGTTAGTATGTGTTATTAGTATGGGAGACTCATGTATGTCTCTATTTTCTACGCTTTTAATTTTATGTATTGAATAGAAGTATTGAGTGAGTTAAATGAATGAAGTGGAATGGTCTTATTGGGTTATTCAGTTTATGATAGTCATTAAATGATATAATTGGTTAGTCAAATTTGTGTTGTTTAGAAAATGAAACTCAATATTTATGAAGGTTACTATGTTGGTGAATCAATATCATATTTATGGTTGATTTAGTTTGCAGGAAGTCATGTTTTGGATTGATTGAGAAAAGTTCAACAGAAAAAAGGAAGAATAGGTTGGATGTTTAAATTTGATCTTAAACCAATAACATGTATGTCATTTTTGTAGATCTTTCAAGTTGGTAAGATGGTTGATGATGTGGAAATGATGTAGAAGAAAATAAATTTGAATGATTGGTTAGATATTGAAGAATGTCATGAAATTTCTTGGAAATGAGTTTGTTCATTGGAAAAAGTGAAAAGAACATATATGTGATGTTAGATCGATGCACAATGGAAGATGTTGATCATGTGGTGATAGATAATGATGGATTAGGGTTGTGAAAAATGTTTTGTTAAAATGTTTATGGATTTCCATGGGTAACATGTTTAGGGTTAAGGTTATATGATGATACAAAGTGAATATATATTGAAGAGAGTTATTTTGGAAGTGTGAGTGGCAAAAGAGTTATAAGTTGAAGGAGAAGTAATCAACAAGAGGTGTGTGATTAGGCTGATAGTTGAATGTCTACAAGGAGAAGCAGGTGATGAATTGGAAAGGATCTATACAATAAAATATGAAGTGTTATTCTCGGGTCATTTCATTTGGTTAATCCTAACAAGTTGACAAGTAAAAATCCTCTAACAATGTTACTTTTAATATTGTTGTTGATCTCTAAGCCTATGTTGTCGATTAGTGTCCAAACACTTAGTCATTTATAAGGCAATATTATAGGGTCATCACTGCGACTGAGTTATCTAGTAAAGGTTGAGCATACAAAGCTTGCATCGAGCCGCATAGCGATTATCAAGTATTTAGTTGAGATCGAGCACATGTACACACTGAGAAATATAGTTGAGACTAAGCACATTAGGTATTTAATGATTGTTGAGAAAGAAGGTATATATAAGTCAAGTGACAACATGAAGAAGTCTACATGACCAAGCATTAGAGAATTCAAGTGTCGAGTAGTTCATTTTTTATATATAAGTTTATAATGGCACAAACACATATGTGAACTATTTTGGCTGACTTTTATATGAAATTTCATATTTGTAGAGCCAACTAAGAAGGTGATAATGCATCATTTTAGAAGGTAATGATCCCAAGGTGTGCATTTCAACTAATCAAAAAATCAAATAGAAATGATAAAAGATGATGAATTACAAACTGTTGATCAAGATCTAGAACCGTCACAGAATATCTAGTTAAGGAGGATTCAAACTCTAGAATCAAAGAGGAGAGAGAGAGAGAGAGAGAGAGAGAGAGAGAGAGAGAGAGAGAGAGAGAGAGAGAGAGAGAGAGAGAGGAGAGGCATATTCCTTATGCACATGTGAAGAAGAGAAGACTAAGTTTTGAAAGAAAATCAGGCAGGGAGCAATCAGAGCAATGAAGGACTGAGCAAAGTTATTAGATTAGGAGATCAGATTGAAGATATAGCAAAGAGGAGACCCCAGAGAAGCTTACCGAGAAAACCAAGGGTTAGGTACTATATCAATTATTGTTAATTGAGACAAGGTAAATCTCTTAATAGAGTGGTTTTAAAATACCTATGTAAACCTCCTAACAAAGTCCTTACTTTAGTATGAGTGTAAAATCCTTTACCAAAGTGAGACCTAATAGTCTCTAAATCTTTTAATAGGGAAGACCCCTCACAAGGTAGATCATATCTTATGATCAAACATTGTAACCCTAATAGGTTAACTTTATTGTTGCAATAGTGAATATTTGTGGGTTTCATACCCACCTTAGTTTTACCTTCGCATTGAAGTGTTTCTGGGTTACCAAATCATTGTGTTATGTGTTGAAACCTTTCATGGATGTTATGTATTTCATTTATGTTTCAACATTACAATTTTAATGGTAGATATATTATATGAGATGAAATAGGTGTGAATTCATTGAATTAGTTTAAAAGTCAAAAGTATAAGATCCTAATTCACCCCTCACCCCCTCAATATCTTATTTCTCATATACTCATTCAATCAATCAGTATTAGATCTCAATTCTCTTATCAATAAACCTAACAGCTTGAGAGGATCAAATCATGGAGATGGAAGTGTATAAGATGGGAAAAATCATTGAGAACTAGATGATTGAAATCTAGATCATATTAAAATAATTAGAAGCAACAAAATGACACTCTGTTGGGACTCAAAATTGAAGCCCTGATTTTGAGTACCATTGAGAGAAATCAAGCCCTTAAGCGCTTTTTGATGCATGTGTACCCAACTGTCCATTGGAGGCCTAAGAGGTGTTTTATGCTTCTAGAAACTTTCATTTAGTGCATCTATGTGTTCCATGATGATAAATTGAAATTCTAAGCTATTACACGAAGTCCAATTTTGAGCAATTTACAATTTCACATTTTTGCCTAAGTGTCAAATAGTGATAGGAGCCTGTGTTTGCAATTGAATATCTCACACCTAATAATATTTCATGAATCACCACCTTGGGAGTGCTTAGTGTCCATACTTGAGAGCCTATGTTTCATATTTTGAGTTGTTTTGAATTTGTTTGACTAGATTTTGAATCTCTCAAAGTTGGTCATTTATTATTGTCATGCTGATGTTAATTGTTCAAAATTCTGGGAAGCCCTGTTTGACTTGTTATAAATTTTGACTAGTTGACCCAAATAAGAAATTTTCTTTTGCATCACACCCTAGGGGTTAGATACTTCCATGTTCCTAATTTGAGTGTATGACAAATCCATTTGAGCAATTTTCGAACGTGATTCCAAATGCAATTTATAACTTTTTACTAGTGTCAAGAAGTGCAGATTTGTTAGTACCCTTGTTTGTGACATCATAACTCCTAATTCATGATAGGTGAGATAAAATGGATTGTACCACTATGTTGTAATCTCAAGATAATTCAAGTGTGCCAATTTTCAAATCATGATGAATCTGTTTGCACACTTTCCCAAGTCAATTCCATTTGCAAAAAATACTTTTCTAACAGTGCTTCCAATCTACAAATTTGAGTAGCCCACTTTGACCGCTTTCCAAATGCGTCCTGTTATTCATCATGAGCTCAAATAATAGATATATACTCTCCTCATGAAAGTGAACCAATGCTCCCATTTTTGTCTTCCCAAGTGTCAGTTTGCCTTGTTTTCAAAGCAAAATTCAAACACAATTTATTGTTTTGAGACATGATTGTTTGCAGGTAATTTTGAGAGGGCAACTTTGTCAATCAATATCTTTTGACTGAGAATTTTTCATAAGATGAGATTTGACAAGGTGTAATTATGCAGAACATATATTCAATATGTTCGATTTTAGAACCTAGTCAGGTGTTTTAGTCAGTTTTTAAAGCTAGCTGACAGGCCCTGTTAGTAGAAAATCACAAGTTGCATATCAATGATAAAATGAGTTTCAAATGTTGATCCATTGGTCAAATTTGATTTTAATTAGTGCTAGATGGTTAATGTATCAATTTGACAATTCAGTTGTATGAAAATGAATTTTTTTTTAGTCGGACCCACTTTGGGGGCCCAACTAATTACATTAGACTGAATAGAAGGGCGGAGATTAAGAATATTTTAACAAAGGGGGATTATGTCCATGTAGAAATTATAGATTCTATTATGATTGAGCATGACAGAGATGGTGTTACTATTTGGTCTAAGAGGCATGATGGAAATGGATGGGGAAAGATAATAGGATTTCATGGTCAGAGTGGTGGGTATCCTAATTCAAATTCAATTTATTTTTCTCATTTATATTCCTTAATGGATGCTTTTTCACCTGACCTATCCATTATACCTGCAACTTCAAATACTTTCACCCTCTGACAGTATGAGATCATTAGATGAGTGAAACTCGGGCACATTCACACTTTATAGGGCTTCATCTTCCCATGTAATCAATCTAGCTTCACCATTGAGTAGTTTGCTAGAAGTTTCACATCTTGGATGGGGTCATTGGTTTACACTTAGGGACCTTGAAGTTGCCACAAATTGCTTTGCAAGGGAAAATGTTTTGGGTGAGGGTGGATATGGAATTGTTTATAAGGGCTAGCTTGCAAATGGAACTTTGGTTGTAGTCAAGAACATCTTGAATAATTTCCTCCAGTGCTAAATAGATTGAAGGGGTTTTCTCAGTTTACAATATTTTTAATTTGCTTTAGAGGACAAGAAAAAAGGAGTTTAGGACAGAAGTTGAGGCTATTGGTCACGTGCGACACAAAGATCTAGTGCATCTCCTTGGGTACTGCATAGAAGGGACCCACAAGATGCTGGTATATGAGTATGTAAACAATGGTAATTTAGACCAATGGCTTCATGGAGAAATGAGGAAAAAAAGATTTTCCCAACATCATGTTTCATTTTATCACCTAGGATAGTGACATAGTCGAGGCCTCATTAGCAAGTCGACTTAGTACACATAAAAATCAAAGAGTACAACATATCAAGAAATGATTGAAAGTACAAGAGGATACAATTGGGGCACCTACATTTGGTAATGATGTCACTGTTAACTTGCAATGCATGTAATGCAGAGTTAGAAGAAGATGCAGCTTAGAGGATTCATTACAAGTCTGAATGGCACTACTACAACCTTCGCAGAAAGGTTGCTGGAATCCTTGGGGTGATAGAAGCATTACTTGAGACACCAGTAGATGATAATAAGGATCAAGGATAGGACTTCTTAGAGGAAAGATGATAGGGGAAGCATTAGCTCATGCCATAAAAAGAGCATGTCAGCAGCAGATGTGAAGATCTTGCGAGCAAAGGAAACCCACACACAAAAAGAAAAACACGCTAGGTAGGGGATGCCCACATCAGATTGTAGGAAGCCATAGTGAGAAGGTGATAGCAGATTGGAAGCATCCTAGTGTAGTGAAATCGGCTCCAGGAATGAAAAGGTAAGCCATATTATACAGCATGGAAATGATGTAAAAGCAATCTTTCTCTGCCTGTAAACAGGAAGACTATGTCAATTTGAAATGTCCAGGGCATATATATATCACCGTCACTTTAACCTTAGATATCAAGCTCCCTTGTTATGCACCATCACAAATATCCATATAAAAAATGTGTTTCGAATGAAATAAAATTGATGCTAAGGCTCCTTGTCAGCTTCTGAAATGTATAGAAAATTACAGATACTTCATGTGATCTTAATCTTTTAAGAACTCATGTTGCAACATAATGAATTATTAGAAGTAGCCCAAGTAAGCTACATGAACAAGAGAAGACCAAAAAAAAAATTTAGGAAATGGGTCATGCAAAATGACAAGGGGCAGTGTGAGTGAGTTAGTTATCCCACATTCACTAGAAGAGGAGCTGCTCAAACCTTTAAATACCATTCATCACAATACACTTACTGTCTCAAGGGCATAAGCTCTTTTGAGCCAGGCGTTAGTCATGTGTGGAGGGGCCCGCGGGGTCCAAAGTCAAAGTGTTTTGACTCGCGTATGCCCAGGAAGCAAAGTTAGATTTAAGGGTTTCATTATAGTCATGTTTGGATCTCAATATATGATAGTATAATTGATCTCAAGCTACACATTCTACAATGTTTTTTATTACATAAAAATAATTTTATATAATGACATAATAATTGACCCCATGTAGTACACATAAAAATAATTTTATATAATGACACAATAATTGACCTTATGTAGTACACAAATGTATGCATATAATGAAACAAAATTTTCTCTAAATAATCTTCTAAACTTCTTCCACTTCCACTTAACCATTGCACACAAGATGAAATTGTCACTTATGAAATAACTAAAAGAGATTAGATTTACGTGATCTACCTAGCAATTATCTATTTTGTACTATAAAGTTCTATGGTGTTACGCCCAGCATAAGGTCAGAAGGTGGAAGTGCAAAGTATTATGCTACTTCAAAAATTGACTACCCCGTATGGGTGTAAGGCATATTTTAAAGGCTCTTGGTGGTACACTGGTGTAGACACCTAAATTTGATTACACCACTTTGGTAATCTAATTTAGCCATCTCTAAAGGCATCATTAATTAAATTTTTATTTTAATTAATCCTTTGCCATCCCTAGCTGATTAATTTAATTAATCATCTATAGTCCTAATTGATAAATCAAATAACCTATCATTTATCAATTAAATCCTTTTCTCCTATCTAATTCCAAAAATCCCCATTTATTAAATAAATCTATTTGATAAATAAAATCCTCAAATCTAAAAACCCCTAACTTATCCCTAATCCTCCATTTAGCCTAATCCACCCCCTCCACCCATACTAACCTAGCTTAGCCACTAACTCACCCACCCTCATTAATGTCATCCACTTGCACATCTCTAACATTCCTAATCTAATCCTAAACCCAAGCCTAATCCACTCCCTAATGTTGTCACATTCTCTAAGCAAATGTAAGACTTTCTTAAACCAAACCAAAGTCTCCCCTCAAAAATCCCAACCACCAATTCATGAGTGCTCTTACAAATCATAAAAGACTCTTACAAGCCCACTCATGACTTTTACATCCATCTTCCACACTCTTCCCTCTTCCACACTCATTCCTCTTACATCTCTCTTACATACTCAACCCCACTCATCATGCCTTTAACCAACCCTTTACCCTACCCTCTCACACTCATCCTCCTTGTGACAAGTGTCACCTTCCCATTGGTGCTAAACAAGCACAATCCATGTGCTCTCTTTTGAGTGCATCCTAGCCCTCCTTAAGCCTTCATCTCTCCTTGCATCTTAGCCCTCCATCACTCAAGCCCTTAGCCTATAAATTGAATCCCCTCCCAAGCCATTTCAATCACAACCATTTGAGTAAAGTTATCATGCCCTTTTGAGAGCCAAAAGCCATACCCATACCCTTATAATGCCAAATTAAGAACTCACAAAGCTACCAATTTTCCATTTACCCATCTCCACCATTGAAGCAACTTTGAGCATCTTGAGCACACATCCCCAATCTATACATAGACACATCTCAAAAATAAGAGAACAAGCTCATTGAGAGAGCCTATCCATGGCTCACATTCTCATTTGAGTTTGTCTTCTCTTTGTCTCTCTTATATGTTATGTTAGTTTAATGTGTAAATGCTTTCATTGAATTAGTATTTCTAGCACATTAGATTAGTGTATACATTTTGGCACGCCCGGTGGGACCTCGCTATAAGTCATTTTTTCATCCATTTCAATCTACAATTTGCTTTTACAAACTAACAATCTAATGATTTGTTGTTTTTTGAGTGGGTGCAATGTGTTTTTGTTTGTTTTTACAAGTTGAAGGACGCACTAGAGAGAAAGACATACCCTTTAAATCCAAAAATAACCAAGAAAACAAAAAATTCATGAAAAAACTCGCGCCTGTCGATTCCCTTCACGTAGTGTTGTCTCCGCAGTTTGGCGTCTCCGCCTGTTGTCTCTGCAAAACGTCGTCTGTGCAAACTCAATCATCATCTCCGCCATCTCAACCGTCGTCTGCGAAAGATAAACTATCGTCTACGCATGCACAACCGTCTTCTGCGCCTGCACAACCGTTGTCTGCGCGAGCTCAACCGCCATCTCCGAAAGCCCAAACTGTCGTCTGCGAATTTTGGCGTCTCTGCCTATTTTTTGGCAAACTCAAACTGTCGTGTCCGCTTATCTTCTCTGTCATCTCCGCGGACTAGCATCTCCATAGTTTAGTGTCTCCGTTGATTGTTGTCTCCGTAGTTCAATGTCTCCGTGGATTGACGTTTTCGCCTGTGGACTGTCATCTCTTCCTGTTGTAATATTTTTTCAGATTTGTCACCTAATTTTACGCATATCAAAAAGAACAAAAAAAGTTAAATTTTTTTCCCCATAGTTAAGCTTTCATTTTGAAAGATTTTGGGTAACTAATGAAATTGCTTTTTTGTCTTATTGCAGGTTGGAGCAACGAACTTAATCATGTTTCTTAGGTTTTTCTTGGAATGAACTTGAATGTTTAAGCATTTTTCTTTGAATGAATGTTGTTCAAAAACAGACTCTTGAATGCCATGGATAAAAATCAACCTTTTATTGGAATGCATGCTTAAAACAAATGAACACAATCTTGAATGCCAAAAATCAACTAATCATTGCAATACCTCACACTTCCACTTTGGGCTTAAAACACTCTAACACAATCTTGAATGCCTAACAATCAATGAACATTGCATGGTTTTGACGCATCTCAATGACGCTCGCATTTCTTACGTTGACGAATTCTCGATTTCCATTATGTTGATGACGCTGTCAAGTTGGAATGAATATTGTATGCCATAATCATGAGTGTCTTCAATCATAGCTTACAAAATCTAAATCATCAATTGGAAAAGAACTTTGCTTTTTAGCCCAAGGTCAATTAAGTCTTCTCTCCCCTTGTCGTCTTCCGAGGCCATCTTGGGTGCATAAGATTAGGATCCAAAACCTTGTTTTCTTTTTTTTAGGAGGCTTGCTTGGGGATTTCATCACCCCTTGGGACGACCTCAACTCTAGCATTCCGGCGGAGTATAAAAATCGGGAGGTGAATCCAAAGACACCTCTCTTGGAATCAAGATTTTGTCACTCGGGCTAAGCCTCAAGGAACTTTATACCCTTGAGAAGTGAAAGAGGAGAAGTGGGTTACCGCTCCTCTCGGCTGTGTGATATCTTTTTGGTTTCATCTACGGATTTGGGCCTCACGTACCTTGCGTATATCGAGGACTCCCTAGCTAAACCAAATTTCATCCTTGTAGAAAGCTTCCGAGGATGTTGATGTATTTGATGTGCTTGCTCCAAAATTTTGTCTGCTTGTTTGTTCATAGCTTTTGAAAGAATGTTTGCCAACTTTGGTCAAAATCCCAAAAAAGCAGAAATCTCCTAGCTCAAGGCATACTTAGCGTAGTCACTACCTCATGAGAAAATCATGCAAGCTCCCCTCCCGCAACCGAATCTACCTTGTTCTTTGCTTTAGAACAATCCCAAATCCAAAGTCCATCCAAATCATTCCCCCCAGCCAACTAGCAACCCAATCCAAAATCACACCCAAGCCTTTAAAGAGTTGTTGTCACTCTACTAGAATTTGCTATCCAATCAATCCTACCAATCAACCAATCTCACCAAGGTTATCCCTCTAACAGAGCATTGTCTAGGGTAACCCAGCTTTGTCACTTGTATCCCTCATCACCTTGAGCTAAAGGTTGGGATCCACAAGTGGTCAATCTCATGTCATGCCCATAGGATCATTAGTCTATCCTTAAGTTGACACAATCTCCACCCAATCCTCCTTAGGTCTGTCATACAACTTTGACTCTCCCTAGGAAATCTTTCATCAGCCAATCCAAAATCTGAGCTTAATCCAAATATGACCATGGGCTTCCGTGTTCATCCATATGCAAGACCCCATCCCCATCAAACTCATCATCAAAGCATGAAGTACCAATCCTATCATGATGTGTTTGGTCGTATTGTCCTTGCTCCTACCACCTCCTATTCCAATGATGATGAAAATCTTGTTGACTATGAAGGGTATCTTGAGAGCCTTAGAAACATTCCACCAACCATCCCCCAAAATCCAATAGTTATTCCAAACTATCTAGTCATGCCATCTGATATCCTAGCTTCTCCTCCATCACCCAATCAACCAAGATTCCAATCTTCCACCCCCATCACACTAGCTATTCCTGTCAATCCACCTCCACCTCCAACACCCGAGTCTCTAAGGAATCTCCTAGAGGAAATACAAGAAAAGCTGCCTCTAGTAGTCGATAAGCCATGTCATCTAATACTTCATGTGATCTTAATAATTTAAGAACTCACGTTGCAACATAATGAATTATTAGAAGTAGCCCAAGTAAGCTACATGAACAAGAGAAGACCAACAAAAAAATGTAGGGAATGGGTCATGCGAAATGACAAGGGGCAGTGTGAGTGAGTTAGTTATCCCACATTTGCTAGAAGAGGAGCTGCTCAAACCTTTAAATACCATTCATCACAATACACTTACTATCTCAAGGGCATAAGCTCTTTTGAGCTAGGCGTTAGTCATGTGTGGAGGGGCCCGCGGGGTCCAAAGTCAAAGTTTTTTGACTCGCGTATGCCCAGGAAGAAAAAATCAAAGTTCTATGGTGTTACGCCCAGCGTAAGGTCAGAAGGTGGAAGTGCAAAGTATTATGCTACTTCAAAAATTGACTACCCCATATGGGTGTAAGTCATATTTTTAAGGCTCTTGGTGGTACACTGGTGTAGACACCTAAATTTGATTACACCACTTCAGTAATCTAATTTAGCCATCTCTAAAGGCATCATTAATTAAATTCTTATTTAATTAATCCTTTGCCATCCCTAGCTGATTAATTTAATTAATCATCTATAGTCCTAATTGATAAATCAAATAACCTATCATTTATCAATTAAATCCTTTTCTCCTATCTAATTCCAAAAATCCTCATTTATTAAATAAATCTATTTGATAAATAAAATCCTCAAATCTAAAAACCCCTAACTTATCCCTAATCCTCCATTTAGCCTAATCCACCCCCTCCACCCATACTAACCTAGCTTAGCCACTAACTCACCCACCCTCATTAATGCCATTCACTTGCACATCTCTAACATTCCTAATCCAATCCTAAACCCAAGCCTAATCTACTCCCTAATGTTGTCACATTCCCTAAGCAAGTTTAAGACTTTCCTAAACCAAACCAAAGTCTCCCCTCAAAAATCCCAACCACCAAGTCATGAGTGCTCTTACAAATCATAAAAGACTCTTACAAGCCCACTCATGACTCTTACATCCATCTTCCACACTCTTCCCTCTTCCACACTCATTCCTTTTACATCTCTCTTACATACTCAACCCCACTCATCATGCCTTTAACCAACCCTTTACCCTACCCTCTCACACTCATCCTCCTTGTGACAAGTGTCACCTTCCCATTGGTGCTAAACAAGCACAATCCATGTGCTCTCCTTTGAGTGCATCCTAGCCCTCCTTAAGCCTTCATCTCTCCTTGCATCTTAGCCCTCCATCCCTCAAGCCCTTAGCCTATAAATTGAATCCCCTCCCAAGCCATTTCAATCACAACCATTTGAGTAAAGTTATCATGCCCTTTTGAGAGCCAAAAGTCATACCCATACCCTTATAATGCCAAATTGAGAGCTCACAAGGCTACCAATTTTCCATTTACCCATCTCCACCATTGAAGCAACTTTGAGCATCTTGAGCACACATCCCCAATCTATACATAGACACATCTCAAAAATAAGAGAACAAGCTCATTGAGAGAGCCTATCCATGGCT
Source organism: Cupressus sempervirens (assembly GCA_028749045.1). Lineage (NCBI taxonomy): Eukaryota > Viridiplantae > Streptophyta > Pinopsida > Cupressales > Cupressaceae > Cupressus > Cupressus sempervirens. Next base: position 359,397,836 of record CM053784.1, read on the forward strand.
CACATTCTCATTTGAGTTTGTCTTCTCTTTGTCTCTCTTATATGTTATGTTAGTTTAATGTGTAAATGCTTTCATTGAATTAGTATTTCTAGCACATTAGATTAGTGTATACAATTGGCACCCGTATGGGCATAAAAGAAAATTTTTAAATGCTCACGAGGTTGTAAAGATGTAAAGATAAAAAAAAAATTGAGGCTTCGTGTGAGAACGTAAAGGAAAATTTAGAGGTTTATGGTGATACAAAAATTGAAGCCTCCCGTAAGAGCATAAGGCAAAATTTGGAGGAATTAAAAGAATTAACTAATGTATTAATTAATTAATTAAAAATATTTCAAAAGGGTGATGGCAAATGGAGAGTTGACAAATGGCACGGGCAGAGATAATTATGAATATAAAAATGAAAATTCAAAAATGTTCTCAACACGTGATTTGATGAGAGATTTGAATTATTTTAAAGGTTTTATATAGTTCAACTATATAAATTTTTAAATTTTTCATTTTGATGACTATTTACAGTTCAGGAGCCTAAATTTCACATGGCCACCATAGGGGCATTTTTTGTCCAAAATAGGCACTTCAATATACTATTGGAATTGAGAGGAGATAGATTTTCCAGATTTGGGGTCAAGTTTTGAGTAGGTCTTCACCGGTTTTCTCTCTAAGAAGATTTGTGTTTTTCAGGGCATTCTTAGTAGAACGGGAAAAATTCATCATGGAGCATCCAAATCAGTTGGAGAACAAAAATCGAAGTCTGTTGAAGCTTAAAATGAATTCTAAAAAAGTTTTCATGCTTCTAGAGTTCAAATCAGACATCAAAATTAGTTATGATTTCTATCAAATATCTCAGATATTTTGTTCTTGTAGAGGCCAAATGATGAGGATTTGATTTTTTAGTTGAAGGAAGAGATTAGAGAGATGTTTTCAGCTTCTTGGAAAGAATTTTGAGGGGACACTTGTCATCTTTTGATCAAATTTGGGAATTCTTTCCTCCTTTATCATTCTCTTTCTTTCTCATTGTCAGGAGTTGGCAGTTTTCTCTGTGATACTAGTAGGGTTCGAGTGTTCTAATGTCAAACCAAGGTTGTTGTTGGTTTTGCTTCCTGTCTATTGAGCTAAGCTCTAGTAGTGAAAGCCACACATCCACTCTTGTGCAGATTTTAAGTTCATTTTATGTGTTGTTATTATGAGATATTGGAAATTAATGTCAGATCATGTGAAGTGTCTTGAGTTACATTTAGTTTTACCAATTTGTGTATTCAGTCTTTCCAAGGATGAATAAAAGGGGATTTACAATGAATTATCTAGGTTTTCTTATTCTATCTCCTAATTCTTCATCTGTTATTGACTTTGAGATTAAGTGAATATGGTTCATTTGATTTAAGACAGCTTGGATGAGTTGTATGTCAGATCTGTTGTTGCTTTTGATTCAAGGGGTCAAGTAAATGCTTCAATGTTCTGATAGGGTTTCTGGATGTATGAAGGGGATATTTCATAAGAATGGAATTTGGGGATTTTTTTTGATAAACTTAATTGTAATGCAATCAAGTTAGGTCATCCTGCTAGTAATGACTCTATATCCCAATAGATAAGGCACTGATCACTAAGTTAGATGCAAGCTAATATGAATGTCATTTGCACAAATCATTTTAATCAAATAAATTCAGTTTTCCATGTTTTGCAGTGGGCTGAAAAGAATTAACCCTCCCTTAGCTTATGAGTTCATAGGTTATGATCTATAGCTATTTCATTCCTATGTCATTGCATAAGTATCACAAGATAAAAGGAGTTTTCATCTACTATTATTAGGTTTAGATTTATGTTTAATTGCACCAATACCATATATTAGAACCTCAAGGTTAACCTACCTAGGTCTTGCAGAGCCTGAAGTGAAGAAGGAGTTATGCCTTATAGTTGGCCCAAGATTGCAGTTGAGTCTATCCATTATAGGAATTTTCTAGCCTTAGATGCATTGATCTGGTTTCTTGGTTATTTTTAAATTTGTTAAATCAAGAGCCAACAAGATGGTGATCTATTGGGGAATCGTATTGAATCTAAATGGTAGACAAACCTTGAGAATTTAAAAGAGGAGATTCAATATAGCAGGACAAACACAAGGAAAGTAGTGCATTAGTGAGGAATTATGGTATTCTTTTCATATCCTTGCTGAATTTTTGTGTCCCCAGTTAAGCTTTATTCATAATCAGTAGTATGTTGTAAGATTGGATGTAAATTGTGTTATATGACTGTTACAAGTTTATCTTCAATTAGTTCAGTTTTTTGCATATGTTGTTGAGGAAAGTTCAGAGTCAAGAATTGATTTATGAAGTGTATTCTCTTTTCAAGGTGCTAGTGATCTGCAAGTGTTTCCATATTGAAAGTCTGGTTGAGAATTTATAAATAGTAAATTGTTTCAAATCTTTTCTCACCAAGTGTGAGTGGTGACTCTAGTCTAAATCTCTATGCTAGTGCATGATTTATTTCAATATTAGAGGCTTTCAATATTTGTGGGCAGATCTAGTTTTTTGGGAAAGAGGAAGTATAAAGTTCTTGATTAATGGTCTATGTGGCTGTTTGTATTTGCTAAAGTAGTTGATTTCAAAAGGTGAATCACTGTTTTGATTTCATTCTCCTCTTTAAGGAGGTGGTGGCTCTATAGAGGATTTTATGTATGGTGTGAAGGATTTCATGTTTACATAGTGCCAATCAATAGATCAGAGGTTTAATGCAATAACACATAAACATATTTTTAATTTTCATGTATTTGTCTTTCATGAAAGTTGAATGGACAAAATGGTTGCCTCCATCTAGTGGTTTCAACACTAAGAAAAAAGAGGTAGGAGTTTAATAGTTTATAAGATAGAATCAGAATCTAGGTTTGAGAGTGATGTGCCAACTCTTGAAAGTGTTTGTGCAAATATTGTTAAGCTAAAAAGAAAGATTCATGATAAGACTGTCATAACGATAATAAATACAATTGGTAATGTTAAGAGTCTTAGTGGATTTCAAATTTACATGAAGTTTAAATCAGTAGTTATGAATCTTGATGAGTTTTTCAGACTTGAGGATTTTTCATGGCCAATGGTACTCTTAGAATTTTTTATGCTGCATTCAATTGATTGGTCAGCAAAGTCAAGATTAGATAAGATTTGTGAAATCCAAGATTTTATCATGGAGATTGAAGGTACTTTGAATGCTAATGAATCTAATGATAATGAATTCAATGAATCCATTGAAAATGATGTTAAAGATGAAGAATCTCAGTTTTATGAATTAGAGGATAGTAATCATTAGTTTGATGACATGCATAATGTGGATTCATCTTTTTATGATGATGAGTATAAAGAAGAGAAAAAGTGTAACAACAATAATAATCTTTCTTCTAGTGATGAATGTGAATGTGTTATGATACCGGTTGTTGAGGTATCAACTAAGAAAGAAGATATATGGAATGATCAGAGTTCTGATTTTTCAGAATATGTTACTAATAAGTCTACTATTATAAATGTGTCAAGCTATCTAGATAATAATCATAGCCAAGGAAGATAAACTAGTAATGAAGCCTTGTTAAATGTTGATCAGATTTCAGATGTGTTGGCTCATGATTTTGAAAGGTATGCTAACCTATCCAAGGATGCTTGTGCTTTGCCATGTTTTGCCTTTTCATATGATGAAGTCATTTCTCCTAAATTTGATGTTGAAGAAGATATAGTTTCAGAATATGCTTTGTCAAGTTTTGGAGGTGTATGTGATGGTAGTTCATACATCAATACACATGATGACTTCTATGTTGAGAAGAGAGATATAGAGATAAGGTTTGTTGCTGGTTCATTTTCTTCTATTTTTCATGAGGTTGAGATACATTCAAATTGCTCATATGATGAGGAAAGTAATAGTAATGAAATGGTTTACTCTAATGAGTTATTTGAAGAAAACATTGATATGGATCAACATATTGTGAACATGCAATTTCATGATGATTCTTGTGATTTGTTATCTAATTAGTTGTTTGAGTGTGAAGAGGTTGCCATGAATGTTTAGTCTGATTTATAGACTACTGATGTTACAAATGAGGAGAAATCAGATTTTACATACTCTTCATATCTGGATGCACAAGGTGAGTTACCATCTGATTCATGTAACTCACTGAATGAAGTAGAATACCAAGCTTTTGTGTTTCTAGTTGAAGGTGTCCATGAGTTAGTTAGTGATGATTAGTTTTAGTCAGATATCAATAGTTATGATCATGCTGGTTCATATTTTCATAGTGAGCAAGATGAAGAAATTAATGTTGATTTGTACATGCACTATGAAGATGATGATAATAGTTTTGTTTTTCCTAACAAAGTGATTGAAAGTGCTGATGTGTTGGATGAAACAAAGGAGAATGAGAATTTTAGTTTACCTCAAGAAGATGTCAATGAGAATCAGGTATATGACAAAGATAAGAAGTTTTGAAAACTTTTCGGTGGCTTAGGGCCATCATTTTTACATAGTAGGAGTAGTTTCCTTATTTTCAATAAAGTTGTTTGAGAGAAGTCATGTGTGTGGTCTACTTCTTTTAGAGATCTAAATTCTTTCAATGCCCATAAGAGGCATGCATCTCTAGACAGAGCCACTGTTGGGACTCAAATTCGAAGCCTTGATTTTGAGTACCATTGAGAAAAATCAAGCCCTTAAGCACTTTTTGATGCATGTGTACCCAGATATCCATTTGAGGCCTAAGAGGTGTTTTATGCTTTTAGAAACTTTCATTTAGTACATCTATGTGTTCCATGATGATAAATTGACATTTTGAGCTATTCCGTGAAGTCCCATTTTGAGCAATTTACAATTCTGCATTTTTGCCTAAGTGTCAAACAATGACAAGAGCTTGTGTTTGCAATTGAATATCTCACACCCAGTAATGTTTCATAACTCACCACTTTGGGAATGTTTAGTTTCCATACCTAAGAGCCTATGTTTTAGATTTTGAGTCATTTTGAATTTTTTTGACTAGATTTCGAATCCCTCAAAGTTGGTCATTTATTATTGTCATGCTGATGTTAATTGTTCAGAATTCTGGGAAGCCCTATTTGACTTGTTATAACTTTTGACCAGTTGACCCAAATAAGAAATTTCCTTTTGCATCACACCCTAGGGGTTAGATAATTTCCATGTTCCTAATTTGAGTGTATGATGAATCCGTTTGAGTAGTTTTCAAACATGATTCCAAATGCAATTTATAACTTTTTACTGGTGTCAAGAACTGTAGATTTGTCAGTACCCTTGTTTGTGACATCATAACTCCTAATTCGTGATAGGTGAGATTGAATGGATTGTACCACTATGTTTTACTCTAAAAATAATTCAAGTGTGCCAATTTTCAAATCATGATGCATTCGTCTGCACACTTTCCTAGGTTAATTCCATTTGCAAAAAAAACTTTTTTGACATTGTTTCCAGTCTACAAATTTGAGTAGCTCACTTTGATCGCTCGCCAAATGTGTCCTATTATTCATCATGAGCCTAAATCACAGACTTATACTCTCCTCATGATAGTGAATCAATGCCCCAGTTTTTGTCTTTCCAAGTGTCATTTTGCCTTGTTTTCAAAGTCAAATCCGAACACAATTCAATGTTTTTTAACATGATTGTTTGCAGGTAATTTTGAGAGGGCAATTTTGCTAGTCAATTTTCTTTTGAATGAGAACTCATCATAAGATGAGATTTGACAGGGTGTGAGTATGCAGAATTGAGATTCAATATATTCAATTTTAGAACTCGGTCAGGTGTTTTAGTCAGTTTTTAAAGCCAATCGATAGGCCCTATTAGAAGAAAATCACAAGTTGTAGATCAATGATAAAATGAGTTTCAAATGTTTATCCATTGGTTGAATTTGATTTCAATTAGTGCCAAATGGTTAATGTATCAATTTGATAATTTAGTTGTATGAATTTTTAATTTTTTTTAGTCGGACCCACTTTGGGGGCTCGACTAATTACATTAGATTGAATAGAAGGGCAAAGATTAAGAATATTTTAACAAAGGGGGATTCTGTCCATGTAGAAATTATAGATTCTATTATGATTGAGTATTATAGAGATGGTGTTGATGTTTGGTCTGAGAGGCATGATGGAAATGGATGGGGAAAGATAATAGGATTTCATGGTAAGAGTGGTGGGTATCCTTATTCAAGTGGAGTTTATTTTTCCCATTTATATTCCTTAATGGATGCTTTTTCATCTGACCTATCCATTATACCTACAACTTCAAATACTTGCACCCTCTAACAGTATGAGATCATTAGATGAGGGAAACTTGGGCACATTCACACTTTATAGGGCTTCATCTTCCCATGCAATCAATCCAGCTTCACCATTGAGTGGTTTGCTTGAAGTTTCACATCTTGGATGGGGTCATTGGTTTACACTTAGGGATGTTGAAGTTGCCACAAATTGCTTTGCAAGGGAAAATTTTTTGGGTAAGGGTGGATATGGAATTGTTTATAAGGGCTAGCTTGCAAATGGAACTATGGTTGTAGTCAAGAACATCCTGAATAATTTCCTCCAGTGCTAAATAGATTGAAGGGGTTTTCTCAGTTTACAATATTTTTGATTTGGTTTAGAGGACAAGTAGAAATGGAGTTTAGGAAAAAATTTGAGGCTATTAGTCACGTACGACACAAATATCTAGTGCATCTCCTTGGGTACTGCATAGAAGGGACCCACATGATGCTAGTATATGAGTATGTAAATAATGGTAATTTAGACCAATGGCTTCATGGAGCAATGAGGAAACAAATATTTTCCCAACATCATGTTTCATTTTATCACCCAGGACATTGAAATAGTTGAGGCCTCATCAGCAAGTCGGCTTAGTCCACAGAAAAATCAATGAGCAGAGCATATCAAGAAATGATTGAAAGTACAAGAGGATACAATTGGGGCACATACATTTGATAACGATGCCACTGTTAACTTGCAATGTATGTAATGTAAAGTTTGAACAAGATGTGGCTTAGAGGCTTCATTACAAGTTTAAATGGCATCACTATAACCTACGTAGAAAGGTTGCTAGAGTCACTAGGGTGATAGAAGCATTACTTGAGACACCAGTAGATGGTAACAAGGATCAAGGATAAGAATTCTTAGAGGAAAGATGGAAGGGGAAGAATTAGCTCATGCCATAAAAAGAGCATGTCAGTGGCAGATGTGAAGATCTTGCCAGCAAAGTAAACTCGCATGCAAAAAGAAAAACACGCTAGGAAAGGGATGCCCACGTTAGATTGTAGGAAGCCATAGTGAGAAGGTGACAGAAGATTGGAGACGTCCCAGTGTAGTGAAATCAGCTCTAGGAATGACAAGGTAAGCCATATTATATAACATGGAAGTGATGTAAAAGCAATCTTTCTCTGCCTGTAAACAGGAAGACTATGTCAATTTGAAATGTTCAGGGCATATATATCTCATTGTCAGTTAAACCTTAGATATCAAGCTCACATGTTATGCACCATCACAAATATCCATATAAAAAAATGTGTTTCGAATGAAATAACATTGATGCTAAGGCTCCTTGTTAGCTTTTGAAATGTACAGAAAATCACAGATACTTCATGTGAGTTTAATCTTTTAAGAACTCATGCTGAAATATAATGAACTATTAGAAGTAGCCCAAGTAAGCTACATGAACAAGAGAAGATGAACAACAAAACGTAGGGAATGGGTCATGCAAAACAACAAGGGTTAGTGTGAGTCAGTTAGTTATCCCACATTTTCCAAAAGAGGAGCTACTGAAACCTTTAAATACCATTCATCACAACACACTTACTATCTCAAGGACACGAGCTCTTTTGAGCCAGGCATTAGTCGTGTGTGGAGGGGCATATGCTTAGGAAGCAAAAATCAAAGTTCTACAGTATTACACCCAATGTAAGGTCAGAAGGTGGAAGTGCAAAGTATTATGCTACTCCAAAAATTGACTACCCTGTATGGGTGTAAGGCATATTTTAAAGGCTCCCAGTGGTATGCTGGCACTTGTATGGGCGTAAAAGAAAATTTTTAAATGCTTACAAGGTCGTAAAGACATAAAGATAAAGCAAAAATTGAGGCTTCGCATGAGAATGTAAAGGAAAATTTAGAGATTCATGGTGCTACAAAAATTGAAGCCTCTTGTAAGAGTGTAAGGAAAAATTTGGAGGAATTAAAGGAATTAATTAATTAAAAATATTTCAAAAGGGTGATGGCAAATGAAGAGTTGACAAGTGGCACGGGCAGAGATTAGTATGAATATAAAAATGAAAATTCAAAAATGTTCTCAACGCATGATTTGATGAGAGATTTGGATTATTTTAAAGGTTTTATATAGTTCAACTAAATAAATTTTTAAAATTTTCATTTTGATGACTATTGACAGTCCAAGAGCCTGAATTTCAAATGGCCACCATAGGGGCTTTTTTATCCAACATAGGCACTTCAATATACTGTTGGAACTGGGAGGAGATAAATTTTCCAGATTTGGGGTCAATTTTTGAGTGGGTCTTCACCAATTTGCTTTGTAAGCATATTTGTATTTTCCTAGGCATTTTGAGTGGAACAAGTAGAGTTCATCATAGAGCATCAAAATTAGTTAGGGAACAAACATTGAAGTCTATTGAAGCCTAAAATGAATTCTAAAAATGTTTTCATGCTTCTAGAGTTCAAATCAAACATCAAAATCAGTTATGATTTCTATCAAATATCTTAGATATTTTGTGCTTGTAAAAGCCAAATGATGAGGATTTGATTTTGCAGCTGAGGGGAGAGATTAGAGAGATGCTTTCAACTTTTTGGGAAAGAATTTTGAGGGGACACTTGTCATCTTTTGATCAAATCTAAGAATTCTTTTGTTAGAAGTTGTAATCTTTCCTTGGTGTGTTTATAAACCAAGGTTAGACCTCCTTTCTTTATTGTTATAATATATTAGGATATAAGCCAAGGTATCCTAATATATTTCTTTTTTGTCCTTTTTCCACTACATCTTATTTTGTCCTCTAGTGGAATATGTGAGAACAAATATTTATTGTAATTTGTAATTTAGATTGTTCCTCCTTAAGAGGAATCTCACACTTGGCCTCACACACTTATGAATGGTGGCATTCATAGACATGGGAGTTACATTCTAACTCTTCTCTCTCATCTCTATTTAAGAGATGACCCTCCTCTCTCATTTCTCATGAGGTTTCTTCCTCTTCTCAATTATTGTATGAGTGATTGCTCTCTCTCTCTCTCTCTCTCTCTCTCTCTCTCTCTCTCGCTCTCTCTTCCTTCTCAGGTTTTTCGTGCCTTATTCATAATGTCACAAGGGGTTTTCTTTGCTTTCCCCTTTTCAAATATCTTGTCTCATGGTGTTGGATCTTGAAGCTTTCTCTCTCCTATCTTATGGTAATATCTTTTCATGCATTAACTCGCTTAGATTCTTTCTTAGTATTGCTTATTTACATACTTCTTTTTCCATTTCTAACATGGTATCGAAGTAGTTTAATCTTTGTTTTTGAGTGTTTGCATGAAGGTATGATTCGAAGAAAACTCTTGAGAGAGATTTCACTAATTTCTTTTTTAATCTTCTTAAGTTGGAAGAAATTGATTTTTTTCTTGGGTTTGGCTGGTTTACTGCCAAACTCGATTAACTCCTGTTTGCTCTAATTTGTGTAGGTTTTGATATATTGTTGTTCAAGAAAATAATATAAATTTAAAGATATCACACTCCTAATTTAATAGTATATTCTAGTACAATCTAGTATATTGTTGAGAGAGTTTATTCTAATATATTTCATTTTTTTAAACTAATTTAATTTAGTAGAAAAAATTTAGTACCTCCCCTTACTTTGTTAGTTAAGTTTATTCTAAATCTCCTTTATCAAAATTTGTGCTAAATTTTATTATTATTATTATCGTTTATCATTTCATATAAATCAAAATCTCAAATATTATCCTTTTCATTTTGATAATAATATTAATTCTTTTCTAATATTATAATTAAAATGTTTTAATATCGGTTCTTATCTAATCAATTTTTTTAAAAACTGCACTCTTTAAGTTTCTAATTTTGTCTCTTGCATGTTTAGAATATTCTCTTTGCAATTATTATTTCTAACTCCTTATCTCTGCATGTCATAATATGAATGATGGTTCATTCTCTGTGCATTTTTTAATTGCTTAATCATTACTTTTATTTTTGCATGCCTTGCATGCACTGTGTTTTGTATCATTTCTCTATTCTCTTGGAATCATCATTGCTCTATTCTTCTAACTGCTGATTTAATTTTTTATTATGCAAACCCTTCCTTACACCTTGTGCCAAAGACTCACCCTTTTCAAAAGCAACTAGCATGCGTGATTTATAATGTTCCGAGGCATTGCATTGATTATATTCATATGATTGCTTGGTTCGATCTGTCAGTGTTGATTGTAAATGAAATTGTGGGTTAGCAAAGAAGGGTTTGGCGGGTTGAACAACCACCTTTTCAGAGAAAATTTTAAATAAATCTTCCCCCATCGTTGCCTTGAGTAGCAACACGCTTAGGTGGGGGCTTCATCAAATCTCCCTCATATTGTTTCGCAGGTTGAACAATCAGCATAGATGAGAAGATATTGGCAAATGCAACTTCCTTATGCTTAAATCTTCCATAATAGGAGGTGTCATTCTCCAAACCCTATCCCCTAGTCGATTTATGGTGCCTGCTTGAATTTTTTCGTGCCCTTCCCGTGGCCTGTGCCCCCTTGGCTCCCTCAGCTCTCATTGTTTGTTTTCCTAACATATAAATAAACCTCTTCTATAAACCTATGCTTATCTACTTTTGCATCAACCCGTGCATGAAGAGTCAAATCTCGACATCTCTTTTCAGCAAGCTACTCACGCTCTTGTTGGCGAAGCTTTTCACTTTCCTCACATGCCCTTTACTCTACTCTTCTTAAAGAATTTGATCACCGCATGAATGCTTCTGATGATGACAATTGCTTGTCCTCCTCCCGAAATTTCTCAAGTGTCCCCAAGAGTTGTCCCAGTGTTCTCCTATTACGCTTCACCAAGCTTGGATCTTCATTCTTAGGTAGGACCCTTGGTACATTCTCAACAGGTTGTCTCATGGTGTTGGATCTTGAAGCTTTCTCTCTCCTATCTTATGGTAATATATTTTCATGCATTAAATCACTTGGATTCTTTCCTGGTATTGCTTATTTACATATTTCTTTTTCCATTTCTAACATCTTTCCTCCTTTATCATTTTCTTTCTTTCTCATTGTTAGGGGTTGGCAGTTTTCTCTGTGATACCAGCAGGGTTCCAGTGTTCTACTGTGAAACCAAGATTATTGTTGGTTTTGCTTCCTATCTATTGAGCTAAGCTCTAGCAATGAGGGCCACACATCCACTCTTGTGTATATTTTTAGTTCATTTCATGTGTTGTTATTCTGAGATATTGGAAATTAATGTGAGATTATGTGAAGTGTCTTGAGTTACATTTAGTTTTACCCGTTTGTGTATTCAGTCTTTCCAAGGATGAATACAAAGGGTATTTACAATGAATTATCTAGGTTTTCTTATTCTATCTTCTAATTCTTCATATGCTATTGACTTTGAGATTAAGTGAATAAGGTTCATTTGATTTAAGGCAGCTTGGATGAGTTGTATGTCAGATCTATTGTTGCTTTTGATTCAAGGGGTCAAGTAAATGCTTCAATATTCTGATAGGGTTTCTGGGTGTATGAAGGAGATATTTCATAAGAATGGAATTTGGGGATTTCACTTGATAAACTTAATTGTAATCCAATCAAGTTAGGTCATCCTGCTGGTAATGACTCTATGTCCCAATAGATAAGGCATTGAGTACTAAGTCAAATGCAAGCTGATATGAATGTCATTTGCACAAATTATTTTAATCAAATAAATTCAGTTTTCCATGTTTTGTAGTGGGCTGAAAGGAATTAACCCTCCCTTAACTTATGAGTTCATAGGTTATGATATGTAGCTATTTCATTCCTATGTCATTGCATGAGTATCAGAAGATAAAAGGGGTTTTCATCTGCTATTATTAGGTTCAGATTTATGTTTAACTGCACTGGTTCCATATATCATAACGTCAAGGTTAACCCGCCTAGGTCTTGTAGAGCTTGAGGTGAAGAAGGAGTTATGCCTTATAGTTGGCCCAAGATTGTAGTCGAGTGTATCCCTCATAGGAATTTGCTAGCCTTAGATGCATTGATCTGGTTTCTTGGTTATTTTCAAAATTGTTAAATTAGGAGCCAACACACTCAATACAAATAAGTTGCCACAAAAGGATTGCTTAATAATGGAAAAACTAGTAATAACAATAAAACATTGACATAATACTAGAGAAGAATAGTGCTCTATCAAAAGAAGAAAAAGATCTCAAGATTAAACAAGAAATTCAATTAGTTACACTATGTGAAGTAATGAAACAAAAGAAGAAAGCAATAGAAGATAAGCTCATGGCTGAAGAAGACAAAAGACAAATGGCTATTGGACTTGAAGAAAGATTATTTGAAGTACATAAGCTTATAAATAATTAGTTGGATATGATAAATCAACTAGTAATTACAAATCAAGAAGCTAATATAAAGGATTTGGATATCACAAATGTAAGGTTACAAAATGAGCAATTGAAAAGTAAGTTAAGGCATGAAAAGGAGTTCATGGAGAGATTGAATGAACCAAATGAAGCAATCAAACACTTTGAAGAATTTTTGAGGTCACCTAGAATAAAAGACACCTCTGGACTTGAATACAACAAGCACTCTTCATCTACTAAGGAAGGAGAATCATCCAAAAGTGGAGAACAAAGGAATGCAAAATCCAAAGCAAAACCTACATGTTATTATTGTGGGAAAATTGGTCACACAACCAAAATTTGCACCAAAAATGGTAAGAAAACTATTAAACCTAAATTAAGTGGCAATTTTTTTAATTGTAAGAAAGTGGGACACCAAACACATGAGTGCATATCAAAGAACAACTACTCAAACAAAAATGTATCTAAATTTCAAGGTCATTGTTACAATTATCAAAAGTATGGACATAGAGTTCATGAGTGCATATTCAAGAAAAAGTCAAACTGGATACCTGAGAAATAAACTCATACATCAAGGAAAGATAATTCCTAACAATTAGGATTATAATACATGGTATAGTTGTCACTATTGTGGAGGATATGGACACATTCCATAGAATTGCATCAAAATACATTTAAGAGGAAATCATAAAAAATGGCTTAATGGAGAAATAGTATGTTTTGTTGTCTCAGAGTTGGACATATCAATAGAAACTGCAAAAGTAGAACATTGGCACTAGCATCAAGTAATGGAAATGATTACAAACATAAAAGAAAGAAAGCATGGATAGAGATAGTAAGAGTTAGAAGTAGTAGAGTAGATGAAACTGTGATCACCCAATATGATGGATTAGGTGATCACACCACATCTCTTTAAGAAAGAAGGCATTTAGGAACTATATACTCAATGTTATCTTTTACATTAGTTCCTAGTATAAAAGTGATAAAGGTTCATATTTGAATAAGTAAAAGATGCATTAAGAACTGAAAAAATAATTCATAAAGTGTTAGAAATCTAATTGAAAATATCATTGTAAGAGGAAGATTGTTATTAGAGAATGTTTTCAATCATTGTTTTGTCATTGATGTCAAACTTGTTATTTGTTGGAATTACAATTGCTTATAAGATCCAAGTACTATCGCATAGTTGATTGATGCAGAGGATTTAATCAATAAGATGTAACAAGAGCACCTAAAGGAAAGGTTGAGTTATGGTTTTGTAATGAAGTGCAAGGATCAGTTAAGACACTGATAAAATGATGTATTGACACTATAGTTGAAGATATAGAGGTTGGCCACAATTAGAAACAATAGAAGTTTAAGCTGTAACAAGGTTGATTACAAAGCTTGACTAAGTTCATTGGTATGTACTGAGCACTAGTTTAGTAGATGTCGAGTAATATAGTATGTGTCGAGCCCTAGTTTCAATAGTGCCAAGCTGCTACATTGATGGAAAAGTCAAAAGATCACCAAATCTGATCCAACATGGTTGTTACCTATAATTTTGTGAATGAGATGGAGGATAAGGATGATGAGCTAGAGGCACAAAACTTTATGTAAACTATTTTAAGGCGAATTCAAGAGGATTCTTCAAGATGTTTCTAGAAGGAACAAAATGTGGGTTAGATTCAATGAATCCTACCTAATCCATGAAAATTGAAATTGAAGGAGGGAAGAATCAAGCAGGAAAGAGGATTCCAGATTTCTACCTAAGGAATCACAAACCAAGAAGCAAGAGTTGCAGGAGTGCCAAATTGCGAAGTGGTTGAAAGGTTTCAAGGAGAATGAAGAATAGAGTACAGAGACTCTACTTCGACAAGTGGTTAGAGGAGAGATGGTTGCACTGGTATATTGAGCATGATGACTCAAGGAGGCAAATCTTGAAGAGGAGGACAAGCTTTCAGAGCTACAGAGATAGAAGCTAGGAAAATTGAGAAGAGCTGAAAAGTTTTCTGAAATTTGCAAGATAAGTTGTGTATTGTAATTAGATCAAAGCCCATTATTGTTACTCTCTAGCAATTGTATTAGTTAGGGTTAAATCCTATGAACTTAGGTTGGTTTAATAGCCATTTGTAAATCCTTTAATAGGGTGACATTCCAAGCGAATATTCTAAAGTCCTCTAACTAGGCTCACTTCTAATAGGGTGGTTAAATCCTTTAACCAAGTCACATTTAACAATGTGTTGTAGCCTTTGACAGGGTAGGCATTTTACAGGGCATCACTTTAAAAGAGTGAGAATGGAGTAGCATGTTATTGGTGGTTTTTCCCAAATTGGGTTTCCACATAAATCACTATGTTATGTGTTGATTCTTCATGTGTTATGATTGATGTTGATTTACAGTAACTTGCTAAGTAAGAAAAGTTCATGCTTGGATGAATGAACAATTTAATGGGAACAATTTATTTGAAGAAAAAATTTGATTGGACATTTAGACCTTGAATAATTGATTCAACCCCCCCTCTCAATTATTCTAAAGCATTTCTAACAATTGGTATCAAAGCCATCTGCTAATTTAGTTTGAAGGTACTAGAAGCAGGAAGATCAAGATGTCCAAAAGAGAAGTTCCCAAGCTTAATTGAGATAACTTTGTTGCATAGAAAAGTCTAATGAAGCTACACCTTGGATCAATAGGTGACTATGAAAAAACCTCAATTAAAGTGGAACATGCAGACCCAGCTGGACCCCTCTCTGCAGATGACTTAAGCAAAAGGAAGGAGCACAATCAGACAATGTTGGAGATTGCCTCTGCACTCAACTATGCTAAATTTGATGAAATCAAGGGATGTGACACTATATTTAAGATGTGGAGAGCCCTGTCAGATATCTATGGAGGAGATCAAAATGTCCAAAGAGCAAAAAGTGAAAGCCTTAGAGGAAAGTTCGATGACATGAAAATGGAGGAAGGTGAGAATGCTACTAAATATGCTACTCAAATGAAAGAAGTGGTAAGTGCTATAAGAAGTTTGGGTGGTCAATTGGAAGATGATACTGTTAATAGAAAATACTTAAAAACATTACTCCCTATCTATGTTATTAGAGTTTCAGCCATCCAGGAATTGAGATTTGTACCAAGAAATGCACTAACTTTTGAAGGGATAGTAAGAAGACTCACTGCATTTGAACTATCCAATTTTGACAACTACAGACCTAAGAACGTTGAATCTACTTTCAAGAACAAGTTGAAATTAAAAGATATTAAGGAGGCAAAATCAAAGAAGAAGAAGGGAAGACATGCATTCAGTGATAACAACACTGATGAGGAAGATGTGGAAGAATTGGAAGCATTATTGGCTAGAAGATTTCATAGAGGCAAAGGTAAATTCAAAGGTAAGCTACCTATCATTTGT
The DNA here is from genome assembly GCA_028749045.1 of Cupressus sempervirens. Taxonomy (NCBI): domain Eukaryota; kingdom Viridiplantae; phylum Streptophyta; class Pinopsida; order Cupressales; family Cupressaceae; genus Cupressus; species Cupressus sempervirens. The sequence continues at coordinate 359,413,765 of CM053784.1, forward strand.
TTTAATTGCAATAAAGTAGGTCATATTGGTGCAAGGTGTACACAGAAGAAGAATTACAAGGAAGGAAACAAGTACAAGAACAAAAGAGAAGATGATAGCAAAGATTACAAGAACAAAGGGAAAAGATGCTACATTGTTAAAGAGGATTCAAACGAGAATGATGATGAAGTAGTCTATGTAGCCATGAAGGATGAATCAAATGAATATGAGGCAAAAACACTAGTAACTTGTGTGAACAAGAATAATAAGTGGATCATAGACAATGGATGCTCACATCACATGACAGGAGATAGAAGTAAGTTCATTACCTTTACTCAGTATAATGGAAATAGTGTTAGATTTGGTAATGATGCTCCATGTCAAATCAAAGGAAAATGTTCTATTAAGTTCACAGAAAGGATCTCATGTGACAATGCATGCTATGTTGAAGGATTGAACTACAATTTTCTAAGTGTATCACAGTTAGGCAATGTAGGTTGAAAAGTAGAATTTGGAAACAAATCTGCCAAGATCTATGACACTAATGGAAATTTGATAGGAAAATGTGAACAAACTAGGAGTAATCTATTTTACCTTGATATGGAAGATGCAACTTGTCTTATAGTTAAATTTGATGACGTGTGGCTATGGCATAAAAGGCTATGTCATGTTAACTTTGATAATTTGATTAGTATCAACAAAATGAAGAAAGTTAGAGGTTTGCCAAAATTGAAAAAGCCTAAAAACACAATGTGTAAACAATGTCAACTAGGAAAGATGACTAGGTCAACTTTCAAAAGCAAAACCTACACTTCCAAAGAAGTATTAGAACTAGTCCATATAGACTTATGTGGTCCAATAGAAGTTCAAAGCTACTAATGAGACATATATATAATGTTATTTGTAGATGACTATTCTAGGATGATGACTGCTATGTTCTTGAAACAAAAATTTAATGCATTTCAAAATTTTAAGTGGTATTTGGCTAGAGTGAAGAAAGAAACAGGAAAGAGTCTGAAGTGCCTGAGATCAGACAGAGGAGGAGAATTCACATCAAAAGAATTTGAGACATTTTGCAATGAACAAGGTATTAAAAGATAGACATCAGCACTGAGAACTCCACCACAAAATGACACTGCTGAAAGAAGGAATAGATTAGTGATAGATTGTGCAAGAACTTTAATGATGGAGAAAAATATTGCTCTAAAGTACTGAAGAGAAGGTATAAGCACTACTGTTTACACCCTGAATCGAGTCCAAGTCAAGAAAGGTACAAATGCAACACCTTTTGAATTGTGGTATGGTCACTCACCTAATGTAAAATATTTCAAAGTATTTGGTTGTAAATGTTATATTCATAAAGATACTAGAAATGGAAGCTTGATGCTAAGAGTGATGAAGGCATATTCTTTGGATACTCCACTAGAAGCAAAGCATATAAGTGTTTGAATACTAACACTAACAAGATTATAGAGAGTGCAAATGTAAATTTTGATGAGCATGCAAAAGTCCAAATTGATGAATCTAAGAAGCCAGAAGAGTAAAAATCCTTTGTATACTTCTATGAAGGAATGCCTATTGAAGATGAAGCTGCAAATCAAGTTGGAAATCAGCAACAAGTTTTAGTATTAGCCGAGTCACAACTAGTGAATGCCGAGCTGCATTTAGAAGTTGAGTTGCATAATGAAAATAATGCTCATTCTGACTTTGATAATAGTACACATGGAAGAGGTGGTGAAATACTTGAAGATGGTGTGCATAGTGATTCTGAAGCTGAAGGATCAAACATGGAAAGAAGAACAGAACCAAGACTATCCAGATATGTGAAAATACATCACCCTATTGAACAAATAATTGGTGACAAGGATGCCATACCAATGACAAGGAATAGATTAAGAAATGAATCATGTCTGATGAGCGAGATTGAACCAAAGATAGTGACAGATGCACTGCAAGATGATGACTGGTTTAAAGTTATGAAAGAAGAGATAGAACAGATTGAGAAGAACAAAACTTGGACCCTAGTTCCTAGACCAATTGATAAGAATGTAATTGGTACAAAGTGGGTGTTTAGGAAAAAACTTGATGAGAATGATGAGATGAGATCACAAGAAACAATTCTAGATTAGTTTGCAATGGTTATGCACAAGAAGAAGGATTGGATTATGGGGAAACATTTGCCCCTGTTGCAAGAATGGAAGGTGTAAGAACTCTACTTGCATATGTTGCATACAAAGGTTTCAAAGTCTACCAAATGGATGTAAAGTCTACTTTTTTGAATGGTATACTAGAAGAGGAAGTCTACATTGAACAAGCAAAGGGATTTGTTGATGACAACAACAAAGATATGGTTTGCAAATTGCATAAAGCTCTCTTTGGTTTGAAGCAAGCACCTAGAGCATGGTATGAGAGACTTCATAAATATCTTGTGAAGATAGGATTTGAGAAAATAGATGACAACAACAACCTATATATCAAGAAAGAAAAAGGTAAATATATTTTGATATCTGAGATCTTTGTTGATAATTGAATATTTGGAGGAAAAGAGATTCTTTGCAAAGATTTTTCTAACCAGATGAAACATGAGTTTGAGATGTCAATGTTTGGAGAAATCAAATTCTTTGTTGTATTGCAATTACATCAACTAAAGCATGGCATATTTGTGACCCAATAAAAATATATCAAGGGGGTACTCAAGACATTTGAGTTAGAAGATTCAAAGCCTGTCAGCACACCAATGGAAATAGGACATAAACTATCCAAGAATGATGAATTTGCTGAAGTGAATTAGACATTGTATAGATCAATGATTGGAAAGCTACAGTATGTTGTGTATAGTAGACCAAACATTGCATTATCTATTGGGATAGTGGCGAGATTTTCTAAAAATCCAAGAGAAAATCATCTTATGCCAGTAAAAATGATATTGAGATACTTGAAAGGAACTGATGACTTTGGGTTATATTACAAGAGGAGTGGAAAATTTGAGTTGAGAGCCTACACTAATGCTGACTGGGAAGGAAATATTGATGACAGAAAGAGCACTAGTGGAGGAGCACTTTTCTTAAGGAAAAGATTGATTACATGGACTAGCAAGAAGCAAAGTTGTACCTCACAGTCCACAGTAGAAGCTAAGTATGTTGCAGCTGCTATCAATTGCACCAATATTGTATGGATCAAACATTTGTTGCAAGGTATGAAGGAAAATTTAACTGAACTTGTGATATTCTATTGTGATAACACAAGTGCTATCAACATATCAAAGAACCCTATGATGCATGCCAAAATGAAGTGTATTGCAATTAAGTATCATTATGTAAGAGAATTGGTGGAAGATAAGCAAGTGAAAATGAAATATGTTAGTTCAAAGGAACAAATTGCTGACATCTTCACAAAAGCCCTACCTAAAGATGCATTTGAATATCTTAGAGGTAAGTTAGGGGTGATATCCCTAGCCACAACTACTTAAGTATCAACAAGGATTGCCTACATCAAATGAGTTGATTGTTGAAATATTACATTGATGTAGAGGATACTTACTTTAGGATTTTGCCTAAAGTAATCAAAGTACAAAAAATCCAAATCAGTCTCAAGTAAGGTGATAGAGGGAGAAATTGGAGTACCTACAAATGCTATACTTGCATTTCAAGATGTTGAGATAATATGTCTTTGGCATTGTTTTCAAAGAGGGAGAGTGAAACTGATTTGAGGAGATTTGAGGGAGAATAAGAGCAGAAACTGAGAAAGAGCCCGAATAGTGTAAAGGAAGAGGAAATAGCAGCTAAGAGGGAGAAATAGAAATAAATTAATCTAGATTGTAGATCATAGATGGAGAAGTGAAAGGGAGAAGTGAAAACTAATGGTAAAATATTTCTTTTTGGTATTTGACTTATTGTTCTAACCTTGGTTGAATAGTTTGTTCTAATGGTTAAATCAGTTTGGTTTGCCATCAATGCCAAAGAGGGAGATTGTTAGAAATCTGATTGAAAAGATCATTGTAAGAGGAAGATTGTTGTTAGAGAATGTTTTCAATCATTGTTTTGTCATTAATGTCAAACCTATTATTTGCTGGAATAACAATTGCTTATAAGATCCAAGTACTATCACTTAGTTGATTGATGAAGATGATTTAATCAATAAGATGTAACAAGAGCACCTAAGGGAAAGGTTGAGTTATGGTTTTGTAATGAAGTGCAAGGATCAGTTAAGACATTGATAAAATGATGTATTGAAAATATACTTGAAGATATAGAGGTTGGCCACACTTAGAAAAATTAGAAGTTTTAGTTGTAACAAGGTTGATTGCAAAGCTTAACTAAGTTCATTAGTATGTGCCAAGCACTATTTTAGTAGATGTTGAGTAACACAGTATGTGCTGAGCACTAGTTTCAATAGTGCCAAGCTACTGCATTATTAGAAAAGTCAAAAGATTTCCAAATCTGAGCCAACATGGTTGTTACCTAGAATTTTTTGAATGAGATGGAGGATAAGGATGATGAGTTGGAGGCACAGAACTTTATGTAAACTATTTTAATTCGAATTCAAGAGGATTCTTCAAGATGTTTCTAGAAGGAAAAAAATGTGGGTTAGATTCAATGAATCCTACCTAATCCATGCAAATTGAAATTGAAGGAGGGAAGAATCGAGTGGGAAAGAGGATTCCAGATTTCTACTTAAGGAATCACAGACCAAGAAGCTAGAGTTGCTGGAGTGCCAAATTGTGAAGTGGTTGAAGGGTTTCAAGGAGAAGGAAGAATAGAGTACAAAGAAACTAATTTGACAAGTGGTCAGAGGAGAGATGGTTACACTGGTATATTGAGCATGATGACTCAAGGAGACAAAGCTTGAAGAGGAGGACAAGTTGTTAGAGCTGCAGAGATAGAAGCCAGGCAAATTGAGAAGAGCTAAAAAGTGATCTGAAATCTATAAGATAAGTTGTGTATTATAATTAGATCAAAGCCCCTTATTATTACTCTCTATAAATTGTATCAGTTAGGGTTAAATCCTACAGACTTAGGTTGGTTTAATAGCCATTTGTAAATCCTTTAACAGGGTGACATTCCAAGTGAATGTTCAAAAGTCCTCTAACCAGGCCCACTTCTAATAGGTTGGTTAAATCCTTTAACCAGGTCACATTTAACAGTGTGTTGTAGCCTTTAACAAGGTAGGCCTTTCACAAGGCATCACTTTAGAAGAGTGAGAATGGAGTAACATGTTACTAGTGGTTTTTCCCAAATTGGGTTTCCACGTAAATCACTATGTTATGTGTTGATTCTTCATGTGTTATGATTGCATGTTGATTTACAGTAACTTGCTAAGTAAGAAAAGTTTATGCTTGGATGAATGAACATTTTAATGGGCACACTTTATTTGAAGAAAAAGTTTGATTGGACATTTAGATCTTGAATAAATGATTCACCCCCCCTCTTAGTTATTCTAAAGCATTTCTAACGTAAAGTACTAAGAATCAGTGGTACAATATGTATTGAACAAGCTTTTGAGTATAAACCAAGTGATCAAGGAAGGTAATGTTGTAATATTTAGAATAACTGAGAGGAGGGGTGGGGGGGTGAATCAGTTATCCAAGGTCCAAATGTACAAATAAAACTTTTCAATACTTAACAGATCCATATCCATATATCCATATCATACATGCATCCATTAGATCATCCAATACCTTAAAACTTTGTGGGTTACTATCCTAGGTCAAAACAACTTTGTAGAAATATAAACATGAAACATAATAGATTAAATCACACTTTTGACACAAGGATTTAATGTGGAAACCCAATATGGGAAAAGCCACCAATAACATGCTACCAATTTTTACTCTTTTGAAGTGAGCCCTATTAGGAGCCAACCTTGTTAAAGGTTACAATGCACACTATTTTAGATTAAGAAAAAAAAAAAGTTTTGAAGGGACCCAAAACCCTTTAACAAAGCCTAAAGGTCAACATTAAGCACCACTAGGTTTTATAAGGACCTAAAACCTATAGTTGACCAAAAAAAATTAAAAACTAGGTTTTACAATGACCTAGAACAATAAGATAAATCCAAATAGAAACACACCTAGGTTTTACAAGGACCTAGAACCTAAAGTTTAAACAAAAATCTGGAAACAAAAAATAGAACCAACAAAACAACACAGACCAACAACTAGCACACTAATGACCATGACCAACACCTACAACAACTCTTTTATGATCTTCTTTACCTCCTTTCCTACCTTTGCAGTACTCTGGACAATATCAATTGTGGTAGATTCAGGAACCTCAAGCACCTCAGTAATCTTTTTCCTTATACTCTACCTTGTTCTCTTACTTGGTCCTCTTGGACTCTTCACCCCAATAGTATTTGGAGACATAATCCCTGCATTACTTTTTTTTCCCAAACTGGCTACTACAACACATAAATTGGAAGTAACCAGCTCCATCCTCTGCCTACTATCCTTGACTAATTGATAGAGTTCCATCTCATACTCCTTTATTTTGTTAAGAATGTTTCCAACTTGGCTTTCTAGATGGGCTCTCATGACATGTTTGTGATCCAACTCTTTTTAAATATTCCCAACTTTTTTGTTAAGCACCATTATCTCATTATTTAGCCATGAGTCACCTTGAAGGACACCTCAACTTTAAACTTGGAAGTATGAAGGAAAGATAAATTCTCCTAATGAGACTCATTCCTACACCCATCATCAACCCTATTTGTAGAGTCAATAGTAATATCCTTATAATCCTTTGTATTGACCTGGACCTCGGTGTTGGTGTCCTATTTTTCATTTCCTCTTTATTCTACTTACTTAGGCTATGCTCTTTCATGACTAGAAATTTACCCTCAATTTTATTTTTGGTATCTATGTCCATTTTCTCCTCAATGGATTTCCTTTTAGAAGGAGAAGGGTGAGAACTTTTTTTCCCTTCTTCATCCCCTAAAGCTTCCAACCTTGCATTAGACTTAGTTATCCCATCTTTACGACCCTCCACATAGTCCTTGCTGGTAGACATGCCTTTGCTCCTAGAGTAACTATCCAAATTCAAATTGAGGTCCCCCATTTCCATTTTATCATCCTCATTAGAAAAATTATTAAAATCTGTAACTTTTTCCACATTTTTCTTTTTAATCCCCCTTTTGTTGCCCTTTTTGGTACTCTTGTTGTCACTAGTTCCTTTCTCACTTTTAGCCTTAGATTTCTTTGAGGAGGTTCATTACCATTCACTTTCCACTTCTTCTTTACAATTAGAGAGGGTTTTACAACCTTGTTTTTATAGTAATTTTCAATAATAAGTAGGAGATAATTTCCACAAGAAGTCAAATTGTGATATTGCTATTAGGATTTAACTGTGTGATTTTGAGTCAAACTCATTGACCCATGTTTCATGAGTAGTGATTCAACATGAATCCATCTCTCATGAGAATAAATGGAACACTTAGCACTCATTGGATCTAGGTGATACTCATAGGGGTGAAACACTAGGACTGCCTGGGAGGTCACTCATCCCAATACTACTCCAGCCTGAGTCCACTTAACTATGAAGTTTCCTACATAGTTGAACCCAAAGCTTGAAACCCCATTTGCAAAACCTTAACCAAGTGTTGTGCCTTATGAACCATTCATTTGAAAAACCTTCACCAAGTGTTGCGTCTTATCTCCTACTATTCAATTGATGAGTTTAAGGGGCTTTCTAATGAATGGTTCATAAGGCACAACACTTGGTGAAGGTTTTGCAAATGGGGTTGCAAGCTTTGGTTTTAATCATGGAGGAAACTATGTAGTTAAGTGCACTCAAGCTAGAGTAGTACTAGGATGGGTGACCTCTCAGGAAGTCCTGGTGCTTCACCTCTATGAGCATCACTTAGAGCAAATGAGTGCTAAGTGTTCTATTTATTCTCATGAGAGATGGATTCATGTTGAATCACTACTCATGAAACATGGGTCAATGAGTTTGACTCAAAATCACAGTTAAATCCCAATAGTAATATCAAAATTTTCAATAAGTAAAATTAAACCCTCATGGAGCACAGGACATGACTCCTTCCTATGGGCTTGGAAACTTTCAATGAAAACATATTTCAAATAAAATGGTAAAGAGACTCTATCTTTGTACCTAAAATGATTTAAGAACACAAAATGAAACTTGTGGATCTTTTTAGATCTACCATCAAGGATGATATACTCATGAATACACGATAAAACATTCCTCCAAATAACCTTAGTTTGGCTTAGGTCGTAGAAGTTGCCACTCTTCTCTAGATTTTTCTCCTCTTCATCACTATTTGGGAATTTCTTGAAGGCAACATTTGAAATACTAGTCTCCTTGCTAAATTTAATTCTCTCCATTGGAAGACCTATAATCTCAATGATAAATTCCTCAGATAGTTTTACAACAACCCCATACAGTGTAACCCTATCTTCTATCCAATTTTTGAAAAAAAACTCTGTAATGTGGGGCTTATAACCATGAAGTTTCTCAATATATGCCATTACTTTCCTTTTTTTAGTATATCCCACATAGTTAAATTTGCCTTCCATTCCTTGCAATTATTTAGCTCTTGCTTTCTTGGTTCCCCTCCCATCTTGTATTCAACTCTGCACCTATAACTAATTAAATGTGACCTAGTTAAAGGATTTCAATTACCCTATTAGAAGTGAGCCTTGTTAGAGGACTTTAAAATATTCCATTAGAATTTCACCTTGTTAAAGGATTTACTCATGACTGTTAGGTCAACCTTAATGCAAAAGATTTATCCAAACTCATACAATTGTTAGAGAGTAGCACTAGGACTTGATCTGATAACAAAACAATTCACTTGTAGATTACAAATATTTGTTTAGGTCTCCATTTTTCTTGGCTTTCAATCTTCTTCATCCCTGATAACTTGTTCACCCCCTCAAGCCTTAACCTCCTTAAGCCTTCATGCTTAGTATGTCATTTGTAGATCCATCCCTTAAGTCCTCATATTAAGCAATACAACTTCGCTTCTTTAACTCTTCCTTAGGCTTTAACAACCTTCAACAACTCTTAAAAAATATTGCTTTTGGCTTAGTATCCTCTTAAATAGAGAATTTAGATCTTTTTCTACTTAACCAAAACCATCCATTTTAGGGTTAGGGTAAGATTCATTAAATCTAACCATCTTTCTTTTTTGTTCTCTCTCTAGAAACTTCCTTTACAATCCTTATTAGATTCACCTCAAAATTATTTATCTTGAATTCTATGCCTCCAACTCATCAAACTTATCTTCCACACGCTTCACATAATCCAAGAAATCAACTTTGTTGGCTCAAATTCAGTGAATCTTTGATTAAACTCTTATTGCTATCACTCGGCAATAACTGACTTCTTATGCTCGACACACACTAGGTTGCTCGACATCCACTAAACTTTACTTAGAACATTCTATCTTTTTACTATTACTTGGCACACATTATTCTTCACTTTTCTTGGTGCCAACTAATTTTTTTCTTAGCTTGAACTAACTTCACTTGGCTCCTACTGTTCACAAGGTCAAACTTAGTAGACACATTTTTCTTTGCTTCTTCTTTACTTAGCTAGTGTATACATCCATTATAGCCTTAATTAGATAAACAATACACTATATCAATAACGTCTTATCTGATTGTAGTGCTCATTTTACACACCATATAACTCAACCTTTCTCTAGGTACTCTTGGTATCCTATCTTCTTCAAATCCTCTTCATCAATTAATCAAACGATAGCATTTAGACCAAAGTAAGCAATTGTCTCACCAACAAGTAGCAGGCTTGAGATCAATGACAAAATAATGATTGTTCCATATTCTTATACTTACAATAATATTCTTTTCTCAACAATCTCCCTCCTTGGCATTAATGGCAAACCAATACCAATGCCAATAACAAAATAAAATAATACCTTATTTTGAAATCTCTCCCTCTATTAGTGTCTTTCCATCTTTTGTATAGGCTACAATCAAAATCTATTTTGATCAACTTTGTAGATCTCTCTCTTTTATGATCTTTAACATCTCTCTCATTCTTCTAGTGAGTTCTCATCAAGTAGATTCTCCCTCTTTGCTTTGTCTTCTTATGACTTCCTCTTTGACATTAATCTTTTTCTAAAGTTATTTCTCTAGATATTTCTCCCTCTCCTCTAATTTCTCTCAAGTATTTCTCCCTCTAAATATCTTAAGGTATATATATCTCTCTCTCTTTAACAACAATGCCAAAGAATTTTCATCTCATTATGTAGATATTGATAATTCAAGCTCTCCCTCTATCACCTTGCATGTGACTACAATTTTTTTGCTTCAACTCGTTCTTTACTTTAGGTAGATCCTAAAGTAAGATCCTCTACATCAATTTGTAAAATAAGTCATTCAAATTAGTTGATGCAAGGCACTACTTATGCTTCTTAAACAGCTTGGGATAGGGGAATCACCCCTAGTTTACCTCTTAGATACTAATGAGCATCCTTAGGTAAATCTTTTGTGAATATATTAGCTATCCATTCCTTTATTTTCACATATTCCATTCTTGCTTCCTTGTCTTGAAACAACTCTCTCAAGTAATGATACTTGATTTCATTGTGCTTTATATTTGTATGAATAACAAGATTCTTTGATATGTTTATAGCACTTATATTGTCACAGTAGATCACTACGGGTTTAATGATTTCCTCCTTCATTCTTTTGAGTAACTGTTTAATCCTCACAACATTAGTACAATTTACTTTAGTAGCCACATATTCAACTTCAACAATAGATTGTGAAATACAATTCTGTTTCTTACTAGTCCAGCTAACTAGTCTCTTTCCCAAGAAAAATGCTCTGCCACTTGTGCTCTTCCTATCATCAATGTTTCTAGCCTAATCAACATGAATGTAGGCTCTCAATCCAAACTTATCATTCTTCTTGTAGTATAAACCATAGTCTTCTGTCCCTTTTAGATATCTCATTATCCTTTTGATAGCCATTAAGTGATTCTCTTTAGGATTTGTAGAAAATCTTGCAACGATCTCAATAGCTAAAGCAATATCAGGTCTTCTATGATCTAAATATTGTAATTTACCAATCATAGACCTGTACATTGTTTGATTTACCTCTAGAGATTCATTAGTTAGTTTATGTCCTATCACGATAGGAGTGCTAACTAGTTTTGAAGCTTCCATACCAAAGGTTTTCAAGATTTGCTTCACATACTTGGATTGAGTAATGTAAATACCATACTTCATCTAATATACTTGCAAACCAAAAAAGAACTTTATCTCACCAAACATAGACATCTCAAACTCTTTCATCATTTCATTTGCAAATGTCTTACATAAAGCATTTTATCCTCCAAATATCATATCATCAACAAATATTTTAGCTAGCAAAATTCCTATACCTCCTTTTTTCTTCAAATATAAGTTGATGTTATCATCTATCTTCTCAAAATCAATCTTCACAAGATAATTGTCTAGCTTTTCACACCCTACTCTGGGAGCTTCCTTTAAATCGTATAAAGCCTTGTGTAATCTACACAACATATTCTTCTTGTTTGGATCAACAAACTCTTCAGGTTGTTCAATGTTAACCTCTTCTTCCAATATACCATTCAAAAATACAAACTTTACATCCATTTGATAAACTTTGAATCCTTTGTACGCAGAGTAAGCAAGTAGATTTTTTACTCCTTGTAGTCTAGCAATAGGGGCAAATGTCTCTCGATAGTCAATACCTTCTTCTTGTGCATATCCCTTGCAAACTAATCTTGCTTTATTCCTTTTACCCAATTTTATCACCATGCGCAAAATGGGTAGGTTGACCAATCATATTACCTAGGGTGGTGAAAACAAAATATTTAAATCATTTAATACCCATGCAATTAGGGGATACATAAAATGTTGACCATGCTTTATCGTTATATCCCTAAGTCCTAAGCCTTTTAAAATTTGCATGCCCCATGTTTAATTATAACTTTTGTGAGTGACCATGTGTCCATGTGGGCCCTATTTGACTTTCAAGGAGATAAGATCGCACATCTTATGAACTGTCAAATCTTCCTAGATCTATGGTTGGTACTTCCCCACATTCCCAAAGTGCGAGGAAGTTAGGCAATGTAGGGATACACCTTAGCGACGCATGTCATTGGTGGGGTCTCATTTTGGGCCCAAGCCATAAAAGGAGGATATTAGGATAGGTTGGCATATAGTTGCATTATCATTGGTTGGGATACTGAAATGATGAATAAAGTGGTGATATGCTTCTGGGCCATCTAATCTTAGAGGATCTACAGTGGTTTCTTTTTTGCATTTTGAAGCTATGAGGGCTTTAGACATTATGGGAAAGTGAGAGTGTGTTGTGTGGCCATGTGGGGCTATCTTTTCCAAAGGGTGATAGGTCTACTAAGGTGGAAATGTGCTAGGTATTGCATGATGATCTTCTAGGGTTTTATGTGTGCATGGAGGTGGATGTTGAGTGTCATGTGGGTCCCAAAATATTTTTTGATAGGTGCAGTAATAATGAGGGTCTTTCGTGATCGTCGATCGCTTAGGGATTGACAATTAACACTTACCTACTTCATGAAAATGATCAAAACTTAAGCAATATGGGGAAACACCTGATGGACACATGTCTAGGTGGCCCACTTTTGTAAGGAGATAGTTGTCATGATTAGAAAGGGTGAGGACAGTGACAGTAATGTGTTTCTAGTCACAATTTTTGGTGGATGTAAAAAAGCTATAAGGAAAAAAGGTATCGAGCCTAGCATATCACATTTTGACACCTAGGCTTAACTTGGGAGTTAGCTAAATTTTGACCCTAGGGTGGCAATAATTTTTTGATGCAAGAATGAAATAGTGCAATCCATAGGTTGGCATTGATTAAAGAAGTGAGTTGGTGATTTAGGCAGGGTAGTTTTCACAAGGATCTAATTTGCAGTTAAGTTTGATCATTCCATGGGATGACTACTAAGAAATATATTGCCTTTTCTCAAATACAATTACAACTATTAATGCTATGTTGATAGGGTGGTTGTGAATTTGATCTTTGAACACAACAAGAAGCAAAGGGTGGTTAAGGTATTCCTACAACATGTAGCACCTGGCTTTTTCATGATTATTCTCCTAGTGTTACCCATAATGGGAAGATGTAAAAATTAATGGTGAATGTAATCCTCTAAAATATCTATACTCTTCTATTGATTTTTTGACATGTGACCCTCCCATCTAAAGCTTTTTTCAATCTTGATCTATTTAAGGATTCCCAAGATGTGGAGAAAGGGCTAGCATTTTCAAAATCTTATGCAAGATAACATTGTTGAGATCTCTTAGGATTCCTTCATGTTTTTCTTGGCAAATCACTTTATTTTTATAGTCAATCTGGATGAATGTTGTTTAATGACCTTTGAAATCTAAATGAAGGAATAGTCTTAGAACCCTTATTGTGTCTCCTTGTTGCTTAAGCTTCTAATTTAATAGAATTTCTTGAGATTTACTCTTTGAATTCCTGTGTTTAGTCTCAATTTTAACCACAAGTGAGATTTGATTGTTCATGGAGGTTGCAAGTCAAGATGACTCTTTGCAATATTGAGTTCTTGTTAGCTACCCACTGTTAGAATTATTTAGAATAACTGAGAGGGGGGTGGGGGGTGAATCAATTATCCAAGGTCCAAATGCCCTAATAATACTTTTTCACAACTTATAATGAGCCTATAAAATTTTCATTCATCCAACTTAAACTAATCATCCTAGAAAATTACAGTAAATCAATATGCAGAAATAAAACATGTAAGATCAACACATGACACAGTGATTTACGTGGAAACCTAATTTGGAAAAAACCACCAGTAACATGCTACTTGATTCTCACTCTTCTAAAGTGATGCCCTATTAAAAGCCTGCCCTATTAAAGGCTTACAACACACTGTTAAATGTGACCTTGTTAGAGGATTTCACCATACTATTAGGAATGAGCCTAATCAAAGGACTTTCGAAAATTCACTTGGAATGTCACCCTGTTAAAGGATTTTTAACATGGCTATTAAACCAACCTAAGTCCATGGGATTTAAACTATCTGTTACAATTGCTAGAGAGTAACAATAATGGCTTTTTGATCTGATACAACTTACAACATATCTTGCAGATTTCAGATCACTCTTCAGTTCAATCCTTTTGCTTGGCTTTTAATCACTTTAGTTCTTACAGCTTGTCATCTCAAGCTTCATCTCCTTGAGTCTTCTTACTCATCATACCAATGCATCCATATCTGTGGTCATCTATTGAAGCAGAGTAACTATTCTTTCTTACTCCTTAGCACCTCCTTCAGCAATTATGCTTTCATGCTTGACCTACTCTCTCTCTCTATTGCTTTGTGACCTTATGACTCCTTAAATAGAAATCTGGTTTACCTTTGCCGCCTGATTCTCCCTTTCCAACTTTAGGGTTTTAAATGGATTAGGTAGAATACAATGTATCTACCCCATATCTTGCTCTTATCTAAAAAAATTCTTCTAGAGTCCAGTTGTATTCTCCAAAAACATTCTACATGGTGTTCTGTGCCACCAGCTCATTACTCTTATCTTCTATTTAATTCACAAACTTCTAGATAACAACCTTGTCAGCGTAGATCTGGCGAATCTTCAATTTTTGAAATAATGCAGCAACTTGGTACTATTGGTTTATTGATGCTTGACATCTCTGTGTTACTCGACACTTGTATTTACTTGGCACTTGATTCTGCTCGACACTTGATTCTGCTCGGTATTCAACACTTGATTCTGCTCGGCACTCGGCAATTGATTCTGCTTGGCACTTGATTTTGCTCGGTACTCATTTTTACTCGGCACTTGATTTTACTCAGCACTTGCTCGGCTTCAACTAGGAATTTGTTTGGCACCTTAATGAACTTAGTTAGTCTTTTACAAATGACTTAGCTAAAACCTTACATCTTTGATATGTTTCAGTGTGCCCATTCTCTGTGTCTTATAGTATGCATTCAATACACTTTTTCATCAATGGCTTAACTGATCCTTGTATTTCATTACAATATCATAACTTCAACCTTTCTCTAGGTGTTCTAGTTACATCTTATTGATTACCTCCTCCTTGTCAATCAACCAATTGATAGTATTTGGATCACTAAAGCAATTTTCATTCCTGCAAGTAGCAAGTTTGACATCAATGACAAAACAATGATTGAGAACATTCTTTACCAGTTCCGTATGATCATTCCAACAATTTTCCTCATGATCTTTTCAATCATTTCCAACAATCTCCCTCTTTGGCATTGATGGCAAAACTAAACTAATCAATTGATCAACTTAGTTACCATCAAGATTGTATATGTTGTCTGCTACTTTTCTTATGCTACATTTCT
The DNA here is from genome assembly GCA_028749045.1 of Cupressus sempervirens. Lineage (NCBI taxonomy): Eukaryota > Viridiplantae > Streptophyta > Pinopsida > Cupressales > Cupressaceae > Cupressus > Cupressus sempervirens. The sequence continues at coordinate 359,429,085 of CM053784.1, forward strand.
TGGTTGCTGCATCCTTACTACTGATCTCATATATCTCCCTCTTGCTTTGTATTGATCAGGTTTCTACATATTTCTCCCTCTTTGACATAAATGCCAAAAATGTAACATCTTTAACATGTGAAGTATAAGCTTTGGCTTCTTGATGTCTTCTCCCTCTGTCACCATGGTTGTGACTGATTTGGAGTTTCTACTCCTGCTGTCATCCTTCGCATCATTCTTCTGATATTTCAATGAATTGTTCTTGTTGATGCAGGGCTGGATCCTTGTTGCTTTAAATAGCTTGAGTTAGGGGTATTACCCCTAACTTGCCTCTAAGATATTCATAAGCATCCTTGGGCAATGGTTTGGTGAAGATATCTGCAGTTTGTTCCTTTGTGTGAATGTATTCCAACTTCATTTGTTTGTCTTCTACCAATTCTTTGACATAATGATACTTGATTGCAATATGATTAGTTTTTGCATGCATTACTAGATTTTTGGATATGTTTATAGCACTTGTATTATCACAATACAATATCACAGGTTTTGTTACCTCTTCTTTCATTCCTTTCAATAGATGTGTGAGCCACACAATGTTTGTTCAATTGACTACAGCTGCCACATACTCTGATTCTGTAGTGGACTGGGATGTGCATGTTTGTTTCTTGCTAGTCTAAGTAACTAGTCTTTTACCTAAAAATAATGCACCTCCACTTGTGCTTTTTCTATCATCAATGTTGCCTCCCCAATCTACATTTGTAAATGCATTGAGTTCAAACTTCTCATTCTTTTTGTAATATAGACCAAAGTTATCAGTTCCTTTGAGATACCTCATTATTCTTTTTACTTCTATGAGATGATTTTCTTTGGGATTAGCAAAGAATATAGCTACTATTCCAACTGCTAATGCTATGTCCAGTTTGCTATGTACACCATATTATAGTTTTTCAATCATGGATCTGTACATTGTTTGATTGACTTCAGCTGATTCATCATTTTTGGATAACTTATTTCCTGTTGCCATTGGTGTGCTGACTGGTTTGGACTCCTCCAATCCAAATGTTTTAAGTATCTCTTTAATGTACTTTGATTGTGTCACAAATATACCATGTTTTAGTTGATGTACTTGTAATCCAACAAAAAATTTGATCTCTCCAAACATAGACATTTCAAACTCATGTTTCATTGTGTCAGTAAAGCCTATGCAAAGCATTTCCTTTCCTCCAAACACTATGTCATCCACAAAGATTTCAGATACAATAATATCCTTACCTTCTTCTGATTTGATGTACATGTTGCTGTTATCATCAGTTCTTTCAAATCCTATTTGCACTAGTTACTTGTGAAGTCTCTCATACCATGCTCTGGGTGCTTGTTTCAGACCATAGAGTGCTTTATGTAGTGTAAAAACCATATCCCTATTGTTCTCATCAACAAATCCCTCTGGTTGTTCAATGTAGACTTCCTCTTCTAGTATACCATTTTAAAAAGCAGACTTTACATCCATTTGGTAAACTTTGAAATCTTTATATGCAACATATGCAAGTAAAGTTCTTACTCCTTCCATTCCAACAACAGGGGCGAATATTTCCCCATAGTCTAGTCCTTCTTCTTGAGCATAACCCTTGCATACTAGTCTAGCTTGGTTTCTAGTAATCTCACCATTCTCATCTAGCTTGTTTCTGAATACCCACTTGGTGCCAATCACATTCTTCTCAACTGGTCTGGGAACCAAACTCCAGGTTTTGTTCTTCTTTATTTGATCAATTTCTTCTTCCATTGCTTTATACTAGTCATCATCTTGTAATGCACCATATACTATTTTAGGTTCAGATTTGCTAATCAGACATGATTCATGTCTTAGTTTGTTCCTTGTTATTGGTCTTGCATCTTTGTCACTAATAATCTGTTCAGCAGGGTGATGTCTTTTTACATATTTGGATAATCTTGGTTCTGTCCTTGTTTCCATGTTTGATCTTTCTGATTTAGGGTCACTATGCACTGAGTTGTCAGGTTGTTCTTCATTTATTTCATGTGTACTAACTTCAGTATTAGATTGTGCATTTTTTTATTCTACAACTCGACTTCTGAATGTAACTCGACATTTACTGGTTGTGACTCGACTGAGACTAAAATTTGTTGTTGAGTTTCAATTTGATTGACAATATCCTCATCAACATGCATTCCTTCATAAGAATACACAAAGGTTCTGTATTCATTCATTTTCTTTGGTTCTTCAGCTTAGACTTCTATATGCTCATCAAAGTTTACATTTGCACTTTCCACAATTTTGTTAGCGTTAGTATTCAAACACTTATATGCTTTACTTCTAGTGGAGTAACCAAGGAATATGCCTTCATCACTCTTTGCATCAAATTTTCCCTTTCTAGCATCATTAAGGATAAAGCATTTGCAACCAAATACTTTGAAATGTTTTACATTGGGTGAGTGACCATACCATATTTCAAAAGGTGTTGTATTTGTACCTTTCTTGACTTGTACTCGGTCCAGTGTATGAACAACTACACTTACAACTTCTCTCTAGTATTTTAGAGCAACGGTCTTTTCCATCATTAATGTTCTGGCACAATCAATCACAAATCTATTTCTTCTTTCAACAATTCCATTCTTTGGGGGAGTTCTAGGAGCTGACATTTGTCTTTTGATTCCTTTATCATTACAAAATATCTCGAATTCATTTGATGTGAATTCACCACCTCTGTCTGATCTCAAGGATTTCAAGCTTTTTCTTGTTTCCTTTTCAACTCTAGCCACATACAACTTAAACATTTGAAAAGCATCAAATTTTTGTTTTAAGAACATACAAGTAATCATCCTAGAATAGTCATCAACAAACAACATTATGTACTTATCTCCTCTATAGCTTTGTATTTACATTGGACCACATAAGTCAGTATGAACTAACTCAAATACTTCTTTAGATGTATAGTTTTTGCTTTTGAAACTTGACTTTGTCATCTTTCCTAGCTGACATTGTTTGCACATGATATTATCAGGCTTCTTCAATTTTAGTAAACCTCTGACTTTCTTCATTTTACTGATATTGACCAGATTGTCAAAGTTGACATGACATAGCCTTTTGTGCCATAACCATTCATCATCAAATTTTGCAACAAAACAAGAGACATCATCCATATCAAGGTAAAATAGATTACTTCTTGTTTGATCTCCTTTTCCTATCAATTTACCATTGATACCATAGATTTTTGTAGTTTTGTTTCCAAATTCTACTTTGCATCCCATATTGCATAACTGTGAGACACTCATCACATTGTAGTTTAATCCTTCAACATAGTATGCATTATCACATGAAATTTTCTCTGTGAGCTTAATGGAGCCTTTTCCTTTTATTTGACATGGAGCATCATTACCAAATCTAACACTATTTCCATCATACTGAGTAAAGTTAACAAACTTACTTTTGTCTCTTGTCATGTGATGTGAGCATCCATTGTCTATGATCCATTTGTCATTTTTGTTCATACATGTTACCAGTGTTGTAGGTTCTTCTTCATCAGATTGGGCCTTCATGGCTACATAAACAACTTCATCATCATTATCATCAGAATTCTCTTCAGCAATATAACACTTCTTGCCTTTGTCTTTGTAATCTCTCTTATCATCTTCTCTTCTATATTTGTAGTTGTTGCCTTCCTTGTAATCTTTTTTCTGTGTACACCTTGCAGCAATATGTCCTACTTCATTACAATTGAAACAAATGATAGGCATCTCACCTTTGAATTTTCCTTTGCCTCTGTGAAATCTTCTAGCTAGCAAAGCTTCCAGTTGTTCCACATCTTCCTCATCAGTGCTACTGTCGTTGGCTACATATTTCATCTTTCTTCCCTTTTGATTTCACATGTTCAACATCTTACAGTGATAGCTTGGCTTTGAAAGCAGATTCAACATTCTTAGATCTATAGTTGTCAAAGTTAGATAACTCAAATGCAGTGAGTCTACCCACTATACCTTCAAAACTTAGATTGTTTCCTGGTACATAGCTTAGTTCTTGTATTGCTGATACTCTAATAGCATAGACAGGGAGCAAGGTTCTTAAGAACTTACTATTAACAGTATCTTCATCCAATTGACCACTCAAACATCTTATTGCACTTACCACTTCCTTTATTCTTGCACCATACTGAGCAACATTCTCATTTTCCTCCATTTTCATATCATCAAACTTTCCTCTGAGGCTTTCTCTTTTTGCTCTTTGGACATTCCGATCTCCTCCATAGATGTCTGATAGGGCTTTCCACATTTTGAATGTAGTGTCACATCCTTTGATATCATCAAATTCAGCATAGTTGAGTGTAGAAGCAATTTCCAACATTGTCTGATTGTGTTCCTATTTATTTTTCAAATCTTTTGCAGTAAGAGTACCAGTTGGATCAACATGTTCAGTAACAATTAAATTTTGGGCATAATCTCCTATGGATCTAAGATGTAGCTTCATCAAAATTTTCCATGCAACAAAGTTGTCTTTGTTGAGCTTGGGGACTTCTCTCTTAGGCATTCTGATCTTTCCTACTTATAGTCCCTTTAAACTGAATCAGCAATTTGGCTCTAATACCAATTGTTAGAATTCTTTAGAATAACTAAAGGGGGGGGGGGGTGAATCAGTTATCCAAGGTCCAAATGCCCTAATAATACTTTTTCACAACTTATAATGAGCCTATAAACTTTTCATTCATCCAACTTAAATTAATCATCCTAGCAAATTACAATAAATCAATATGCAAAAATAAAACATGCAAGATCAACACATGACATAGTGATTTACGTGGAAACCCAATTTGGGAAAAACTACCAATAACATGCTACTTGATTTTCACTCTTCTAAAGTGATGCCCTGTTAAAAGTCTTCCCTGTTAAAGGCTTACAACACACTGTTAAATGTGACCTTGTTAGAGGATTTCACCATACTGTTAGGAATGGGTCTAATCAAAGGACTTTAGAACATTCACTTGGAATGTCACCCTGTTAAAGGATTTTTAACATGGCTATTAAACCAACCTAAGTCCATAGGATTTAAACTATCTGTTACAATTGCTAAAGAGTAACAATAATGTCTTTTTGATCTGATACAACTTACAACATATCTTGCAGATTTCAAATCACTCTTCAATTCATTCCTTTTGCTTGGCTTTTAATCACTTCAGTTCTTACAGCTTGTCATCTCAAGCTTCGTCTCCTTGAGTCTTCTTACTCATCATACCAATGCATCCATATCTATGGTCATCTGTTGAAGTAGAGTAACTATGCTTTCTTACTCCTTAGCACATCCTTCAACAATTATGCTTTCATGCTTGACCTACTCTCTCTCTCTCTCTCTCTCTCTCTCTCTCTCTCTCTCTCTCTCTCTATTGCTTTGTGACCTTATGACTCCTTAAATAGAAATCTATTTTTCCTTTGCCGCTCGATTCTCCCTTTCCAACTTTAGGGTTTCAAATGGATTAGGTAGAATACAATGTATCTACCCCATATCTTGCTCTTATCTAGAAAACTTCATCTAGAGTCTAGTTATTTTCTCCAAAAAATTTCTACATGGTGTTCTGTGCCACCAGCTCATTACTCTTATCTTCTATTTAATTCACAAACTATTGGTTTACTAATGCTCGGCATCTCTGTGTTACTTAGCACTTGATTCTGCTCAACACTTGATTCTACTCGACACTTGATTCTGCTTAGCATTTGACACTTGATTCTACTCGGCACTTGGTAAATGATTCTGCTTGACACTCATTTTTACTCGGCACTTGCTTGGCTTCAACTAGGAATCTGTTCGACACCTTAATGAACTTAGTTAGTCTTTTAAAAATGACTTAGCTAAAACCTTACATCTTTGATATGTTTCAGTGTGCCCATTCTCTGTATCTTATAGTATACGTTCAATACACTTTTTCATTAGTGGCTTAACTGATCCTTGTATTTCATTACAACATCATAACTTCAACCTTTCTCTAGGTGTTCTAGTTACATATTATTGATTACCTCCTCCTTGTCAATCAACCAATTGATAGTATTTGGATCACTAAAACAATTGTCATTCCTGCAAGTAGCAAGTTTGACATCAATGACAAAACAATGATTGAGAACATTCTTTACCAGTTCCATATGATCATTCCAACAATTTTTCTCATGATCTTTTCAATCATTTCCAGCAAGTGTTTCATTGAGTCAAGCTAGCAATATCTTTATCCTGCCATCTGGTGTATCACCCCTTTTTACTTTTTCAGTATTTATTTTCAAGAAATCCTTCTAACCCTTTTCCCTTCAAGTTTATTTTCCTATTTGAAGAAGTAAATCAATGAAACATCAAGAAGAGCTGACCTATAACCTAGAGAATCACTCCTAACTTAGGTACTTCCCACTAGCTAGGAGTGTTTCCATGATACTCAAAGTTGACTGATTGAGTTAGAATCTAGTCATAGATGCAACTTTTAGAGATAACAATTCTGACACGCTTGGTGGGACTGAGAGAAAAGTGTTTTCTACCTTTTCTCAATTATTTTCTTGCTATTGTTGGTGTGTACAATAGTAAATTGACCTGTGTAGAGGAAAAAAATATTAACATCTGGTGACTCTAACTATGGAAAGAAACAAGTGCACATGATTTATGAGAAAAGTGCAGACAAGAAGTAGCTCTCCAAATTTTAGATACAAAGAATTATCCCCACCTAGGAGGAGGGGTAGAATAGTTGAAAGAATCCAAGATACCCTCATTCATATAAGAAGTTCCTGATCTACCCCTCCACCATCAAGTCCTACTATCATTATAAGGCAAGTCACTATCCCAAGAAGAGTAATCTTTGAAGCAACAATGGCAAGACATTTTTCTTTTTTTCCTTTCAACCAAGGGAGCCCATTAATCTTTGCTCAACATCATGACATCCATCCCTTTAGCTACCTTCAAGAGTTTACTAAACTTCACTGGAGAGGGCTAGACAATAACATTTGAGCATATTAGAGACATTGCTATTGTTAGGATAAACCACATACAGAAATAAAAACTACATGCAAATATAACCAATAATAGATCACATAGAAATGAACACAAGGCACCAAGTTTTAACATGGTTCACCCAATCCCTGGGCTACGTCCACCAAACAACAAGTCTGATGTATTACAATCCAGTGATTACAACCTGATTATAATCCGTAATCCCATACAACTCAATACCGCCGCAAGAACCAATTTCACATCACAACATAATCATAAAAAAACCTAACCCTAAACCCTTTTATACAAGTATTTTATGCTGTTTTAGGGTTACAACATGTTGGCCATATGTCGGCCATATGTCGCTTACAATGTTAACCATTAATTATGAAGTATGTACAATACTTTCCTAATCAGTCACCATAATCTAACAATCTCCCACTTGGGGACTGATTAGGCTCCACACTAAACAACAATCTCCCACTTGAAGACTGATCTTGTAGCAATATCACTACCACATGGGGCTCCCACTAGATCAAACCACCCTAGACTCTGTTGTTCTTTGATTCATGTTTAGTCTAAAAGACCAACCGAAGCTGAAGAGGAGTTTAGCTTCTCCCTTGTTACAACCTTTGTCAACATATCTACTAGATTGTCATTTGTATGGATCTTCTCTAGCTTTTCCATCCTCCAAAACTGATCGAATGAAATGGTACCGCAACTATATGTGTTTGGTCTTAGAATGTAGAGCTGAATGCTTTGCAAGATGAATGACACTCTGACTATTTGTGAACAAATAATTATCCTTCTGAGGATGTCCCAATTCTTCCAAGAAGAACTGAAGCCATATCATCTCCTTGGCTGCCTCTATAGCAGCAACTTACTCTGCCTCTATAGTGGATAGAGCATTAATCTTCTATAACCTAAAAACCCAGCTCACAGCTGCCCCACCAACAGTAAAGACATAACCTGTAGTACTCTGCCTTGTATCAATATCCCCTACCAAATCTGAGTCAACATAGCCTTGTAAATTAGTAGTAGAGCCCCCAAAGTGTAAACACTTATTGGATGTTCCTCTCAAATATCTAAGAATCCACTTGACATCATTCCAATGCTCAAATCCTGGATGACTCATATACCTGCTAACAACTCCCATTGCATGTGCAATATTTGGCCTAGTACATACCATAGCATACATCAAGCTTCCTATAGCTAAAGCATAGGGTACCTTAGACATCTTATCCTCCTCTTTTTGTGTATTAGGACACATCTCCTTAGTCAATTTCAAATAACCAGGTAAAGGTGTGCTGATAGCTTTAGCATTATCCATAGAGAAATGTTGCAACACCTTCTCAACATAATCAGTCTGAGATAGCATTAATGTTCTGTTCTTCATATCTCTACAAATCCTCATACTAAGGATTTGTTTTGCTGCCCCCAAATCCTTCATAGAAAATGCATGTGCTAACTGGCGTTTCAACCCCTTAATATGATCCATGTTAGACCCAGCTACAAGCATATCATCAACATATAAACATAAAATAATGTAGCTATCATCATCCAACCTCTTAAAATAAACACAGTAATCTGAATGACACCTATTATATCCATGCTCATGCATAAAACTGTCAAATTTTAGATACCATTGCCGAGGTGCTTGCTTCAAGCCATATAAAATTTTCTTCAATTTGCACACTAAGTTCTCCTTACCTTTGACCTCAAATCCTTGTGGCTGAGCCATATATATTTCTTCATCCAAATCACCATGAAGAAAGGCTATTTTAACATCCAATTTCTCTAAATGCAAATCTTCAGTAGCCACAAGACTTAAAATAGTACAAATAGAAGTCATTTTAACAACAAGAAAAAATATCTCATTAAAATCAATTCCCTTTTTCTGTGAAAATCCTTTTACAACTAACCTTGCCTTAAATCTTTTCTGACCTCCTTCCTCTTCTTTCAACCTGTAAACCCACTTATTCTATAATGACCTTTTACTTGTAGGCAACTTGCATAGATCCCATGTCTTATTCTTCAGCAAAAAGTCCATTTCATCTTTCATTGCAGACTCCAATTGAATCTTAGTATTCACCTACACAGCTTCATCATAACTTTCAGGTTCACCAACATCAGTAAGTAAAATAGAATACAAAGAGGGAGAAAATCTTTGTGGAGGTCTAATTTGCCTCATTGACCATCTAACATTCATTGGTGTGTGTGGTATTTGTTGTTGCAGTTGTTGCACATCATGAGGAATGGCTGGAACATCAGCTTTTGGAGTATCATTTAGCACTACATAATCATCTTCTTTCTTCTCATGTTGCTGCAATAGATCTTTGTACAACACTTTCTCATTGAATATGACATCCTGACTTCTAACATTTTTAAGATTTTCAAAATTCCAAAGCCTATAACCAAATTCATTAATGCCATATCCAACAAAGAAACATTTCTTTGATTTAGCTTCTAGCTTGGTTCTATTTTTAGACACTATATGAGCAAAAGCTTCACAACTGAAGGTCTTGAGAAAATAATAACTCACCTTCTTACTAGTCCATGCCTCCTCTGGAATACCATAGCCCAAAGGAGTAGAGGGACCTCTATTAATCAAATATACTGTAGTATTGACAACTTCTGCCCATATGTGTAAGGGCAACCCAACATGCAACCTCATGCTCCTTACACTCTCCATTATAGTCCTATTCATGTGTTCAGCCACTCCATTTTCCTACAGAGTCCTTGGAACAATTTTCTATCTATGAATACCATTAGTGGAGCAATAATCTTCAAATTCATGACTACAATACTCACCACCACTATTAGATCTTAGACATTTCAATTTCTTACCAGTCTCATTTTCAATCAAGCATTCCATTTCTTAAAAGTTTGAAATACATCAGATTTCTGTCTAAGGAAATAAACCCATACTTTTCTAGTTGCATCATCAATAAATGTAACATGAAAATGAGAGCCACCACAGGAAGATACCTGAGCTGGTCCCCATAAATCTGTATGCACAAGCTCTAATTTCTCCTTTTTGTTTTCCTTCCCAATCTTTACAAAACTCACTCTCTTTTGTTTTCCATAAACACAACTTTCACATAAATCCATATTAACACATTTCAGACGTGGTAAAACTTTCTTTGAATGAAGTACTTTCATACCTTTCTCACTCATGTGCCCAAGTCTATTGTGACACCGTGTTGTATCAAAATCTACAGCAGCTATTTGTTCTCCTTGCTCAATTGCAGCAATTGTTCCTGAACATTCATTTTTCTCTGAAACAATCAAAGTAGAAGGAACAATATGACTTGTACAAAGATATAAGGTGCCTACTTTCACACTTTTTGCTACTACAAGGGAATCTTTTGAAACTTTCCAATTTTTATCATTAAAAGTAACTACACAACTCTCATCATCGAGTTGCCCTGCTAAAATTAAATTCCTACTCAGCCTTGGAACATGTCTTACCTCAGGTAGTAGCCAATGGTTTCCATTTTGAAACTTAATCTTAATTTTTCCCTTTCTAACAATTTGACAAGGTTCATTATCCCCCAAATATACAAGCCCAAAATCCCCTTGGACATAATCAATGAAATAACCTCTATGAGGTGTAGCATGAAATGAAGCACTAGAATCTAAAACCCATGAATCATCAACACTTTCTAAAGACAGAAGCAAAGCATCCTCTTCAGATTTTTTACTTACCACATTTGCCTCCTTGTCTTCGTTTGACTTATCTCCATTTTTCTTCCGATTCCAGCAATCTTTCTTTTTATGACCTGGTTTCCCATAGTACCAACAATCGTTCGGTCCTCTCGATTGAGACCTTTTCCCCTTTGACTTTCCTCTTGATTTCCCATGATTTCCAGAGTTACTTCCTCTCTTAGTCGTTCTTCCCCTGCTTTGTGCATTCAAAGCACTTCCTGATGTAGATCCACCGAAGGATTTCCTACAAGTTTCCTCACTGAAAACAACACCGATCACATCATCATATTTTAGGGTATTAGATCCAGGAACAAAATTACTCACAGTCATTACCAAGCCATTCCAACTTTTAGGCAAAGAACACAAAATCAAGAGAGCCGTAATTGCTTCATTAAAATTGATACCCATAGAAAATAATTGACTAGTAATAGTATTAAACTCATTTAAATGATCTGCAACAGATCCACCTTTTGCCATTTTCATATTAAATAAATGCTTCATGAGAAATACCTTGTTTGAAGCGAAGGGCTTTTCATACAGTGTCGCTAGGGTTTTCATTAGGTCTTCTATCGTCTTTGCTTTTGTAATATTAAATGCCACCGATGGTGCCAAGCATAACCGAATGCTTCCAAGTGCCTTTCTGTCCAAAAGATCCCTTTCAGCATCTAACATAGTTCCCTAATTCTTGGCTTTGCCTTCCAACAACTTCCATAAATCCTTCTGATAAAGATAGTCTTCCATTTGCATCTTCCATAACTAGAAGTTCTGCCCACTAAACCTATCAACCCTCAGCTTACCCTCATCTGCCATTGCTCCCACTCAATTGTGAGACTCCCACTCAAATGTGAAACTTTCATGTAGAGGATAACTGAAAAAGAACTAGGCTCTGATGCCACTTGTTAGGATAAACCACGGACAAAAATAAAAACTACATGCAAATATAACCAATAACAAAAAATAATAAATCATACATAAATGAACACAAGGCACCAAGATTTAACGTGGTTCACCCAATCCCTGGGCTATGTCTAGAAAACAACAAGCCTGATCTTATTACAATCTAGTGATTAAAACCTAATTACAATCCGTAATCCCTTACAACTAAATATCGCCGCAAGAACCAATTTTGCATCACAACATAATAATAAAAAATACCTAACCCTAAACCCTTTTATACAAGTATTTTATGCCATTTTAGGGTTACAACATGTCAGCCATATGTCGGCTACAATGTTGGCCACAACCCAAAACTTTTCCCATATAGTACTTTGCTGATCAGTCACCATAATCTAACAATCATAACCCATAATAGATCTAAAACAAACACAAAATTAAAATCCACATGCAAGAGAATAGACAACATACCCACAAAATTGTGACACAAGATATACCCTGGGAAACCCTCATTGAGGGAAAAACCTAGCCTCCAAAAGCATCCATCACCATGTATTATTTAGCAAAAGATACCGTTGCAATACAATCATGGAAGCCTTCATGGCCATAGCCACAACTGAGCAAACTATGTGAACAAGCATGAATCCACACATCCCATGCCATGCTTCTAACCTTCACAAATGCTCCCTTGGCTAACCTGTCAAGCCTTGTCCCACTTGACTCTTGCCTTTCTCCCTCTTACTCTACAACAACAACCCTTGTGGTTGCTTATATAGTAGCAAGTCCCACAAAACCACTAAGTGGTATTACATAAACCATGTGCTAAAACCATGTGCTACCTAACCCACTAACCCCACATTTAGTATTGGGCATTTAATTATTTTCTCCAATATTAAATAATTACATGAAATATTATCACAATGTTACAATACAACTCATCAAGAATATTCCATGGGAATCTTTACATGTTGCACATCCATCTAGGTGGAACATTACATGATAAAATAAAATAATAAAATAGAAAAAATATTATGCAATGTGTGCAACACCCATTATCTCAATAGCTACACTATGTAATGTGCAACATATCATAGAAGATGGTGTTGCTATGAAGTTGCTTGTAGCCTCATTCAAAGGTAAAGCTCTACAATAGTTTCAAAGCCTTGTTGTGGGATCAATCACTTCATGGGATGCATTGGGAGATGTCCTAACAAAACACTTTGAAGATAAGTTAGACTTTCTGTCTCTAGTTGAGCAACTCATGACCATCAAATGGGATCCTCATGAGTAGATGATGGACTTTAACTATAAATTTTAGAGGATATGGAGTAGAATACCAGTTCAGGTAAGACCTTTGGAAGAACATGCTTTTCTATACTATTTAAGAAGCTTGAATAGTGATACCTCTGTTATGATACAATCTATGGGAGGTTACTCATTACCAAAAGGTTATGACATTGCTATAATAGCCTAGAATAGTCTTATTCAAGCAGGTAAAATTGCTCCTAGGCCTCCAATGCCTATATATCTAGATATCCAATCTAACACACCTCTAGTTATACGACCTTTTAACCCACTACCAGCCACTTCAAGTCAAGAAATAGCAACCCTAGGTCCTTCATCAGAACTAAAGGAGCTAAGAGATAGCCAAAAAAGAATGGAAAGTCTCATGCAAAGCCTTACAAATGAGGTGGTGAATATTAAAAGGGGAGGGTACCAGGATAGAGAGCCATCCCAAGCTCAAAATCAAACTTCAAACCAACCTACTCAGCATCAGTTTTAGAGTCAATACAAACCTAATAGGCAAAAGTATAATCAGAGACCTTTTAGGGCTTATAATCCAAATCCTCTAAATACTACTCCTCCCCCAAATACTACCAGAGATATGGTCCCTGCTCAAAATAACTTAGCAACAAAATATGAGTGGTGTTATCCTTGTAATCAACAACATAATTATGCTACATGCTCTAATGGAATGATGAACCAAGCCTTAATGGTTCAAGGTGCTTCTAGCACACAACCTACATCTAATGCTGATGTTGAGAGACAACTAGGGGCTCTTCCTATGGATACTACATTCATGAACTAGCAAGTAGAAGAACATTATGGTATGAATAGAGATAATATCACAAGTAGTATCTACACTAGTGAAAATAAAACAACCCTAGACAATGATGTAGAGACAAGTAAAGATGTACCAACTGAAAAGCCATCCTTAGTTCAAGAAAAGAAAGAAAAAAAAGAGATAATCTTGTTGTCACTCAAGAGTAGTCACATCAACAAGTGCACCTTGCTGTCCCTAAAATCCAAGCAAAGGTACATGCTACTATGCCATTTAATATTGTTGAGAATATGAAAAGGATGAGTATCATCATGTCTATGTGAGATTATCTAGCTATTCCAAGACAAGTTGACTTGTTATAGGAAGCCTTGTCAAAAAATGTTCCAAATCAAGTTACTGATGAGCCTTTGAAGGCTACATTTACAAATCAAGGAGCTATTACCCAAGATGACAACAAGAAAATAAGTCAAACCTAAGGTAAGGATGTTAAGCCTCCACCATTTTATGTTTCATTGATTATAGGAAACAATTTGGTGCATAATTGTATGGTCGATAATAGGGCTACAAGCTCTATCATGCCAAAGAAGATAGTAGACTAGCTAGGTTCAAAATAGTCTTGTCCAATTAGATGGTTCATGTGTTAACACCTTAGGTATCATAAAAAATGAAAACCTAACACTCCATACATGTCCTACTTTTTCCACTCTCCAAGATATCTTTATGATGGATTTGCCCCCATATTTTGCCCTTTGCTTATCAAGAGAATTCACAACCAAGATAGGAGGCTACCCATCAGTAGATTGTTCTCATATGCTATTTATGACCAGATATGGAGCCAAAATAAAAATTAGGTCTGAGTTACTTGACAAAGACCACATTAAACCTTACACACCTAGTGTGATCAATGCTAATTTTATTGCACTTGATCATGAAGAAGGGCCTTATTGCCCAAGACATAACTACTCAAGTTGATAATAACCTTGATGTCTTACTAAATGAGTGAGCAATAGAAAAATCCCCAAAAAATGAGACCAATGACATTAGCATTAAAGATATTACAGATATTGGTCTAGGGAAATATTTCTTCCAAGAAGCCAGACTAGTGATGCCAAACCTTGTAGGAAACACAACTAATCATCTTGAGTAACAAAATTAGGTTTGGGAGTTATACTTTAATGGCTCTAGGAGCAAGAATGGTTTAGGTGGGGGAACATTGTTGATCTCTCCTCGAGGGGATAAATATTATACAACCTTTCATTTTCGTTTTACATGTACAAACAATATAGTTGAATATGAAGGGATAATTCAAGGATTAGAATGGGCCAGAATTAGATGTATCAAATGCCTAAAAGTATCTAGAGATAGCAGGTTAGTTGTCAACTAGGTGAGAGGGTTTCACATGACCTAAAATGATAAGCTAAAAAGCTATAAACAAAGAGTTTGGTACCTAATTGAAGACTTTGATACTTTTAACATAGTTTTTATCCCTATAACTTTGAATTGACATCCTAATAGATTAGCTTTTATAGGAGCACAATTTGATATAGTTGACAACATTAGCAAGGAAGAGGTACAAAGGCATATCAAGGTTGTGGTCAGACCTTCCATACCTAATAATGATGTTAACTAGCAAGTCTTTGATAGTGATGATTTTTTTTGAATTTTCTACTTGAGGAATACATGCATTGAACCTTCAACCAACATAAAATAAAGGAACAATATGATGATCGGGTTATACAATTGAGTTCCAATAAAATTCCCAAGGGACTAGTCACCCTAGAGTCTATCTTTAACATTGATGACCAATTCAAGAAGAACAAAACTAGCTTGGTAGTTTAGAAGAATTATTATGAAGACCTTGAGATTTTAGAAGGAAAGAATGCAATTCAACATCAAAATGTACCTCAGCTTTTGACTATAATTCAGCTCCTGAATACAACTTGACATCCATTGTATGTGACTCGGTAGTCACAAATTCTTTTTGATTAGTAGCTTGGTTCTCAATTTCATTAGTCATGCCTTCATAGTAATACATAAAGGTTTTGTAGTCTTCAGGTTTTTCATTTAGTTCATCTTCATGTATCTCTGTATATTCATGAATCTTTACATTTGGACTTTCCACAATTTTGTTAGTGTTAGTATTTAAACACTTATAAGCTTTGCTTCTTGTGGAATAGCCTAGGAGTATATCTTCATCACTTTTACCATCAAATTTACCTTTTTTATTGTCCTTCAAAATGTAGCACTTGCTTCCAAATACCTTAAAATATTTAACATTGGGTGATTATCCATACCATAACTAAAAAGGTGTAAGATTTGTACCTATCTTGACTTGTACTCTATTCAAGGTATAGATAGTTGTACTAAAAGCTTCTCTCCAGTATTTCAAAGAAAAATTATTTTCCATCATCAATGTTCTAGCACAATCCATTACTGATCTATTTCTCCTTTCAACAGTACCTTTCCATGGAGGGGTTCTAGGTGCAGACGTTTGTCGTTTGATTCCTTTGTCATTGCAAAAGTTATTGAATTCATTTGATATAAACTCTCCACCTCTATTAGATCTCAGGCATCTTAAGCTTTTACCTATTTCCTTTTCAACTCTTTCCATGTACCACTTAAACATTTGAAAAGCATTAGATTTCTCTCTTAAAAACATAACCGTCATCATCCTAGAGTAATCATCAACAAATGACATGAAATACTTGTTACCTTTGTAGCTTTCAAAATCAATTAGTCCACATAAATAAGTACTAGAACTCAAGAATTTTATTTGAAGTGCAAGTCTTGCTCTTAAAACAAGACTTAGCCATCTTGCCTAATTGACATTGTTTGTAAATCACATTATTAGGTTTTCTCAGTTTTGGCAAACCTCTAACTCTCTTCATCTTATTGATACTAACTAGATTGTCATAATTTACATGACATAACCTTTTGTGCCATATCCACACATCATCAAATTGTACAACTAAACAAGTAATTTCACTCATGTCAATATAAAATAGATTACCTCTAGTCTGATCACCATTTCCAATAAGTTCATCATTAGAATCATAGATCTTAGCCTTCTTATGTTCAAACTCAACTTTACATCCTGAAATATTCAATTGTGACAGACTCAAAAAATTATAGTTAAGTCCTTCCACATAGTAAGCATTATCACATGTGATCTTATCTATCAATTTGATTGTTCCTTTACCTTTTATCAGACAGGGTGCATCATTTCCAAATCTAACACTATTTCCATTGTAATGTTCAAGGGTTTGGAACTTACTTTTGTCTCCAGTCATGTGATACAAACATCTACTGTCAACGATCCATCTATCTCCTTTGGTCACATAGGATACCAATGTAGTTGCCTTATCTTCATCAGAATCATCTTTCATTGCAACATACACAACTTCATCATTATGATCATTTGATTCCTCATTAGATTCCTCTTCAATAATGTAGCAAGATTTCTTTCCTTTGTCTTTATAGTCCTTTTTTCTCTCATCTCTTCTACCTTTGTACTTGTCTTCATTTCTATTATTTTTCTTCTTTGGACATCTAGCAGCAATATGACCAACTTCATTATAGTTAAAGCATATGATAGGTAACTTACCTTTGTATTTACCTTTGCCTCTATGAAAAACTCCTAGCTAGTAATGCTTCAAGTTCTTTTTCTCTTCATCATCTGTGTCACTGTCACTAGCAACATGTTGACCTTTTTTCTTTTTCTTATCCTTAGGTCCATCAAGTGTCGCTTAGATTTAAAAGTAGATTCAACATTTTCAAATTTGAAATTATCAAAATTTGAAAGTTCAAAAGCTATAAGTCTACCAACCAGTCCTTCAAGGGTCATTTTACTACAGGAAATGCATATCAATACTTGTATAGCAGAGACTCTAATAACATAGATAGGTAGTAAGTATTCTCAATACTTTACTGATCACAGTCTCATCATCAATTATTTCATTTTCTCCTTTGATAGCATTGACAACATCCTTGATTCTTATACGATACTAAACAATAGTTTCACCTTCTTGCATTTTCATATCATCAAAATTTCCTCTAAGACTCTCAGATTTGGCTCTTAGCACATTCTTATCTCCTCATTAAATATTCTTTATAGCATCCCACATACTTTTAGTAGTTTTATATCCTTTGATGTCTTGAAACTCTGAGTAGCTTAGGGTAGATGTAATCTCCAACATTGCTTGATTGTGTTCCTTCTTATCTTTTAGTTTTTGAGAAGTGAGGGGTCCAATAATATCAACATACTCTAAAGTGATGGTTGACTAAGAAAAATATCTAAGCCCTCCTAGATGTAACCTCATTAAGCTTTTCCATGCGGGAAAAAATTATTTATTCAACTTGGGAACCTCCTTTCTATATATCTTGATCTTTAGCTTCAAGTACCTCCAAATTTGTTCTTCTTAAGAACCAATGGCTCTGATAGCAATTATTAAAATATTTAGAATAATTGGGGGGGGGGGGGGGGGGGGGTGAATCAATTATCTAAGGTCCAAATGTATAAATAAAACTTTTCAATACTTAATAGATCCATATCCATATATCCATATCATGCATACATCCATTAGATCATCCAATACCTTAAAACTTTGTGGGTTACTATCCTAGGTCAAAACAACTTTGCATAAATGTAAACATGAAACATAATAGATTCAATCACACTTTTGACACAAGGATTCAACTTGGAAACCCAATTTGAGAAAAAATACTAGTAACATGCTACCAATTTTCACCCTTCTAAAGTGAGCCCTGTTAGGAGCCAACCCTGTTAAAGGTTACAATGCACACTATTAAATGTGACCTAGTTGAAGGATTTTAATCACCCTATTAAGAGTAAGCCTTGTTAGATAATTTTAAAACATTCCATTAGAATGTCACCCTATTAAAGGATTTACTCATGAGTGTTAGGTCAACCTTAATGCAAAGGATTTATCCAAGTTGATATAATTGTTAGAGAGTACTAGTAGAACTTGATCTGATAACAAAATAACTCACTTGTAGATTACAGATCTCTATTTAGGTCTCCATTTTGCTTGGATTTCAATCTCCTTCATCTCTGATAGCTTGTTCATCCATTCAAGCCTTAACCTCTTTAAGCCTTCATGCTTAGTATGCCATTTGTAGATTCATCCCTTAAGCCCTCATATGAAGCAATATAACTTCAATTCTCTAACTCTTCCTTAGGCTTCAACAACCTTCAAAAACTCTCAAGAAACATTGCTTCTAGCTTAGTATCCTCTTAAATAGAGAATTTAGATATTTTTCCACTTAAATACAATCATCCATTTTAGGGTTAGGTAAGATTCATCGGATCTAGCCATCTTTCTATTTTGTTCTCCCTCTAGAAACTTCTTTTACAATCCTTATTAGATTCACATCAAAATGATTTATCTTGAATTTTGTGCCTCTAGCTCATCAAGCTTATCTTCCACATACTTCACACAATCCAAGAAATCAACTTTATCAGCTCAAATTAAGAAAATCTTTGATCAAACTCTTATTGTTGTCACTTGGCAATAACTAGCTTCTAATGCTCAACATGCATTGGGTTGCTCGACATGCGCTAAAGTTACTCGACACATACTATCTTTTTACTGTTACTTGACACACACTATTTCTTCACTTTTCTTGGCACCAACTAATTTTTTGCTCAATTTTCTACTCAACTTGACCTAACTTTTCTCAGCTCCTACTGTTCACTTAGTTAAGTTTAGTAGACACATTTTTCTTTCCTTCTTCTTCTTGACTTAGCTAGTGTATCTATCCATTGTAGCCTTAAGTAGATAAATAATACACTATATCATAAATGTGTTATTTGGTCTTAGTGCTCCTTTTATACACCATATAAGTCAACCTTTATCTAGGTACTCTTGTTATCCTATCTTCTTCAAATCCTCTTCATCAATTAATGAAATGATAGCATTCAGACCAAAGTAAGCAATTGTCTCACGAACAAGTAGTAGGTTTGACATCAGTGGCAAAATAATGACTATTCCATATTCTTATACTTACAACAATCTTCTTTTCTCAACAATCTCCCTCTTTGGCATTGATGATAAACCAATACCAACAACAATACCAAAATAAAATAATACCTTATATTGAAATCTCTCCCTCTATCAGTGTCTTTCCATCTTTTGTAAAGGCTATAATTCAAGCAATAATGGACAACTATTTTGAAGAATTCAAAGTAAAGATGAGGAACAAGATGAGGATTCCAAAGTCACTTGTAGATAAGTAATATAATGAAGTATGTTTTATTATAGATACAAATTTTGTTTATGCTCAAGCAATTTTGTCGAGGATAGCATGGCTAGGGCTAATGCCCTATGAAGTGAATGCAGATGAATTCACTACAACAATCACTGCACTTTTCGTAAAAGATGTAGATGCAAATGCCAAGCAATTTGGCACATATGAAATTGTAATTTCTGAGCTAACTCTTGAATCTGGCACTCCCAAAGAAGGAAATAAAAGAAAAAAAGGTTGTTGAGGGTGGAAATAAGGAAGAAGGAGAAGGGTCTAGACAACCTATAGAGGCTAAGGAAGGAGAAGGAAAACAACATGTTTTTTCAAAGCCTAAGGCCACCAAGTAGAATAAGGTTGTTGTTATTGATCCTAAGGTAAAGGCCAACCTAAAGAAGGACATGCAAGGAATGGTAAAACCTTAGAAGCCAAAGGGCAAGATGACAATCACTAGGAAAAGTGTTGGAAGCATGAATGCTGATGATACTTCTATGGGGGAGTATTGTAGAAACATGATTAGATCATTATCATGATGATATGTTACATTCATGACTATGTTTGTCATTGATGTCAACATAGTAGTTTTTTGTAGTATCTAATAGAAGAACAATGGTAAAGATCAAGTTGGTACAGATAGATCATTGAGTACTTTCACCTATGAGGTTAAAGGTAGATAATAATAAGTTTCTAGTATATGTAGCTAGCCTCAGAAACATAATATTTTAAGTCTAGAAGAAGTTATGCAAGTTTCAGTGAAGACTATTCTGAGATAGAGTTTATAGAAGCATGTTTTGGTAAACTTGTTATATCTCTTTGCAGAGTTGTTATTCTGAGAAGCCAAAGTTAAAGATGTGTAGAAAACATTTTGGAGATGACATAGCTAAGCTCTCTCATCATAATGTTAGATATACATAAAGTTATTCAAGTTACAAGGCAAACGATTAATGTTATCACTAACTATAACGTGTTCATAATGTGGTCCTATAATAATTAATTAAGAAGGTGCAATAGCTAACTTAGGGAATTTTTTTATGGATTTGGTATAAAGGAAGGACATTTTACTTTGTTATGTATGATTGTATATGTGATGAGTGAATGACTATAAGAAGCATGAGGAGTAGAATGCAAAGATAAGCAGAGTAGAGAAAAGTTGGAGAAAACTTCAGTGCCAAGCTTTTATAACGAGATCTAAAATTTGATATTTAGATCCAAGGTTCATGACCTAGTCTACAAGGTCTAACAATGACTGGTCCATTTGATAAGATAGAGGAAAGAAGTTAAAGTACAACACATAAAATTATTCTACAAGGAATAGTTGAAAGACTAGAGTGAGTCCTTCTGCCTTCTACAACTCCTAATAGGGTTGGCATAACTCCTAACAGGGTTGGAATTTCCTCATAAGGATTCAAAGTCTCCTAACATGGACTCATATGTACTAAATATTGTAATAGACTCCTAACAAGGTTCATCCTCTAACAAAGAATATTCATATTAGTACATCATCTTGTGGGCATCATTCCCACTAGGGTTTTCCCTCTAATCAAGGGTTTCCCTAGTTAACATATCTAGTGTAATTGTGTACGTGCATCTTATTATGGTTATTGTTTACTTTGATTGAATGGTTAAGATTATTTAAGGTTCATAAATGTTCTAATTATTGGATAACTGATTCACCCCCCACAACCCCCTCCCCCACCTCGAGTTATCTTGGTGGACTATAGTTTATAACAATTGGTATCAGAGCATTAGGTCCTTGAAGATAAAGTTTAACAACTTTGAAAGATCCATGGAAAACATATTCAAAAAGGATAGTCTGAAGTTTGATGGAACAAATTATGATATTTGGAAGGAAAAGATGAAGACACATCTGTTGTGTATGGGTCCAGGATATTGGATCTTGACAAAATTAGAAAAGATAATTATTGTTGAAAGTTCATTAGAGATATATATTGAGGATGAGAGAGAACTTTTCATGTGTGACATGAGAGCTAGAGAAGAACTATTGTCTACACTTCCTAAAATTAAGTACAACCAAGTAAAATCACTTGATACTTCTCATAAGATTTGGAAAGCTTTGGAAAATAGTTTTGAAGGTGATGAATATTCTAAGAAATTGAGGCTACAAAGTTGGATTTTTACATTTCAAGATGCTAAAATGATGGAAGATGAATCTATAAGAACATATGTAGGTAGGATATTAGAAATTACTATAGGTATCATATCTCAATGAGGAACCAAGGAAGATGATGATGTGATCTGGAAGATATTGAAGAGCTTAATGCTACCATTTAAGCAAGCAGTTCAAGTAATACACTTGTTGATCTCTTCTACCAAAGATTTCACAAAGGGAAAATTACTTGGGAGAATTGAAGTAGTTTAGAATGAGCTTAGATAGTCCAGAAAATTGACCAGAATAGAAATAGATTTCAGTGCCCTAAATATTCTACCTAGTTTATCAAGGAGCACAAGTGCTAGAGGAGACTTTGCTAGCAGTAGTAGATCTAATGAGGACAGAAATATAGAAGGAGTAGCCCTTCTACTAAGAAGAGAAAAGGATGGTAAGAAATTTTTGTAATGTTGGTCATTATGCATCTAAGTGTCCTAAAAGAGAGAAAAAGTATAAAGGAAAGTTTAAACCTAGAAGAGATATAGAGTGTTTATATGAAAATGAAGAAGATGATTCTGATGAACAAGCAATAAATGCTAGTGATGATGGAATAGGATTTGTAGCTATTAAAGAAGAAAGTCTAGAGAAAATGGCTTTGGTATCAGAGGTTGAAAAGAAATCTCATTGGATAATTGAGAGTGGTTGTTCACATCATATGATGAGTGATATGAACAAGTTTGTTGACTTCAAAAGTCATCATGGAGGCATTGTTAGAGTTGGAAATAATGTAGCATGCCATGTTAAAGGTATTGGATCTATAAATCTTGATGGTAAGACTAACATCGAGGATGTATATTTTGTTGATGGGTGTTGAAAAACTAGTGGATAAAGGTTATTAGTTACAATTCACATAGAAGACATGCATGATTAGAGAGAAAGATGGAAAGGTAATTGGAATAGGAACTAGATCTAGAGGTAATGTATTTTAGTTGAATCCAATTGAAATGACATGTTTGGTTGCTAAGGTAGATGAAATTTGGTTATGGCATAAGAGATTTTGTCATATAGACTTTGAAAACATTGTGAAAACTAGTAGTATGGTTTTAGTTAGAGATTTACCTAAGATTGTTAAGTCTACTAACACAATTTGTAAGGAGTGTGTATTGGAAAAACATACCAAAACTTCTTTTCCAAAAAGAATTTAACTACTACAAAAAATTTGGAGATTGTACATATAGATCTTAGTGGTCCTACAAAGTATAAATGATTCTATGGTGAAAGGAATTTTATGATTTTAGTTGATGACTTTTCTAGAATGATGTGGGTTGCATTTCTTAAAGAAAAATATTTGGCATTTGATAAGTTCAAGATATTCAAGAATAGATTTGAGAATGAATTAGGTATGAAGATTAAATTTTTAAGATTAGATAGAGGAGGAGAGTTTACTTCAAATGAGTTTAACATCTTTTGTCAAACTAATGGAATCAAAAGAACTCTACTAGCTTTGAGAACCCCTGAATAAAATGGCATTGCAGAGAGAAGAAATAGGTCAGTAACAAAAGCAACAAGAGCTATGTTAGTTGAGAATGATGTATACAAGATTTTTTGGAGAGAAGCTATGAATACAACAGTCTACACTATGAATAGAGTGCAAGTCAAGAAAGATACAAACAAGACCCCTTATGAACTGTGGTTTGATCATTCACCTAGAGTTAAGTATTTTAGAATTTTTGGTAGCAAATGTTATATCAAAAGAGATGATGATGTTGGTAAATTTAATGCTAGAAGTGATGAAGGTATGTTTATTAGTTATTAATTGAAAAACAAAGCTTATAGATGTTATAATCTAAGAACTAAGACTATTGTTGAGAGTGCAAATGTAAGAGTTGATAAGAAATTCAGGACACGAGAAAGAGTAGTTGATTACAATTCTGATGATGAGAATATTGTTACTAAACCAAGGAATGATGAAGTGTTCTTTAAGACTAACAATTATTTGTATAATGAAGGAGAGATAAGGAAGGAAAAAAGCTTGAAACCTTCAACAGAGCTACGAGTTGAGATAACAACTCCTACTTCTAGTAAGAATATGATAAAGAATCATCAACCAGAGAAGATCATCGAAAGTAGAGATAAAGGTGTGATGAAAAGAAGTAGAATCAATGAAGAATTATGTCTAATATCTCAAGTTGAACCAAAGAATGTAGATGAAGCATGTAAAGGTGACTATTGGAAGCAAGCTATGAAAGAAGAATTGGATCAGATAGTGAAGAATGAGACATGGGATAACAACTCCTACTTCTGGTAAGAATATGATAAAGAATCATCGACCAGAGAAGATCATCAAAAGTAGAGATAACAATGATTTGTAGAATGAAGGAGAGATAAGGAAGGAACAAAGCTCAAAACCTTCAACAGAGTTACAAGTTGAGATAACAACTCCTACTTCTGGTAAGAATATGATAAAGAATCATCGACCAGAGAAGATCATTGAAAGTAGAGATAAAAGTTTGATGAAAAGAAGTAGAATCAATGAAGAACTATGTTTGATATCTCAAGTTGAACAAAAGAATGTAGATGAAGCATGTAAAGGTGACTATTGGAAGCAAGCTATGAAAGAAGAATTGGATCAGATAGTGAAGAATGAGACATGGGATAGGAACAAAATGGGTATTCAAGGAAAAGATCAATGAACAAGGTGAAGTTGTAAGGAACAAAGCAAGATTGGTATGTAATGGTTACTGACAACAAGAAGCAATAAACTATGATGAAATCTATGCTCTTGTGGCAAGAATAGAAGTAGTAAGGTTATTCTTAGCTTATGCAGCAAATCAGAAATTCAAAGTGTATCAAATGGATGTCAAGTCAACATTTCTAAATGGAGAACTTGAAGAAGAGGTATACATAGAATAGCTTGAAGATTTTCCCTTAACAAATGACAAGGACTTAGTATGCAGATTGAAGAAAGAATTGTATGGCTTGAAGCAAGAACCCAAAACCTGGTATGCAATATTGGACAAGCATTTGATAGAACTTGGATTTAACAAAGGTATGTTAGATAGTAATCTATAGTGGAAAGAAATCGATGATGGATGGATGATTTTGGTAATATTTGTTGATGGTATCATATTTGGAGGAAATGATGATGAAAGTGACAAGTTTGCAAAAGAAATGGAGGAGTTTGAAATGAGTATGATAGGAGAGATGAAATACTTCCTAGGATTACAAATTATATAAGACAAAGAAGGAATATTTATTTCTTACACTAAGTATTTGAAAGATCTACTGAAAAGGTTTGGTTTGGAAACATGTAAACCAATTGGAACACCTATGGTAACTAGACTCAAGTTATCTACAAAGGATGAGACACCTATTGTTGAGTAGAAGTACAGATCTATGATTGGAGGATTACAATATCTGACTCACACAAGGCCAGATATAACAAATGTAGTTTGAATTGTTGCAAGATTTCAAGCTAGTCCCAAAGAAGCACATTATGCAATAGTCAAAAGGATATTTAGATACCTTATAGGAACACCAAAGTTCAGATTGTGGTATGATAGATCTAATGATTTTCACTTTATATGCTTATACTGATGTTGATTGGGCAGGTAGTATGGATGACAAAAAGAGCACCACTGGTGGAGCCTTCTTTCTTGGAGGAAAATTAGTTTCTTGGTTAAGAAAGAAGTAGGATTGTATCTCACAGAGTACAATAGAAGAATAATATGTTGAAGAAACAAACAATTGTAATCAAGTTGTTTGGATAAAGTAGATGCTGAAGGATATAAGGATAGAATTTAATGAACTTGTTGTCATACATTGTGATAACACAAGTATAGTGAATATATCAAAGAATCTAGTATTGCATTCTAAGACTAAGCACATTTCTATCAAGTCTCACATGTTGAGAGAGAAAGTTGTAGAAAAGGAAATCAAATTGGAGTATGTAAGAACCAAAGAGAAGATTGCAAATGCTTCCACTAAGCCTCTTTCCAAATAGATTTTTGAGTATTTTTGAGGTATGCTAGGGGTTATGCCCCTTCCTACATCAGAGTAGATGATGCAAGAGTGCATCAATCTAGTGTAACATAACACTATTGTTTATCTAGATCGAATGCTAATGCTTCCTATATGGGGGAGTATGTATGATAGACAGAGTCATCTAGGACTCTTGTTGGATGTTATTTTGAATAGTTTATTTGGACACTTGAGCTAGTCAGAGATAGTTGTTACAAAGATTGATGGTTGCTAAAACCTTTGACATTAATGTCAATAAGGGAGAGATTACAACATGAAAAATAGTTTTATATAGAGTACATTGAAGGTAGAGATTGCAGTTGATGCATAGCACATTGAGGTATATCAATGGGGGAGAATGATTTATGAAGAGGATTTGAAAAGAAAGATTAAAAATCTTTTACAATTGGTATTTTTGGAACTAGATATTTTTCATCTATGTTGCCATCAATGCCAAAGAGGGAGATTGTTGGAAGCATAAATGTTGATGATACTTCTATGGGGGAGTATTGTAGAAACATGATTAGATAATTATCATGATGATATGTTACATTCATGATTGTGTTTGTCATTGATGTCAACATAGCAATTTTCTATGGTATCTCATAGAAGAACAACAGTAGCGATCAAGTTGGTACAGATAGATCATTAAGTACTTTCACTAGAGAGGTTAAAGAGAGATAATACTAAGTGTCTAGTATATGTAGCTAACCTTGGAAGCATAAGATGTTAAGTCTGGAAGAAGATATGCAGGTTTCGATGAAGACTATTCTGAGATAGAGTTTACAGAAGCATGTTCTAGTAAACTTGTTACATCTCTTAGCAGAGTTATTATTCTAAGAAGACAAAGTTAAAAATGTGTAGAAGACATTCCAGAGATGACATAACTAAGTTTAATCATCATAAAGTTACACGTACAAAAAGTTGTTCAAGTTACAAGGTGAAAGATTAATGTTATCACTCAGTGTAATGTGTTCTTAATGTGGTCCTATAATAATTAACTGAGAAGGTGTAATAATCGACTCAAGGAATTTTTTTATGGATTTGGTATAAAGGAAGGATATTTCCCTTGTTATGTATAAAAAGAGCAGAATCGAAGATAAGCAAAGCAGAGTGAAGTTAGAGAAAACTTTAGTGCTGATGTTTTATTATGAGATCTAAAGTTTGATATTTGGATTCAAGGTTCATGACCTAGTCTGCAAGGTTTGATAGTGATTGGTTTGATTGATAGGATAGAGGAAAGAAGTTAAAGTATAAGACAAATAATTATTTTACAAGAAATAGTTGAAATATCGGTTGGACAGTGAGTTCAGTGGTCTTGCCCCAAAAGCTGTTTAGATAGTGGGACCTTTGCCTTCTACAACTCCTAATAGGGTTGGAATCTCCTAATAGGGATTCAAAATCTCCCAATAGGGACTCATATGTACTAAATGTTGTAATAGACTCCTAATAGGGTCCATCCTCTAACAAGGAATATTTATATTAGTACATCATCTTGTGGGAATCATTTCCATTGGGATTTTCCCTTTGATCAAGGGTTTCCCTAGTTAACATATCTAGTGTAATTATGTATGTTCATCTTAGTATGGTTTTTGTTTACTTTGATTGAATGGTTAATATTATTTAAGGTTGATAATGTTTTAATTATTGGATAACTAATTCCTCCCCCTCATCCCCCCTCCTAACAAAAAAGACATCTTAGCCCCCTATTGAGAAAGTCATAGGAAGTCCATCAAAGAAGAGGAAATTGATTGAAATAAAAAAATCTTCTAACACAAGAAAAGTTGAGGAGAAAAATGATCATAGCACGAGAGGAGGAAGATGATGAGAAGAGAGAGTTTGATGAACCCATCAAACTTAAAATAGTGAAGAGACTCCCTCTAATGATTATGGATTAGGTATGTGAAAAATTAAGAGAATAAGAAATTGTTATGGGATTCAAAGATATTCATTTTGATTCTTTGAATAATGTTGATCAAGGTAAGCCTGAAGGAGCTTTGATTGACATGATGATCAAATTTAGATGCACACCCCTAGAATTGGGAGCTTGATTTCTAGTGGGATTTTATAATTGAGTGGATGCAAAGTGGAAGTGGGCACTATCCATTGATAAACAAATAAGAGAGACAACACTGGCATAAGCTATGCCATATTTAATGAAGTATCATATGTCTATAGCCCTTAAATATTTTGTAAAGAAGTTTATGTTGAGAGACAGGGCATACAAGATTTTGAAGAATAAATCTCATGAAGTTGAGTAAGATAGCATTCAGATATGGAAAGAAGCATTTAGGTTGCTTACTCCATTTGTGGATGTGATGGAAAGCCGAGACATAATATAATTTGAAGATGAGTACAACAAACAAGTGGCCAAGCTAACTGAGGAGATTCACCAACTTTTCAGTCAATGTGAATAGAAAGAAACTATCATAATAAAAGATGACACTGACACTCCTCCACCGAATATGAATATACTGATAGAAGAGGAAATTAAAAGTTTAATGATAGATTTAAGCAAAATTTGTACTAACCTAATTTTTTCATAGATTATAGATTATCCAAAGCTTAAAAATAAGAACATTGATGATATTGATGTGACATCAATTATAGAGGATACACTTATTGATAAACTTGGAAAGGCTTTAAATGTATTTATGCCATTAAATTGCATGCCTATTTTGCAAGAAGAGGAAAATTTTGAAAAAGATACATGCACTAAATTAGTAGAAGAAGATGTAACATAGAAAGAGAAAGATGATACTCAAGCTCTTATTCAGTTTTTGAGTGCAAAGGTTGTAGATCATACATCTATGACACTTATGCAATAGGTGATTCCTACACAAGTGCAACAACTAGGATCAAGATCAAGTGACAAGGGGAATCAACTGCAATTCTCACTACCAAGTGATACACCCTCATGATCTCAAGATGTGACTCATTCAAGTGAGGATGATGAGTAAGTGAGCCTTGATAAGGTAATGACATTACCCATGTATGATTGGAACAATCTCACACTTGAGAAAATGCAAGAGTTACAAACCTTGTTGAGTCGTAAGGCAAAGCAAGAACAACTAAGGAGATTAGAGAAGTGAAGGTAGGTATTACATACTATCAAAGATATTTTTGTAGATGCATTTGAAATCATAGATTTGAATAATCAACATATAATTTTTGACAACTTGTATATTTAGTTGATAAGATTCCGACAAAAGACATAGAGACCAATGAAAAATTATTACAATGGTCTAAAAGAAGAATGGAACATAAAGTGCTAGAGAAAGTCTCACAAGAACTTGTATATAGACAAGCCGAGCTTTCTACATCTATGGAAACAATTTTACAGACCATTAATTCATTTTATTTGAAATTGTGTGAAATTAATTTCTTTATAATAGATACTACACATTCATTAGAGCTGTTACATGCAGACATAAGAGCAAACGTAATTATATTGGGCAAGAATGCAAGTTCAAGCTCATCCTCATATAATGAATTGACATTTAGTCAAAATAGGTTGGCCAAGCTCACGGCTAAAGACACAAAGACCAAGAATAAGTTGATGCCGATTCAACTTCAACTACTCCCACACATAGAGATTATTCAGAAGGAAATGTTTATTGCCAAAACTATTTTGAAGAAAGATACACATTTTTCACATATAGAAGGATTTATTGATATAGATACTGAGCTAAAAATTTAGTTTCAAATTTTGGATCAAGCTAAGGAGAGATGGAATAAAGGCTATGCCCATATTGTGGCAAGTCATTAGTAATTCTTTGATAAGTATCAATTAACTCTAGAAGCCCCAAGTTCCATTAGTGACAAAAATAATGGGGGATAGAATATGAAATAATAAGAAAGGAGATATAAAGAAATAATACAAGAGGAAACAAGAAATGAGTAGATCAAAGATTAGATATTAGATATCATATTTCATAGGGTCAAACTATGGTCTCAAGGGGAGTACTCATTTTTGAAAGAAATGATTATTAATGAAAAAGTATTTTTTCCACTAATGTCAAAGGGGAAGATTGTTGATCTCTAATCCTATGTTTTTAATTAGTGTCCAAAAACTTAGTCATTTACTAGGAAAGATTAAATAGTCATCACTGTGACTAATTTATCTAGTAAAGGCTGACTGTACAAAGCTTACACTAAGCAGGATAGCAATTGCTGAGTATTCAGTTGAGAATGAACACATGTATGCATCGAGCAATATAGTTGAGACTGAGAACATTGACTAGTTAATGATTTCCCAATAAGAAGGTATATAGAAGCTGAGTGATAGCATGAAGAATTCTACATGATCGAGCGTCAAAGCATTCAAGTGCTGAGCGGTTTAGTTTTGATATATAAGTTTTTAATGACACAAACACATATGCAAACTATTTTGGCTGATTTTTATATGGCATTTCATATTTTTAGAGCCATATAGGAAGGTGATCACACACTATTTAAGAAGGTAATAATCCCAAAATGTGCATTCAACCAATTAGAAAATTAGATAGAAATGACAAAAGATGATGAATTGTAAACCATCGATCAAGATCTAGAACCTTCATAAAACATCTATTTAAGGAGGATTATAGCCCTAGAATCAAAGAGGAAGAAGAGAGAGAGGAGAGGCATATTCCTTATGTGCATGTGAAGAAGAGAAAACTAAGTTATGAAAATAGATAAGAAAGAGAGCAATCATAATAGTGAAGGACTAAATAGAGTTATCAAATCAGGAGATTTGATTGGAGATACAACAAAGAGGAGACCCAAGACTAGTTTACAAAGAAAACTAAGGGCCAGGTAAAAAATCAATTATTGTTAATTGAGATAGGGGAAATCTCTTAATAGAGTGGTTTTAATAGACCAATGTAAACCTCCTAACAGAGTCCTTACTTCATTGTGAGTGTAAAATCCTTTAACAAGGTGAGACCTAATAGTCTCTAAAACTTTTAATAGGGTAGACCCCTCACATGGTAGATCATATCTTATGATCAAACATTATAACCCTATCAGGTTAAGTTTATTGTTGCAACAGTGAAGATTTGTGTGTTTCATCCCCATCCCAATTTTACCTTCGTGTTGAATTATTTTTAGGTTACCAAATCATTGTGTTATGTGTTGAAATCTTTCATGGATATTATGTATTTCATTTATGTTTTAGGATTGCAATTTTAATGGTAGATCTATTATATGAGATGAATTAGGTGTGAATTCATTGAATTGGTCTTAATGTCAAAAGCATAAGATCCTGATTCACCCCCCCATCCCCCCTTCTCAGTATCTTGTTTCCCATATACTTATTCCAACAATGGTGAGTAAGAACTTTAGTAGGATATGAAATTAATTCCTTTAACTAGGTGGATCATTAATTTAAGTTATAAATTCTCCAATGAGGTACTCCTAATAGGATTAGAGACAAATCCCTTAACTAGGTGACTCCTAACAATGTTTGTTCTTAATCAAATATCATTGTAAGCTCTTCACAGGGATAATATTTTGATTGGTATAGTCATAAGAGTGAAAAAATACTTGTGGGTGTCAATTCTCATCATAGTTTTTCTCTCAGACCAAGGGTTTCCATGATAATAAAAGAATTGTGCTATTGTGTTACTTTTGTGATTATGTTTCACAAGTTAACATGCATGGATGGATGAATGAACTGATAATAAGTTTAGTTTTGGTTAATCAGTTTTGATAAGTTATGGTTAAGTTTTTAGGTTGGTTTAATATGACTTAATAATTAATTATTTAGTTTATTCTAATAATTATTAATCCCCTTCACTAATCTAGGACATTCGATATATTAATACTATATCAAATCATGCTTTATTTATACAAGAAAGGATTCAATAGTTGTGGATATGTTAATAGTCGATATAGTGTTATAAATATAGAATTTAGTTGACAAAATAATAAAATAATTTTCATAAATAATTTTATTAAAATTTTTGGGATGGACAAATTTTAAATGATTTTAAGTTACATTTTTATGAGAGACTTAATGGTCTTTAAAATGTCATAAATAATGTACATCTTTCTACATGAATATTAAATTCACAACTTTGTTCAATTTTGTGTACACTTCCACTTAGTATCTCATTTAAATAAAGTGCCTACACAAATATTTACTAGTGTAAGGTTCCCCTACTTGATATTAACATGCTCTTCATAGTGAATTAGTAAAAATAATATAGCCATGTTTTACATTCAAACAATAAATAAAAATGTGTGACTAAAATTAAAATATAATGTTGGCCTCTTTCACTTACAATTTAGATTCAAATTCAACAATTTTGATTAAATGCATTTGTAAACCAAAGTAATTTGATTTTTTGAGAGCGAAAAAGTTTAGATAAATTTATTTTGCATTTGTCAAATCATACATTTTTATTCTAGATTATTCTTGTAATATTGTTTACAAATTCTATCATGATTGACTATGTGTATTTATCAACTTACATGGGTAATACTTTATAATTTTTGATTTTTTTTAACAAATTACTATAAATTATGCTAATATTATAATTTTAAATGTGCACATGATATATTTCATTGTTAAATTCATTGTTTACATATGCATTTGTTATGCTCTTTGAATGGTTTCATCCTTCATATTTATCTATAATTACATTTATATGACTCTTTGTGTGTGTATATATATATATGTATGTATATGTATGTGTATGTGTATGTGTGTATGTATATGTATATACAATTTTATATACCTATATGTTGTTGTATATGTGTATATGCAATACTTGTATATACATACAATTATACATATAATATGTATGTAGTTTATGACTAGTCTTTCTTTATGATTAGGTTGTATTGATTTATATCAACAAAAGGTATATCAGTGTCCTAAAAAAATCATGCATACACCAATTAATCTTCAAATTGTACATATATACAACAATTTGTTACAAGACTACAAGCATTTCATAACTTTTCATGCTCTAAATGCTTTATTGTATATAAAAGTGTAGGAGTTCATGTTTTGAAAAAATTGGTACTCTTTTTATTAGCATTATGGTAGAATAAGAGATATGTGAGGTCTTTTACTTGTACACTTTAACCCTAATTTTCTTTATGATTAGGTTGTATTGATTTATATCAACAAAAGGTATATAAGTGTCCTAAAAAAATCATGCATACACCAATTAATCTTTGAATTGTACATATATACAACAATTTGTTACAAGACTAAAAGCATTTTATAACTTTCATGCTCTAAATACTTTCTTGTGTATAAAAGTGTAGGAGTTCACGTTTTGAAAAAATTGGTACTCTTTTTATTAGCATTATGGTAGAATAAGAGATTATGTGAGGTCTTTTACTTGTACACTTTAACCCTAATTATAATTATCAATCTCATTCTTATACATTAAGTTATATCTCCAAATTTTACAAATGTATAATTGCATATCTATATATTTCATTAACATGTATTTCTATTTCTAGTCCATTTTTACGTGCAGATAATGTAGCTTATGAATAATATTTCCTTATGATCGAGTTGTATTTCTTTATATTGATCAAATTTGTTCACATGTATGTGTTACCTGTTAAAATTAGGGTTATGATTATGGTTTAATTAGGGTTATGGTTAAGATTAATGTTCAATTTGGATTAGATTTTAGTAATGGTTAAGGCCAAGGTTTAATTAATTTTAAGAATATGGTTCACTTTGGGTTAGATTAATGGCCAAGATTTACATAGAGCTATGGTTGGGGTTCAATTAAGGTCATAAGAAAAATCTTTAATTTAGGGTTAGAGTTAAATTATATTTACAATTACAATTCAATGAAGGTTAATGCTTAGGTTCAATTAGGGTTAAGGTTAATGTTAAGGTTAAGTTCAAGGTTAGTGTTCATTGGAGTTGAAATATTTAGTTTAGAGTTAGGATCATGGTTGAACTAGGGTTAGGGTTTAATTAGACTTCTAATTATAATTAGATTTTTCATCAAAACTAGGTTGTATTATTCACAAGCTTATGAATAGGGTTGCAATTAGAGTTGGAATCATAATTAGACTTGAGATTAGGAACATGGTTAAAGAAAGGTTATACTTTAACTAGACTTAGGGTTATATTTATTATTTAATTAAGTTTTATATACTATTCATTAGGATTGAGATTCAATTAGACTAGAATCAAGGTTTAATTGGTGTTAAGGTTAAATCAGGCTTAGAATTAGGACTAGAATTAACTCAATGTTAGGTCTCAATTAGGGTTATAATTATTCTCATAGTTTACATACTTAGGTTTTCTTGTAGGCTTCTAGATTGATTGTGTATATCTTTTTGAATCAATATTTTGGATAATATTTCATGATTCATCACTTCTCTTCTCTTTCTTAACATCTTGTAATGGATCATGGAGTTTGATATGAAATGTTGATGCAAATAGATATACACAATTAATTTGAAATTATATAATAACAATATTATGATCGTGGAAACTTTATTCCTTTACATAGTTAGGATTAGGGTTTAGTTAGTATTATGATTTTGGTTTAATTAGGATTAGGATTAATATTATGTTAAGGTTTTTACAAATATAGTTTAATTAATGTCAAGGTTAGGGGAACATTAGGATTTAATTTGGAGATATTTATAATTTAGGGTAAGGGTTATAATTATAATTAGGGTTAGTATTATAAATAGAAGTTTAAATAGGATTATAAATTGAGTTATGGTTAAGTTTGGATTTAAGATTAAGGGGAAATTCTATCTATAACCCCTACCATAATTTTAACTTTAACATTATCTAAAACCCTAATAATATATTCCCAAAACTAATTATAACCCTAATTATCTAACCTAATCCTAATGATCAAATTATTTCTATCTCTAATTATAGTGCAAACCCTTACACTAGTCATAACCTTACTACTAATCCCAACTCTATCTCTAACCCTAAGCCCATCTTCACCTCTAACGCTAACCCTAAATTCAACCCTATCCATAAGAATAACTCTATTTCTAACCTTAACCTTATCTTCAAAATTATTTTTATTTTTTTACCTCTAACCCTAATTTGATCTCTAACCCTAACATTTTTTCTATTCATAATATTTACCCTAATACTTATAATCTTAGTCTTGTCCCTAGTCACAATGTCAATCCTAGTACTAACCCTAATTAATATATTATAATGGGTGAGGCCATAGTAATGGTTCCCACTTTTTGTCATGAATAAATTGAATGAAAATTGGGAAATCCAATTTTAAGGGACTTCATTTGAAGCCTAGTTTCATTCAAAGCCTTGGGACTAAGGGCTTCATTTGAATCCCCTTGGCACATCTAGCACATAGGGCTTCAAATGAAGCATAAGACTTTAAACAAAGCCCCTATTATCATAAGGAAAGTGATATATATTCTATTTTTATAGTGTGAATTGGTGGACTAGGGCCTTAGAGAGAAGTATGTGACCTCTTAGCTTGCATCGACATCCTGATCTAGTATTTTTGACCTCCTTCAAGCATCCAACATACCAAGTATGAACATTTTCTTCCTTTTTTGCACTTTTAATGAATATTTAATGATTTTTAATGATTTTTTTTTAATATCAGTAAAAGGCATAATGCCCTATATATAATATTTCCAAATAATTTTATGAAATATTTTACCCCATTCAATGTGTAGGCACTACGGGAAAAAGAATGGGGGAGAAAACCTCTAGTATTGCCGGGGACATTTAATGTCTTGTTTGCATGTTGGTATGTATGTATTTTTATTTTGACAAAGGTCTTTGAGAGGGCATATCCTCCCTAACATTTGAATTACTGTAAAAACCTCTTTACATCATTTCTTACCTTGCTTACTTTGGGAAAACATATAGTTGCACCTTTATTGTGGGTACTTAGAAATACATTCCTTCCTTATACAAAATTGTCACTTATTGATAGCTTATTAATAGGACCATTTATATAGGTTTATATTTATATGAAATATTTGTATACAATTGTTTATATACTTTGAAGGAAAAAAATTCAATCTAGGCCTTCTTCTAGTTTGATGTGTCAACTTATTAGCTTGTTTTCTTTTGATATTAAATTTTTGGTATCCTTCAACTTTATAAGTCCTTGTAGGTTTAGATCCACTTCAAGATCACTAATAGAGGGTACTCTCCAAAATACACTTAATCATAGAGTCAATATTTCTAACTATAAAAGTATCACTAGTTGTGTTTTATTTTTTTGGAAACTACAATTGGAATAATTGTTATGTTGTCATTGATGTCAAACAAAATGGTAAGATAGAGTGTCAAACCTACTAGAGATACATTTACTAATAGTGTAGAGTGCCATATCACTTGATTGATGAAGATGATTTGAAAAGAAGAGATAGCAAGGTGGGTTAGCAATGTTGTTGAGTGATGAGAAGTTAAGTATCTTGGAAATAAGATGGGTACTTGATAAGTCAGTATTTGAAAACGTAATATGTTGTTTAATCATTATAATAAGTAAAGAAGACAATTGGATGAAGCTTAGAATTAGAAAAAATCAAAGGGTAAGCTTGACTGAGTATCAATATTAGTCAGTCAATGAAGTAAGTGAAGTAGAAGATTATGCAACTTAAGTAGAAGCCAAATAAAATAGTTCAAGTTGAGTAATAGTAATCATTGAGTGAGCTAGTTGATGTTGAGAGAAATGGAATAGTGTATGTCGAGCTACACAGTGATGACTGAGAAAAAGAACATTGTGATTATTGAGTGACAACAAAAGTTATAGTTTGTAAAAGAATCAAGTTTGAGATCGACATAGTTCAAATTTTGGATTAGTCAAAGTGCATGGATGATAAGGATTGATGAGGCTAGAGTATTTAATACATGAAGAGATATTTCTATGCAATCAAAGGCAACGATTTAATTAGAAATTTCTAGAAGGAGGAGGAAGACAAAATAATGGAAGGATTCAATGAATTTGACCTAACCCTAAGATCAAGGGTGATATTTAAGAAGAAAAATATCAAAAATACCTATTTAAGGAGGCATAAGGAATAAATTTTAAGGTTGATTCATTTTTGATTAGTGATATTAAGGAGATGGTGTGAGGAGTAGAACAACAGAGGAGTAGTGTGAAGAGTTTGGTGAAGTATGATTGCTTGAAGAGATACCAAGTAGATCAGTGATGTAAATGATAATGGAGGCCAGTCAGTGAACCAACATATGAGTGAATTGATATCTAAATTTTCAAAGTGATTTTTACTTTACAGATCAAATTTATTTGTTACATTCTAACCATTATATCAGTCAAAATCCTTTAATCAAGGTTGATCTAAGAATCATTTTGTAAATTTTTTAATCAAGGTGACATTGTAATGGAATTGTCTTAAGTCCTCTAACAAGGCCACTCCTAACATGGTGAATAAATCCTTTTAGAGGGTCACATTTAATAGTGTGTTGTATAACCTTTAATAGACTTATCTCTTAATCAAGCTCACTTTAGAAGAATGAATAATTGGTAGCATATTACTTGGCAGTTTTTCTCAAATTAGGTTTACATGCATGGATGTTATTTTACATGTGTTATTTTTATAGTTGCTTATTTTACTAGAAACTGACACATAATGTAGGAAATAAAAAATTAAAAGAAAGTTAAATTGCTGATGATATGTTATATTGACCAAGTGGGTTTATATGTTTGCTTCAGCTATTTGAAGTTAGTAGAATTTGAATTGGTATATCTAGCCCTGAGGGTAACTGATTCAACCCCCCTCCCTCCCAGTTATTCTAAATCATTAATTAAACCATAGCCTAAAACTTTTAGGGCAATTCCAACTTGGTCTTAGTTCATCAAAATTTCCTCAAACCATGCTTAATAAGGAAGGCAATGCTAGAAGCAGGATACAAATCCAATTGTGAGTGAAAGGGGTTTTAATGCTATATCTAATAAGAAATTTTAGTGTCAATATAATATTTCTTATGATTTTAATCTTACATTGAAATATGTTTTCTTTTGTTAATGGTATTAGATATAATCTAGAGTAATGGAAAACAAACCAATATATACACTAAATTAAATTGAAATAATTTCTCAAATACTAAGAATAGACAATGCAAAATAGAGTTTAAATGAACATGGAAAGAATACTATGAAAATATGGAAGAAAAAAAACAAGGAAACACAGATTTGACATGAAAACCAATACCACATATTCCATACTAATCTTAACTTGACATGCTAATACATTAATCTATTATAATTTTATTGAAGTAGTAGAATTATTTACATAATCATATCCCTATTATATCTAAATATCAATTCTTTTGAAAGACAACCATATTAAACTTATATTTACCATAAATAAGATCAAAATAGAGAAGGAGACTAAACTTATGCTAATCAAA
This sequence comes from Cupressus sempervirens, assembly GCA_028749045.1. Taxonomy (NCBI): domain Eukaryota; kingdom Viridiplantae; phylum Streptophyta; class Pinopsida; order Cupressales; family Cupressaceae; genus Cupressus; species Cupressus sempervirens. The sequence continues at coordinate 359,467,432 of CM053784.1, forward strand.
ATTTGAGCTAGATTCGTCTTACCAAAGGTGGGCTATTATAATTCTAAAAAGCCAACCAAAACTTATAAGCAAAAAGATTGGTATGATGCTTAACATTGAAAAGAAAACATGTACAAGTAATTACAATAAGATAACAAAATAAGGTAATATCTAACTACATACTAAAGGATGTCAAAAAGAATACTATAGTGCATACTTAGTTTATTCTGCTACTTTTTATTTTATTATTTTGCTTTCATTTATTTGTATTACCTTTAGGCATTTTAGAAATCATAGATTTTTCCTTTACACATTTTTGGAAATAACTTCTTCACCATTTGCACCTAAATTAGCTAACCTATCAACCTCTCTGTTTTCTTCCCAATATATGTGTGTAGTTCTAATTTCTTCAAATTTATCAACTAACAATAATGCATATTCCAATTTCGAGTTCACTTTCCTATTGGGAGTGCTTCTTTTTCTTATGGCATTTAGAATTATTTGTGATTCACCTTCAATTATCAACTTTTTAATTCCCAAATCCAAACTAAGGTTTAGATCTTCAATTAATGCTTCTAGCCCTGCTAGATTATTTGATGTTTCTGTTGACCTTATGATCAAACCATTTGTCAATTAGTGCTAAAACACTTAGTCATTTGGTTGGTTATATTGTTGCTAAGATTCATAGTGTCAACTGTTGGTGTAAATAAGTATTTACTTATTACACTTACTTAAGTTTACTTAGGTTAATGCATTATTTAATTATTTTGCATTATTTTATTATTTATTTAGGTGAGACACTTAGGAGTTTGTGTACGCTCATTGAGTTACACAACTCTAATTATGCACATGGTGTCTACAACACAGGACTTTGTATCATTCACTGAGTTGTCATGTTGACAACATAGTTATTCACACTCATCATTTAGCACATGTTGTCTACACCACTAATTTGCATGCTACACTATTGTAGGATTATCCTCACATCATCGCACTCAATTCTGTGCTTAATGGAGGATAATCCATATCTAGTGGACATGTGCCTAGTTGTATGACTTATCATGTTGTTGACTTCTGTGCATTCTAGAAGCTCTTTTGAGGCCTTTATATATAGGCACTCCTAGTGTACTCTCAAGTGGGTATATTGAATGAATATCATCATTCTGATCATACTCTCTCTATTTTGGTCTACTGTGTGTTTTTATTGAGTTCTTTAGTTCTTGGGTGAATTCTGGCCTAAGCCAAATTCTTACATGGTATCAGAGTTGAGGGAGTTCTCTACACATAGCCATTCAAGACTATTCATGCTTCAGCACCTCGACCTAAATTCGAAGGATCCATAGAAATTGGGAGTGTCTAGAGCTAGAACTGACCTCACCGTTGCATTTGGAGTGTCAATTCAGTGAAGATCAACTATAAATTTGCCTATGTTGGGTGAAAGTTAATCGTGAGGCAAATTTTTTTTGCAAATCAGAACCCAGAGGTCTCAATTTGCAGTTTGGGTATGACTTTTTTTAGATTTGATTAATTTGATTTTCAAATCTAAAATTATTTTATTCTCTACAAATTATTTTTATGAATTTTTTATTTTCAAAATTTTTCTAGTTGCCTAGGCAGAGAAATTTTTTTTGGCTGAACTGGGTAGTGACACCCTGGCTCGGCTCTATATTTTTAGTGTGGTAGAATTATTACATTAAATCACAGGGCATCTTTGTACATTTTTTGGATTGTACACCTATAAATTTTGCAAACTCAAGGAAATCGGGCCACATCAAACACCAACCATATCACCGACGATCGTAGATTTCCACAGGGGCCAAAAATCCAAAGCCAACGACTTCACTTGCCTTTGCTAAGGGGAGTGAATAGTTTTCTTTTAAACTCTATCAAACCTCCATGCATGATGAATGTGGGATTTACCCACTTCACCAAATTTGACATTCGATAGTCACATTGACACATTTTGGTGCTAAAATCTAGCACCCAATCTTGCAAGTACACGTAGCCTTATCAGGCTTTGACATGTGGCTAAGACCCTGTGCGCGAAGGGTACAATCATTAGTACATCTATCACCAGTTGTTAGTGCCTCAGTGGACACATAGCTACCACATCATCTGCCCAGCTATTGCCACATCCAATCCAACGTGACACTCCTACCTCAGACATATGGTGATCTTCTGAAGGCTTTCCTTGCCATGTTAAACGTGACTATGTAGTACATGTGGTAGTACACTCACTACCAAGTCATCAGCACTACAGTCCCAATCAGCTGCCACATAGTCAATAACATGTAGGTGCTTTGTCAACATACCATATGCCAGTCAGAGGACACACATTTTTTTGTATAGAATGAACATTTTTGTACAGCCATCTCATCGGCTGACATCATCACTAGTTTTGTTTTCACTGATGTCATCAATTTTGACGAGCCTAAATTTGATGCCCATTTGGACATCATTACAAGGCCACATTAAACTGCTATGATGGCCATATGATTGTCAAATTTAACCTCGTTATTCGTTGATGCAACCCCTCTCCAGATTGATTTTAGTTTTTGCAGTCCAGCTTTGGGAGGCCATAACTCGGACATCTAGACTCCAAATCAGGTGCAATTTTGTTTTGAAATTGGGTAGAATTTCCTTTATTTTTTAGGGGTGTAACTATTTTTGTGCAACTATTTTTTGGTTTTGCTGCACAAATTGTTTAGAAATTACATTTTTTGGTGACTATACCTGGATAATCCTACATTTTACAACTTCAAATGCTTCGTACAAGCACATCTGGAGTCAAAAACAGGTTCCATTTTTTTGAAAGTGCATTATTTTTTGTCTACTTTCGAGATCTACTATCAGATTGTAGGTTTTTGTGGACAAAAGTGTCACTTTGAACAAGAGGGCCTTTCTTTGCTTTGTAATACTTCAGAATTGTAGCACATTGTAAACTTCTAGATTTGTAATCATTTTAGAAGTTGTAACAAGCAAAAGTAGAAGTCCAAAAAGGCCAAAATTAGCAAGTGGCCCATTGTAATTGCACTACTAATAAAGTTCCCAAAGCATTTATTTTGGGGGGTTTCTTGATTTAGTGAAAAGAGGGGGGTGTTTCTGGCGTTGTGTTATCTCTTTTTTGCACTTTTCTTTCATTTTTGCATTATGGGCAACTTTAAGTTTCCAAAATTAACTCCTCATAACTATGCTACATGGTCAATTAAAATGTGGTATCACTTAATGCATAATGGAATTTCACAATATGTAGATGGTACTCTTCCTAAACTAGTAGGTGATAATGTTTCAGCAAGTGATATTTCAGCTTGGGTAGCAATGGATAGGAAAGCCCTAGGTGATATATGTTTGGGGGTAGATGATAAGATCATGTATCAAATCAAGAAGTGTACTTCATCCAAGCAAGCTTGGGATACCCTCAAAAATCTTTATGGTAAAGTGTCTAAAGAGGATGTGTTCAAAATTGAAGATGAGCTTGTTTGCTTAGGTCCTAAGTCATATGACTCAATATAGGATTTCATCATCAAGGTGAATGAACTAAGGACAAAGCTTACTAATTTTGGGAGTTCTATCAAAGATGACAGACTGATCTATCTCATACATAACAAGCTACCATCAGAATATTCCATATTTGTATCTTTTTTTAACACCTCAAAGACTGCCTTAGGGTCTGCCTACAAGAAAGTCACTTTTTATGAATATGCTAAAGTATTGGATGATGAAGAAAAGAAGTTGAAATCAATGGGGATTCTCAAATCACCTACGTCTAAAGCATTGGTGGCCAATGAGGGTTCTCAAAATTCAGTTGCATAATCTTCAAATAAAGGAAAGGGTAAGAAGAAATGGAAGAGCAAATCAGAGGATGCAGAAAAGAAAACACCACAATCCAATCAACAAGGAAAGTTCTCAAATTCCAACAAGAAATGGGACAACAATAAGGAGAAGAAGAAGTGTGCTTATTGCAAGAAATTAGGTCATGAAGAGCATGAGTGTTATCTCAAAAAGATTGATGAATTGACCAACATCATAAAGAAACATAATGTTCCATTGCCTAATGCTTATAAGGAGAAAAAGTCTTCTTTAGATTCAAAGGGAAAAGGGCAAGCATTCATGGAAAATGTAAACTCTTCAAAGGAATGGATATTTGACTTAGATGCATCTTATCACATGGGTTCTTCAAAGGAGGATTTTTCTTCAATGAAGCAGTCTAAGGTACCACACATCTTCATCAGGAATGATAGCAAAATGGAAGTTGAAGGGAAAGGAAATGTGGAGATGGAAAATGGAGAGTTTCAAGGTGTTCTCTGTGTTCCAAACCTAAGTTCAAATGTCCTTTCAATCTACCAAATCACTCACCTTGGAGATGGACATAGAGTTGAGTTCCTTCCAAACTTAGTAAAAGTGCATAGTCTTAAAGATGATTCCTTGGCTGCAGTGGGGAAAGTGAATCATAAAAAAAGGTTGTACTCTTTCTCTCATTTTGTACCAAAGTCTCCTTCAAAGGCCTTGTTATCTCAATCAAATTCAAACATGCAATTATGGCATGAGTGGTATGGTCATCTTGATTGCTGCTATCTTCAACAACTTTGCACATACCAAATGTTGAAAGGTCTACCTCAAATCAACGTTGTGATCATATACTGAATAGAGCAATGTATTAGGACATACTCTAATTAATTGATCATATCCATTTTTGGTCTACATTTGTGCTTGTGTTTGAGTTCTTAGTTCCTGGGTGAATTTTTCCCTTAGACAAATTCTTACATGGTATCAGAGCTATACCAAATTCTTACATCAACCAAGCTTTGCAGTGTAAACCAAGCTATTGTAGTTTTAACTAAGATTTTTAGTGCAAACCAAGCTATTGTCGTGTCAACCAAGCTTCATAGTGTAAATTGAGTTGTTGCAGTGTCAACCAATCTTCACCATGTAATCTAAGTTCTATAGTGTTTTCGGAGTCATCAGTGTTAACCAAGTTCATGCCTACTCCTAAGTGGTCAATGTGGACCAAGCACCAATATCAATCGAGTGTTAGAATTTCTTGAGTTTTCTATGTTTTTGAGTGTTAGAATATCAAGTGAGTGGTCTTTAGAACCCAAGTATCAGCAATGAGCTGACTTGGTGAAGATTTTTGAATATGGTATTATAGTTGACTCTAGAAGGTAATTATTTGGATTTGTATATATGTAAGATATCTTGTCATATCCAAATGTGAGCATGTGTAGCAAGTAAGAAGTAATATGAATGTGAATTAGAAGACAAAAGACTACAAGAAGTATAAGGAAAAGTAGAGTCTCATCCATCATATAAAGATGATCATTCTACATCAGAGAAATCTCAATCAACAAATTGAGTTGCAAAGTAGAGATCAACTATTGGTTTATTCTAACATGTGCATCAACCAAATCCTCTAACAAGGTGGACTCAACAGTCTTATGTAGAATCTCCTAACTGAGTACATACTTCATTATATTGTATAAATCCTTTCACAAGGTGGACCTAATAGCCCTTATTACTCCTAATAGGGTAGATCACCAGAAGTGATCAATTGTAAGCTTTAACATGCAAACTTTATATTGCATTAATAAAGCTTGTGGGTATCATCCCCACGCCAATTTTAATTTCTATTTGGTAAGTTTCTAGGTTACCAAATATTGTGTCAACTATTATGAATGTTTTATTGCTTTCAATCTTTCATGCATGCAATTAGACCAGATTAGCTTATGAAGGATTAATTGGTGAATTAAAGTTAAAAGGTTTTATTGGTTCCTGACACCCCCCCTCTCAATCATCTAGCCTACTATACAATTTCAAAAATTGGTATTGGAGCATTGGTTCTCACATCAGAAGTTTAGTAGCTTGAGAAAAGATCAGAGGCAATGGAAGTGTATAGATTGGAGAAAGTAATTGAAAATGAAAAGTTGGATCTAGAATTGACCATGGATCAATTCAAGAAAATGAAGGAGAAACTCTCTAAATCTTTGCAAAGGAGGAAAGAACTAGCATGACAAGTGAATGAAAATCTCTATATAGAAGAAATAATTGACGACATTTCCAAGACAAAAGTCTAGATGAAGTTGATGCAGTAGTCAAAGATCTACTTGAAAAGGTTCTCACTCTTCATGAAGAAGTTAGAAAAATGGAAAGAGAGAAAAAAATTTAGTTAGTCATAATGTGTGAAAACATGGAACAAAAGGACATGGATAAAGAAGAGAAAACATTGCTAACTAAAAGGATAGAAGAAAGGACAATGAAATTCATCAACTATCTATTCAACAAGCATATTTGGTAAATCAACTCAATTGTACAAATCAAGAACTTATCAACTTGAGGAAAAATAATGAAAGATTGCAGAATGACCTCAACATAGAAAGGAAAACTAATTAAAGGATGATGAAATTTCAAGAAATCATGAATTAGTTGGACAATAAACCCAATTGAGACACAAAGGAAAAACTAGATTAGGCTATATAGATGAAGGCGAATCATATAAGGAAGGAGCTCAAAAGAATAAAAGACTTACATGCAATCATTGTGGAAAGACATGGCATACATCAAATAAGTGTTGAAGTAATGGTAAATCAAAATTTAGTGGAAAATGTTATAGTTGTAACAAGCAAGGACATAAAGAAAGTGAATGCACAAAGAAAACTAAGTTTGAAGAAAATTGTTTCAACTGCAACAAACAAGGGCACACATATTCAGAATGCAAAACCAATAAATGGAACCCAACATAACAAATTATTAAAGCTATGTTTGGCTAGGATTATAACACATGGTATAGATGTTACTAATTTGGTGAGTATGGACACATTGGAGAAAATTGCATAAGAACTCACATGAGGAAGAGAGAACCTACAAAGAGATGTTTTGTATGCAAAGAACTTGGTCATCTAGCCAAGAAGTATATGAACTAAGCTATAGTTGAAGATGAAAAGAAAGCAAAGACTAACAATATCAAAAGTCAAATGAAGCAAAAATGGGTAAAGAAATCTCTAGAGAATGCAAGTCATAGTGATGAAATTTTTTTACACCTAAGTCAATGAATTGGGCGACTCAATCATTTCAAACTAGTTATCAATGGAGGTCATTGGAACTATGATTCAAAAGAAACATCTCTTATAAGCTCCAATTAGAAAGAAAGAATATCCAAATCAAAATTTTAGATGTAGTGGGATCACCGAGTTGAATGATAGTTTGAATCAGTGTCTTAGACCTAATTGATCAAGGTTGGGTTGCATGACCTTACTAAACAAGGTCAGGTTACATGATCATGATGTAGGAGCATCTTGGGTTTCTTTGCAATCCTACACTTTTCTTCATTTTTCTAGTTTTTGCCAAGTTACTTTAGTTTTTGAATGATTTCTTTGGTTGCTGAGTTCTTGCCGAGCAATTTCTTTGGTTGCCTAGTTCCTTTGAATGCTAAGTAAGTTTCATTGGGTGTCGAGTGACTCTTGGTTTCCAAGTCCTCCATGGTTGCTGAGTGTTGAAGGGTGCAAAGTTTGTAGTTGCTACCGAGTGATTCCCTTTGGATGATGAGTTCATGTGGATGCTGAGTGCCAATTTTGAAGAGATTTCATTTGCTGAGTAGTCTATATTTGGTTCCTATTTGGACTAACTTTACTTGCATTTAATTTTGGTATAGGTAGTTAATAGCTGATGTGAGCCAAATTGTGGCTACACTTATTAGAATTTATTAGTTGGGATTTGCATCAGGCCAAATTTTGGCCTTTCTTATTCTATAATCTTCTATAAGCTATTTTGGCTAGTATTTAAATAGGTCTAGGATTGAGCTTTGAGCAGAGTGGTAGATGAAGAAGGAGACTTAGAAGATTGGAGTGTGAACTTTTGGGATTTGATTGTATCTGGATGCAATCCAAAAGACCTTATAGCTAGGCATGTATGCTGATATTTTCATGAATTGATAAAGTAATTATTCTTCTTCCTCCTTTGGTGGCTATCCTTTGTGTTGTGTTTCCACTGTGTTAACTCTTGCAGGGTGATTTGGATAGCTAGGTGTGCCCTAGGCCCTATTTATTCACCTCCTCCTAGTGCTAAGTGGTATTAGAGCCTAAGGTTTATCCTTGTGGTGATTGGATCATGTAGAACCTTAAGTGAATTTGGGTTGTAGGGTGGTAGACTTGTAGATTTAACCTATAACTTGCAAAGGGTTATGATCTTGTAGGAACTTGATTTGTAAAGATGGTTTGAGGTAGAGGAAATGTTGATAATGTAATATTGGATACATTGAGACAAATTGTAGTAAGATTAGATGTTGTGTAGACAACCCAGAGGAGAGGAGCACATCTTGATGATATAAGTGATGATGAAGTAGTGGCACCAAACACTAATCTAGAACTTGAAGAGGACCAGGATGAAGAAAGATTGTTGAGACTATTATCTAGGGCTAATTCAAAGCCTATTTTAGAAGTTGTTCCTTATGATGGGAGATTGGACACCAATACTATGGTGGATTGGATTTTTGATATGGAGAAGTTCTTTGAGTGTGAAAATACTCCTAATAATAGGAAGGGGAAGATTGGAGTTACAAGGTTGAAAGGACATGCCTTACTATTTTGGGAGCATTTGCAAATTGATAGACAAAGGAGAGGAAAAGAGAAGATAAGAACTTGGGTGAAGATGGTGAACAAGATAAAGAACAAATTCCTCCCTGCTAATTACCAAGTTAGTTTTGTAAGGAAACTCAGTAAAAAAACCCCACCCCTCCAGAACTTACACAATGTATTATCTTCAACACAAGGTTACAATACACTTGCAATGCAAGTTCAACAACGACAATAGAAGACTCCAGTAGCAACTCATAGTACCAACAATACACTTTCTCACATTGCTTCTCTTTGCAACCCTAAAAATGTTTATAACATGCACTTCACTTTAGGGCTACTCCCAAAGGTAACTGTATTAGGGTTTTACCATTCTTTGAGAAAATAGGAACCCCAAAAATTTACCCCACTATTGGGGTAGAGTGTATAGTACTCAAATTTATCAGTTGCCACATGTCTTCACCTATCATTGAATCTTCCTGACATAGCTCTTACATGTCATAGGAATCCGTCATAACTGTTTTAGCGATGATCTTATATAAAATTCAAGATGCCAAAACATCAACATTATTTGCAAGAAATACATTTTACAAAACAAATAATAAGAATAGGAATTATCCAAGGTTGAGACACCTTATTCCTAACATTCTCCCATTTGTCGAACACCTTGTAGGAGCAATAGGAACATAACATGAACTAACTGCTATAGGCCAAAAGGCCCATAGACTTCGAACACCATATGAACTTCTCAGTGCCCACTAATTTTGTTAATACATTTGCAACATTCTTCACAGTATCTACCTTCCCCAAATTTACCTTTCCATCTTCCACCATATCTCTCATAAAGTGAAACTGTACATCAATGTGCTTCGTTCTGGCATGGAAAGTTGGATTCTTTGCAATGCAAATAGTGCTCAAATTATCACACCAAATAGTAATCTATTTTGCATTAGCACCAACATCAGAACACAATCTCTTAAGCCAAATGGCTTCCTTACAAGCATGAGTAGCAGCCATGTACTCAGCTTTTGTAGTGGAAAAAGCAACCACAGGTTGTTGCTTGCTCATCCAACTAATGGCACCACCAAACATAGTGAACACATAAGCACTCGTGGATCTCCTGTAGTCAATATCACCTACCCAATATGAATCCACAAAACCACAAATACAAACTAAATGCAAAAATCCAGAAGAGTTACCATGATAACATATGGAGTAATCTGATGTACCCCTCAAATATCTGAATACTCACCTAACTACATCCCAATGTACCTATCTAGGATTAGCCATAAACTGACTTAGGACTCCCATTTCTTGGGCAATGTCTAGTCTAATACAGACCATAGCATACATAAGACTACCAACTGCACTAGCATAAGGTACTCTACTCATGTCCTCCACCTAACTAGGAGATTTTGGACAATCATCTATAGATAACTTTGTTCCCATAGAAATATGAACACATAGTGGTCTACAATCTACCATGCTGAACCTGTCCAACATAGACTTCACATACTTACTCTGACTCAACCAAAGTTTTTTGTTAGACCTGTCTCTATTGATTTCCATACCCAAGATGTATCTAGCTGCCCCAAGATCTTTCATCTCAAACTGTGCTAACAATTGAGATTTAAAATCAAAAATCATACCCTTACCCTTCCCAAATAGCAACATATCATCAACATATAATGCAACAATAAGAAGGTGATCATTTTCAACTCTGAAATAAACACAATGCTCTGATTTCGATCTTACAAATCCAATTGAAAACACAAAGGCATCAAACTTAAGGCACCACGTCTGAGGAGATTGCTTCAAACCATATAGAGATTTCTTTAATATGCAAACTAGGGATTCTTTACCTTTAAAAATGTAGTGCTCAGGCTGTGACATATAAATCTCTTCCTCCAAATCACCATGAAGGAAAGCTATCTTCACATCCATCTATTCTATCTCTAAATCATATGATGCAACAAGAGATAAAAAAAATCTAATGGATGTCAACTTTGCAACATCATAGAATATTTCACCATAATCTATTCCCTCTACCTGTGAATACCCTTTTGCAACCAATCTAGCTTTGTACCTTTCAACACTGCCATCTGCACAAAACTTCTTCTTGAACACCTATTTACAGCCAACAGATTTTCTCCCTTTAGGCAAAGGTACAAGGTCCCAAGTTTTTTTTTTCTCTAATGAGGCCATCTCATCATCCATAGCCTCAATCCAGGAACCTACATCTTCCATTCCCAAAGCCTCTTTCATAGATCTAGGCTCATCAGTGTTAGTAATCAAAGCAAAAGAACAATTGGAATCTAACATAGAATAACCAAACTTTTTTGGTTTCTTTCTTTCTCTTGTGGATCTCCTCAAGGGCTATGGTTGAGGTTTTTCTTCCTCTTCTTCTGAACTATTAGAGCTGCTAGAGCTCTCCTCATCATTAGACCCAACATGGTCTCTCTGTTCAGTCTTCTCAGGGGTAGGAGGCAACTAAACAACATAGTTTTCCTTTTCTTTGTCATCTAGTTGTAGCACAATAGGAGAAGATGTTAGCTCTCTAAAAATAATATTTCTACTATACAACACCTTACTAGTCATAGGATCCCAAAGCTTTTATCCTTTCACACCAACAGTGTATCTAATGAAAATACATTTAACAACTTTGTTTTCCAACTTAGATCTTTTCTCCTTTGGGATATGTGCATAAGCTTCACAACCAAAACAAGAAGATGTCTAATTGAAGGTTTCTTACCAGACCACACCTCCATGGGTGTCTTACCAACAAGGGCTAATGTAGGAGATCTATTAACCAGATAGAAAGTAGTAGCCATAGCTTCGGCCCAAAAAATTTGTTCTAAACTAGCTCCACTAAGCATACTCCTAGCCTTCTCCATCAGTGTCCTGTTCATTCTCTCTACAACTCTATTTTTTTGTGGGGTATAAGGAGTTGTCTTATGCCTCTCGATACCTTGTTCTTTATAGAATTGTTCAAACTCTACTGAGCAAAAATCACCACCATTGTTAGTTCTCACACACTTAATCTTCTTACTAGTCTAATTCTCTACAAGGGCTTTAAATTCCTTGAATCGACTAAAGAATTGTGTCGTACTTTTAAGGAAATAAATCCATGTCATTCTACTATAATAATCTATGAAAGATACAAAAAATATAGACTTGGAGATTGAAGGAACTTTTACAGGACCAAATACATCAGAATGAATAAGATCCAAAACATCATAAGATTTGTGAGAACTAGAGTAAAATTGAACACGATTTTGTTTACCATAGACATAGTGTTCACAAAATTCGAACTCAAGATTGCAATCATTTAACCCCTCAATGAGATTTTTATTTTTCAAGGTTCTAAGACCCTTTTCACTAATGTGACCAAATCTCGTATGCCACAACATTGTCTTTTCTGAAGGAAGCTTACCTTCCAAAGTGTTTGCATTGCCATCGGAACCAATTAACACATAATTCTTCACTATTCATCCAGATGATGAGGATGAAGAACTATTACATAGAGGAATACATGCATCTAGCTGAAATAAGGTACCTCTTCTAGTACCCCTTGCAAGCACTTTTGATCCTCTCATCATCTTGCATCCTTCTTTCAAAAAAACAACTTACACACCTACATCATTCAACATACTTATAGATAATAGGTTTCATGCCAAACCTAGAATGTGCATAACTCCATTGATTCCCTTTACTCATCCATCAGGAAATTTGATAATGACCCTTCCATGTCCAACTATCTTTAGGTGAGAATCATCACCCAAGGACACCTTTCCACCATCGAACTCTTCATATTTTGAGAACTAGTTTCGATGAGAGGTCATGTGAAAAGATGCACTCAAGTCAACCAACCACACATCATCAGATGCATGGGCTACCAAAGCTATGATGAATGCATCACCATCTTCTTGAGATCTTTCTAAAGATGAATCTGAACCTTTCTTCTTCTTCTTTGGCTCTTTACAATCTTTATGGAACTGCCCAGGTTTATCATAGTTCCAACATTTTTCCTTGGACTTATTGGAAGTCTTTGACTTCCCACAGGATTTGGATCTACCCTTATTGTCATTTTTCTTTCCTCTTTCTGTGGATCTCCTACGAACAAAAAGGGCTTCTTTTTCCAAAATAGAAGCCTTTCTCCACATCTCCTCTGACAGCAACAAAGACACCACATCATCCATTTTGAAAGTGACTAACATGCTTCTGAGAGCCATCACAAGATGGTCCCATGAATCTGGTAAAGAATACAAAAGTGTGTAGCAACAATCCTCCTCCTCTAACTTGACACTAGCTAATGTCAACTGTGCAGACAACAAATTAAATGCATTTAAATGATCCATTAAGGATCCACCTTCCTCCATTCATAGAGAGTACAACTTCTTCATCAAGAACAACTTTTTCACTAGAGATTTGGCTTGATACACGGGCCCAAGTCTTTTTGACAAACTATATGTGGTTTTCTCATCTGGAACATTCAAAAGAACTGCATTGGTTAAATAGAGTCTTATGAGACCCTTAGCTTTACAGTCTTTGATATCCCAATCTACTTGAGCTATAGTTTCTAGTCTTGTAGTGCTTGAAGTCACTTCCCATAGGTCTCGATCTTCCAACATGTCTTCCATCTTGAGTTTCCACAACTCAAAATTAGTGCCATTAAATTTCTCCACCTCCATTCTTCCATATGATGAACTCACCATCTCAATCTACAAATAAGATTCAGGATGCTCTACACAAGATTCCCACTCAAATTGAGATTAGCTAAAAAAACCCTACCCAACAACTAGGATCAAAAGTTGATCAAGCTCTGATACCAATTGTAAGGCAACTCAGGTGTGGAAATAACTTCCTACACTAATCTCTTAAGAGAAGTATGGTGCAAATCTTATTAAAATCTTTTACACTTATAGATTTTAATATCATGTAAACAATAATATTTCAGAAAACCAAGCATAAAGAAAATAGATAGAGAAAGAAACACATAAAAAAAAGATTTTCCTGTGGGGAAAAACCTTTTGGTAAAACAACCCCACCCCTCTAGAACCTACAGAATGTATTATCTTCAACACAAGGTTACAATACACTTGCAATGCAAGTTCAATAGCGACAACAAAAGACTCTAGTAGCAACTCATAGTACCAACAATACACTTTCTCACATCACTTCTCTTCACAACCCTAAAAATTCTTATAACATGCACTTCACATTTATCAGTTGCCACATGTCTTCACCTGTCATTGAATCTTCCTAATATAGCTCTTACGTCTCATAGGAATCCGTCATAACTGTTTTAGTGATGATCTCCTTATACACAATTCAAGATGTCGACACATCAACATTATTTGCAAGAAATAAATTTTACAAAAAAAAATAAGAATAGGAATTATCCAAGGTTGAGACACCTTATTTCTAACAAGCTTGTTGAGAAAGATGCAAAATTTGAGACAAAGAGACATGACTGTGAAGGAATATATTGACGAATTCTATAGATTGGACATGTGGATGATGATGTTGAGAAAATTTTAGGGTACATGAATTGATTGAGATGTGGAATTCAAGATGAGATAAGTTTTGTGAAATTGGAGAGTTTGGAAGAAGCTTACCAGTATGCCTTGAAAGCTGAGGAGATCTTGACAAAGAAACATGAACAAAGACAAATAGGTAGAGGTGGTAGATTCCAGAGAGGCAGAGGTAGATCTAATGGTGAAAGTGGTAGATCTAAAAATTTTGTGCAAGATAAAGGAAAATTTAAATGGAAGAATGATGACAAAGACAAGACTGAGTGGAAAGGTGGTAGTTCTTACCAAGGGAGTGGTAATTCTTATTTTAGAGGTGAATTTCATGGTAATTGTTTTAGATGTGGTAAAGAATGGCATAGATCATCTGAAGGTATGCAATGTAATAGAAATGTTGTCATTCAAGGAGATGATGAGGGTTCACCAAGTGGACCTAAGATTGTATAAAATATGATGGTGAGAAAAACCTTATGTAAGAAGAAATCTTTTCAAGACTAGATGTAAGATGGCTGGAAAATGTTGCAAAGTGATCATTGACAGTGGAAGTTCTACAAATTTGGCATTAGAAGAGTTGGTTACAAAGTTATAGTTGTAGAGGTTGAAGCATCCTAAACCCTATCATGTTTCATGGATCAAAGATGAGCATATGATATTGGTAAGTGAACAATGTATTGTGAATTTCAAGATTGGACATTACTTTGATGACATTTTGTGTGATATTGTGCCTATGGATTGTTGTCATGTTCTATTGCGTAGACCTTAGCAATATGATAGATATTCTATACATGATGGAAGATTGAATCAATATACTCTTTGGATGAATGGGAAGAAGCAAATATTGTTGCCTTTGATTGAAAGTCCAGATGAGGTTAATTGTACTACTATGAAAATTTGCATGGTTAATGGGAAAAAATTTGAAAAGGAAATGAAAAAGAATCAAGTTTGTTTTTCTATAATTCCAAGGAGACTGAGTTGCTGAGTGCTAGAAAATAGTGTTAGTCAAGTACTAGTGAATGGTGACTGAGTGACAATTGATAGTATTGATTGAGTACCAGAAGAAATTGTTGAAAGAATATACCTCCCATGAGAAGTATAAGTCATTGTATGGATCTAAATCTTGAAGCTAGTTTTCCAAATAAAGAACCATATAGATTGACACCTACAGAGAATGAAGAACTTAATAGAAAAGTGCATGAGTTGTTGTAGAAAGGTTTGATCAGAGAAAGGTTGAGTCCATGTTCTGTACCTATTGTATTAGCACCTAAAAAGAATGGAGAATGTGTACTGATTCCAAAACTATTAACAAAATCACAGTGAAATATAGGTTTCCTATCCCAAGGATGGATGACATTATGGATTGTTTGAGTGGAGCAAAGTATTTTTCCAAGATTGATTTGAAGAGTGGCTATCATTAGATTAGAATCAGAGAAGGTGATGAGTGGAAGACTACTTTCAAGAAAAAAGATGGTTTGTATGAGTGGTTGGTTATGCCTTTTGGTTTGATTAATGCACCTAGTACTTTCATGAGATTAATGAATGAAGTTTTGAAAAGATTCTTCAGTAAGTTTGTGATTGTTTACTTGGATGATATTTTGATATTTACTTAGACTAAGAAAGAACATCTTGAGCATATTAGACAAGTATTGCAAAGATTGAAAGAGGAGAAGTTGCTGATTAATTTGAAAAAGTATTTTTTAATGCAAGAGGAGATTATATATCTAGGATTTGTGATTTTAGCTAATGGTTTGAAGATGGATCCTAAGAAGGTTAAAGAAATTTTGGAATGGCCTACAACTGAGAATGTGGGTGAGGTAACATCATTTCATGGTTTGGCTAGTTTTTACATGAAGTTTATAATGAATTTCAGTTCTGTTTGCAATGCTATGATTGAGACAATGAGAGGAGATAAAAAAGAATTCAAATGAACACATGGAGCTAATAAGAATTTTGAGACTTTGAAACAAAAGGTTACTGAGTTACTTGTTTTGTCTTTACCTGATTTCAATAAGGTATTTCAAGTTGAATGTGATGCAAGTGGTAGTGCAATAGGAGCTTTATTGAGTCAAGAAGGAAAACTTATTGCTTTCTTTAGTGAGAAGTTGAATGATGCTAAAAGGAAGTATTCTATGTTTGATCAATAATTTTATGATATTGTTCAAGCCTTGAAGAGGTGGAGACATTATTTGATTCCTAAGGAGTTTGTATTATATACTGATCATAAAGCTTTACAGTACTTGTGAAGTCAACATAAATTGAATTAGAGACATATGAAGTGGGTTGAGTACTTGCAGAATTTCACATTTTTCATTAAGCACAAGAGTGGAGTTACTAATAGAGTGGCTAATGCATTGAGTAGAAGACTTTTTTTGTTGACTGAAATGAAAGTTGAAGTTCTTGGTTTTGATGAAATCATAGACTTGTATGATACTGATCTTGATTTTTCTAAGGTGTGGAGAGAGTACAGAGTGCCAAATCTAATAGATCACATAAGTAAGTATGATGAGTATTTAATTCAAGAAGGTATGTTGTTCAAAGGTATTGAGTTGTGTATCCCTAGAAGTTCTATTAGAGTTAATTTGATTAAGGAGAAGCATAGTGGGGGATTGGGTGGACATTTTGGAATTGATAAGACATTGAGTTTTCTCAAAGAAAAGTATTATGGCCTCAGATGTGTAAGGATGTTCAAATTCTTTTAAAGAGTTGTGGAGTTTGTCAGGTTGCAAAAGGAGTATGTCAAAATACTAGTTTGTATACACCTATTACTATTCTTGAGAAACCTTGGAGTGACATCAGTATGGATTTTGTTCTTAGATTGCATAAGATAGTGAAGGGGTATGATTCTATATTTGTTATAGTGGAAAGATTTTCCAAAATGGCTCATTTCATATCATGTGAGAAGACATTAGATGTTGAGCATGTTCCTGAAGTTTTGTTTAAAGAGATTGTGAGATTGCATGGATTACCAAAAAGAATTATTTTTGATAGAGATAGTAAGTTTGTTGGTTATTTTTGGAAGACTTTATGGAAGAAGATGGGTACTAAGTTGAAGTTTAGTTCTACATTCCATCCACAAACATATGGATAGACAGAGGTTGTGAATAGAAGCTTGGGTAATTTGTTGAGATGTTTAGTAGGAGACAAGCCAAGTAATTGGGAAATGGTATTGGCACAAGCTGAGTTTGCATATAATAATTTTGTGAATAGGAGTATAGGGAAGACACCTTTTGAGATTGTTACTAGAATGCAGCCAAGAGGAGCATTAGAGTTGAGGGATGTTGTTGGTGAAGAAAAGAGAAGTGATACAAGGGAAGCATTTGCTGATTTTATGGAGTCTTTGCATAAGGAAGTGAAGTTGAGGTTGGAACAAAGTAATTAGGAGTATAAGGAGAATGTTGATAAGTCTAGAAGACATCATGATTTTCAAGTCAATGATGAGGTGATGATTCATTTGAAGAAAGGAAGATTTCCTATTGGAACATATAGTAAGTTGAAGATGAATAAGTTTGGACTTTGTAAAATCTTGAAGAAGTTTGATAGTGGTAATGCTTATGAGGTTGAGTTACCTGATGACATGGATATATCTCCTATATTCAATGTTGCTGATCTATATAAGTATCATGAGCTAGATGATAAAGTTGTTGTACCTAATGATTATCCTAAGAAGTAGATTGAAGAAGTTGAATAGGTATTGGGTCAAAGAATTGGAAAGAGTACAAGAGGAAAAGATTACTATGAATATTTGGTGAAGTGGAAGAATAGACCAATTGAAGATGCTACATGGATTTCTCAATCTAAGTTGCAGGAAGCTCAAGTTGTGACACTTGCATGATTCAGGAGAATTATTTCTCCAACCCTAGTTGTCTGATATAGGAGCATCCTGGGTTTCTTTGGAATCTTGCACTTTTATTCATTCTACCAATTACTACTGAGTTCCTTTAGTTCTTGAATGATTTCTTTGGTTTCCAAGTTCTTGCCAACCAATTTCTTTGGTTGCCAAGTTCCTTTGGTTACTGAGTGATTTCTTTGGTTGCTGAGTTCCTTTGGTTGCCAAGTAAGTTTCTTTAGGTACTAATTGGCTCTTGGTTTTTGAGCCCTTTGTGGTTGTCGAGTGTTGAAGGGTGCTGAGTTCATAGTTGCTGTTGAGTGATTCCCTTTGGATATCGAGTTCATGTGGATGCCAAGTGCTAGTTTTGAAGAGCTTTCATTTGCCGAGTAGTCTATGTCTAGTTCCTATTTGAATAAACTTTTCTTGTATTTAATTTTGGTATAGGTAGTTAATATTTGATGTAAGTTGACTTGTGGCTACACTTGTTAGAATTTATTAGTTGTAATTTGCATTAGATTGACTTGTGACATTTCTTGTTCTAGAATCTTCTGTAAGCTATTTTGGCTAGTAGTTAAAGAGGTCTAGGATTGAGTTTTGAGAAAAGTGGTAGATGAAGGAGACTTATAAAATTGGAGTGTGAACTTTTGTGATTTGATTTTATCTGGCTATAACCTAGAAGGACTTACAGCTGGACATGTATGCTAATACTTTCATGAATCAATAAAGTAATTGTTCTTCTTCCTCCTTTGGTGGCCGTCCTTTGTGTTGTGTTTCCATTGTGTTAACTCTTGCAAGGTAATTTGAATAGTTGGGTATGCCCTAGGCCATAGTTATTCACCACCTCCTTGCACTAGATCTTGCTGAGAAAGGTAAGGTTGCATGACCTAACAGAGTATAGAGTTCTAAATTAAGTTTAGAAGGCATATACAGAGTTCAAAGACCTCACTAAGTGTATGCTTTTTGAGTTAAAGATCAAAGGTATTTGCCAAGTTAAATACTTAGTTGAGCATCTCATGCCCGTCAAGTCAAATAGGCTATCACCAAGCTATCTATCATATGATGCATTTATGGTGAATTAAAGAAAAAAATTGATTAAAAGGAAGAATTGAAGGTTTTCATTTTTCACCATGAATTTTAGAGCAAAAAGTGCAGAGCATCCTTAAGCCCACAAACAATTCAGAGAAAATTTGTTGAAGAAATATCCTTGTACTACCAAGCATTATGGCACCTTCATCAAGCAGTAAAGTTAAGAAGGGATCCAAGATCTTGATAAGAGGCATTGAGCATGAAACACCAACATTCAAACTTTGTCTTATGATTGCAGAGGAACTGGACCCAATTAGTGCACACTTGCAAATTCCACTAAAGGTACTTTTGATTCATGACATTAGATTATTCTAACACTATTTAATTCAAGAATTGGGAGCTCTAGAGTTGAATAAAGTGTATGGGGCATTATGTGTGGATGGAAACCTAAAACCCAAGCATAAACACCTGGAAGAAAAGGGTTTAACCCACATTCTACATATGTCAAGGGATTTCCAAATTAAGTGGATTACATTTATCTTGAGTTATGTTCATGACATGCAATTCTAGCTCAACCAAACCATCCAAATCACAAATAAAATAATTCATAGGGTTACTAGGTTTCCCATGACTAGCAAAGCAAAGACAAACAAAACCCTATTTCAGGTAGAATTGGTGAAGAAGACTCTTACCGAGTGGGATCAGAGGGATAAAGCTTAATGGTGTTCCTAACATGGAAATTAAGTTTGGAATTCATGTAATTGTAGATCAGATTTATAGTTCTAGCTAACTTAACAATGTACTATGTGAAGTTGTGGACTTAGCATACAAGGTGGTCAAGAACAATCTTTCCTTTGACCTCGCCAAGGTGTAGCTAAACTGGTTGAGAAAGAACATGGAGAGCATATGAGAATCCAAGAAAAATCCATGTAAGTTTGGTTCACCCTTGACATGCGTATTCTTTTATGTTTAGAAATTATTTATTTTCAAGGGAAATTTAGTATGGAAGGACAAACCTATAATATATCAAATGAATGAATGTCAAGCTAAAATGAGAGATAATTTTGAGGGTAACATGGATGCATATTTTGAAACCTTCAAGGAAAGGATGTAGCATAGGTTTAGAATGCCTAATAAACTATTGGATGATTATGAACAAGTCAAATGTTTCCTTGTAGACTATGACAAGGTACATATTTAGGCAATAAGGCCTAGAGTTGCAATGGTATGACCTCTTCGATATGAGGTGAATATTGATGATACTAGGGACATAATTGAGGCTCTTGTCAATGAGCTTGTGGACCCTAAGAAACCTTATTTTGGAACATATGAAGAATCAAAAACCAAGATTTCTCTTAAATTCAAGATTCCTCAAATTCTAAAGAGAGGAAGAGAGAAGGTAGAAAATTTTCAAAAGGAGAATGAGAAATTTGATTCCCCTCTTCTACTCATAGATGGTAAGGGTGATGAAATTGAAGAAGAAGAAGAAGACGAGGAACATGAAGAAGAAGAATAATCAGAAGAAGAAACTCCTACGAAAAAGGGGAAAGCAATAATCAAGAAAGCTACAAGGTCCTCACCTGCCTTTTTCACCAAAAGACCCACTAAGTCAAGGAAGAAGCTCATACTTAAAGATGAAGAAAAATATAAAGAAGAAGAGTAGTAAAAAACTTTCAAAAGCTTTTCTCTAACCTTTGAAAAAAGACTGAGATGACTGGAAGAAGGTGGAGGTATGGCATACTTTAAATTTATTAAGTATGAGACAAGAAGTAAGGAAAAGCAAAAATAGAAGAAGAAGCCTTAGTGGAAAAAATGGCTAAATGGAAATACTTTCTGAGTGAGCTATGTAGTCAAGTTCTAGATATTCTACTTAAGATAGTTGCATATCATTGGGACAATATAAAAATGGTTACTAAGGATATCCATGAAAAAGTCTTGAGGAAGGTAATGCCAAATCTATCTGACAAGGAAATAAAAGAAGCATTGATCAAGCATGAAGATAAACTAACTCCCAAGTTCAAAACATTCCTAATTCTTTCAAATAATATTGAATCTATTATGCAATCAAATACAAATGCATGGAAGAAAATTTATGGATTTCATGTTGTAAAGGCCATTGAGGAAGTTGTGCAAGTAGATGATGATGAAGAGGACAAGAATGATCTAACAGGAAATGAATATCTACCTGAGATTTAGGATATTCAAGATTTTGATCTTGAAAAGATTGCAACAGAGGTAATGGCCTCCCTACCTAACTCTCCAAGGAAATAAATAGTTACATCAAGTTCAGAGAAGGCTGCAACTGAGTCCCAGGTAGTTGAGTTAAACATAGTTCCACTGAGCACTCAATTGACTATTATAGCTATCTTACCAAGGTCAATGATGAGTACTATTACTACCATTCCATCTACCAAGTAGTAGTCTCCACTCATCACAACATCAAGCTAGACCAAGTCACAACAAGGAAATGTAAGTACTTCTACTATTGTTATTGTTTCTCCAATCAATCAAGTTGTTTCTATTGCAAGTGATTCTGTAGTAAGTGCAATGATAGTTGAGGTCAAGCCACAACTAAGCACCAAGGATTTGAGTAAAGGTAAGGATATCACTCCTTCACCTATTTCAAAGGAAAAAGAAAAAGAGATAGAAGCATCAATTGATGAAATTGATTTGGATGAGGATATAGTAATTCTATATTGGGATACCTCCAATCTTACTCCTAAATAAATGGATGCTCTTGGAGAGTTGTGAAAGAAAAGAGAAAAAAAAAACAAAAACTAAGAGCAGAAAGGAAGAAAAGAAATCAAGTGATAGAAGATATCAAAGGTATATATGTTGATGCACTTTGTATAGAAATTGATGATATGAAAGAAATTTTGGACCAACTTGTTGACATAGTTCACAAGTTTAATGAAGATTTGGATGAACAAGAAAAAGTACTGCAGAGGGTAGAAAGATAGTTTGATGATAAAGTTTTGGAAAAGGGATAGAAGATTGCCATAGATCAAGTGGAATTGTTCACTATTCTTATTACTTTTGAAAGCATTGTTAATAATGTTGTTTATTTTTTTGTAAACTTAAGTGATACTACTAATTTCATCAAGGAAATCAAGGAAAAGATGTCAAAGATTGATACTGATGTGAAGGCAAGTGCACACGAGTTGTCACTTGACCAAAACACTAGCTCAGTACAACTCATCAAGATCAGGTACCTAATAGACTTGTAGGTAGAATTATTGAGAGAAGAAGCAAGAATCAAGGCTGCACTGGCAGAATTTTAGAGTTTGATAATTCCTAACATAAATGTAATGCAGAAACACATTGTTCTTGCAAAGACATTAATCCATGACAACAAATTTTCTATTGCTGATCATATGATGTAGTTATCAACTGAAGTCTAGATAGCTTTTCATACTTCAAAATTTTTGCAAGATAATTGGGATAAAACGTTGTCTCTAATTTTGAAGGTACATAGTGATTTCCTTTCAAATTTTGGTGTTACCTTGTAAATATGCATTTTGGCATTTGTGTCAAAAGAAAAGGGGGAATATATCTACAAGGGAGAATACAAAGGGGGAATATATCTATAAGGGGGAAATATAGCTATGTAGATTGTGTGAAGTCAAAAGGGAAAGAAGGATTTTATGTACAAAAAAAGCTACAAAAATAATTTTGAAAAATAAAAAATAGAGTCAGTGTTAGCCGAGTGTCAGCACAACAGTTAAAACATAGACCCAAGCACATTGAAAGGGGGAGTTTTGACTTATCATTTTTGAGCATTCAAATTTTTGGAAATGATAAGTGTTTTTTTCATTAATGCTAAATGGGGAGATTATTGACTATATGGTCAAACCATTTGTCAATTAGTTGCAAAATACTTAGTCATTTGGTTGGTTACATTATTGTCGAGCTTCATAGTGTCAACCAAGCTATTGCAGTTTCAACCAAGCTTCATAGTGTAAACCAAGCTATTGTAGTGTCAACCAAGCTTCACAGCATAAACTGAGTTGTTATAGTGTCAATCGAGATTCACCGTGTAAACCAATTTCTCCAATGTTTTCCAAGTCATCAGTGTTAACCAAGTTCACACCTACTCCTGAGTGATCAATGTGGACCAAGCACTAGTTTTAACTGAGCACCAGAGTTTGCTAAGTTCTTGTGTTTCTGAGTGTCTAAATATCACCCAAGTGGTCTTTAAAACCCAAGTATCAACAATGAGCCGACTTGGTGAAGATTATTGAATATGTTATTGTAGCTAACTCCAAAAGATAATTATTTGGATTAATATATATGTAAGATATCTTGTCATATCCAAATGTGAGCATGTGTAACAAGTGAGAAGTAATATGAATGTGAATTAGAAGACAAAAGGATACAAGAAATATAAGGAAAATAAGAGTCTCATCCATCACATAAAGGTGATCATTCTACATCAAATGAATCTCATTTAACAAACCAAGTTGCAAAGCAAAGATTAATTATTGGTTCATCCTAATATGTGCATCAATCAAATCCTCTAATAAGGTGGACTTAATAGTCTTATGCAGAATATCCTAATCAAGTACATACTTCATTGTATTGTATAAATCCTTCCACAAGGTGAACCTAATAGTCCTTATTGCTCCTAATAGAAAAAATTGCCAAAAGTGATTAATTGTAAGCCTTAACATGCCAACTGTATGTTGTAGTAATAAAGCTATTGGTATTGTTAGCCATATTTTCCCTCTCATGAAAATTTGAGTTCACCTATCAAACATGTCCAACAGTCATACCTTTTCAAATATTCAAATGATCAAATGTTATATAAAGATCTATTTAAAACTTTGGCCATATCTATTTATCCTAAGTCTTTTGGCCTTATTTTCATGTTATGCCCTTGAAACATTTCAAGTTGTAACCATGTGATCACCCTTTAGTTCACACAGTTGCAAAAGATTAGCATTAACTAGAGTTCAAGTGGCGAAGGTGCAATGGCATTATTTTTTCTTGGCTATAGGGTTAATTTGACAGACCATGGTTTAAGTTGTGGCAGTGCAAAAAGGGGAAAATATTCAATCTTTTAAAGATGCATTTCACACCATTAGATCTTTCAAATCTATGCCAGTGCACTATCACAATGTTTTAAGAAGGAACTATGGTTAGAGTTACAATTAGGTGATTTCCTTTGTTTCAATTGTTCACAAGGTTAAGAGGTGAGAATTGGGTTAGAGTAGTGATGGTGTAAGTGTGGTTAGGATCACAATTTCACAAGGTCATGATAGTTAGTGGAAAATGTTGAAGATAAGCTATGAAGAAGTGATAGATAGTTGGTTGTGGTTTTGCAAATAATAACCATTAATGAAGAAAGGTGATGGTGAAGTTGTGATCATGAGTAGTCAAATATGAAACATAATGTTGAATGCTGGCAGAGTGATAAAATGATAAAGGATGATTGGTCCACATGGAAAGGCCTAAAGGTTGACTCTAGGTTGACTGAGTACATAGCTGATTTGGCATACTTATGATAGAGGAAGAAACTCTTTGATGATAGATTCAATCTTTTTGATCTACAATCACTTTCATTGTTCCTTAGGTCTGATAAATGCAAAAGAACACTCCATTTCCACCTGCTGATTCATCTACTCAATCAGCAATTTATGGCCACTATTCTTGACCTCTCAGAGTTTCATTTGGTGAAGAAGTGAATTTCCAACATCCATTTTTTTTTACCATGATTAGATATTTTCCAAATTTGCAATAGTGGTTGTGAAGTAACTCTTAGTAAAAAACATCTAAGTTATGCTTAAGCTATAAAAGCACATTTTGTAACCCCTCTAGGGGCTGGTTGATTCTTCTTTTTTTTCCTTGGCAAGTTTTGGCATGCACATTGTAAATTCCCTTTGCCTTTGAGCTATTCATGATATTTTTCCATATCTCTTCCAACCATTGATGTACTATGCAAGATCTATTTTCCTCTCTTCAATGTTTTGTGGATATCTATAATTTTCATGATTGTACCTCTTTTGACTTGTAGATGATATATAAGTGAACCCTCTTCTTCCTTGTGTTATTCATGTTGGTTGTCTGATCTATATGTGATTGTTAGATTTAAACAAGTCTGGATCTGTATATCTTTGATGTCATAATAGTTCAAGTGTGTATATATAGGAAAAGATAGGATTGAACACTCTTTTTGCTATATCACCTCCTTAGAATAGACTAGGTAGTTGCTTTCATGTGTTCCTTCTCCCTTTTCCTCTTCAAGTGTAGTTTAGGTGCATCTTGATAGCAAAGGAAGCCGACCTTCTCTGGAGACTCAACCTCATAGTTCAAGTCTCACATCTTGGAAGTTGTTTCCATGTTTCACAAGGTTGTCCCTAGGTAAAAACTTTGGACAAGGGTGAAAGCTTTTGTGACAACAGGTTTTGGCATGCCCGGTGGGAGAGACTACTAGTGTCAAAGAAGAAAAGATCCAATACATGCTAAGAAGATAATGCCACTCTTAGCATTTTTAGGCCTTTAAGAGGTTCATTTTCAAGTACTTGGTGAATCTATCCTACAATATATCTAGTTTCTAGACCAAGTTGCTATGATTTATGCTGAAAGCTGAAACAAGGGCATCTTCTAGAGGTAAGTTCCAATATTTAAAGCTTTCATTTTCAAATCCTAAAAGAAGAAAGGCTAGGGTATCTCTATCACTAGTTAGGAATTCATCATTTACACATACCGCTGCAAGATCCATCTCTACTCATCTTGTTGTTAGTGCTAGAAATAGGGATTACTAAGAGGGGGGGTGAATCAGTAATCTACAAACTTTAGTTGCCAACTAGATATTATTACTTACTCTAAACCATGCATAAATGAGCAATAAAGTAATGCTAAATAGGAACAATAAAAATGCATAAAGATAACTCATGAAACCATATTTTTTTAACTAGGGAAACCTTGGCCAAGGGAAAACCTTGGTGGGATGATACCCACTAGATAATATACTGATATATATGTTCCTTTCTAGAGGATGGAACCTGTTAGGAGTCAATGAGAAATTTTAGTATAACAATCCCTATTAGGAGACTTTGAATCCCTGTTAGGAGATTCCAACCATGTTAGGAGTTGTGGTGTAATGTATGCAAGATGAGCCCACTACCCAAACATGCAATTTCAACTACATGAAGAGCTCACTACTCAATCAAGTAATCTACTGCTATTTTCCTTGTCTGATCTTTGATCTTTAGCTCAATCTTGAATCACTGGATAGTTCATACAAAAATTTTCATATATCACTTTCACAAAAGTTTTCTCACTTGATACACAATATCACATTCACACTCAACAACACATTAAGTACTCTTCTTATTGCAAGAAGTCCTTTTCATAAATACCATGCCTTTACATAAAATATTGCTAGGTTTGCTAAGACCACAATTCACTTTTCCAAGTTAGAGTAGACATCTAGGATGTCGGCCCTCATTGGACAAGTAATTGTTTTGCAACCAAAACAATTCTTTCCTTTATTTTCACTATCCTACTTCATCAAAACACAATTAACTCTATTTGGTACAGTCTGTACAAAATTCCAAAGTTATACATGTCATCACCAACATGTATACCATCTCCATGTAACTTTGCTTGTCATAATATGATGTCTAAAACATGTTATAAAAAAAAAATACACTACTATAAATCAAATTCTATACTTAGAAAATTTTCTAATTACTAAACACTAAGAATCTTTATTTTTGAGGTTTCCTATCAACATGTACATCATGTGATTCCATTAATGACAACAATTACATATCCTAATTAGCCAATTGTCAATAGTTAGATCTCAACCTAAAATACCATTTGCTCATATCAATAGACCACTTGCCTACATGACTAGAGCTCATGCTTTCACCACCTTCAATGGTAAAAGTACTCTCCTATTAGCCCAAAGACATGACATACCAATATCAACTCTTAAAAGTATACTTGAGTTTACTGGTGAAACTTCTATTTCCCCCTAAAACATATTCAAGAGGTTGCAAATGTTTGTAATATACATTAAATATCTAAGAATGATGTTTTTGTTAGTATTCTAGCTTTATCCTTGAAAGGAAAAGCACTACAATGGTATAGAGGTTTGCCTCATAACTCTATTACTGATTGGGATGGGTTAGGAGTATGACTCTATAAGAAGTTTGAGGACAAAAGTGATCACATATCACTTTTAGAGCAGCTAACAACCATCAAGAGGGCACCCCATGAATATATTATAGATTTTAGAAGACATGGGATAGAATACCTACTACAATAAAGCCTTCTCTAGGTAATGCATTCTTGTATTACCTGAGAACCTTCAACAGTGAAATTGCTACCATTCTGCAATCTATGGGAGGGGACCCTTTACCAAATGCTTATGAGGTTTCCATAAGGGTAGAAAATATCTTGATACAAGGAGGGAAGTTAGCTCCAAGACCTCTAATGCCCTTCTTTCTTGACATGCCTAATCATCAGCCTACTGTAGCCCCTATTCATATTTCCTCTTGAAGTCAGCCTCTTGTTGTAGTCCCAATAGCTTCCACATCCTCTAATGGAGTTGATAGGATTGAGGCCATGATGTAGACACTGATGTAGAATGTGGATAAGAGGATGTAGGATCAAGAAAAGAAGATGGAGGACAATAGTGTATTAGTGCTAAAAATGGGTAATGAGCTAGTGACTATGAAGAGGCAACAAGCTCAAAATAATAAGCCTCCCCAACTTCAGTATCATAGTCCCATACATAATCGATCCCCAAACTAGATTCATGTTCCCTAAAATCAAAATAGACCTATTGATAACACAAAAACTACAAACACCAACTTATATATGGCTTTAGTTCCTCAGAACAATCTTGCTTAGATCAAGATTTTTGCCTTTCTTGTAATTACTCCTATGAATATTGCATGTGTCAGAAGGAAGAATCTTACTTGTCTTTAATTGTATGGGAACAAGTAGTTGTCCAAGAAAACAATGCTAAATAACCTACTGATACTTTTCATCAGGGTGGTTGTTCTTTGATGAATCATCAAGTGGAAGAGCATAATAATATAAATTAGGATTCTTGTGCTTACAATACTAAGAGTAAGGGGAGAGTTGTTGAATACTCCTCCTCCTCCCAATCTGGTTTCAACATCAAGTGTAATACCTCATGCACAAAAAAGGATCAGCAACATAGTGCTAATCATCCTACTAATGCTCTTTGATAGCAAAGGAAAAACAATAATGAAGGAGATGTGAATGACCCTCAAGTTGTTCCATCTCAACTTCCCACACATCCAACTCCCAAGTTTTCTACCAAAGAATCTAATGCATCATTCAGTGTGGTAGAATATATGAAGAAGAAAAATGTGAATATTTCTATGTGGGATGCTATTGCTACTATACCATCATAGAAGAAGCTATTGCAACAAGAATTGGAGAGCATTGAACCAAAGGATCAGCCACCTAGCATGGAGGGTGCTACGAGTTTTGTACAACCATCAAAGGAGGTAGAAATAAGTAAAAAGGTTAGACCTCCTCCATTCTATGTTTCTCTAATTATAGGATATAAGCTAGTCCACAATTGCATGATTGATTCAGGGGCTATTAGTTTAGTAATGCCCAAGTGTGTTGCTGATATCTTAGAAATGAAATATGAGCCCATTGTTAGGGATGTATTGTAGTTGGATGGTAGTACTATAAAGATTGTAGGAATCCTTAGGAATGTTGAAATGACCCTACATGCATGCCCTAGTTGTACTATAGTTCAAGATATATTAGTTGCTAAAATTAAGCCACACTTTATTGCCTTTCAAGAGATTTCACTACCCAAATACGTGGTTACATATCCTCTGATTGGTCATACATGTTTTTTAGAACAAGATATGAAACTAAAGCTTTAATCAGAGTAGAGCCCTTAGCCTTCCATCATATCCCTACACTCCTAATCTTATCAATATGAACTACACCATCTTAGAGATACATTAAAATGACATAGTGAATGAGCCTACCATTTCCCTAGCAGAGATACTTGATTTTCTCTTAGATGAATGGGCTAATGCGTATCACTTTGGTCCTATATCAAAAACATTGGAGATATTCCTTAGTACCTATTGTATATAAGAAAAGGATGCTCTTGTACCTAACCTTATGAAGAACAAAGAGGATACAACTCGGATATGGAGCATGTAATTTGATGGATCAAGAAATAAAAATGGATCAAGAGCCGGTGTGAAGTTGGTTTCTCCTGCACTAGAAAAGTACTAATTCTCATTTAGGTTTCAATTTAGTTGTACAAATAATGTGGCTAAGTAATAATCCAAGGTCTTCTACTCACTCAAAAAAGAGGAATTCAAGTCTTAAGTAGATATGGAGATAACGAACTGGTGGTTAATTAGGTGAGAAATCAAAATATCACCAAGAATGGTTTGCTCAAGTCTTATAAACATGGAACATGGGATTTTCTTGAAAGTTACAATACATTTAATATTCAAAGAATCCCTAGGCAAGAAAATAGACATGCTGATAGACTTGCAATAGTGGGTACATCTTATGATGTGCCAAGGAACCTTGAAGATGAGAAGAAGCAATAAATTAGAGTGGTGGTTAGGCATGATATCCCTAATAATAATGTCAATTTATTTTAGAATGAAGTAGACTTCTCAAATAGAAATTAGTTAAGGCTAAATGGCCAATATGGAGACTAGATCATCAATCTCTATTCTAACAAGTTGCCTAAGGTTCTCATTACCTTAGAGAGTGTCTTCAATCTTAATGACCAAGCAAGGGATAGAGGCATGGACCTTGCTACAAACAAAGATGATCATATAGCAGTTGTAGTTGCTAATGGAAAGACTCTAAATGTGGGAAAGGTATGTTCTAAAACTGAGCAAGAAAGTTTTGTCCATCTATGTCAAGAATTTAGTGATGTATTTTCTTGGACATATGATTATTTAAAAAGTTTTGACCCAAGTTTATTTCAACATACCATAGATTTAGTTGATAATGTCAAACTTGTTAGGCAAAAGAACATGCTAGTAAATTCCAAGATTGAGCCATTAATGAGAAAAGAGCTATCCAAATTGATTGAGGCCAATATTATTTTCCCTATCAAGCACTCATCATGGGTAGCTAACCTTGTCCCTTTTAGAAAGAAGAGTGGAGAAATTAGACTATGTGTACACTTTAGGGATCTTAACCAAGCCTCCCTTAAGGATCATAATCCCCTCCCTTCCATGGAACAAACATTGTCTAAGGTTAGTGGTTTAGAGAGATTCTCTTTCTTGGATGGATTCTCTAGTTACAATTAGGTGTTAGTCAAGGAGGCTAACAAATATAAGACTGCTTTCACTAGCAAATGGGGCACCTATACCTATAGTAAAATTCCTTTTGGACTAACAAATGCATGTACCACATTTCAAAAGGCAATGGAGATAGCCTTCAAGAACATGATTGATAGATTTGTGCTGGTCTAGCTTGATGATATGACAGTGTATTCAAAGAATGCAACAGATCATTTTGACCATCTTAGACAAGTATTCATAAAATGTAGAGAGTATGGAGTATCTTTGAATCCAAGAAAGTGCATCTTTTCCAGTAATCAAGGGAAGTTGTTAGGAAATATTATATCTAAGGATGGTTTGACAATTGATCTAGAAAGAACTAAAGCCATACTTTCTCTCTCCCTTCCTAATCACAAAAAAGGGCTGCAAGGCTTCCTTGGATGGATTACTTTTGTGAGGAGATTTATTCCTAATTTAGCTACCATGGTGAAACCTCTTAAAACTATGCTTAGAAAGAATATGGTCTTCTAATGGACCAAGGAAGGGAAAGCAAGTTTCAAAGAGATCAAGGCAGCCATAGCCGCAACCCCTACTCTCATCAACCCAAATTTTGAAAGGGATTTCATTCTTTATACCTTAGGAGGTGAGTCAAGCATTTGTACTATCTTTACTCAATCAAATTTCAAGAATGAAGAGAAACCTATTGCATTATTTAGTGAAGGGCTTAAAGAGTATGAAGAGAAATACAACTATGTGGAGAAGCCGGCTTTTGTAGTCATAAGAGCTTTGAAGAAATTCAGACATCTTCTATCTCATAATAAGATCGATTTGCTGGTGCCTCATGCCAATGTGAAAGACTTTCTTTTGTGAAAAGGTATTAATGAGAAAAGGGTAGGTTGATTACCAAAGTGATGGAGTATGATGTGGATATCCAAATCACCAAGTTGGTAAGAGGAAAAGGATTGTGCAAGCATCTCAAGAATTAGATGAAGAAGTTGCCTTGGTATTGACTGATCAGCAAGAAGTTGAGGATGAGAATCCAAAGAGCTAGATAGATGACATGAAGACCTTCCTAGGAGGAAATGGATATCCTCAAGGATAGGATAAATCTAAAAGAAGATAGTTCATATTGTAGTCAATTCCTTATGCTATAGTTGATGGTATTCTCTTTAGGACAGACTTCAATGGAGCCTTGCTAAGATGTATTGATGTAGATCAAGTAGAGAGAATGAATAAGGAGCTTGATGATGGTCCTGACATTGGCCACTTTTTAGAAAGAACAACTACTATGAAGGTAATGAGGGTAGGATATTACTAGCCATCCTTATTCCATAATTGCCACATACATGTACGGAAGTGTGAAAAATGTGCCTTATTTTTAGGTAAGCAAAAGCTTGCAGCCCTTTTGCTTAATCTTATTCAAGTTGATCAACCCTTTTCTCAGTGTGGATTAGATTTCATAGGTCCTATCAATCCTCCCTCTAGTTCTAGTCATAAATGGATTCTAGCTACTACTAATTACTTTACCAAGTGGATAGAGGCAATTGCATTAAAAGATGCTATTGAGGATTAAGTTTTTGAATTCTTAGATGGACTAGTTACAATAATTTTAGATAATGCAAAATCATTTTTAGGATGTAATGCCCTACCTAGATCCTTGGAACAAGGATGAAATACAAGCCAAGATTTTTTTTAATTTAAGTGTAAGTGCACAAGAAAACATCATACATGGATCACATAGATTGTAACAGAAGAATTAACCACCATCCTAGCAACCAACGAACCTCTTGACACCACTACTCGAACTGACACAACACTAATAGAACAAAAACCTAAAAATAATAAATAGTACTAAGAATCTCAAAACTACCTAACCAAGGTAATTTAAGGCACTGCAAAGGGTACTAGAAACTCCAAAAATCAAACTCTAAAAACTGATGCAAACACCTTTTTTTTGCATGAGAACTTACCTCTGACAAATTTTTATGTGAACAAGTGCATTATGCCTTGTGAAGAAGTACCTTCTCGCACAAAGATATGCATAATGAAACAAGGACATGTTTAGCTGTACCACCAAAACACCTAAAACTAGTGTAAGGTTTCATGTGAGGAAATGTCCAGCCATGCAAAGAAACCTACTACACCACACAAAGACTTGCATCCTTGCATGAGAAAGTGCAATCTTGTGCAAAATCCTAAATCAACATGCAAGCACACAAAGTAGTAAAAAGCTAAGATTTCTAAGTTATGAAATTCCTCCACACTAAGGAGCACTAGATCCACATTTTGAGGCAAGAACACTCGACAAAAGCTGAAAGATAGAAAGCTAGAATCTAACCATCTAATCAAAAAATGAAGGAAAAGAACATTATAGTATACTAAAAGCAACACTGTAGTAAACAGAAATAAAATCGCAATGAGTAGTACAAAAAAACTAAGTAGGTAGTTCCTCCCACCTGTCAATAGCATCATAAGACCATCATGGTCCCTAGCCATCCACCATGCATAACATCCCAAGCCACCAAATAGATCATCAATACTGTCATCATAGGGATGTCACTACTAAACATGCTACAACATAAGCATAAGGAAATCTAACATGCTTGAAGTAAAGCATAAGATAATCCTACAAAGTAGATAAAATCACCTATCAAATGCTAATCATCATAATAAGGAAATGCAACAATAACTAACATCATCTAAACATGATATACAAGCATTCCAATGAAAGCATAAATCAAAAGAAAGCATACTCTAGAACCCGAAGTACCAAGTGAACACATCCAGCAATGGTTGCACTATGACAAAGACTATCTTTATACATCGGTCCCTAGTAGTAGTGAAGGTAGGTACACCTCCCAACCACGTGGTACCTATAGGTCTACACTCATTGTGCTAATGGAGATAAAGATCCAACCACAAACACACACAAAACAAATATCCATGGCTAACACACATGCCAAGAAATATGATGACTAAATCCAAGACATAGACAATGCATAAACTATAGGTCCTGGTTAGACACATCAATGGGATACTAAGTAGGGGCTAACATCATGGAGAGTTTCTTGGCATCAAAAAGCCCAAGCTCAGAATGTACAAATTCAACTCCTTAATGGAAAGACTCTAGCAAAAATTATTATCTTAAGTTTTATTACCACCCAATTTTTTATTTAGTTATCACTTGATAAAACTTCCTTCGCCAACCCTTTGGGAACAATGATCACAAGGCTATGAGGTAGAAGCCCCCTCCATATGCTACCCTACCCTACCCATGCTCATACAATGATGAGTACTCATAGGCATGCAAATTCTCAACCCAAACTCAATGATCATAACTTTTGAAAGTACCATGGAGGATCAGGCCCCACAAGTCACATGAAAATTATATGTACACATACTTTGTGTGGCACACCACCATCACAAAGATCATAACACAAGGACTGGATGAGAACACAAGCAGAAAGTCACTCAATCAAAAATAAACTTGAGAGTACAGATGCAACACACATCCCAATGTGACATAAAAGTGTAATAAAGGTCTGATCAACATCCAAATAGATCATCCAAGCCTATGACCAAACTAATGCCAAGAAATATTAAGAAAAAAAAGCGACACACAAAATGAGGTAAAAACCCCAAAATTTGGAAAAATTCTAAAATTAAAACCCATTTGACCTTTGGGTACAAAACTCCCAAAAATATAAAAATAAATGAGTTCAGACACCATATGCAAAAATGGCTAGCATAATGGCTCAAAACCCCAAACCCTCATCTTGAAAATAGGGAAAATGTTCATAACTGATCAACTAGGGAGAACCAGTAAACAAAAATAGAGGGGAACACTAGTTTTCAGCCTCCCAAAATACTACTACAAGAAACAAAAGCTAAAACAAAGCAAAAACAATAAAATGGAAAGGCTCTACTTGATAGCAAAAGGGGCTGAAACTGATACTAGCACAATAAAATAAAATACATACTGAACCTGCCATAAATTGTGGCAAAGCAAGGTCTTCCCAAGCTGGATCCAATGAGACTGATCTCATGAAAAACCCATGCTCATAGCTCCCAGAATGAAAAAAAATCAAATCCTTCAGAAGAGGATTCTCAAAAAAACTCTCAAATTTTCTATTCCAAAAAGTGAGAAGTGAATAATGAAATATCTTTTTATATACTTATTCACTTTTTGAGTGAATAGTCGATTAGGGAAAATAACCAGTTAGACTAGTTAAACTCTGAATTGACCCAAATGAAAATAGGTTATTCTCTATAACAAAAATTTTCCTAAGGCAAACCTTCCAAAAATTAAATCCGAAAAGATTTAAATCCCAAAAACCCAAAAACACAAAAAATCACTTAACATTTTTGCAATAATGCCAACTTCTAAATGCATAGACATGCTCACTAGTCTAATCACATAATGAAGATGAGTTTGGATTTATTAATCACTGAAAGGTTTTAATTAAAACAATTAAAATAAGGATACGTCAACCATATAGGGACAACATTGGTAAAATATGAACAGTTGAATCACTAACTCCATGTGCCACTGCCAGGGATATAAATCCTACACACTAAACACAAGATCAAGTGCAATTGCATAATAATATCATAGCCAAAGTAATTAATGCATTAAATACCTAATTAATCCATTTACATCACTTACATTTGCACAAAGCATAAAGGTACAAGAATGACATAAACAATCATAGCATAAAATCCATCTCATAACATAATCAACAAATATGTTCCAATAAAACAGATAATTAGATATCATCATAGATCTATTGTCATCTCAAGATGGCATCAACATGAAAATATGCTAAACTAAACAACATAGTAGTATAGTATCTATGATATTGAATCAAAGTATAACATCTAACCCTTAGGTCATCTCTAGGTACAAATAATAATAAGAGTATCAAGTAGCTCTCGAATCAAAATAGACAAGGTACAAATTGCAAACATGAGAGACACTACATAGGAGCTCAAATATGTGCATTGGCAATAGATCATGGAATATACTTGAGAACTTCTTCCAATTACTACCCCCAAGGTAATGGCTTGGCTGAGTGCTCTAATATGAATTTGATCAGAATCATCAAGAGGACTATTGAAGATAATAAAAAATGTTGTCACTAGAAATTGAGAACTACCCTTTGGGCTAACATAATAACACCTAAAAGGGCTATTGGAAACTCACCTTTCATGTTGATGTATGGTAGGGAAGCAAGTCTTCCTATCTCATTGGAGTTCCCATCCCTAGAATTAGCTCATAAATTAGAACTAATCGAAAGTGATGCTATGTCTGTAAGGATAATAGAGTTGATGCAGGTGAGGAAAAAAGATATCAGGCCATGCAAACCTTGGAAGCACACCAACAATAGATGAAAAAGTCTTTTGATAAGAAGGCTAAGTTCAAAATTTTTAGAGAGGGTGATCTTGTGTTAAAATGGGATGCATAGACAAAAAAAGTAGGAAGACATTCAAAGTTTGACACTTTATGGAGTGGCCCCTATGTGATTATCAGTTGCAAGCAGACTAATGCTTTCCAGTTAAGCAGACCTAATGGTGAAATCTTGCCTATTCTAGTTAATGAAATATATCTCAAGACATGATTCTGATAGAAATGAATGTTTCATGTATATAGTTAGTTAGTTTGCTTCTCATTCTTTCCTATTTTCCAAGAAGTGCATGAGCACATGTTTTTTTTGTAGAGATTTTGGTTCCTATTTTGTAGTTACAGAGAGCAGTTTTGAGGTTTTACTAGGCATGTTTTTCTACAATTTTAGGGTCTTTTGCTCCACAGATTTTTATGATTTCTATAACTATTTCCCAATGGATGTGCAAGCTACTAGTCCATGCATAACAGGCTTGTATCCCCTCCGAGTCACCAAAATTGTTAGCCATATTTTCCCTCCCACCAAAATTTGAGTTTTCCTATCAAACATGTCCACTAGTCTTACCTTTTCAAATATTCAAATGATCAAATGTTATATAAGGATCTATTTAAAACTTTGGCCATATCTTTTTATCCTAAGTCTCATGGCCTTATTTTCATGTTATAACTTTGAAGCATTTCAAGTTATGACCATGTTTTCACCCTTTGGTTTGCATAGTCATGGTAGATTAAGTGTTAACTGGAGTTCAAGTGGCAAAGGCATGATGGCATTATTTTTGCTCAATCATAGGGTTAATTTGATAGACCATGGTTTAAGTTGTGATAGTGCAATGAGGGAAACATATTTAGTGTTTTAGAGATGCATTTTCCACCATTAGATATTTCAAATCTATGGTTAGCACACTATTGCA
Source organism: Cupressus sempervirens (assembly GCA_028749045.1). NCBI lineage: Eukaryota > Viridiplantae > Streptophyta > Pinopsida > Cupressales > Cupressaceae > Cupressus > Cupressus sempervirens. The sequence goes on from CM053784.1 coordinate 359,503,934, forward strand.
ATGTATTAAGAAGGAATTGTAGTTAGAGTTGTGATCAAGTGATTTCCTTTTTTTTCTCTTGGTCGCAAGGTTAAGAGATGAGCCTTGGGTTAGAGCAATAGTGGTGTGAGTCTAGTTAGGATCTTAGTTTCACAAGGTTGCAATGGTCAGTGGGAAATGTTGAAGATAAGCTGTGAAGAAATGATAGATAGTTGGTTGTAGTTTCACAAGTAATAACTGTTAATGAAGAAAGGTGATGGTGAAGCTACGATGATGGGCAGTCAAACATTAAACATAAGGTTGAATGCTAGAAGAGTGGTAGAACAATAAATGATGATTGGTCCATATGGCAAGGCCTGAAGGTTGACTCTAGGTTGATCGATTACACAGGTAATTTAGCATACTTATGATAGAGGAAGCAACTCTTTGATTATAGATCCAATCTTTTCAATCTCCTTTGATCACTTTCATCATTCCCCAAGTTTGATAAATGAAAAAGAACACTCCATTTCCATCTGCTGATCTATCTACTTAATCAAAAGTTAATGGCCACCATTCCTGACATTTTAGAGCTTCATTTGGTGGACAAGTGAATTTCCAGCATCTAGTTTCGTACCATGATTAGATATTTTCCAAATTTACAATAGTGGTTGGATGTAGTAGTTGTGAAGTAACTCTCAGTTAGAAACATTTGAGTTATGCTTAAGCTATAAAAGCATATTTTGTACCCCCTCTAGGGGCTAGTCAATTCTTCATTGTTTTCCTTGGCATGTTTTGGCATGCACATTGCAAATTCCTTTTGCCTCTAAGCTATTCATTATATTCTACCTTATCTCTTTCATCCATTGATGTACTGTGCAAGATCTTTTTGCATCTCTTCAATGTTTTGTGGCTATCTACAATTTTCATGATTGTACCTCTTTTGACCTATGAATGATATATAAGTGAACTCTCTTCTTCCTTGTGTTATTCATGTGTGTTGTCTAATCTATGCGTGATTGTTAGATTTAAATAAGTCTTGATCTGTATATCTTTGATTTCATAATAGTTCAAGTGTGCAAAAATGGGTAGAGATAGGATTGAAAAATCTTTTTGGTGCATCACCTCCTTAGAATAGATTAGGTAGTTTCTTTGATGTGTTCATTCTCCCTTTTCCTCTTCAAGTGTAGTTTAGGTGCATCTTGATAGCAAAGGAAGCCGATCTTCTCTAGAGACTCAACCTCATACTTCAAGTCCCACAACTTGGAGGTTGTTTCCATGTTTCACAAGGTTGTCCTTAAGTAAAAACTTTGGATAAGGGTGCAAGATTTTGTGACAATAGGTATCATCCCCACCCTAGTTTTACTTTCTATTTGGAAGGTTTTTGGGTTACCAAATATTGTGTCAACTATTATGAATGTTTTATTGCTTTTAGTCTTTCATGCATGTAATTAGATCAGATTAGCTTATGAAGGATTAATTGGTGAATTAAAGTAAAATTTTTTTATTGGTTCTTGATTCACCCCCTTCTCTTAGTCACCTATCCTATTGTACATTTCCAATAGTTTCCCCATAGATTTGAGACATTTAATAATCTAGGGTCCTTTTTCTAAATGAATAATACATCCTATGCTTTCTTTTCCAATACTACCTCTAGCTGCTCCATCATAATTACTTTTTGACCTTCCTACTGGTGGAGGCTCCCATTTGCACTTTGCTCTTGCTTCTTTTTTTCTTTGGGGTAGATCATCAGGGGATAGATGAGATTGATCCAATTTTTTCTCATCTCTGCATCCCAATCTAAGAATATTCCTTCTTCTTTAATAGAATTCCTAAGGTCATTGTTTTGCACTTTGGTTATACTAGTTTCCACTTTGTTGAGGAAGGAGGCTAAAGCCATTTCTTTGTTAACAAATATCCTTCTATTTCTTTCTTTCCATAACTCCCAAAGAAGGATACATGGAGAGATTTTCCATAAATTGACATAAATCTTGGATTTCTTGTACTTATCCTAGGTTCTTAAAAGATTCCAATGATTTTTCAAGAAGGATCGTAGTCCAATTGATTTTTTGGCATAAACAGTGCCAACATTTATTTGCAAAGGTGCATTGATATAACAAATAATTAATTGTCTCTATTTTTTTTTTACATAATGTACATCTAGAAAACCATTCAAAACCCATTTTAGTAAATATATCTACAGTGAGGATCCTCTTTTGTATTGTACCCACAAGAAGATGCTAGCCTTAGGTAGAAATATAGGGTCTCAATATAGATTAAGAGGGATATCTATTTTATCTCATCTTTGTGAGTTAATAATCATTCCATACCCCTTTTAACACTATATTGTCCATTTTTTAATGCTCCTCAAATCAATCTATCTTCTTTTTCCTTATGATTATTTTTTCCTTTGATTAAGAAACTGCTTAAATAGAAGTTTTTCTTATTCAATTAAGTTTATCTCCTTTCTCGATTTCCACTTCCATTTCTTGTTTTGCTCTTTGTTTATAATTAGTTTGTAGTTGCTAACATTTTTCCCCAAATATTAATCACTATATTTTTAATGTTTGAGGGTAGGTTATAACTATCCAGGGGAGGGAACCCATCCCATAAATCTTCCCAAAACAAAGATTCCTTACCTTGGCCTCTATCCCAAGTTATATTTTTGTGAATAAGAGGGCAATATTGCATCATAAAATTTCATGTTTTAGATCTTTTGGGAGGATTTGTAGTTCCAAACAAAGGGAAAGGATCTAAGCTATTAAAGAAATTTATGAAAAAATATTTTTTCCTATTTACTTTCATATTCATGATACATCCTCCACACTATTTTGACTCCCATGGCCTCATTTTTCCAGCTAAGATTCTTTATTCCCAACCCACCAAATTCTTTAGGTCTACATATATTATCCCACTCAATCAAAGCTTGTTTTTTCTTATCTCTTTTCATTTTCCAAAGTTCTTTAACTTATTGTCTAACTTTATTGTAACACCTTTTAGAAGTGGTAAACATGACATTGTGTATGTAGGGATTGCCTCAAATATTGATCTAGTCTTGGTAGCTCGGCTTGGTACTGTCTATGCAAGGGCCAAAATACAATTTTATTAATTAATTAAAAATTTACATATGAATGTTAATTTATTAAAAAATACAAACAAATTGATCATGCAGGTGCATTTTGGCCCCTCCATAGCCAAAACTACTTGACTTGCCTTAGTTAGATGTTTTCCTTTCCAACTTTCCTTAAAAAAAAAAAATCTGTTTTATCTATGATGGGTTTCCATGATTTAATACCTCTTGTGCTTTTTCCTAGTTGTATCCCGAGATTTTTACACAAAAGGATCCTTTTTTATATCCCATTAAGTTGAAAATATTTCTTTCCATTTTTGGATGAGTATTTAGGAAGAAAATCTATGATTTCTCAACATTTCCTTTTTTCCCTAAGGCTTCCATGTATGTATTTATAATTTGCTTAAAATTTTGTACTTCTTCCATTGTGCTTTCTCCTGAGAGAATAATATCATTTGAGAATTGTTGGTGCGTAATATTGGATATTCCTTCTGCTACTCTAATACCTTTGATTTTTAGTTATGCTTGAGATTTTTTATTTCTCTACCAAATAACTCAGCCATGATGATAAATAAAGAGGGTGATATAGGAACACCTTTCCTGAGTCCTCTTGATATGCTAAAAAACTCTTCAAGAGAACTATTAATTAGAAGTGAGATTTTGGGGGTTGAGATACAATTGTAAATAAGGTTTATCCATTGGTAATAAAAGCCAAAAGCTTCTAGAGATTTACATCAAAATCTCCAGTCTAATTTACTATATGCCTTTTGAATATCTAATTTCATAAGCATACAAGCTTCCTTATTGATTTGCGAGGAATGTATGAGTTCTTGAATAATTATTTTTTCATCTAGGATTGATCTTCCTGGTACAAAACTCGCTTGTTCTTCTAAAATTAATTTAAGGAGAATAGTTTGACTGTATAAGCTAATGCTTTAGATAGGATCTTATATTTAGTATTAGATATTTGCAATTGGTTGAAAGTCCCTAGGTTTCTCATGCGTAGGTTTCTTAGGAATTAAGGATTAAATAATATTGTTAATCTCTGTTACGAGAGATCTTGAGTTTTTGGTAGCCTCAATGACCTTCCATAGGTTGCAACCTAAGATATCCAATTTTTTTTGGAAAAAAGGCTTGAAAACCATCAGGGCCTGGAGATTTATCTAATTTTATGCTAACGAGAGCTACTTTAATTTATTTTAGTGTAAATTCCTTATCTAAAAATTTATTGTCCTCTCTTGTAATTAGTTTTGGAATTATACTTCTTATTATATTTTGAGCTTTTAAATTTGAATTTTAAAGTTATTAAGGATGTCAATATGGTAATTCACAAGAACTTCTGCTATTTGGGGTGGGTTTTTTGTTAAATTTCCTTAGTTATCCTTTATTTTCTTTTTCCAGTTAATGTTTCTATTATTTAGAGTACTATTATAGAAAAACTTTGTGTTATGATCACCTTTTAATAACCAAATTTCTCAAGATTTTTGTTTCCAATATATTTCTTCTTTTGGTAACAAGTTTTCTTGCTTTGCAAGTAATTCCCTTTCTCTAATATATTTTTCATTGTCCATTCCTTATTCATTAAGTTTTTTTATTTCTTCTTCATTATCCAATTTCTCTTTACAAATACTGTTGAAATGATTTTTATTCCACTTAAGTAAATTTCCTTTTAATAATTTTAGTTTAGATATGAAATAAAACATTATATACCCTTCAAATTTACCTCCTTTCAACCATTGCTTTATGTTTTTCATAAAATTGTCATGTAGAAACCACATTTTCTTGCATTTGAAAGGATTTCTTGTTGCTTTTTGTTGTTCTTCTCTTTCTAATATGATTAGGAGTGATATGAAGTAGCATTAGGTAGAATAATATAATAAAGAGCATAATCAAAGGTACAAAGATTCCCTTTGAATATAAATCTGTCCAACCTCTCTACTATATGATTGAAAACTAGCCTTTTTTTATTCCATGTATATACCCCATTAGTCAATGGGATATCAAATAGGTTGTCCCTTATGGAGCTATCTCTAAAATATTCCTTTACTTGAGATACTATTTGAATTCCTCCATATTTTTCTTCCAATTTTTTTTAAGGCATTAAAGTCCCCTTGTAATGCCCCAGCATGGAAACCTGAAAGGATAAGAAAAATTGATACAAATTTTGGTGACTAATTTTTTTAAAACATATTTTTCTTTCTAAGTTCACTTAATCATAGATGTAAAGTCCCAATAGGTTCCCTAATGTCATCCTTAAATAATATTACTTAATTTCTCGTCCAACATTTCATCCTTACTACTTAAGTTAATCCATCTATTACTATTACATCTACTTATGATTTAATACATTATCCATCCTAATATCCCTTTCCAAATTAGGAACCAATGTCCTAGTCCTCGCAATCAAATATATCTACTTAACATGAAATAGATTTAAACCATCAACCATACATGTAAGTTGAATCACCTTCTATTCATGAATAACATTATGAAGAGTACATGGTTCTTTATTTCATTGGTATTTCTTAAAGATTTTACATTAAAATATTACATATGTTTCTTCCAAGGAAATTCAAGAAATAGACTTAAAAAATCAATCTTCAACAATTGTTCAACAAGGATCCATATAAAGTCATTCATGAGAACTTGATCAATACCTCAAAAATATTTTACCACCCAACTACATAGAGCCATAAATGGTCTAATCTCCTGAGCTAGGAAATAAGACTGTGATCGACCTAAGATAATCTATGAATTATACCCCAAAAATCAAAGTACAAATATATCATTAGGCCACACAAAGCATAATTCCCAAAATGAAATCACAAGGCAAATGGACAACTAGAGGAAAGAGTAAAGTTAGGGGTTTAACTGCATCTAGGTGAGTGTCACTACATACCCCTCAAATATTAGGATCAACCTCTTGAATCAATGTCATCATGCAATATCAGATCCTTATATAGAATGACATATGGTCCCAATACTCCAATAGGGCATATGCACACTTATCACAATTTTCATAATGTTGGAATCAACCTCGTGAACCATTGTCACCATGCCACATCAAAGTCTCATACAAGATACCATGTAGTCCCAGTATTCCAATAGGACAAGTGTGGCCCAATCTCACTTATCTTGATTAATGTGTTAACCCAAACCCCCAATAACCCATTTATTTAATTAATATTTCCACTCGATTACAAACTCACATGTAGAGCCAACCTACTTAGGGCTCTAGTCTGCACTATATATGATCCTCCAATGACCATTTTTAGATCCCAACACCTATGGTGAGACACTCACCTAGGGCCTCTATCCCAATAAAAAATCTAAAATGAAAAACATATAAAATTTAAGGGTACAACATTCTTAGTATCCCATACCCCTAGTTTAAATGAAACCTTATCATATTATATAAGTATCACAATGCATAAATAATAAAAAAGGAAAAGACTATAAACATGTGTCTTTACAAGCATTTTCATTGCTAAATATACATGTTATACATCACATAACAATTTAATGTTCCTCTAGTGTCTTAAATAACAATCGAGAGCATGAAAACCCAAGTAATAGGTTAAACTGGTTAAAAAGCTCCAAATCAAGCATATATAATTCCAAATCATATAATAGAAACATGTAGTAGACAAAAAAAATATGGATAATAACACATGAAAGATATCAAAAATAATATTCTATGACTCAAGTTACCAACAACCCTCTAACAGAAAATAATATATCTCTAGAAACTAGTGGCTAAATACAATATGAAAATACATAGCAAATTTCATAAATAAAAACTCAAAACATCTAAATAAATCTAGAAATTAAAAATAAAATTATAGTACATAAAGAGAACATATAAATAAATCTATATTTAGTTAGATAAACAATTCTATTAATAAATTCAATCCATACCTCAAGTCCTACGAAGATTCAATGAAAGTAGGAGCAAGGAGACAAATAGAGTAAAATAAATCCACTTGAGATGCATCATTCAAACCCTCTCTACTTTCAAAAATATCCATATAATAAAAATAAATCAAATGGTAATAGATCCATCTCTCAAGCCTTTAAATTCTCATATATAAATCTCTCTTCCAAAAAGGAAAGAAACTTATAAACTCTTAAAATATTATACTCACAAAATCTCCCTCACATATTATTAATTTTTTTGCATAAAAATATTCATAAAAGGTACAACCAATATCTCTTCTACCTTTAATCCATCCTCCCCCTTTATATTTTCATTTTAAACCACATATATATATGTTCTTTAATATCTTTCATACCCCTTTAGGTGAAAATACACCACTCATTTAAATAAAAGTAATTCCAAAATCCAAAATTGCCTCTGTTTGTGAAATTAACTACCATTTTACAAGTTGTTTAAGCATATTAGGGTAACTTAAGGCTATTTTAGGGGTATACAATGAAAAAATGATCCAAAAATGATGTATATACCTTCTCTAGTGCTTTATTATAACCCATGTTTTTATGCACATCATTGAATTTATGTTTTCATTTCATATTCTTCCAAGTGGGCAACACATATTACCTTTTGCTCTTGAATGGATGCTATTACTCCTCTTCTAAATACTTATGATTTTAATTTTACCCCCTTTTAATTTCTTTATTTTTATAGTCTATTAAATTTTCCTCTATATCTAATTGTATAAAAAAATTACTCACATATAATTTATAACACATACAAATACTTAAATACATTAACTATCTAACAATGTATATTTATACAGGTATATAGGTGTGCACCAATATATGCTTATATAAAAATGCCATACAAATATTATAGATAATTTACATGAAAATACAAATATCCAAATCATGAACACATAATTCTAAACACTAGAATCCATCAATCAAACCATCAAAAGAAATCATAAAAACATAAACCCCAGACTAGGTGATTGCCTTCCTATTAAATTTCTAAATACCTTCTCTAGTGCTTTATTATAACCCATGTTTTTATTCCCATCATTGAATTTATGTTTTGGTTTCATATTCTTTCACATGGGAAACACATATTACCTTTTGCCCTTGAATGCATGCTATTACTCCTCTTCTAAATACTTATGATTTTAATTTTACCCCTTTTTAATTTCTTTATTTTTTATATTCTATTAAATTTTCCTCTATATCTAATTGTATAAAAAAATTACTCACATATAATTTATAACACATACAAATACTTAAATACATTAACTATGTAACAATGTATATTTGTACAGGTATATAGGTGTGCACCAATATATGCTTATATAAACATGCCATACAAATATCATAGATAATTTACATGAAAATAAAAATATCCAAATCATGAACACATAATTCTAAACATTAGAATCCATCAATCAAACCATCAAAAGAAATCATAAAAACATAAACCCTAGATAGGTGATTGCCTTCCTATTAAATTTCTAAGGATATAAGGATGCATTTATGGATCATGGTTCCATCTCCTTTTTAACAACAAAAGGTTCAAGAATTTTGAGGCATGATCAGACTTGTGTAACTAGGTGGAGTCGATGTCTAGTACCTACACACACCTACATAACCAACCAACAAGATACAACAGAGAGAGAGAGAGAGAGAGAGAGAGAGAGAGAGAGAGAGAGAGAGAGAGAGAGAGAGAGAGAGAGAGAGAGAGAGAGAGAGAGAGCAATGATAGAAAAGGAAGGAGTAGTGTGACATAGTGTAGATCTCCCAAAGAAGTGACTACGATTGCCTCCCCTCACCCAAAAGTTAGCTAAGTTAAGTGGGTTAGCTTAAGAACAACTAATAATCAAAATATTAAAAACTAGGTATTGAAAGCATAAATAATAAATTTAGAATAATATATAAAGCATGATACAATTCAACCATATATCCAATCTCCTAAAGACATTATATAGAACATGATCAAGTGTATAATGGAAAGAAATATCTAACATCATAAACAAGAAATGATATGTATAATATTTATAAACATATTATAGCATAAGAATGTAGTTGATTACCAATTTCCAAGTAGATAGATACCATTCTTTTGTGTTAACAATGTTAGTTATTATCTTATATTTTTATATATGCATGAATTTGTAAAGTTATCAAATCAAGGAGTACTAGAAGTAACCTTGTCTCCCAACCTAGTTCAAGTGTACTTATACTATCTTCAAAACCGTACTAAAACTTGTTAAGATAAGAGGGGTGTTGCATATTCCACCCCTAAAATTTGACTTATGGAAATCATCATAATCCTATTGTCAAATTTCAGGCTAACCTACCTTAATTAAACCATCTGAACATAATTAAATATAATCCTTTATTAGGGGAAAGGTTTCTTAGTTTATTTCTATGAGTTAGTTGTCTGGCTTACCTAATTAAATTCTAGGGTTGGAAAATCTTTTCTTTTTAGTTAGATATGAAATTCTAGTTCATGTATTTAATGTGATTACCTAGATACCTTTACCTTTCCTAATCTCTTGTGTCTATAAAGAAAAAATACTTAAGTAGGTACTCATACTTGATTCACATGATAGAGCATAAAAATCGTATATTCACATGCTACCTTCTTTATGTACAATTTCCTTAAATGGACTTAAATCCCTTAGTTGCCAAAGGTATAGAGGATAGCCTTGAAGTGTAGTTGTTTCTCTATGCTTCTAAATATAATATTTATGTACGTCTATAATCAATTTTATAGAGAAGACAAATCTACTAGGTTAGAGGTTACTTATTCCTACTTAAACTATAACCTACAACCATTTCTGAAAGTTTTTGTTTTTATAATCCTCCTAGGTGTTTAGTTGGTCAATAATGAGTTCTTTCTTGTATATTTTCTATTTTTTAAATATTTCAAATTCCTTGGTGGGATACATGTTGCTAATATATGTTCATGGTTAATTGTCTTATTATTTTGCAGTATCAAAATATTACCATAATTAGAATTGCTCCTCATCACCGTTCCAAGTTTTCCTAGCTCCAAGTAGCTTTGGACTATCTTACAATATTCTAAAAAGTTTAAAACTTATGGTTAGAATATGATTTTATTGATTTCAAGTAAATCTTTAATTATTTTCTCATAAATATTTGTTAATTTCATAGGCCTTTATTAGTCGTTAAGAATAATTTCTTACTACTAATATATTAACAAGGATGATACTCACACTTATTAGAGCTATTCAACTATTCAACCTTTTTCAGGAGTAGAGTGATTAATTTATATATAATAAAAGGAGAGGGAATCAAGACCTAATATTTTGGTAACTTATTACTCTACATTACTCCAAATTATTGGTCTTTTATAGAGTTTGAGAAAGAAAGAGAAAATATATTTAGTTTAATGGCTCGTCAGTTTGTTAGACTAGAATAGGAAGGCCATGTCTCTATAACTTGTTTGTCTAACAATTTTAAGCTATTCCCTACAAGCATATTTTCATCATAAGTTAAGGCAAGGGAAAAAAAATGCATTCCTTAACACATATTTTATGAAGTATTCATGTAGTGCTTATATAAACTTAACAACTAATGGTCTTACGATAAATGGTTCTCTAAAACTTGCAGTCTTATCATCTCTTGATTTATGTAAAAATGAATGATGATTATCCATCAAGAAATATTACCTTGTTTTCTTAGTTCCATATAATAGGCATCCATGTTTCATAATTCATGACCCTAGAAGGTATAATATCCTATGAGTCCACACTACAATACTCTATGTGCTAAAATGAGTTTAGAAATTTTGTGATTATCTTAGAAATGTTTTCAAATAGTTGTAATCATAGAATACACTAGAAATGATCTTAACCAAGATTGAAATTCCTATGATTCCATACATTAATTTTTTATAATATAAGTTTATCTTTAATAATGAAACATGTAGTGCTTATATTGGTCTTTCCCAATACAAGAGTTATGTACTAGACAAATATAGTGTTGGAATGAGTGTATGTGAAACAAGATACTAAGAAGGGGCGGGGGGTGAATCAAGATCTTATACTTTTGACATTAAAACCAATTTAATGAATTCACACCCAATTCATCTCATATAATAGATCTACCATTAAAAATGTAATGCCAAAATATAAATGAAATAAATCACATCCATAAAATTTTTAACACATAACACAATGATTTGGTAACCTAAAACACTTCAATGCAAAGGTAAAACTAGGGTGGAATTGAAACCCACAAATATTCATTATTGCAACAATAAAGTTAACCTGTTAGGGTTACAATGATTGATCATAAGATATGATCTACCTTGTTAAAATCTTTAGAGACTATCATCTCTCACCTTGTTAAAGGATATTACACTTACAATGAAGTGAGGACTCTGTTAGGAAGTTTACATAGGTCTGTTAAAACCACTATGTTAAGAGATTTATCCCATCTCAATTAACAATAACTGATTATGTACATGACCCTCAATTTTCTCTATAAGCTAGTCTTGGGTATCCTCTTTTCTATATCTCCAATTTGATCTCCTAATTTGATAACTCTATTTAGTCCTTCATTGCTTTGATCGCTCTCTATTTGATCTACTTTCAAAACTTAGTCTTCTCTTCTTCACATGCACATAAAGAATACATCTCTCCTTTCTTCTTCCTCTCTCTCATACTCTTAGTTCTAGGGTTATAATCCTCAAATAGATGTTCTGTGAAGGTTCTAGATTTTGATCGATGGTTTACAATTCATCATCTTTTTTCATTTCTAACTCATTTTCTAATTGGTTGAATTACATGCCTTGGTATTATTACCTTCTAAATGATGCATGATCACCTCTTTACCTGGCTCTACAAATATTAAATATCATATAAAAGTTATCCAAAATGGTTTACATATGTGTTTGTTCCATTACCAACTTATATGTCAAAGCCAAACTGCTCGGCACTTGAATGCTTTGATGCTCAGTCATGCAAGCTTATTCATGTTGTTACTCATCTTCTATAATGCCCCGCCAAGGGATCCAAAAGAATTAACCTAAAATTTTACTAAGTTTGCCAAACAATTTTTTTTTAAACATGAAAGATAAACCATTCATATCAAACACATAGTAGCGGAAGTAATAACATACATAACAAGTTACATTCCTTAAGGATCCCAAGATGTTGAGTCACATTTGATCTAATTAATAATAAGTCTAACCACTACCACATCCACATGAAAGAATAAATAGAAAGTCCAATGTCCATATTACACATTTTTTCCCAATGTCTCTTGGCAATTAAATTCAGAATGCTCAATCATCCACTGTACATGACACAGGGTACGAAAGGCTTAAAAGAATATACATATGTAAAAATAAAGATACATCATCCTTATCAAATCCATGATACAAGTGCAATAAAGTAAATGAAACCAATAACATACATGATACATCCATTAATCAATAAAGATATAACAACCATTGTAAAAGATATCCATCCATCATAAAACACATCTAATCTAAGTGTGCGGTTCCTCCCAACCATCAATAGCATCATTAGACCATCGTAGGCCCTGGCCATCCCCCATGCATAACATCCCAAGTCACCAAAGATATTATTGGTATTATCATAGTAGGAATGTCACTCCTAAAACATACTACAACATATGCAAAAGGAAATTTAACATGCTACAACATATGCATAAAGAAATCTAACATGCAAGAATAAAGCATAAGATGATTATGTAAGTAAATAACATCATTTATCACATGCTAATCATCAATATAGAGAAATGTACCAGTAAATAACATCCATCATAAGATCCAAGAAAAGAATGAAGATAAATACCAACCAAGAATAATCCAACCACGGTGTCTATAGATGGATCTCAAATGTAAGAGTGAATTAAGCACTACCAACCGACCGCGTGGAACTTAAATGGTCCACTCCCACCGTGCTAACAAGATAATCTCAAGTCCCAAATAAGATATCAAATCACATAGCACAAATACTCTCTAAGTCCAGGAATCCTAAAAGTATACTAACTCAAAGGTTCCAAGACATACCGACATCTACTCCTAGAAGCACAACAAAGACATGTAGGAAATCTACTATGTAAGCAGAAAAGTGTCATTGAATGAATCACGCTAGAGTTACCCTGGTAGTCTCTCAATAGACCCCAGCCCCCTAGTGATCCCTATGTGGCCACTAGTATCCTCTCATGTTGACGAGGCATACTACGAAATGCAAGGTCACAACCAAGCGTTCTCTCTACTCCCATCCTAGTCTGTACTAGCACTTGAGACATGGGTGAGAACATACAATTATCATATTAGGTTCATTTTAATCCCCATTCAATGTAATGTTTTCACTTGTTAAAAAAACCTATAATGAGTTACCTTGGTAGCCACTTAGGGCCCCAGCCCCCATTGCAAGCAACTTCCTGACATTACAAGTAGATAACCTACCCTAGGCTCATGGAATCATAAATCACAAAATCACCTCAGTCCTATACAAGCAATTGGAAAAATACCAAAAGATAATCTACAATAAGAACATCAAATATCCACAATATCAAAGATAATCACAATATCCATCGGTCCTCATCGAGAAACTATATAAATCTCAATATCCATATCAATGATAAATCACCATATCCATTGGTTATCAACGAGCAACCAAAAAGGCATCTCAAGAAAATAATACTGATCAAAGACTCCAAAATGGTCGAGTCAAAACATGTCACAACATGACAACATCAAGAAATAAATCAACACTTCAGTCCCATCATGGCGAATGGAAAGTAGTCCAAGGATAACTGATCGATGACTCAAAAATGGTTAAGTCAAGTGTCTCAAATACATACACCTCAGCTTCACACAAGAAGATTGGAAAGCAATAACAATCAGTAAATACAAAAATCTCATAGAGCATGCCATCACATTACCATGGTTGGGTTTTAAAAGAATCAAGACCAAATAACATCAACATGCCATCACATTCGCATAACTCCCAAGCCTCTGGTAGACATCCTAACTAGTCAACACTCTAGGACCACCCAAACCCCAAACATGGATAGCATAAAGAAAAAGATACAAACTCATATTTTAGTTTGCTTTTGCAATCACATGGTTAAGCCAAATATTAGGTTTCAGTTTTCATTTTCAAGTGTATAAGATTCTTCATTTAATCTACAACTTAACCCATTTATATTTTTGAATAAAACATAGAATTATCCGGCCATTATTTTAAAACAATTTTCTAAAATAATCATAAGATAATTATTTACTTGTTTAAATCATTGAACTAGTTCCCATTGACTTTTAGATAAAATCATTCACATTAAAATATTAGAATAATACTTATCAACTTTCAAATAATTAGTTTACAATTTCCTTTAAACACTTGAAAGACAATCATTTATTTAAAATAATCTTGATTGATTTTAAGTAAATCAATCTCATTAATAATTCAATTATTTAATTCCACTTATTAATATCTTTTTTCTTTTAATTTTCCCTTATTTAAAAATCCATTTACTTAAATTGACTAATAATTAATTACACTTCTACTAATAATTGGTGCAGGAGCACCAGGGCCAAGGACAAAAGGCCTAGAGGAACTAGGGTCACTAAATAGATCCTAGGGGAATCAAAGGATGAACATGACCTTGAAGGGTAATTTAATTGTATTAAGTCCACAATGGTCACTTAATAATGTTTTGTTTATGTTTTAAATGTTTTGATTGATCATTTTGTAAAAGGATCAATGATGTAGCCTTAATACCATTTTGGGAGTTAGTGTACCTAGGGTTCACTTTGGGATTCTAAGGTAGATGAGTTATTTAAAGACCTTAAAAGGTCCAATTTATTTTAATATGGAAAGTAGAGCCATTGTATGGTGTCAAATGCACTTGAAGTGCCTAAAAATGTAAATTGCCAAAAATTGGCAAAATGAAGCCTAGAAGGCTCATAGAGGGTTTATGGGATTTAAGAGTGGTTTGAGGATTTAAAGTTGGGATAAAACTCTTGAAAATAATTTGGAATATCAATAAAATGCATAATGATTTAAGGCTATCAAAGTTGACAACCATGTTGTCGACTACACAACAAAACAATCAACTAAATGTAAACAGTCATAACTGACTGTAAACAGTTTGAGGAAGTTGCAACTAGTTTGAAATGTATTATTAGCATTAATGAGCATGAGTTTTAGGAGTGGAGGAATGGTAGGGAGTTTTTAGGGTGTCTGTGGTCAAAATGATGCAATGTAACAAAGTTTCATACAATATCAAATTAAATTTCTATGCAAAGTCATAGTTTGCTGCCGTAAGGGCATAGTCTGCTTTTTGTATTGAAAAGACTTCTCATTTGGATAAAATCTTGAGTATAAATGTCTTAGATATATTTTGGTTTAGTTTTTAATTTATTACATGCTTTGATAGATTATTTTTGTGAAGTTTAAGCACAAAGAACTCCTGGTTATGGAAAATGGAGGAATGACTATCATTGAATAAAACAATCCCAGTATGGGGGCCATATCTCCCTAATGAACTATTGGATCAGGCCAAATTTGAAATATGTTGGAGAGGGCCAAGTTGTGCCAAATTTTATTGGAGTGATTGAATAAATTTGGTCAAGGTAAAAAGTTATGAATGTTTGAGTTCGGGTCTATGTAAGGGACAACGACAAGGCAATTTGTGATGAATTTCCTTCATAAATAAAACTAGGGTTTCCTAATGTTTTCTTCGCAACCAAATAAAAATTAACATACATATCTAGATTCCAATTTCAAGATTGAAGATTCATTCATGGATTATATTCAGCCACATATAATAGACACGATGAAGACAGGAAGAGAAAGAGTGCAAATGGAATATGCGAAAATCACGAGTGCACCTAGATATTGATGCTACTTTGCTATGCCTCAAAAGTCCATAGAAAAATCCCTTCCTTCTCCAACATTCACCATTCCTCCAAGAATCAAACCAACCAAAACCCCCAAGTGACTAGAAGTGCTTGTAGAAGCATATGAGCATGTAGAAGCATATGGGCTTCTTGAATGCATGTAAGCTTGTCCTTACACACTAGGAGAGCCTCTATATAAAGGCCTCTAAGATGCATCTAGAATGTGTCTAGAAAGAACTAGGAGATAAGCATGAAAATTAAGTACATAACTTCCACGACAAGAACATAGACATGATGAGGTCTCTAGAATGTTGTAGACAACATGTACTCAAATAATGTGCTAACTCCTAAGTGTAAACAACACGTGCATAATTAGAGTGCAAACTCTTGTGCTGTCAACATGACAACTCCCAAGAGCTCGCATACTCCTATGTGAATAAATATTAAAATAATGCACATTAATTTATTTAATATTCACTTTATTTATTTTTATTAATTTATTAATTTTAAATCTCATGCACTTGTCATGTGGTCATGAAATTTTAATAAATTAATTTATTTTCCATTTATAAATTTATTTTTGAAACTTAATTGATAAAATATATAATAATATTATTTAGTATTTATTAAAAATGAAATCTAAATATATTATTATTAAAATAAATATTGTCACATTCCAAATTTAAACTTATAACTTTCATCTCCAAATTAATTCTTTTATTTAATTAATTTCTCAATTAATTAAATAAAATAAATATTAAAATATCATATTACTTTTCCATTAAATTAAACCATTGATTAAATCTTTTAATTAGGCTTAATTAATAGAAAATACACTAAAGACTCATAAAGTAAAATACAAAAACCCATCATAGCAAAACACATACAAAATCAAACCAAAAGGGTTAATATCACGAATTATGTTATCCAACATATTTGAAGGGTACCCGACTCAGATACTTGTCCTAATTTTCAATTAGGACAAATGGCTTAAAGGGTTTGGATTTGGACTTAAGAATTTTATCTCCCCTCTCTTACCATTGAGATAATGCGATAGGGTACACTCATCTTGGCAATTCAGGGAAGTCGATACTCGGTACCTATTGTAGACACTTAAATTTGATTACACCGCTTTAGTAATCCTATTTAGTTATCTAAAAAGGCATCATTAATTAAATTTCTATTTAATTAATCCTTTGTCATCCCCTAGTTGATTAATTTAATTAATCATCTATAGTCCTAATTGATAAATCAAATAACCTATCATTTATCAATTAAATCCTATTCTTCTATCTAATTCCAAAAATCCCCATTTATTAAATAAATCTATTTGATAAATAAAATCTTCAAATCTAAAAACCCCTAACCTATCCCTAATCCTCCATTTAGCCTAATCCACCCCATCCACCCATACTAACCAAGCTTAGCCACTAATTCACCCACCCTCATTAATGCCATCCACTTGCACATCTCTAACATCTCTAATCTAATCCTAAACCCAAGCCTAATCCACCCCCTAATGTTGTCACATTCCTTAAACAAGTTTAAGACTTTCCTAATCCAAACCAAAGTCTCCCCTCAAAAATCCCAACCACCAAGTCATGAGTGCTCTTACAAAACAAAAAAAACTCTTACAAGCCCACTCATGACTCTTACATCCATCTTCCACACTCTTCCCTCTTCCACACTCATTCCTCTTACATCCCTCTTACATACTCAACCCCACTCATAATTCCTTTAACCAACCCTTTACCCTACCCTCTCACACTCATCCTCCTTGTGACAAGTGTCACCTTCCCATTGGTGCTAAACAAGCACAATCCATGTGCTCTCCTTTGAGTGCATCCTAGACCTCCTTAAGCCTTCATCCATCCTTGCATCTAAGCCCTCCATCGCTCTACCCCTTAGCCTATAAATTGAATCCCATCCCAAGCCATTTCATCACAATCTTGGAGCTAAAGTTATAATGCCCTTTTGAGAGCCAAAAAGCCATCAACCATACCCTTATGATGCCAAATTGAGAGCTCACAAAGCTACCAATTTGCCATTTTTTTATCTCCATTGAAGCTAGTTTTTGGGAACCTTGAGCATACATCCCAATCTTTAGACACATCTACCAAGCAAGGAGCTAAATCCCATTGGGAGAGTCCATTCATTTGGCTCACATTTCCAATTGGGGTTTCCTCTTTAGTCTCTCACTTATGTTATGGTTTATATGCTAGTTAATGCTTTTGTTTTTGAATAGATTAGTATTACTTGCTAACATATTTCTCATATACACCTACAACCTGCATAAAACCCATGCATGTACAAGCACACTATATATACTAAGATAAATAGGCAATGGCAAGAAGTGGTGCATCGTGTAGATCCCTACTAGCAGGTGACTACGACTCCCTTCCTTAACCACAACAAAAATGCCATATAGAAAGAAAATAAACACGCACACCATACACATGCAAGTATGGGGTAAGTATCCATAAGAAAACACACACAGAATAAACCATCTATCTAATCATCATCAATAACTGAAATCACTTGAATAATCATCATGCATACATGAACTATAAAGTACCAAGTAATCTCATCATATAATAAACTTAATCTAAAACAATATCTGATAATCTCAAAATAATGTTACTAATAATCATCAACATAAAGCTAGCCCTAAAAGATTTCAACAATGATAACAAAAATGTGACCTAGGGGCAAGCACTACATCTTCTATATACTAATTTCTCAAAAATCAATAACTTATCAATGTGCTTGGTCTCAACTATATTCCTTAGTGTGTACATGTGCTCGGTCTCAACTGAATACTTGACAATCACTATATCCTACTTGGTATAAGTTTTGTATGCTCAGACTTTACTAGATAACTTAGTCATACTGTTGAGGATGTAATCTTTCCTAGTAAATGACTAAGTGTTTGGACACTAATAGACAACATAGGCTTAGAGATCAATAATCTCCCCCTTTGAAATTAGTGGAAAAAACACTTTTTCATGAATAATCATTTTGTTCAAAAATATGAGTAATACCCCTAAGACCATAGTTGGAACCTATAAAATCTGATATCTAATGTCTAATATTTGATCTTCTCATTAGTTGTTTCCTCTTATCTTATTCCCTTATACCCCCTTTCTTATTCATTCATTTTCTATCCCCCTTGTTTTTGTCATTGATGGAGCTTAGGGCTATTGGGGCTAATTGATACTTATCAAAGAATTGCTAATGACTTGCCATTATATGGGCATAGCATTTATTCCATCTCTCCTTGACTTGATAAAGAATTTGAAACTAAATTTCTAGGTGTAAGATAGAACAATAAATCCTAATATATGAGGAAAATGTGTATCTTTCTATAAAATAGTTTTGGCAACAAATATTGCCTTCTAAATAATCTCTATGTGTGGTAGTAACTAAAGTTGAATCAGTGTCAACTTATTCATGATCTCTATGTCTTTAGATATGAGCTCAACCAACCTCTTTTGAATAGATATCAATTAATGATATGAAGATGAGCTTGAACTTGTGTTCTTGCTCAATGTAATTACATTTTCTCTTATGTCCTCATGTAACACCTCTAATGAACATTTATTATTGTTGATGTAAATAAGTATTTACTTATTAGACTTACTTAAGTTTTACTTAGGTTAATGCATTATTTAATTATTTTGCATTATTTTATTATTATTTTAGGTGAGACACTTAGGAGTTTGTGAACTCTCATTGAGTTATGCAACTCTAATTATGCACATGGTGTCTACAACACAGGACTTTGCATCATTCACTAAGTTTTCATGATGACAACATAGTTATCCGCACTCCTCATTTAGCACATGTTGTCTACACTACTGATTTGCATGCTACACCATTGTAGGCTTATCCTCACATCATCACACCTAATCCTATGCTTAATGGAGGATAATCCATATCTAGTGGACATGTGTCTGGTTGTATGACATATCATGATGCTAACTTCTATGCATTCTAGAAGCTCTCCTGAGGTCTTTATATTCAGGCACTCCTAGTGTACTCTTGAATCAAGTTATTGAATGAATATCATCATTCTGATCATACTCTGTCTATTTTGGTCTACTGTGTGCTTGTGTTGAGTTCTTTAGTTCTTGGGTGAATTCTAGCCTAAGCCAAATTCTTACATGGTATCAGAGCTGAGGGAGATTCTCATCATGTAGCCATTCGAGACCATTCATGCTTCAACACCTCAACACGAATCTAGAGGATATGCAAAAATTGGGAGTGTCTAGAGCTAGATTTGACCTCACCATTGCATCCAGAGCATTGATTTGGTGAAGATTGACTATAAACTTGCCTATATTGGGTGAAAGTTGATCTGAGGCAATTTTTTTTTTTGCAAATTGAAACCCAGAGGCCCCAATTTGCAATTCAAGTATGGTCAATTATTTGATCTAATTTTTATATTTTTGGATCTGCATGCATTATTGTCATTTCTGTATTAATTTCCTGAATTCAAAATTTTCAAAATTTTTTTAAATTGACCGAGTAGAGAAAATTTTCTGGCCGAACCGAGCAGTGACACCCTGGCTCGGCTTTGTGATTTTAGTTGGTGGAATTTTTCTTAATTTTGTAGGATATTATATTATAATCGAGGCTCATCTATTTTGTAGGTTAATCAAACTAGAGAGCCATACTACCCAAATTCTTTTGGCAAGTATCTACCAATCAGCGGATCAAATATCCAACAACCCACCTCTTTATGGCGAGCACCCTCCATCATCCAACAAGGGCTTTGCTACTTTTTTTAGTGATCGTGGGCATTTCATTTTAAATAACTATGCAAAAAAAAGCACAGTGAATGTGTGATTAACCCACAGGTCAGAATGACGATATTTCACATATCACATATTACATGGGTTCTTCAAGGGAGGATTTTTCTTCATTGAATCAGTCCAAGGTACCACACATCTTCATGGGGAATGATAGCAAAATGAAGTTGAAGGGAAAGGAAACGTGGAGATGGAAAATGGAGAGTTTCAAGAGGTTCTCTATGTTCCAAACCTAAGTTCAAATCTCCTTTCAATCTACCAAGTCACTCACTTTGGAGATGGACATAGAGTTGAGTTCCTTCCATACTCAGTAAAAGTGCATAGTCTCAGAGATGATTCCTTGGTTGGAGTAGGGAAAGTGAATGATCACAAGAGGTTGTACTCTTTCTCTCATTTTGTACCCAAGTCTCCTTCAAAGGCCTTGTTATCTCAATCCAATTCAAACATACAATTATGGCATGAGCGATATGGTCATCTTGACTATCGCTATCTTCAGCAACTTTGCACGTGCCACATGGTGAAAGGTCTACCTTAAATCAACTTTTCTAAGGGTGAATGTTCAACAAATTTAGTGGATATGCATCCAAAGGGGAAGTTACAAAGAGGGAAGTCTTCTAGAGCAACAGGTTTTCTAAAAATGGTTCACATGGTATTAGCAGGTCCTTTTGCACTCAGCCAAGGTCACTACACACTTACCTTAGTTGATGACTTTTCAAGGTTCACTTGGGTCTACTTTTTGCATAACAAGAATGAAGTGTTGGACAAGTTTCTAGACTTCAAGGCTCATGTAGAATGAAAATCCAAGAAAGCCATCAAAGTACTCTAAATGGACAATGGAAACATGGATGTGAATAGAAGAATTAAGGACTTTTGCAGACATGAGGGGATTGATCTTTAGACTCTGCTAGCATTCAGTCTGCATAAGACAGATGTTGCAGCTTTGAGGATTCGAACTCTTAAGTCTATGGCAAGTTGCATGATTCATGCCAAGTCTCTAGATCTATCATTAGAATTCGAAGCAATCTCATGTGCCATTCACATTCTTAATCATTCTCCTCATCTAGCTTTAGATAGAAAAACTCCTTTTGAGGCATGGTGCGGTAGAAAACCTATTATGACACACTTCAGAGTCTTTGGTTGTCCTGTATGGGCAAAGCTATCTTCCAGGGGATGCAAGGCACAATCACCTCAGCCTTGTACCTTCATTGGTTATGAAGACAGTGTGAAGGCATATAGACTTATAGATCCTAAGACACATCAGATATTTTTGGAGAAGGATGTACATTTTGAGGAAAGTTCTCTGAGCTTGTCCTCTACTCCTCTTTGTACATCATATAGTGTGAAAACTGATAGTGACACCAGCAATAGTGCTTCAATAGCTTCAGACACATGGTGTTCTATCAATAGATACAATGAGAGGTCACTTCATTAGTTCACTCCACATGCATACATCACCACAGTGATAGGTCCAGCACAACAGGGTACTTCTAGTCTTCCAAATATAGGTTTAGTGACAGATTTGGGGGACAATATTTATGATTTGCCTCTTCTTCTTGATGTAGAATTACCTTCTTTAGTTGTCACAAGGGTTTTAGACTCTCTTGTTCATTCTCTACATGATCGATCCTTACAGGTTGAAGTGATTGTGGATACTTATGATCAGCAGTTGCAGCAGGGTTCTTCATTAGTTGCAAAGACAAACAGTTCTTTGGGATAGGTTCTTCAACCAGTTGAGTAGGTTTTAGAGACATCACTTATCCATGGGATTCTTTCCACACATAGTGGAAGCATCTCATTTGTACCCTTGGTATTGTTTCTTCCTAAGGGGAGGAACACCATTTTGTAGTCTTGGATTAGCTTCTTCATTAGAGCCGTCACTATTTGACATACTTCTTTGGGGGGGAGGAGCCCATCTTGTCTCTCTTCCTCTTCTCATCATTCTCTTATGTATATACTAGATGTATGTCATAATGGGGGGGGGGCGGGGGGCGGGGGGGTGGTCTTGATTACTCCATCCATCCATGCATCCTCTTTTATCTCTCTTTTTGGGGGAGGGTTTTTCCCATGAGGTTTTCCCTCTTTCCCCACTTTATAGGATATTGCATATCATTATGTACATGGGTACCTAACATGGCCTAGTAGCTGGGACCCATCCTGCATATCATCCTAAATTTTATAAGCTTAAGGGCATTCCCCTAAGTTGCACTTAGGGGGGGTGTTGGTGTAAATAAGTATTTACTTATTACACTTAAGTTTTACTTAGGTTAATGCATTATTTAATTATTTTGCATTATTTTATTATTATTTTAGGTGAGACACTTAGGAGTTTGTGAACTCTCATTGAGTTATGCAACTTTAATTATGCACATGATGTCTACAACATAGGAGTATGCATCATTCACTGAGTTGTCATGATGACAACACAATTATCTACACTCTTCATTTAGCACATGTTGTCTACACAACTGATTTGCATGCTACACCATTGTAGGCTTATCCTCACATCATCACACTTAATCCCATGCTTAATGGAAGATAATCCATATCTAGTGGACATGTGCCTGGTTGTATGACATATCATGATGCTGACTTCTATGCATTCTAGAAGCTCTCATGAGGCATTTATATTCAGGCACTCCTAGTGTACTCTTGAATCAAGTTATTGAATGAATATCATCATTTTGATCATACTCTATCTATTTTGGTCTACTGTGTGCTTGTGTTGAGTTCTTTAGTTCTTGGGTAAATTTTGGCCTAAGCCAAATTCTTACAATTATTTTTTGTAAAGAAATTAATATCACATAATTTCAAATACCATGAATTAATGATTTATAAAATTATTTCCAGTATTGTGATGGATGTAGAGATCTCAACTTGTCTATGTACAAGTTCCTATGAGACTTTCTCTAGCTCTTTATGTTCCATTCTTCTTTTAGACCATTGTAATAATAATTTTTCATTGGTCTCTATGTCTTCTATTTGAATCTTATCAACTAAATATACTAGCTAATCCAAAATTGTATGTTGATTATTCAAATTTGTGATTTCAAATGCATCTACAAAAATATCTTTGATAGTATGTTGTTAAAAATTGGCTAATGGAGATATGCAATTGTTATCATTTATAGCAACACCTGATGTACATGTTTATAGGAAAGCTTGGAATAAAGATACTTAGCTTTTGGTAATTAGAAAATTGCCTAAGTATGGAATTTGGTATGCAACAATATATTATTTTGTTTATAATTTGTTGTTGATGTCATGTTATGACTAGCAAAGTTAGATTAAGATAGTATACATGTTGATGATGACGTGTACAACCTCAGAAGTTAGTATAGACTATATATAAAGAAATATTCATGTTTTAAGTAAAATAGGATAGTAGAATTGAAGGAAATAATTATTTTGTTTGCAAGATAATTACTTGTCCAATTAGGGCTAACATCCTAGATGCTTAATCTAAATTAAAAAAATGTATTATGGTCTTAGACATCCTAGCAGAAGGTTTTCCAAAGGCATACTATTTATGCAAAGGACATCTTGTGATAAGAATTGTAATTGTGATGTGCTATTCTGAAGAAGTTATGTTGAGAAATTGTATGCGAACTTTTGTGAAAGTGATGTATTGAAGTTTGTGAAGCTATTTCAAGATTCCAAATTGAACTGAGAAAGAAGCTATATTATAGAAGTATGACTACTTGAATGAGTAGTGAGTTCTTCTTGTAATTGGAAGTGCATGTTTGGGCAGTGGGCTCATACTGCATCTACTATACTTCAACTCCTAACAGGGTTGGCACAACTCCTAATAGGGTTGGAATCTCCTCGTAGGGATTCAAAGTATCCTAATAGGGACTCCTGATACTAAATTTTCTCATTGACTCCTAACAGGTTCCATCCTCTAATAAGGAACTTATATATTAGTATATTATCTAGTTGGTATCATCCCCACTGGGGTTTTCCCTTGGTTAGGGTTTCCCTAGGTAAAAACAAATGGTGCCATGAGTTATCTTTATGCATGGTTACTGTTACTATTCAACATTACTTTATTATTCTATTATGTATAGTTTAAGGTAAAGAATAATACCTAGTTGGTAACTAAAGTTTGTATATTAATGATTCACCCCCCCCCCCCCCCCCCCCCCCCCCCCCCCCCCCCCCCTCAGTAATCGCTATTTCTAACAATTGGTATCAAAGCACAATTAATTTGAAGAGGCTTAACAGCTTGAGTAAGATCCCTATGGATATGGAATAGCTAATGAAGAACCTTGAAAAGACACTTGAACAAATTGATATCCTTACTAAAGAAAGAGAAAAGTTGAAGGATAAATATGAAGACTCCAAAGTATATATTAGATAGTTGAAGGAAAATATTGAACATCTCAAATCCAAGCCTAAATCTATTGAATCTAAAACTAGTGATGATGATTATTTGAAGCTAAAGACAAAATACAATATCTTGAAACATGAATTGAAGATTACAAATCTAAAGTTGACTTTGAGGAATGATCCTAGCAAAGTTGAATCTAACTTGAAGATTGAAAATGTAGATCTTAGAGCAAGTCTGGCAAAGAAGACATCTGAATTTGAAACATTGAAAGAAGATCATGAAGGACTTCATAAGTACAATACCAGTGTAAAAGGTGAATTAACTTAGTGTAAGAAACAACTTGAGAAACTTTATTCTAGCAGAGAAAAGCTTGATGATTCTATGTCAATATAGAGACCTACTTATAATAAGACTAGTCTTGGTTATATATTTAACATGTCTGTGAAGAAACTTGAGATTGGATCAGAACCAAAAGAAAAAGACAAATCTGTCTAGTCAATCTTCTGATAAACCTAAAGAAGTTGGACATGACAAGGAAGTTGAAATTTTGGATGAACTAAAGCAAGTGGAATCTCCTAAGGAAACCAAGTATGAATTTAGGGCAAGTGATTTTCATGTAATGAAATAGGTCATATGAAAAAGGATTGTACAAAAAAGTCATTTAATCATGTTAAGAATTTTTATTGTCATAATTGTCATGGTATGGGTCATAAAGCAATTGATTGTAGAAAACCTAACGATAATAATAGAAGGAATAGTAGAATGTATAGAAATACTAACCCTATAGATAGAAGAAGTTCTAATGAAAGGACATTGAGAGAAGGAAGGCCTTATGAGGAAAGAAGATAGATCATGTGTAATAAGTGTAATGAATTTGGACACATAGCTCAAAATTTTCATGCACCTGATGATCAACATAATCTTAGAAGCATAGCACTAGTATGTTAGTTATGCAACAACTTCAGACATATAGCAAAGTATTGTAGAATGGATAGAAACTTCAGAGATAGAAGGAAGAATGGAAGAAACTTTAGAAATAGAAGGAATGATGGAAGAAATGTCAAAAATGACAAAAGGAACCATGAGAGGAACTCTAGAACAAACAAAGATAGTGAGGAACAAAGAAATGTAGTCAGTGAACTTTGAGAAGAACTTAGTGAGGCATTTGTAAAAGGATCAAATATCTCAAAAGAAAAGCTAGAAGATGATGAGATAGGAAGATTGAAGTCAATTATCGAGTTTTGTTCAAGTAAGTTGAATTAAGCTTGTTCATATCATCAGAATTTGATAACTTCATCTAGAGATTGAGGTAGAGGAAGTAGAGTTAGGAAAAGATGTATTGAGATACGTTTAGATGGTATCTAAGCTCACTTGTAATTTGGAGCTTATCTAAACAAGTTATGAAGGAATTAAGAGTTACTGTTATTATAGAGAAAGTTAATTCTGTGGTAGAAGATGGAAACTATTTTCTCAGAGAATTTCGTGAAGCGAAGTCTAGTGGAGGTTTGTCAAGATGAAAAGAGGCTATAGAAAACCTCAAGTGGCATCTAAAGATCAGATAGATGATCTTGAGAAGTTATTTGATTACAGAATGTAATTCACAACTTTTTCATGTTTCTAAAGTACACAATTAATGCAAGTTCAAGTTGATGGAATAAATGGAGTACAAAATTGTTTTCTACTTCATTGCGAATACATCTAAAGTAGAGAGCACTCAAAAGTGACTTATCAAGATGATTTCAAAGAAAACCCTATTTTTGGAAAGAGTTATTTTATCATTTTTCCACAAATTTATTCAGTAAAAGATCATATTTGATAGAATCATGGATATGTCAATAGTCTACAATGCTAAGAATGAGGATATACCTAAGTTGAAAGTTGCTTCCATGAAACCTGTAGAAGGAAACCCTAACTAAACATTATCCATTATTCTAAGCAATGGAAGACATGGAATTAGTTTTCAATCACAAAATGACTGTGAAACATGGATTTGAACAATTGAAGGAATTAGACCTGTTTAAATAGCATTTCTATAGAGAATTGGGCATAGATAAGTGGACATAAATCATTTTAAGAAGAATACATGATGGGAAATAATGGATGCAAGATAATGTAATTGATATTGCCAACCTAATTCATAAGATAATTGGTCTTAGCAAACAAGGTAGTGTACCTACAGGTGAGAAAATGGTCAAGAAGAAAGTTGAGAGCTATACCAAAGTAGTATACAATGGAAAGGCTATGGTGATCAACACCATTAAGAAAGATGATGTAAGATTCCTGAGTAGAATTATTGCCTACTCTGTATGTACAAGCTTAAAGATTGATGAATTATCAGTTGGATTCATCTATGCAACCTACAAGATATGTGTGGAAAAGGAATAAGTAAATTTCAGGGAGATTTTAAGAATGAAACTACTTGAGAACTTAGAAAAGATCAAGAAGACTAAGAATAGTGTGTTTAGATTTCAGTCACTAATCAATGACATATTATTTCATCTACTTAAAATATTTCCATGTTTATCAGTCACAAAGATAATGAGCAGTGATAAGTGTACAATAGAGAAGATCATAGAAGTATGCAGAAGACATCCTATAGATAAGATATTGGATAGTGGAAACTTGATTATGAAGACATCCCAGAATGAAATGAGATAGAAATTCAAAATTGCACCTACAATTGTAGAGAGATTCAAAGATGAAATTTGTATTATGGCTGATATAGATTATACTTATATCCTAGCAGTAGAACCTTAGGAAACATTTCTTGATCCTTAGATTATGAATTGAGTGATGACATTGTAGTTGGTTATATTGACTTGTTGAAATTTGAGAAGGATAAAGCAAAATATAGATTTGGAACCTATGATGGGATTACCCAGTTAGCTCATCAAGCATCCTTGGAGAAGGATTTTCACAAGAAGATAGAGTCTATTATTGAAGAAAGCTTTATCAAAGGCCATAATGACTAAGATTGAGTTTGAGGTAGTAAGGCAAACCATGAAGCATGGAATACTAAATATACAACCTTTGTCAGTATCTATTGTAGAGACATCTTTGGAATAGAACATTTTGTATGTAGCAGTGTCTGATGTGCAGCTAAGTGAACCAAAGAGAAAATATGAGAAATTAGTGGAAGCAATGACCATAAAGACTAAAAGGGTCAAGCAACAAGCCATCAGACTAGGAAAGTGGCATAAGACATTGTTGACAATTGTCAAGTCTAGTGATGAAGAAGAAGAAGACCAAGAAGTAAAGAAAGCAGAGAAGGTAACAAATTCAAAATAATTAACAAAAAAAGCTCGAAAACCCTAGAAGCCGAAGATTGAAAAGATTAACTCAACCATTGCTATTGAAGGTAACTTTGTTCAGATGAACAAATTTAATGATTTGTATAACAATTTTGAGAAGGATCAAATTGCTATCTTTACTATGACATATATTATAGAAAATAATCTAAAACTAAAAGATATTGTGGGCATAGTCAACTAAAAGGTCTATAAAAGACTCATAAAAAAGAAGGCTCTAGCTAGAGAAGAAGATTTAGAACTTTGAAAGTTTATGTTAAGGACCATTTGCAAGACTGATTGCAAAGAAGAGATTAAGAAATTGTTGAATAATCTAGCACCTTATCTAAGAAATAAAGTGAGACCATTTCTATTTATGGTGGGTGAGAAAGAAAAATTAAGAAGTGAGATTGTAGCAACAATAAGTTAGATATTGATAGAATCTAAGGAAACATCTCCACCAACACCTAGAACCTCAGAAGTGTCAATAAGTGGTGATACTATGTAGATAGACCCAACCATTGTTACCATTAACATTGATGATACTAATCCATTTGAAGGTCCCAAACTGAATGAACCTAATACCAAGGATATTGCAAATAGACTGAGAAAAATTGAAGAGGAAAATAGATTACTTGAAGAAGAAAAGAATAAAGTAGAAGAAGCAAAGCAAAAATTGCTTGAGGATGAGAAGAAAAGAAAAGAAGAGGAAGAAAAGAAAAGAGTAGCAAAATAAATAAGAAAGAAAATAGAGGAAGAGAAGAGAGAAAATGAAAAGAAGGAAAGAGAAAAGAAAGAAGAAGAAGAGAGAAGAGCAAAAGAGGCAGCAAAGAAGCAAAGGGAGGATGACACTTAACCTTCTAGTTCATTTACTCTACTTTCACTTGCCAGTCTAGCATCTGATGATGATCAAATTGATTTGATCTCATCCTTATCAAAAATTATTCAAAAGAATATGATGGGGACACAACCCAAGAACAAAATGGACACAACAGAAAAGGGAAATTATATTAACTGAGAAAATAAGCTAGTATAAATAATACAGAGAAAATAAACTTCAGAACATGCCCTAAGGGCTTACAATAGCATAAATCTGGAGAATATTTCTCCTTTTAGCACCTCCTCTCAAACTCCACTCCGAACTGTCTTTTACAATGCCAGAAATCTCTTTAAATAGAAGCCACAGGGTTAAGGACTAGGAGTACATTCTAGAAAGTGCTAGTAGGCATCCACCGACGAAATAGAAGGTTCCGAAAGCTGTGTTAGAAGTCGGTGTAAATCTAGAAGAATCCAGAAATGGTAACCGAACTTCCAAGAGGCATAACTTTTGAACCGTAGCTCGGATTGACAAACCGTTTACATTTTCAGAAAGCTGTCGAAGCTCTCTATAGCCCTATGGACAAGCTGCACTCATCCCCCATTTTTTGACCCTTGTCAAGGTCATTTAATGCCCCAAACCTGACTTTGAAGCATTCTTAGGAGGTCTCCAAAACTCAAAAAATTGCAATAACTTTCAAACCGCGGGCCTATTGACTATGATTCTTTTTTTGGAATGCTCTAAATCATGATTACATTCTTCTGGCCAATTCACACCTTCTAGTTTATCGAAATGATGGCCCAAATACATGCTCCTATTTTTTTGAGATTTTCAAATGCACTGATAGTTGAAATACGAGAGTTGGAACCTTTATTTGAGCCAAATGGGTATCCAAAAATGTAAAGACATGAAATAGAAACTAAGTCTAAGTACATTTTTTTGGGTGACATAGGATTGCCCTTATACCTCTGGATGCTCCTGCATCAGATTGATGGAGACACAACCCAAGAACAGAATGGACACAACAGAAAAGGGAAATTATATTAACTAAGAAAATAAGCTAGTACAAATAGTACAGAGAAAATAAACTTCAGAACATTCCCTAAGGGCTTACAATAGCATAAATCTGGAGAATATTTCTCCTTTTAGCACCTCCTCTCAAACTCCACTCCGAACTGCCTTTTACAATGCCAAAAATCTCCTTAAATAGACCTCAAAGGCTTAAGGACTAGGCTTAAATTCTAGAAAGTGCTAGTAGGCATCCATCGACGAAATAGAAGGTTCCGAAAGCTATGTTAGAAGTCGATGCAAATCTAGAAGAATCCAGAAACGGTAACCAAACTTCCGGGAGGCATAACTTTTGAACCGTAGCTCCGATTGATGAACCGTTTACATTTTTGGAAAGCTCTCGAAGTGCTCTATAGCCCTATGGACCAGCTTTTCTCGTCCCCCACTTTTTGACCCTTTTCAAGGTCATTTAATGCCCCAAACCTGAGTTTGAAGCATTCTTGGGAGGTCTCCAAAACCCAAAAAATTGCAATAACTTTCAAACCATAGGGCCTATTGGCCTAATTATTTTTTTGGAATGCTCTAAATCATCATTACATTCATTTGGCCAATTCACACCTTCTAGTTTATCGAAATGATGGCCCAAATACATGCTCCTATTTTTTCGGGATTTTCAAACGTACTGATAGTTGAACTATGAGAGTTGGAACCTTTATTTGAGCCAAATGGGTATCCAAAAATGTAAAGACATGAAATAGAAACTAAGTCTAAGTACATTTTTTTGGGTGACACAAGATTGCC
The DNA here is from genome assembly GCA_028749045.1 of Cupressus sempervirens. Classification (NCBI taxonomy): domain Eukaryota; kingdom Viridiplantae; phylum Streptophyta; class Pinopsida; order Cupressales; family Cupressaceae; genus Cupressus; species Cupressus sempervirens. Next base: position 359,534,848 of record CM053784.1, read on the forward strand.
CTTATACCTCTGGATGCTCCTACATCAAATTGATGGAGACACAACCCAAGAACAGAATGGACACAACAGAAAAGGAAAATTATATTAACTGAGAAAATAAGCTAGTACAAATAGTACAGAGAAAATAAACTTCAGAACATGCCCTAAGGGCTTACAATAGCATAAATCTGGAGAATATTTCTCCTTTTAGCACCTCCTCTCAAACTCCACTCTGAACTGCCTTTTACAATGCCAGAAATCTCCTTAAATAGACCTTGGAGGGTTAAGGACTAGGAGTACATTCTAGAAAGTGCTAGTAGGCATCCACCGATGAAATAGAAGGTTCCGAAAGCTACGTTAGAAGTTGGTGCAAATCTAGAAGAATCCAGAAATGGTAACCGAACTTCCGGGAGGCATAACTTTTGAACCGTAGCTTTGATTGACAAACCGTTTACATTTTTGGAAAGCTCTCAAAGTTCTCTATAGCCCTATGGACAAGCTTTGCTCATCCCCCATTTTTCAACCATTTTTGAGGTCATTTAATGACCCAAACCTAACTTTGAAGCATTCTTAGGAGGTCTCCAAAACCCAAAAAACTATAATAACTTTCAAACCGTGGGGCCTATTGACCTGATTCTTTTTTTGGAATGCTCTAAATCATCATTACATTCATCTGGCCAATTCACACCTTCTAGTTTACCAAAATGATGGCCCAAATACATGCTCCTATTTTTTTGAGATTTTCAAACGCACTGATAGTTGAACTATGAGAGTTGGAACCTTTATTTGAGCCAAATGGGTATCCAAAAATGTAAAGACATGAAACAAAAATTAATTCTAAGTACATTTTTTTTGGGTAACACAGGATTGCCCTTATACCTCTAGATGCTCTTGCATCAGACACCCAGGGTAGATTGAAAAGTGACCCTGTCACTTTATGGATGGTAGAGGAAATCCCAAATGGGAAACCTCAGCTGCTGAAATCCAAGTTGAGTCCTCGATTGGCCGTCCTTTCCATTTGACCAAATACTCTTCATACTGCCTATTTCTAGTACTCCTACCCACATGATGATTTAGAATGTCTTCTATCTCCTCCTTCTTAGAAGTAGGAATTGGACATGGCTCTAAAACCAGCTCCTCATCTGCACCATCATCATGATACTTTGTTAAATCTGCAATGTTGAAAATGGGAGAAATGTGAATACCATCTGGCAACTCCACCTCATATGCATTTCCTGAGTCACGTTTCTTCAAAACTTTGCGGGGTCCAAATTTCTTCATTTTCAGCTTGTTGTAAGTACCAACTGGAAATCTTTCTTTTTGTAAGTGCACCATGACTAGATCCCCTACTTGGAATTCCTTATGTCTTCTCCTTTGATCAGCCCTAGCTTTATACTCTTGATTCATCTTGATAATGTGTGCTTGAACCTCCTCATGTAGACGCTTGATGTGTTCAGCAAATTCCTCAGCTTCAGCACTTGTCCTCTCCCCTTGTTCTATCTTCCTCAATTCTGGTGCAATCCTTGGGCTATTCCCATATACAATTTGAAATGGTGATTTTCCAGTACTCCTATTTATAGAGTTATTATAAGAAAACTCTGCCTGTGGTAGAATCAAATCCCATCCCTCGGGCTTATCTCCAACTAAACATCTCAACAAATTGCCCAGACTTCTATTTACCACATCTGTTTGGCCATCAGTCTGTGGGTGATGCGTGGAAATGAATTTCAAGTCTGTTCTCAACTTCTTCCACAATGTCCTCCAGAAATACCCCACAAATTTAGTATCTCTGTCAAAAACTATACTCCTTGGAAGACCATGTAGTCTTACCACCTCTTTGAAAAACAAGTCTGCAATATGGACAACATCGTGAGTTTTGTGGCATGGAATGAAATGTACCATTTTGGAGAACCTATCAACCACCACGAATACTGAGTCATTACCCCTTTGTGTCCTTGGCAATCCAAGAACAAAATCCATACTTATGTCCTCCCATGGCCTTGATGGAATAGGCAATGGCTGATATAGTCTAGTATTTTGACTAAACCCCTTGGCAACTTGACAAACCTGGCAACTCTGTACAAAATTCTTCACATCCTGTGTAATTTGAGGCCAAAAATAATGTTCTATAAGAATGGAAATGGTCTTATCCCGACCAAAATGTCCTGCCATCCCTCCACTGTGTTTCTCCTTAATCAGATTTTCCCTCATGGAACTCCTTGGAATGCACAATTGACTACCTTTGAACAACATGCCATCCTGAATCAAATAGTCTAACCACTTGGTTCTATCTATAGCAACAGGTTCTTTACAAGCTTTCCATGCTTCAACAAAATCAGGATCCTCAGGGTACAAATTCTTGAGTTCATTAAACCCCACTACTTCAACCTGCATTGTTGTAAGCAACAACTATCTCCTACTTAGTGCATCTGCAACCCTGTTAGATTTTCCACTTCTATGCTTCAACACAAATGTATAACTCTACAAGAATTATACCCACTTCATATGCCTCTGATTCAATTTACCTTGGCTATTTAGGTACTGTAATGCCTGATGATCAGTATACAAAAAAAATTCCTTTGGAAATAAATAATGCCTCCATTTCTTTAAGGCCTGAACTATTGCATAGAACTCTTGATCATAAACAAAATACTTCTTCTTTGCATCATTCAATTTTTCACTAAAATATGCAATAGGCTTACCTTCTTGGCTTAATACAGCCCCAATAGCGCTACCACTAACATCACAATCCACCTGGAATACTTTTCTAAAATCTGGAAGTGCCAACACAGGCTGTTCAGTCACCTTCTTCTTCAGCAATTCAAAACTTCTCGCAGCTGCTGCAGTCCATTTGAACTCTTTTCTATCCCCTCTTATTGTATCAGTTAGGGATGCACATATGCCACTAAAATTCTTAATAAACTTCCTGTAAAAACTAACCAGACCATAAAATGATCTTACCTCAGTAGTAGACCTTGGAGTAGGCCATTCCAAGATGGCTTTTACCTTCTCTAGATCCATTTTGAGACCTTCAGGTGATATAACAAATCCCAAATAGACTAACTCCCTTTTTGCAAAGACACACTTCTTTAGATTAATTAACAGTTTCTCTTCCCTTAGCCTTTCAAGGACACTACGAATATGCTATAAATGTTCTTCCAAAGTCTTGCTGAAAATTGAAATATCATCCAAATAGACAATAACAAATTTTCCCAAGAACTTCTTAAGTACCTCATTCATGAGCCGCATGAAGGTGCTTGGGGCGTTCGTCAATCCAAAGGACATGACTAACCACTCATAAAGACCCTCCTTGGTCTTGAAGGCTATTTTCCACTCATCTCCTTCTCGAATCCGTATTTGATGATAGCCACTCTTCATATCTATCTTTGTGAAGTATTGAGCTCCACTCAAGCAGTCCATAAGATCATCCATCCTTGGTAAAAGAAACTAGTACTTGATGGTTATCCTATTTATAGCTTGAGAATCTGTACACATCCTCCACTCTCTATCCTTCTTTGGTACAAGTATTGTAGGTACTGCACATGGACTCAAGCTCTCTTGAATCAAGACCTTCCTCAACAACTCCTGAACCTGTCTATTTAGCTCCTTTGTTTCAGTAGGAGTCATCCTCTGAGTAGCCTTGTTAGGCAAACTAGCTCCTAGAATCAGATCTATCTAATGATTGATTTGCCTTACTGGTGGCAATCCATCTGGAACATTATCAGAGATAATATCTCCAAATTTCCCTAGTAAATCTGAAACTTCAAATGGTATTTCACTACTACCTTCTTTATCTTTCCTAGGAATCAAAGCATAGCACATATGTTGATGTTTCATGCCATCTAAAAACTTCCTTCCATCAACAAGACAAATCCTAGCACTGCTACATACCTTTTCACCTTCCTTTTTCATGGGCTTCAATTTGTGGTGAACTCCATCCTTTGTCAGAGAGTATGTGTTTGCATGTCCATCATGTATTGCATGTCTATCAAACTGCCATGGTCTACCCAATAATAGATGGCAAACATCCATCGAAATAACATCACAGAGAACTTCATCATGGTAACTCCCAATTTTGAATTTTACTAAACATTGTTCACTTACCAGGACCTTATGATCATCTTTTACCTAAGAAATGATCATCTTTTACCCAAGAAATCCGATAGGGTTGGGGATGTTTCTCCCTTTTGAGCTTTAGCTTAGAGACCATCTCTTTTGATACCAGGTTATCAGTGCTACCACCATCAATGATCACGTCACAATATTTATCCTCACACTTGCATCTGGTATGAAACAAATGCCTTCATTGTCCTGGTTCATTCTCACCACTTAGTAGGACTCTTTCATTTACCAAGGTCTCTCCTCTTTCTGCATCCTCTGAATGTGATGATTGTGCATCCTCATCCACATGAGCAACCCTAGCTTGGCCCTCAGCTCTCCTATCTGTCCTTCCTTGTCGTTGAGGGCATTCAAAGGCATGATTACCTTCTTCATTGCAATGGAAACAGGTACCACAGAAGCCTCCTCTTCCTTGTCCATGTCCTCTACCTCTTCCTCTTTGATTTCCAAAGTCTTGATCATGGGAGCAGTTGAAACCCTCATTCCTCTGGTTTCTGCTAGTACCCACATCTTCATTTTTCTTTTGGGTATCATTACGGCCTCCAGATGATCTACTGCTTCCCCTTCCTCCTTGACTGCACCCTCTTTGTCTTCCTTCAAACCTTTTATTCAGCTTCTCTTCAACTCATAGGGAAAACTGGTATGCCTCTTCAACGCTGGTCATTCTTACCAGACTTAATTCCTCCTGGATGCTAGGTCGCAACCCACTGATATAACGAGCAACCTTCTCCTTATTTTCTTTTACATGCCCCGCTCTAATCAAGAGTCGGTAAAACTCCTCTGTATATTCTTGGACTGATCTTTCTGCTTGCTTTAACCCATGCATCTTTTTAAATAGATCAAGCTCATAGTCCACAGGAATGAACTGCTTCTTCAATTTGTCCACCATGCGATCCCATCTTGTGATCTTCTCCTTTCCTCTTCTAAGTCTTTCTAGTTGAACCTCTTGCCACTAGATTTTGGCATGGCCTTTCAATTTGGCCTTTGCAAACTTAACCCTATCTGGGTCCCTTATATCCTCATACTCAAAGTATTCTTCCAGTTCATTGATCCAATCGATCAACTCATCTGGTTTCAGATTTCTTGAAAATATACTCACTTCAATTGTAGGTCTTTTCCCAAACTTAGTAATGGCCCTAAAAAGCCTTTCCTCTACAGGATTCAGAACTTCCCCGTCAACTTCCTCTTCTGGTCCCATTACTTCCTCTTCATTGTCATCCTCACTATTGTCACCTGCAACAACATTTGCTCCTCTACGAAGCTCCTCTTGCAATGCTTGTACTTGCCTCTAGAGGGATCTAACCTCCTCAAGATCAATAGCTCTGGCCCTTTCGCCACACTCTCTTTATGGAGGCATCTTCTAACTCGAACCCACAACCACACAGTCTTGGTGCAAACTGCCTCACAGTCGGCGCTCTATCTACACACTCAGGAAAACCCGCTCTGATACCACTTGATGGGGACACAACCCAAGAACAGAATGGACACAACAGAAAAGGGAAATTATATTAACTGAGAAAATAATCTAGTACAAATAGTACAGAGAAAATAAACTTCAGAACATGCCCTAAGGGCTTACAATAGCATAAATCTGGAGAATATTTCTCCTTTTAGCACCTCCTCTCAAACTCCACTCTGAACTGCCTTTTACAATGCCAAAAATCTCCTTAAATAGACCCCAGAGGGTTAAGGACTAGGAGTACATTCTAGAAAGTTCTAGTAGGCATCCACCAACAAAATAGAAGGTTTCGAAAGCTGCATTAGAAGTCGTTGCAAATCTAGAAGAATCCAGAAACGGTAATCGAACTTCCGGGAGGCATAACTTTTGAACCGTAGCTCCAATTGACAAACCGTTTACATTTTTGAAAAGCTCTCGAAGTGCTCTATAGCCCTATGGACAAGCTTTGCTCATCCCCCATTTTTCAACCCTTTTCAAGGTCATTTAATGCCCCAAACCTGACTTTGAAGCATTCTTAGGAGGTCTCCAAAACCCAAAAAATTGCAATAACTTTCAAACCGTGGGGCCTAGTGACCTGATTATTTTTTTGGAATGCTCTAAATCATGATTACATTCATCTTGCCAATTCACACCTTCTAGTTTACCAAAATGATAGCCCAAATACATCCTCCTATTTTTTCGAGATTTTCAAATGCACTGATAGTTGAACTATGAGATTTGGAACCTTTATTTGAGCCAAATGGGTATCCAAAAATGTAAAGACATGAAACATAAACTAAGTCTAAGTACATTTTTTTGGGTGACACAGGATTGCCCTTATACCTCTGGATGCTCCTGCATCAGAATAGAACTGTGAAGAACCTGTAGAAAACCTTGATGGAGGTTACTGATAGACTACATAGTACTCTGGTAGTACAACACATAGAAGAAGATCTAGAATAGAGGGCACAGGTAATGTTGAAATCATTATATGAGGAATTCACTAATTTTTTGAATGTTGCAGAGACCAAGGTACAAATTTCACATGATGCTAACTTGTTTAGCACCATTTGCCAAAATATTAAAAATAATTTTACAAGTCTTGATACTTATATCAAGGAACTTAGAAAGTGTCAAAAGGATGGGAAGATACTATACATTATGTGTACTCTATCTTATATATTGACTAAAGACATTGAAAGTTAGATTGGAGAATAGATGAGTGAGCTAGAGGCTCTATCAAGCCAGTTACAACATCCATCTTGTAAGATTGATGATTTTAAAGGACAAGTGGATAGTATTCACATTGATATCAAAAAACTAGAACTTTGGAAGGAATACATTTTGAAAAGGGTATTGGATTTTAGAGAGTCTATTGATCTAAAAGTATCTTTTGTTGACAAATAGATGGAGGAATGTGTCAAGGCCAAGGACACTTATTCTATCTTTTTGTATTCAGACCTTAATGTAGTTGAGATTGCATCATATGCCTTATGTGCAATTCTCATCTCAGCTGAATTAGCCAAAGAAATGTGGACTAAAGGTATGGATAATCTTAAGGAAAATTTTGGTGATTGCATGAAGATTCTTTCAGCTTAAGGTAGAAAGACAACATTTTTGACAATAGTTTTTGGATAGTTTTTGACATTTTAACCTTTGTCATTGATGTCAAAGGGGGAGAAGTTGCAGAAAATAAAAATTGGAAGGTACTTAAGAGGATCGCAAAGGGGGAGAATATTGTAGAAAATTGTAAAGGGAAAAAGTACATAATATAAAGAATATTGTAAGGGGGAGCATATATAAAGATGGAAAAATTGTAATAGATGTAATGTGTATGTGTTATTTTATTTTATTTTATTGTTGTTGAGTTTTTTTCACTTAGCCAATTTTCCCTCTTTGGTTGCCATCAATGCCAAAGGAGGAGATTGTTGACAATTGGCTAATAGAGATATGTAATTGTTGTCATTTATGGAAACACTTGATGTACATGTTTATAGGAAAGCTTAGAATAAAGATACCTAGCTTTTGGTAATCAGAAAATTGCCTAAGTATGGAATTTGGTATACAATAGTATATTGTTTTGTTTATAACTTGTTGTTGATGTCATATTATGACTAGCAAAGTTAGATGGAGATAGTATACATGTTGATGATGACATGTATAACCTTAGAAGTCAGTATGGATAGTATGAAAAGAAATATTCATGTTTTAAGTAAAATAGGACTTCGAAATTGAAGGAAAGGATTATTTTGTTTGCAAGATAATCACTTTTCCAATTAGGGTCGACATCCTAGATGTTTACTCTAAGTTGGAAAAGTGTATTATGATCTTAGCTTACCTAAAAAATTTTTTTGTAAAGGCATGTTATTTATGCAAAGGACATGTTGTGATAAGAAGTGTAATTATGATGTGCTATTGTGAAGAATTTATGTTGAGCAATTATATGCAAACTTTTGTGAAAGTGATATATGTGAAGTTTGTGAAGCTATTTCAAGATTCAAGATTGAATTAAGAAAGAAGCTATATTACATAAGTCTAATTACTTGATTGAGCAGTGAACTCTTCTTGTAATTGGAAGTGCATGTTTGGGTAGTGGGCTCATCTTGCATCTACTGTACTACAACTCCTAACAAGGTTGGCACAACTCTTAATAGGGTTGGAATCTCCTCATAGGGATTCAAAGTCTCCTAACATGAACTCCTTATACTAAATTTTCTCATTGACTCCTAACAAGGTCCATCCTCTAACAAGGAACTTATATATTATTATATTATCTAGTGGGTATCATCCCCACTGGGGTTTTCCCTTAGCTAGGGTTTCCTTAGTTAACAAAATATGGTGTTATGAGTTATCTTTGTGCATGGTTACTGAAACTATTCAATATTACTTTATTATTCTATTATGTATGGTTTAAAGTAAAGAATAATATATAGTTGGTGACTAAAGTTTTTAGATTACTAATTCACCCCCCTCTCAGTAATCCCTATTTCTAACATATGTAATACCTCCCTTCTTTTCTACTCTCTACTCAATTGTTCTTTCTTTGCCTTACGATTCAACAAGGTTTGGCGCTCTTGCATTTTGTCAAGTGTGATATTGTTCAAATCATACATAGGTATTGTGATTACCTCATCAAGGCTCATTGACTCATCATCCTCACTTGAATGAATCACATTTTCAGATCGTGAGGGTGTATCACTTGGTAGTGATAATTACAACTCTTTCCCCTTGACACTACATCTTGATCTTGAATGTTGTACTTGTGTAGAAATCACCTGTTTCATAGGTGTCATAGTTGAATGTTTTATAGCCTTTGCACTTAGTAATTGAATAAGAGCTTGAGTAGCCTTTTTCTCTTTTTGTGTTACTTCTTCTTCTACCAATTCAATGCACGTATCTTTTTCAAAATTTACATCTTTTTGCAAAATAGACATACAAATTGATGGTGTATATAAAATTAAAGCCTTACCAAGTTTCTTGGCACTTGTATCCTCTTTAACTGATGTCACATCAATATCAATAGTATTTTTATTTTCAAGCTTTGGATAATCTAAAATCTGTAACAAAATTGGGTTAGTACTTAGTTTTCTTGAATTTTTTATTAAAATTTTAATGTCCTCTTCTATCAGTATATTAAAATTTAAAAGAGGATTTTCAGTGTCATCTTCTATTATGACAATCTCTTTTTGTTCACACTGACTAACTAGTTGTTGAATCTAATCAGTCAACTTTGCCACTTCTTGCTTGTAGTCATCTTCACATTTAATTATGTCTCAGCCTTCCCTCACTTCCAAAGATAGAGCAAATAACTGTCATGCCCTAAATTTAATAGGGCAAAACATAACCAACAATTTTTTTTTTTGAAAGATACATCGAGGGATAATACATAGGTATCTATGTATAATAGATATACTCTATCGAACTATATAGAGATTGAGATCTACAATTCATGTTTCTTAAGTACATTAGGGTATTACTAATTTGATCATGGGTTGGAGATAATACTTAGCAACTTATAGGTATGTTGATACTCTAACCAAGCCTTAGGTGTCAACATATCTAATTTTATTTCAATTAATTTTGTCTTGGAACATAAACTAGTGTGTTGAGCAAGAGCTAGCATAGGAGGCATACATGCAACATTATTAGGCTACAACGAAGTGTTAATAAGTTACCTATTATCTGTATATGAGCAATGTTAGTATGCTAATAGAAACCAAATTTAAATAAAGCTTCTACCAACTAAACAAAATTCATAAACTTCAAGATAGACTAAGATGAGCTCTCAATTGAAAATATGAGCCATTAATGGGCTCTCTCAATGAGAAGCTCTCTTGTTGAGTGGCTTTATCTAAATGGATAGGATGTATGCTCAATATGCTTCCAAAGGCTTCAATGGATGATTGTTGATTTTTGGTGTGGATAGATGGCTTTAGTATGGATTTGGCTCTCAAAATAGCATTATAACTTTACTTCATGGATTGTGTTATTTTGAAAAGGGGAAGGATCCAATTTATAGGCAAGAGGCTTGAGGGATTGAGGGCTAAGATGCAAGGATGGGAAAAAGCTCATGGAGGGCTTAGATTGCATGAGAGGAGAGCACATGGATTGTGCTTCCTTACAATCAATCAAGGAGTGACACATGTCACATGGTGAGAGGATGGAGGAAAGGGGAAGGATGAGTCAACAAAGGAGGCTCAAGGGATAAAATCTTCATAAAGACCCTTCATAAGTGCTTTGTAAGAACATTTATGACTTTGTGGGCTTTATAAAGTTTTCTGGTTGAAGATATTTGTGAGAGATACCATGAAATTCGAATTTGAGGGTTTAGGGAGGTTTTAAGCTTGCTTAGGGTTGTAAAAATGATTAGAGGAAGGGTTAGAGATGGCTTAGGACTAGGCAAGTGGATGGCAAGTGGATTGCAATTAATGAGGGTGGGTGAAGGAGGAGATATTTGTTAACTTTGGCTTGAGTTAGCAAGTCTTAACCCATGTTTAGGGAATGTGACAAGGTTAGGAGGGGATTAGGATTAGGGTTAAAGACATCTTCTAGAAGAGTCTAGGCTTTGGATGAGGATGAAGACTTTTTAGAAGAGTCTAGAACTTCCTAGGATAAGATTTTATGAAATAAATAAAGTTTTATTTATTTCAAGGGTTTGGGTTGAGGAGATATTTATTAAAATATTTTTAATAAACATGAGGATTAATATTTAATCTTGATTAAATATTTTGAGTTGGGATTAGGGGTAGGAAATGATGAGATTAGCCTTTAATCGAAATTAAAGAAGGATTAGAAGATTTTGGAAGAGGTTATTGGTCTTAAGGAAATTGGCCAACTTTTGGGAAAAAAATAAATAAATAATTTATTTTGGGTTTTTTGGTCAATTTATTAATTAAATAATTAATAAATAAGGAAATAATGTTTAAATAAGATTTAAACATTTTTGGGAGGGATTTCTTAATTAAATATTTTTAATTAAGATAAAAGGATTTAATGGCATAAAAATAAATAAATTAGTTAAATAATTAATTAATTAATAAATGATGATGTCATCAGGAATTTTTTAGAAAATAAAAATACTTTATTTTTTAAAGGTTTTTTAGGTGTCTACATTATCACTACACTATATATATATATATATATAATTATTTTCATGAATATTATATTGTCCCCTATCATTTACCATCTTTGTTAGGGCTCAATTATGATGCATTCATAAAATTTCTTTTCCCACCATAATATGTCACATATGTTTCACATTCTTTCATATTTTAGTTTCGTGTACGTAATCTTGATATTATGTAGATTATTTACTAGGACATTCATTTCAAATGTAATTTTCATACATACCCCTTTATTTATTTTATTTTTATTATTTATTATTTTTATTATTATTTTAAAATTATTTTATTCACTAATTATGTATAATTAATATTAGACAAGGCTATCATAGAATCCTTAATCTTCCACCCCTAATAATCATCTTAACTTGCTCTACTAATACATGCCTTCATTATTATGGAACCACCGCTAGCTTTCTTTTCATTCACATTCAACTATATTAACTAACTTACAAGTTTATTTCAATTTGAACAAACTTTCTACAAATTTGCAAATGGAAGGATAGCTTGAATTTTATATTAAGACAATATTTATATACTCTCAATGTATTTATTTGCAAATAGAATCAAAAGAGTATATAGTATTTAATATATTTATATATATTAAGAACATTTAATAATATTATTACTAAACATATATATGCATTAACTAACACTTAACATACATGGTGGAGGTCAAACTATAAATGTATTTATATCTAATTACTAAATTACACATTAGTTTTAGTTTCTATATAGTCACTATTTAATAACTATCCATACACATAACATTAAAGAACTTACTATTTACTAACCATTTGAAATCATTACTAACTATCTGTAAGCTAATTTTTAATTTACTAACTTCTAACTAAAGTGTTTATACATCTAAAAGCTCGTCCTAAAACTAATCCTCAATAAATTATTAACTTTCTTCCTATTATACATTATTTAAGTGTAATACTCTATCTACTAACTATATCCCTTAACATAATTATTAACTCTCTAACTTAATCTTTAATCCTAACACTACCCTACTATCCCATTAAAACTCTACCCAACATTCTAATACTTTATTAAAACATTTCTATCTTACTAACCCAAACACCATAGCAAATACATTAATGAATCCCAAATTTGCACTACCCAAAACTAGCACCTACTTTCCCCTTTTTCCCAAGACTCCCTACTTACCTTCCCATATCCATACGTGGACCACCTTCCTTCTAGGTACACATGAAATGGGGAGGCCTATGAAATTTTTCCTTAGGAACTTGGGGTTGGGAAATGAACCATTTGAAAGACAAGACTTTTGTCTTATTTTTTTTCAACCACTTTTTTTTAAAAAAGCTTAGTGGCAGTTTAAGTGCCCTATTTTATGCACCTACTTACTCCCCAAATGTGCAAGATGGTTGATAGGATTGTTAGAGTAAATAATTAATAATTAATTATTTATTCTATTACTTAAGCTTACTTAGGTTAATGCATATTTAGTATTTAATGCATGTAGTGGTTGTTGTTGACAACTCGGGAGTTTTCTCCCTTTTTAGCATATTCCACTTTTTGAGGATATGTGCTGAGTTGTCATTTTTGTCCTCTACCTCCTTCCAGCTTGTTCTACAAGCTTCCATGAGGCCTTTTTAAATGGTCTCTCTCTCATTGTAAATTATTCCATTCACATAGAAATCTCATTTTCCTATTGTGAAATATTTCCTCTTGCATTGTTTGCTTCATGCTCTTGCTCTTTCGGTTTCTCTTCAGCAAGCTATTTGCATGTAGGTGATCTTGGCGACTGCGGAGTTGGATTTCATCAACTCCTACATGGTATCAGAGCCTCCCTGCTACTTCTTGTTTGAAGGATTTTTGAAGCCGTGATTTGAAGTCACAAACCCTAGTTTGTTTGTGCATTTTTTCTTCAAATCAGGGCTAGAGCAAATTTTTGGAGCACTTTCAGCCCAAACGGACATCACCATTGGATCCGGAAGGCCATTTACAGTCAAAATTCATATAAAACTTTCCATTTTTGGAGACAAAGCTCCGGAAGGCAAAAATTTTTTACATCAGAAGCTGCCGTACGGACTGTACGGACGATTTGCGATTTTAAAATTTAAAAAAAGAACCTTCTTTAAAGCGCTCCGCCAGGGCACCACCGGCGGGCCAACCTGACGCCACCAGCACTCCGCCACTAGCGGAGCATCCGCTGTCATCCGAGTTTTTCGGCCGCCGCAGCGCCTCCGACTTGCCGCTCCTCCCGGGCGCTCCACTCGAAACTCCTGTCGCACGGTCGGACTCCACCGTCTTCGCTCTCCGCAGCCGCAGCGGAGCCTCCGCCACCGTCGTGGAAGCGTCAGGCTCGCCAACGACACTCCGCTCTGCCAGCATCTCCCGCCGCTGTAGACAGCAGTGCCGCCGGGTTTTCCTCCCGGGTGCCACCGCCACCGGCGGTTTTCGTTGCTCCGCCGCCCTGCGGCCTCTCCAACCACCGACCGCTACGTGGCTGCTAATAGATGTGCTGACATCATATTCCGATGCGCTGACATCACTTTCCCGCATGTGACATCACCTTGCCGTGACAGTTTTTTTTTCGGCAACAGGTTTGTGACGGGCATACGACCGTCAAATTTATACCCCTGTCTGTAATTTTCCAGCAAGTGCATTTTTTGAGCAGCAGTCAGTTTTTTGGCTATAACTTGAGAATACGGAGGTCTTTTTCCGATCCGAAAGAAGCGTCGGAAAGCTGACTCAGAGACGGACACATTGGTGCTAGTTTTGCATGATTTTGAGTTCATTTGAGCTTCCATTTTTGGTATCAAAGTAGAGGATTTTTTTGCACAACAAATCCAGGTTCCTTTCCAGTTTTTTGCTTTCCTTAGTTGTTTTTTGTGGTATTTGGGAGATATTTTTGTACGTTTGTGGGGGGGTGTCTTTCTTTTCTGTAATTTACTTCAGTTAAGACCCTTCTACTTCCGTCTTCTTCTTTCTCTCAATGGCGGATCCATCTATATCCCGTCTCACACCACACAACTACCACACATGGAAAGCACAAATGACTAGACTTCTAATGTCAAAAGGTCTATGGTCTTGTTTGGATGAGCATCAGCCTAATCTCCAATGACCTTTTGAGATTCTACAACACAGGAACAAGATGGATGAAGCCATGGGGCTTATTGCACTCAACATTTCAGACAGCTTGTTGTTTCACTTGGATGGTTTGACTACTCCACGGGCTTATTGACTAAGATTTCAAACTTTGTTTGGACAAGTGAATGAGTTTTGGGCACTTCAGCTAGATGCAGAATTGACTTCTTTGACACCTGATCACTTTCCCACCATTGAGGACTTCTTGATGAAGTTCAAATCTCTACGTACACTTTTGCAGGGATGTGGGAAGAACAAAACAGATGATGAGTGTATCTTTTTGGTACTCTCAAAGTTAAAGGGACAGTATCAAATCTTCTCTTCCACTTTCTACTCCACTATGGATGCCTTGGGTGATAGACATAGGATGCCTTCATTTGAGATATTTTGTAATCGGTTAACCCGTGAACAATCGAAGATTACTCAAATGGATTTACTTTCAAGTTCTCAGTCACAGGCATTGCTTTCCAAGGTTACACAGGAACAGAAGTTGAAGCAGCTATCAGATCCCTCTTCTACTAGTTCATCATCTTCTAACAAGAAGGAGAAAAAGAAGATCGCAAATCCTTCCTGTTCCTATTGTGGGAAAGGATCTCATGATGAGGCACGTTGTTTTCAGAAGAGATGTGATGGCTATGAGAAACAGATTGCTGATTTGCACGCTCTCCTTCAGAAGAGCACTATTTCCTCTCCATCCTCTTCTACCTCACAAGGGTCTTCTTTTCAGGCTTCTTCCACCTCTTCTACATCTACATCAGATCTTGGAAAGGGTCATGCATTACAGGCTTCCATTGCATCTTCTTCACAGGTTCCTTGGATACTAGATTTAGGTGCTTCTCACCATATGACATCTTCTCAAGGTGTCTTCTCCACTCTTGATGCTTCTCCTATTCCTCACATTCTCATGGGGAATAACACTGCATTACCAGTCTATGGGAAAGGTTCAGTTCCCATCCAAGATGGTATATTCAATGATGTATTGTATGTTCCATCTTTGTCTGCCAACCTTCTCTCAATTTCTCAGATTACACGCAGTGGATCAGGGAAGACAGTTGAGTTCACTACTGATTCAGTCTTCATTCGAGATCGTGCTACAGGAGATCTTATTGCTACCGGGGCAGTTGATCCTTCCACTCATCTCTATACCTTCTCACACTTTGGTCCACCATCTCCATTGTTGGAGCACACTACTTCACTTTCGCAGAAGCATCGTGTGGTGCAGTCAGGACACTTGAACCTTTGTATTGTTCCTGAGATCCCTATTTTGACTGCCACACCACAACCAGATGAGGGCTTTTCCTCTCTACAAGATTCTCCTTCCGCTCTACCTAATCTTCCAGCTTCATTTATTGAGACTCCAGGTACACTTGTTGCAGATACTTCAGTGGACATTCATGACAATGTCATCACACCTGCCTTGGGGATTCCCTTTTTGGTTCCTCATACATTCTCTTCTGGACATCAGCTAGGCTTTCCAATTGCTCCTCTCACACAGGGATTTCCTTGTTTCATGCCTTTGTTCCTTCCAAATTGGAGTTTCATTGGTTCGATCATTTCTACAGGAGCTCCATCATTATGGGGGGGGCTTGGTGTCTATTCTCTTGGGGGGGCTGGTTGTACTTATGGTTTTGAGAGAGTCTCTTGAAACATTTTTGGCGAAAGTTGTCCTTGGGGGGATTGGTTGAGGCCTTCCTTCCTTCACTTCATGTTTTTTTAGCATGTTGTTTTCACCTCTTTTTTGGAGGAGGGTTTTTCCCACAGGGTTTTCCCTCTTTCTCCATTTTACAGAGGTTGCATTGTACATGGGTACCTAACATGGCCTCGTTGCCGGGACCCATTATGCATTTCATCTTAGTTTTAGGAGCTTAAGGCATTCCCCTAAGTTGCACTTAAGGGGGGGTGTTAGAGTAAATAATTAATAATTAATTATTTATTCTATTACTTAAGCTTACTTAGGTTAATGCATATTTAGTATTTAATGCATGTAGTGGTTGTTGTTGACAACTCAGGAGTTTTCTCCCTTTTTAGCATATTCCACTTTTTGAGGATATGTGCTGAGTTGTCATTTTTGTCCTCTACCTCCTTCCAGCTTGTTCTACAAGCTTCCATGAGGCCTTTTTAAATGGTCTCTCTCTCATTGTAAATTATTCCATTCACATAGCAATCTCATTTTCCTATTGTGAAATATTTCCTCTTGCATTGTTTGCTTCATGCTCTTGCTCTTTCGGTTTCTCTTCAGCAAGCTATTTGCATGTAGGTGATCTTGGCGACTGCGGAGTTGGATTTCATCAACTCCTACAAGGATGAGTGGGGGGCTTTAATATGTTTAAAACAAAGCTTTTTCACCCTTTCCAAGGGATAGACACCAAGGATAAACTTTTGTTTTATTTCATTACTGACCATGACAACACCAAAGTTGGGCATGCTTCCCTATGTGTGCCTAAGGTGGGTTTTGACTTGTGTCAGACCCATGGACAACTGAAGCCAAACACCCCCCCCCTTTTAAGGTACTTGCTAATATTTAAGATCCCTGCCACCTCTTTTAAGAGGATATATATATATATATATATATATATATATATATATATATTCCATTATGTTTTTTCACCTTATTTATTGATTTGCTAACATTGTACTTGGTCCCTTCATTTTTGGTTAAATTCTTGTAAGGAAATATTATTATGATGGGTGATTTAATGGTTTTTATAATGGTATTGGTAGGAAAATTTTTATTTTATATTGATTGTATTATTTTATTGACTATATTTGAGGAGAGACATTTGTTTGAGTTGCCATACATTTTCCAGCAAGTGAATATACACCTACAGGCCTCATTTTTAGAGTTAAACTTATTTACCTAGTTTTCTTCATATATTTTCTATGATTGTTTAAAATTGAGTTGATGATATTTTAACATTGTATAATCCAATCCAATGCACATTCTATATAGTAAATCTATTGATCATGTACATAAAAATTACCTTATTGCTATCAAACTTAATTAAAAGATAATTTTATATGAAACATAACTGAAATATTTTGCATGCAACTTCATGAACATCAAGTCTTCAAATTCCATTAATGATTTACACTTGATGACTATAACTAAATATTAATTACATTAACTATTGAATGCCTATGCTACATCTATATATAACTCAAGGTTGATCATATAATACATCTAATTGTTTCTACGAGAATGAAGGATATTATGATACAAGAGATAATTTCCTTTACATCTTGCCAATGTCTACAATGATACTTAATCTTTTTCTTTCAATACATTCATATTCATTATAATGAAACATCAACATCAATAGAATGAAATTCTCTTTCATTATCCTCTCAAGCTTCCATCCAACACACTTGTCAAGAATAAACATAGGGTGGTGAAATCACCATATCAAAATATACACAATGGAAAGACCTTTTTACAAAACATAGATGATTCAAAACCTCTCAAATGATAAAGAATGAAAACATTAACAATATTCTTACAAATACAAATAAATCACATAACAAGATTGAGCTTATTTCTCCATTTTCAACATAAACAATAGTATCCTCTCTTCCTATGCAATGGAAAAAACTTCATGAACTCCAAAAGTCCAAGGCCTCAAGTAAAACCTACAATAAGAGACACAAAATGTGGAACCATGGATGTTCATCTCCCATCCTAGGCCTCAAGGAGGCCACCCACCGAGCTTGGGGAAACAAGGCACAAAAGGTTGCACAGCTCAAACTCACATATTGTGCATAACCATAACAACACAACTCAACACAACACATCACAATACAATCCATCCCAAGGCTTGCACAAAGATTCAATAATAGAATCAAGAAAGAGGGTGAAGGTGGGCTCTCTCTCCATGAGGAGAATTTCAAAACCATGAATCATATATATTCACATTTTCTCATAAGTAACATGCCCTTTCAAGGCTTAAAAATGTCTTTCCTCTTCATATACCTCCTTATACCTCCAAGAATGCAAGTAATAATGAATTCCATACTCCATTGAAACACATCAAAATCATCTCCACACATGGGAGAGTTTCTCAACTACATGGGTGAGCCCAACTAACCCCTTCACCCAAGCATCTCTTTCCTCCCAAGGTTGAGTGATGCTTCACACCCATTTTACACAAAAAACAACATGAACAAAGCAAGATTCAAGGAAGAAATCACACACAACAAGATTCTTCACAAAATCACATCTACACTATATCAAATCTACAATGTAATGAAGAAACACCATATCAAATCTACAATGCAATGAAGAAACACCATGGATCATGGATACCAACCTAACTCCAAGCAATGAAAAATGAAAGTTGTTGTAGAGCTCCTTATCCTCTTCCTCCAAACCCTAAATGTCTCTAAAGTTAGAGAGTGGGTAAGTGGGTTTCTAATTTGGCCATTCCTCTATATAAGACTCCCATTTTTGGATTCAATAAAGAATGCATTCTTTTTGGGGTCTCCTAGGTCTTCTAGGCACCCTAGGGGTCACTATTATCCCCCTAACTTAAAGTATTATCATGGGTAGGGTTTTTATTATTATTATCACAAATTCACCTTAGAGTGACTTTTGGCCCTCATAATGCTAGGTAAAGTCCAATTTTGAATTTCCTATGGTGATAACCTTTGTTTCCCTTACTAAGTCAAGGCAAGAAGTCTAATTATTAATTAAGAAATTTAACTTGAGATAAGGTGGCCACATGATTCATCTTCAGAAAACATGTCATTTTCTCATAACGAGTACAAGTGTCAAGTGACACACACAAAATTCACTATACATCACACATGGCATGTTTTGAATCTACTCATGAAATACATACTACACACATAAATCTCACATTTACAAAATAAACACATCATAATGAGGTTTATGAATCTTCTAAAGATTCACCTTGGCAGTGTCATAGTAACATGTGTTTATACCTTGTTTCCCCATTATGTTTCCATCATTCTTTTGTTGCACACTAAACTCGAGCATCAGTAGTCCAATGAAAAGTCACATATGAAAGTAAAGATACATGAAAATTTTGTTATTCTACAATTCACATATAAAACATTTCATAATTAACTTCGTATTCTCCATCATTTACATATAAAACATTTGATCATTATACCTCAAAAATTTGCATATTACTAACTTCCCAACAAGATCAATTTAAGCATTTTGAATCACATCATAATTCCATTTTCTATCATAGTGATGGAATGTTGAATCTATACTATTAAATTAGTCAACATGGAAATTAGTTCCAAATACATATTTTAGGTCAAAATCATCAAAATGAAAACATCTCAACTAATATCCTTTGATTCAATTAAATATAATTTGGTTGCTATCAATATCCCATTATCATTATGAGATAATTATCAATTATGCCAGGCAGACATGATGTTTGCATAGTCATGTCAAATAGTTTTAGGATCCAATCATAGAATAAATTGATTATATTTTATTTGTTCATAAAATATTTCCTTATTAATATCCAGATATCCACCTAATTGACTCATCAGATTACATCATATCAAGTTCTTCCATGTAGACCTTCATCCAACTTTGATAACAATTTTCATCTTCTGACTATTAATATTATTCACAAGAGTGGGTGTTGATTCATCTTTCCATACTAGCCATCTAATTTAATTATCCTAATAGGCCATCAAATATTAGGAACCCATTGACATAGTTTTCTAAGTTATGGTACCTCAAATCTTTATTCCATAGGGTCTTAGCTTATCAACCTAATGTAATTTGGATATAATACTTAGCACAACAATGACTACAATATACATCAGTCTCAATAAGATTTCAGGTTCATTATAAATCAAGGCATACTTAGATTCCAAGACCTTCTTACCATCATTCTATCATAAGGTGTACGGTATCAATCTATAATTTACAAGAGATAGAACGTAACATCTTATCTCCTTTATTCCTCCTAGATCTAACCATATTCATGTTAGTAAGATTCATAAAAAGGTACTAGGGAAGGGGCCTTACAACAACCCAAATTCTTCTTTCCATATTTGAATGCTATCTTGCTCAGTTTCATGAGCTTTATTTGTAGAAATTTTATATGCTCTATCTCTTGGCATAGAATTCTTTACAAAATCCTTAAAGGCTATATACTAAGTCTTCTCCAAATCTAGCATAGCTTGTGCCAATGTTTCCTCTCTTACTTGTTTCTCGATGGATAATGCCCATTTCCACTTTACATCCACTCAATTCTACAATCCCACTAGAAATCCAGTCCTAATTCTAGGGGTGTACATCTAAATTTGATCATCATATCAATTAAAGATCCTTCAAGCTTATCTTGATCAAAATTATTCAAAGAATCATTATGAATATCTTTGAATCCCATAAAACTTTTTGATTCTCTTTATTTTTTGTATACCTAATCCATAGGCATTGGAGGAAGTCTCTTCACTATTTGAAGTATGCTGGGATCATCAAACCTAATCTTCTCATCATCTTCCTCCTCCTCTTGTGCTATGACTAGTTTCCTCCTCGACTTTGCTTGTATTGGACATTTTTGTATTTTAGCTGATTTCCTCTTCTTTGAAGGACTTCCTGTGATTTTCTCAGTAGGGAGCTGAGATGTATTTTTCCTGGTGATGATCACCTTGCCCTTTGGATTATGAGGTGTCAGCATTTCTTGCATTTTTTTCTTCAGATTGATCTTTACCTTAGGCTCAATAACAAAAACCTTTTTCTTCTTGGTGGGCTTAGGCTTTACGACAACAAGTTCTTTTCCTTTCCCTTCCTCGGTCTCTATATGTTTTCCAAAGCCTTCTCCTTCTTCCTTATCTCCACCCTCAACTATATTTCTTTTTCATTTCTTTCGTGCTTTGGATTTTCCAGATTCAACACTCAACTCAACAATTATAGTTTTGTATGTGTCAAATTGATTTGCATTTGCATCTATGTCTTTTGCCAAAGTGTAGTGACTGTAGACACCTAAATTTGATTACACTATTTTAGTAATCCTATTTAGTTATCTAAAAAGGAATTATTAATTAAATTTCTATTTAATTAATCCTTTGTCATCCCCTAGTTGATTAATTTAATTAATCATCTATAGTCCTAATTGATAAATCAAATAATCTATTATTTATCAATTAAATCCTATTCTTCTATCTAATTCCAAAAATCCCCATTTATTAAATAAATCTATTTGATAAATGAAATCCTCAAATTCAAAAACCCCTAACCTATCTCTAATCCTCCATTTAGCCTAATCCACCCCATCCACCCATACTAACCAAGCTTAGCCACTAACTCACCCACCCTCATTAATGCCATCCACTTGCACATCTCTAACATCCCTAATCTAAACCTAAACCCAAGCCTAATCCATCCCCTAATGTTGTCACATTCCTTAAACAAGTTTAAGACTTTCCTAATCCAAACCAAAGTCTCCCCTCAAAAAAACCCAACTACTAAGTCATGAGTGCTCTTACAAAACATAAAGACTCTTACAAGCCCACTCATGACTCTTACACCCATCTTCCACACTCTTCCCTCTTCCACACTCATTCCTCTTACATCCCTCTTACATACTCAACCCCACTCATCATGCCCTTAACCAACCCTTAACGCTACCCTCTCACACTCATCCTCCTTGTGACAAGTGTCACCTTCCCATTGGTGCTAAACAAGCACAATCCATGTGCTCCCCTTTGAGTGCATCTTAGCCCTCCTTAAGCCTTCATCCATCCTTGAATCTAAGCCCTCCATCCCTCTACCCCTTAGCCTATAAATTGAATCCCATCCCAAGCCATTTCATCAACAATCTTTGAGCTAAAGTTACCATGCTATTTTGAGAACCAAAGCCATCAATATTACCCTTATAATGCCAAATTGAGAGCTCACAAAGCTACCAATTTGCCATTACCCATGTCCATTGAAGCAACTTTTGAGCATCTTGAGCATACATCCACAGCAAAAGGACACATCTACAGAATCAAGAAAGCATGGAGTGTTTTCTCTTGTGAGGTTTGCACTTCTTGTTCTCTTTCTTTGTCTAAGCATATATGTGAATTTAGTTTTTGGTTTGTGAATGTTTACTTTATTTGTTAATGTTCTTTGCATACTGATTCTGGTTCTACATTTTGGCACGCCCGGTGGGACCCCACTATGGGTCATTTAATCATCTATTTCATCTATATGTCATTTTTCTAACCATCTAATGTTTTTTGTTGTTTGAGTGTGTTGTGAGGGTGTTTTGCTTATTTTTGCAGGTTAAAGAACGCACTTAGGAAGAAGAAATACCATCTAAAAAAAAAAATTCACATTTTTCAGCTTTTTTGGCGTAGTTTTGGCGTTTGCAACCTGTTCTATCTACAAAAATCGACGTCTGCAAAAATCCGCGTCTGCGCAAATCGACATCTGCGAAAATCCGTGTCTGCGAAAATCGACGTCTGCAAAAATCGACATCTGCGAAAATCGACATCTGCGAAAATCCGCGTCTGCGAAAATCGTTGTTTGCGAAAATCCGCATCTGCGCAAATTGGCATCTCACCTGTGTTCTGTGCTGCAAATCTATTTTGTCCTCTTCGTATTTTGGCATCTCTGTATTTCAGCATCTTCATATTTTGATAGACTGTCTTCTCTGCTTGCTTATGCTCCATTTCTGCACTTTGTAGCTATAAAAAAAAAAAAAAAAAAAAAAAGCGTATAAATCAAAATTTGACTTTTAGTGGTTCCGTAGGATTTAGACCATTTTAAGCATTTTTACGCGTAGAAAAAACAACAAAAAAAGTTAAAATTTTTTTTCCCATAGTTAAGCTCTCATTTTTGAAGATTTTGGCTAACTAACTAAATTGCTTTTTTTTTTGTCTCATTGCAGGTTGGAGCACATATGGAACCACTAACCATGTTTCTTGCAGGTTTTCATGTTGCTAAAAAATGAACTTGAATGTTTAACCATTTGTCTTTGAATGCATGTTGCTAAAAAAAAAAATGAACTTGAATGGTTAAACACATTTTTCATTGAATGAATGTTGCTCAAAAACACACTTTTGAATGTCATGGATTAAAATCAACTTTCTTTGGAATGCATTCTTAAAACAAAAAAATCCAATCTTGAATGCCAATGATCAATTAACCATTACAAATCTCTTTTTCACATGCAATCTAGGTAAAGTTTGATTTTTGGACATTTAAGAAACTTTGTTAAGTTAAAATACAAATTTACAAAAATCAATTTGAGTAGTTCCTTGGACTCACCTCTTTTCTAATCACCCATCAAATATTAACCATTGGTTGCAATCTCAGCGCCATTTATGGGGATGGGTCTACTTGAAAAAGGTGTTAAATGTTCCACAATCTAACTCACTCACTTGGTCTTTGAACGTTTGCTTTAACTTTATCAAAATTCTTAAATGGCCAAAACTCTAGATTAAATCGATCACACTTCAAGTTTGGGCACTAAAATTGAACAACAACTGATGTGGAGAGCCTCCGGGCGCGCGCTTGAAATCGAATCTCACACACTTTTGTTTTGGGCTTAAAACAAACTCACACTCAATCTTGAATGCCTTAAAGAAAATTAATTGATACTTGACGTGGAGGGCCTCCGGGCGTGCGAGTTTGCTTTTGTTGACCCTAACTCTTCTTATTGTTTGCATTCTTCGATCAATTTACTTTTGTTGGCGCTTCAAGTTGGAATTGAACATTGTCTCTTAAACACGAGTGCTTGCAAATTCTAGATTAGCACACATAAGAGTCAGTTGGTAAAAGAACAAGCGTGTTTTTTAGCCCAAGGTCATCCGAGTCTTCTCTCCCCTTGTCATCTTTCAAGGCCATCTTGGGTGCATAAGATTAGGATCCAAAACATTGTTTCTTTTTTAGGAGGCCTGCTTGGGGATTTCATCACCCCTTGGATGACCTCAACTCTAGCGTTCCGGCGGAGTATAAGAATCGGGAGGTGAATCGAAAGACACCTCTCTTGGGATCAAGATTTTGTCATTCGGGCTAAGCCTCAAGGAACTTTATACCCTTGAGAATTGAAAGAGGAGAAGTGGGTTACCGCTCCTCTCGGCTGTGTGACATCCTTTTGGTCTCATCTACGGA
This sequence comes from Cupressus sempervirens, assembly GCA_028749045.1. Taxonomy (NCBI): domain Eukaryota; kingdom Viridiplantae; phylum Streptophyta; class Pinopsida; order Cupressales; family Cupressaceae; genus Cupressus; species Cupressus sempervirens. Next base: position 359,559,212 of record CM053784.1, read on the forward strand.
TTTGGGCCTCACGTACCTTACGTATATCGAGGACTCCCTAGCTAAACCAATTGTCTGCCTTGCAAAAAACCATCTAGGATGTTAATGTGTTTGGAGTGACTGATCGAAACATTTGTAGAACATACACACTCCTTGGCGCAAGTACCACATTCTGAGAACCACAAACTTCTATCTGGGTGTTCCTATCTATTGCTTGTTTTTATTTTACTTGTTGAATGAATATTTGCCAAACTTGGTCAATCCTAGCTTAGGGCACACTTAGCGTAGTCACTGCCTATTTTGGAAGTTGAACAAGTTGAAGCAAAACAACTGAGATTTTTCCCAAAGCCAAGCAAATTCAGGAATTTATGTCGGAACAACCCAAACCCAAACAGAAGTTTCACAAGGTCAAACTCAAGCCATCTCTAGCATACCAAGAACTTTCAGCCAAGAGAAAAGAAATAACACCAAGCCCACGAATTTCCAAACTCCACAAAGTAGAGGAAAAAGCTACCGACGAAGCACTTCAAGAGGCCTAGTTAGAGCGCACCATCAAATTTAGCCAACATCCAGGAGTTAATCCTGCTTATGCCTTACCAACTAGGCATGATTTCTATGATTAGACACCCTTGTTTCTCCACATCTTCTTGAATAAGCTTCACTCTAGAGTCATCTTTGTAGAAAAGCCAGCCATCTTAGCTTATCCCCTTAAGCATTATTAGCTCATCCATCTCATTTAGAATCATACCATCTAGCTAGTAATCGAAAATCTGCACATCTAAGCTTTCAAAATTGTTGTCACCTTGCTAAAAGTTTGCCATTCCTAAAATCTTCCAAATCCACCAATCTCACCAAGGTTATCCCTTTGACAGAGCTTTGTCTAGGGTAATCTAGATTTGTCACTTGTTATCCCTCATCACCTTGAGCTAAAGGTTGGGATTCGCAAGTGGTCAATCTTGTGTTCTTCCTAAAGGATCATCAGTCTATCCTTAAGTTGACACAATCACCACCAAGCTTGCACATAGGAAAGTAGACCTTTTGTACTTTGACAACATATCTTTGAAGTTAGAATCCCTAACCCAATCCTCCTTAGGTTTTGTCATATAGCTTTGCCTCAACCTAGGAAATTATTTGCATAGAAAAGCCTTCCCCCTTTTGCATCCATCAGCATTATTGCATCTCATCCCTAGGAGCATTTTTCATGCCACCCGTCACTCGCTTAGCCAAGAAGAAAGAAACAATGTAGCCTTATCATTTGGATCGAACAGCCTCACCCCCCTTGAGCACTCAACCATCCTTCAGCCCAGAGCCAGCTATGCCATCACCTACTGACATTGAAGCTTTCATGAACCAACCAGGAAATGCAGTATTGGTAAACGCCATTATAGACAAAAACAAAGAGACAATCATGGCTAATTTTCGAAGGGACAATGTAGGAACCTTTGACTTTGGAAGACCCCCTCCATTATCAGATCCATCTCACCCATTGTTTGGGCAGCTACCACCACCCATAGGCTCTTATGATCCAAATTATCCTCAATTTATTCCAAAAGAAGAGCCTCCAGCCAATCCATATGACCCAACAGACCCAAACATACCATCATCCACCCAAGTTGAAATCTCCATGCCGCAAGCCAACCCAACCACCACCACTCCATCCTTGGTTCATACCTCTCCGCTCCAAACCCCCTTTACCCAAAACACCTCACCGTTCACCCCCTTCACTATTGCTGCTGCTCCCCAACCTAGCCTTCCCAATCCACCCATCTCCCAAATCAGTGCTAGCATCTTTGGCCAACCTCAGCAATATACAACAGGGATGCCACCCATGGGGCCAAGTAATCAACCTTTCATCGCCCCCAGCTTGTTCACCATAGCCCAAAGCACAATCCCATCATTTCTATTAGGTCTTGGGAGCTCAATACCACCAGCCACAAATCCACAAGCTACTACCTTCACTCCACAAAGCTATCAAAACCCACAAGCTACTGCCAATCTTCTACCAAGCTCCCAAGTGACCCTAGCTCCCACCACCACTCTACCAAGCTTCCAAATCCAGCCACAAAGCTATCAAACCCCATCAGTTCCATTCCCAAGCTTTCAATTCCCACCACCTCCACCACCAACTAATCCATTACCTCCAATTACCAACTACTTTTCAATGCCACTTCTAGGAGGTAATCCACCACCCCAGCCAACCACCAATTATTTGCAGATGCCATCCCAAATGGGGGCACAACCCACATATATTGGTCAAACCCCACAAGCCCTCCGATCCTTTCCCCAAGCCTCACAACCATCTTATACCTTACCTCCACAAAGCAATCCATTTACCCCACAACCAGCTTATGTTCCTCAATCCCAACCTCAAATCCCATATCAACAGCAAGCCTCGCAGCACATGCAGCAATATGCGCCACCTCCCCCTCAACAACCCGTCATCCACCATGCAACTGCCCAAACAATGTACAATCCCTATCAGCAAATCCCTCATGACCATCCATATTTAATGGCCCCATCCAGTACATACCTACCTCAAGGCACTCCTACATTGGGGGCACCCCAACCATCACCTATCAATTCAGAGTGGGAGCAAATGAAGACAGCTCTGAAAGCCATCCAAGAAGGGAATGATCCAAAGACTTTCAAGTTTGAGAATGTGTGTCCTTACCCATTTGATAGAGCCATTACCACGACACCATTTCCCAAACACTTTGAGGTACCTAAATTTGACAAATTCAGAGGAAAAGGAGACCCTGTCACACATATCAAAGAATTTTACATGCATTGCTAGGACGTGGCATACAATGATGTCTTCCTCTTGCGCCTTTTTCCCAAAAGCTTGGCTGGACCAGCTCTTGAATGGTTTTATAGAATCCCCTATGGCACAATTAAAAACTTTGCTGAATTATCTGAGGCATTTGTAGCCCAATATGCCCATCTTGTTGAAACAGAGCTATCAATAGTTGATCTTGTCCACACCAAGCAAAAAGGTGGAGAAAGCCTTGCCGAATACCTGCAAAGATGGGAAACCCTTACCACCTGCATATCCTGCACCTTGCTAGAACGCCATGTGGTGAAAATGTTTATTGATAATGCACATCCCAGCTTGGCTCACCACATGACCATGAACTGTTTGCAAACCTATAAGGATATCAAAGAGAAAGGAATGATCCTTGAGAAAGGACTCATCAAAGATGGTGTGGTAAAGATTTACAAAGATGCCAACCAAAATCAATCACATTCCAATGACAAGTCTAGGTATTGGAACAAAAACAAGCATGTTGCAACAGATGGGGTTACTGACACCAGACATGTGAATATTGTTGGTCCTTCTCAAAACCAGTCTAACCCACCATATCAAACAAACAACCAACAAGCTACCAATTACCAACAACGAAATAACCAAAGCTATCAAAACCACAATACAAGACCCAACTTTCAAGGGTCTAACAATCAAGCTAATGCCATCAATGTAGCTGCAGGGCAAAAGCCTAGATTCCAACCTGCACCTAGAAACTATACACCCCTTGGTGAGCCATTGGATGGTATTTTTGAGAAATTGGCTAAGGAAAACCTCATCAAATTTCCTCCTACCCAGCAAATTGATCCAAGCCAATCCAAAGCTGCATGGTACAAGGACAATGAGTATTGCAAGTTCCATAGGGTAAACGGTCACACCACCCTCAGATGCATGAAACTGAAAGACTATGTACAAGACCTCATTGATCGGAAGGAAATCACTGTTGGTGCCAAAAATCTCTCCCAATGCAGACTTATAGATTTATCAAAATGCTTTTCCTCCACACAACAACCAAAATCTTGGAAAAGCACCTATCCAAAACAATACCAACAACCTCCAGCCAAACCAACAGCATGGGAAGAACAATGACCACACTTCATCCTATATAGACTATGGTAGCCTTATAGGTTGTATATCTGAGAAAGAGCCTTCTGTCAATGTTATCAATATCCGAGGACTAGACAATGAGTGTGCGGTCACCACTCAAAGAGGGCGATTTAACATCGCAGGCCCACCAGTTTCATCAACACCATCAGCTCCATCAAAAAGCCGATACAATATCTTGGAACACCTTGGGAACATGCCAGCCCAAATATCCATTTTAGACCTTCTCCGCACTAGTCTTGTGTACAAAGACATCCTTGACAGTGCTCTCATAGAATCCCGTGTCCCTTCTGATATCAATGATACTGATTTTCATAATCTTGTTGGACACCTTTCATCCTCATGTGCCCTATCTTTCAAACCCACCGACATACCCGCGGTTGAGCCAGATCACACCCTTCCGCATCGCATAGCCATCATGGTATCCAATTTTGCCGTGAAAAGAGTAATGATAGATAATGGATCAGCCTTGAACATTTGCACCCTAAAATTCATAAAACAAGCTGGGTATACTGAGGCAGATATGATCAGTGAGGTTATCACCATCAAAGCTTATGACAACTTGGAAAGGACCACAGAAGGGACTATTTTGCTACCAATCAAGGTTGGGCCAGTCATTCAAGAGACAGTTTTCCATGTTGTTGATCTAAACCTACCATTTAACATCCTCCTCGGTTGCCCATGGATTCATGCTATGAAGGCCGTTCCATCCACCTACCATCAGTGCATCAAATTTCTGCATCAAGGCACTGAGGTAACCATCCATGCCGATCCAGAACCCTTTGCTTACTGCAATGCGGTTGAAGCTTCATATACAAACCATTGCCCTGGAATAGACATTGGCACAGCCATCGCCAGCTCATCCCACACTTGTAATGACACAGAAACCATCCTTGCCTCCACCCTATCTACTGTAAAGATCAACAACAAAGGATGTGGAGAATATAGTCTATCAGATGCATTTGCTGTCGGAGCAATCCCACTTGATCCACATACCCATGGATGACCAACATATCACAAAGCTAAGGAGATTCCACCTCCTCGATACAAACAGTTTGGCCCAACCACCTTTGTGTCCTCAAAAACCCCTCTTCATGAGGAGCTCACTCCAGATATCAACAATTGGCTACATAAGGATGCACCTCCAAGAAATCAAGCACGCCTTGATCACTTCAGCCAGAAGTATCCCAAACAACATAAGCTTGTCACTAAAAAATGGAACTATCAAGGAGGTGGACTAGGACCAGAAGAAAGGGGCATGCAATGTCCCATCGAAGCACATGATTGGGAAATAAAGTTAGGTCTTGGCTTTGGCATACCCACAACTGGGGGCACCAACGAGAACGGTCATGCTTTTTTGAACATCCACCGCGACCTTGTCGAAATCGAAGACATTCCTGAGGAAGTTGAAAAGAGAGCCTACGACGATATCCCAGACCAAATCTTCCTAGGAGACTCTGTTCTCCGAGAACTATCCATCCATCTCATTGACCTACCACTTGCTCATCCACAACTCATAGATTGGGACCAACCAAGTGTCATACATATTGATGAGTTTGCATCAGAGGAAGTGCTTCTAAGATTCATGGGAGCCGAAACTCCTCATAAGAAGACAAAGCCAGATTTTGCCTACATCTACAAGCTAGATCCCAAGGGGTATTTTGGAGAAAATCCCCAACCTAGTTTCGATACACCCAAAACTAGAACTAAGGTAAATTTGGGACTAGCTAAGGCAGTGAAGAGAACCCCTCAGCAAGAAAATCCAGAGCCACAAGTAGAACATGAGGATTTAGTATTGCCTCCTCAAGATAATCGACCAGAGGTGTCTTCTATTCTAATAGAGGATACTAGAGAAGTCAACATTGGTTCTTCAGAGATCCCTAGAATTGTTCACATTGCTACATCCCTATCACAAGACCAAGCTGACCTCCTCTTTGAGGTTTTACGAGAGAAAATTGGCCGATTTGCATGGTCATATCAGGACATGCCAGGACTTGACCCAAAGCTTGTAGTTCATCATCTTGCAGTTGATCCAAAGATCAAGCCCGTCAGACAAAAGCTTAGAAAAATGCACCCCAAGGTGGCATTACTAGTCAAAGCTGAACTAGAGAGAATGTTAGCTGCTAAGGTTATCTGACCTATCGACTACTCAGAATGGATCTCCAACATGGTCCCTATCACTAAGCCTTCCGGTGACATCAGAATCTGCACTGATTTTAGAGATCTTAACAAAGCTTGTCCAAAGGATGATTTTCCCTTGCCCAACATAGATATGATTGTAGATCTTACAGCTGGACATGAAATTTTGTCCCTTATGGATGGATTTTTTGGGTATAATCAGATCAAGATTGCAGAAGAGGACCAGCATAAGACATCATTCACTACCCCTTGAGGAACCTTTTGCTACACCATGATGCCTTTTGGCCTAAAGAATGCTGGGGCTACCTATCAAAGAGCTATGACAGCCATTTTCCATGATCTTATCCATAACATTTTGGAAGATTATGTGGATGATATCCTAGTCAAATCTCACACCTTCATGGATCATCTTGCTGACCTGGAGAAAGTCTTTGATAGGTTGTCCCAATATCATCTCATGCTAAATCCCAAGAAGTGTGTCTTTGGGGTCACATCTGGCAAGCTTCTAGGCTTCATAGTTTCTAAATGAGGTATAGAGATCGACCCCAAAAAGGTCAAGGCTATCTTAGACATGCCTCCTCCCCAGACACTGCGACAGCTTCGCTCTCTTCAGGGAAAACTTCAATCTGTCCGGCGCTTCATCTCCCAACTTGCAGATAAGTGTACACCATTTTCACACTTGCTAAAGAAGAATGAGAACTTCAAGTGGGATCTTTTATGTCAGCGCAGCTTTGATCAGCTCAAGCAGTATCTCACCAATCCCCCTATCTTGGTTCCACTAGTTCCTGGTCATCCCTTGATCTTGTATATATCAGCAACACCTACTTCTCTAGGGGCACTTCTAGCACAACATGATGATTATAGTAGAGAGAGAGCCATCTACTATATTAGTAGAACCCTAGTTGGTTATGAACTCAATTATACTCCTATGGAAAAAGCTTGTTTGGCAGTTGTTTTCTCAACTCAAAAGCTTCGCCACTACATGCTAAGTCATACCATCCAACTAGTCTCCAAGATTGACCCTCTCAAGTATATGCTCTCCAGAACAGCACTTACAGGCTGTTTGGCCAAATGGGTTATGCTACTAAGTGAGTTTGACATCCAGTATGTGGACAGAAAGGCAATTAAAGGGCAAGCTATAGCAGATCACCTAGCTGATGCACCTCTAGTAGATGCATATCCTTTGCTCACAGAATTTCCAGATGAGCATATCTGCCTAATTGAAGAACAACCCCCATGGAAGCTTTATTTTGATGGCTCATACACCTCTCATGGATCAGGGGCAGGAATATTATTAGTTACACCTCAAGGAGATTACATTCCAAAAGCCTTCAAGCTACAATTCCCTAGCACCAACAATATAGCAGAATATGAAGCTCTTGTAGCAGGATTAAAGATAGCTGCAGAATGGAATATCACTGAGTTACAAGTCTTTGGTGATTCCCAACTCATCATCAAACAAGTCTTAAATGAATATCAAACCAAAGATGAAAAGCTATTACCCTACAAAGAGCTAGTTGATCAGCTGACCCAACATTTTACAAAGCTTCAGTTTACACAAGTGCCTCGAATGCAGAACAAGGCAGCAGATGCCATGGCCACTATCGGCTCGCTCTTGGAAATTCCCCAAGAAGCTATGTAGTATGAGTTTTTAGTTGAGTAGCTCCTCACACCTGCTTATGCGAATGAGGATTCAAACCGTGTTTGTATCTTGGTTGGTCCCCAATCCCCTTGGTACCATGAAATTCACGCTTACCTTAACGATGGTATCATATCCCCTCACCTCACACATACCCAATGCCAGAACCTCATCTGAAAATCATCCCGCTATGTTATCATAGCCAATACCCTATATCGTCGAGGTTATCACAACACTCTCTCTCGATGTTTAGATGAAAATGAGGCCACGATGGCATTAAAAGAAGTACATTCCAGACTTTGCGGTGCCCACACGAGTGGTATTGTCCTAGCATGACAAATCCTTAGAGCAGGCTACTATTGGCCTACCATTGAAGAAGACTCTTGTGACTTTGTCAGAAAGTGTCTCCCATGTCAGCAGCATGCAAATCTTGTGCATGCTCCAACACAGGATCTACAGCCTATTGCACCACCTTGGCCTTTCACTTGTTGGGGCCTTGATCTAGTTGGAACTATCACCCCTCTCTCATCTGATGGACATAAATGGATAATAACAGCTACAGACTATTTCACTAAGTGGGTGGAAGCAGTCCCCCTAGTCTCAGCTACAGGAGTTCAAGTCTCCAAGTTCATCTTGTACCACATTGTTTGCCGCTTCGGCATCCCATCCACCATCTTCACTGACCACGGAGGTAACTTTGAAAATCTCAACATGGAAGAATTATGCACTTCCCTCCACATCCATCACCGCTTTTCTAGCCCATATTTCCCACAAGGTAACGGCCAGGCAGAGGCAACTAATAAAACCCTCCTCAAAATCCTAAAGAAAGTTGTCAATGATTCCGGCCATGATTGGCACCTTCAAATAAATCCGGCTCTATGGGCCTATCGAACTTCCTTCCGTACATCCATAGGCACAACTCCATACTCCCTAGTCTATGGTGCCAAAGTGGTATTACCTATAGAAGTTGAACTTCCCTCACTACGCATATCTTTGCGAGGGCAAATCTCAGATGAAGAATACAGAGTAGCTCGGCTCACCCAGCTAGATCTCTTAGACAAGAAGAGACAACAAGCCTATGACCATCTCACAGTCTATCAAACTCGTCTCAAAAGGAATTTCAACAAGAAGGTGCTCCCACGACACTTTCAGCCAGGTGACATGGTCCTCAAAGAAAATATGAAAGTCCAAGCAGATCGAGAAAAGAAAGGCAAGTTTGAACCTACATGGCTTGGTCCCTATGTGGTTACTGCCTCCTTTGGCTCCGGAGCCTATCAATTATCTACACCAGAAGGAGAACTCTTGAATGATCCCACTAACATCATTCATCTCAAGAAGTTCTATGCTTGAAGATCCTTGGAATACCCAGCTTTTGAAAAAATACAAAAAAAAATAGTAAAGAGAAATAAGCGTCCAATGGTGAAAACTTGGCAATTCAAGCGCCTTGGATAGGTACCTTGGTGAAAACCTGGTAATTTAGGCACCTTGTGTGCTAAAGACTAATCCATTATCTATCACTATCCTATCCCTCATCCATCCACCCACCATCCCATAAAACACCTGCTTGTTCCCTTGGTGTTCCAATCAAATATCCAAAATCTGATGGAGCTTGTCAATACCTCCTGTATAGCTTGTAAATCTTGTACCAAAGCTTGTATTATACCTTGTAAATCTTGTACCATACCTTGTATATATCCAAATCTTGTCCAAAGCTTGTACTATATTCCAGCTTGTAAATAATCTTGTATCCTAGCTTGTATCCTATCACATGCACACACAGAATCCCATTTTCCTTAAGCTTTTCACAAACCATCTACCTATCCACCTATCAACTATTATAGACATCCCATCCTTCACAAACATTTCCATCTCACAAAAAACCAAAACATGAACAAACTTGTACATTTGTAACATATCTTGGTCTGTCAGCTTGTACATCCTCTTTAGCTTAGTATCATTGTATCTATCCGGCTTTCGTGTTAGTTCATCCTTGGTCAACATCTTGCATACATTGCACACCTTGGTTAGATATTCCAATGCATCCTTTAGCTAGATCTCCTATCACCAAAGTGTTATCCTTCTTAGTTCAGCTTGCCAAATACATCACTCATCCCGATCCATCAGCTTAGGTGCTCTCCGAAAAGTCCTTGCAGGATATAGCTTTCCTCATGTCTAATCTTGGTCCGTTAGTACCTCGTCCTACCCATCTCATTGGCAAACAGTTCTCTTTTGGATTTTCACTTTCTTTTGATTTGGGATCTTCCCTTTTGGGTCTTGAAATATCTTTTCCAAGCAATCTCCTTGTTCCCTCCTCAAGGTTGCCATGATCTTCCATATCATGGTATGCTGCGAATGGGGCAATTAGAGCGTAAGGTCTTGATAAGGTCTTTTGCTTGTTTTCTTTTTTTGCTTGTGGGTTACCTAGTGTCATTTCCACGCTGCTTCCTCTGGGATTCATGTGTGATACTGGGGCAATCCTTGTGTGTTTGTTTTGAGTCAGTTCGTCAGTCCTCTGGACAGTTGGTGAAAAGGCCTTGATGTTCTTGGTAACCTTGGCAATTAACCAACAGTCCTATAGCAAATCTAGTGCTCAACTACATGGTGGTACTTCTCTTTGAATTATCCCCTCGCTTAAAAAGCTTCAATGGATTCCTTTTATAGCGCTCCGCTCCTCCATCTCCCCCCCCCCCAATCTTGGAAAGTCTTCAGCTTGCTTTACTATTGTGCCTCTGATTTCCCTTTATCATTCTCCCGTAGTGAGAGTTTGAGCTAATTCAGCCCCTTCTCTTCGCCAACCTGCGTCTTAACTCACCTCAAATTCTTGTACTTTTCAAGAAGTCGTCAAGCCTCATTTCTCTCCCCGTCGCCTTCTTGAGGGGGCATCATCTAAGTCTAGTCTCTCCTCTTCTTATCCGAGACGTGGGCAACCTTGTTGCTAAAACATCTTCCTCATGTCATCTTCATTCAAACTTCTTTGAAATAGTGTTGTCTCAACACTATGTCAAAGAGGGGCAAAATGTAGACACCTAAATTTGATTACACTATTTTAGTAATCCTATTTAGTTATCTAAAAAGGAATTATTAATTAAATTTCTATTTAATTAATCCTTTGTCATCCCCTAGTTGATTAATTTAATTAATCATCTATAGTCCTAATTGATAAATCAAATAATCTATTATTTATCAATTAAATCCTATTCTTCTATCTAATTCCAAAAATCCCCATTTATTAAATAAATCTATTTGATAAATGAAATCCTCAAATTCAAAAACCCCTAACCTATCTCTAATCCTCCATTTAGCCTAATCCACCCCATCCACCCATACTAACCAAGCTTAGCCACTAACTCACCCACCCTCATTAATGCCATCCACTTGCACATCTCTAACATCCCTAATCTAAACCTAAACCCAAGCCTAATCCATCCCCTAATGTTGTCACATTCCTTAAACAAGTTTAAGACTTTCCTAATCCAAACCAAAGTCTCCCCTCAAAAAAACCCAACTACTAAGTCATGAGTGCTCTTACAAAACATAAAGACTCTTACAAGCCCACTCATGACCCTTACACCCATCTTCCACACTCTTCCCTCTTCCACACTCATTCCTCTTACATCCCTCTTACATACTCAACCCCACTCATCATGCCCTTAACCAACCCTTAACCCTACCCTCTCACACTCATCCTCCTTGTGATAAGTGTCACCTTCCCATTGGTGCTAAAAAAGCACAATCCATGTGCTCCCCTTTGAGTGCATCTTAGCCCTCCTTAAGCCTTCATCCATCCTTGCATCTAAGCCCTCCATCCCTCTACCCCTTAGCCTATAAATTGAATCCCATCCCAAGCCATTTCATCAACAATCTTTGAGCTAAAGTTACCATGCTATTTTGAGAACCAAAGCCATCAATATTACCCTTATAATGCCAAATTGAGAGCTCACAAAGCTACCAATTTGCCATTACCCATGTCCATTGAAGCAACTTTTGAGCATCTTGAGCATACATCCACAGCAAAAGGACACATCTACAGAATCAAGAAAGCATGGAGTGTTTTCTCTTGTGAGGTTTTCACTTCTTGTTCTCTTTCTTTGTCTAAGCATATATATGAATTTAGTTTTTGGTTTGTGAATGTTTACTTTATTTGTTAATGTTCTTTGCATACTGATTCTGGTTCTACAGTGACTACTGAAGTTTACTTCATAGGAATTTTCCTTAGCCATTCTACCCTTGGAAAAACTACTTGAGCATAAAAAAAATCTATAACTACAATAAATAATACTTCATCATAGTACTTATCTACAATTGACTTTGGAATCCTCATTCTGTTCCTCATCTTTACTTTGAATTCTTCATAATAGTTTTCGATTATTGCTTCAAATTTTTCTCCCAATCTACTAATTAAATCACTAATCTACCCCATAGATGGTCGATTTCTATCCCAAGAAATTATTCCAATAGCAGGAAAATATTTTTGTACATAGAAGAATATACCAGATAATAAAGATCCAAACTTACAAAAGGTATTCTCTACTTTCCTTATTTCCTCTAGATTCTCTATAAGTTGGTGAAGTTGCAACTCAACAAGATCATAGGAATGACTGTTCATAATTTTGTAGCCCAAATCCACTACTGCACATGGCACACTATTCAACCTACTAGATTGATAAAATTTGTGTGCAATCACATGCACCAAAAATTCAACTAATGGGTCCTCAATTCCATCAATTGACATACCACGACCATTCCACTTTTACTTGGTCATATTTTTAATTTCATTCTTTGTTGCACTTCTTATGCTTTTTGGTTGCTCCAAGGTAGGGTACCCAGTTACCTTATGAATGATAGCTTTGTTTATCTTGATCGATCCATCTTCTAACCATATTTTCATATCATGAATATAATTGAGCACAATATTTATCCATTCAACTTAAAAAAACCTTGGAAAACTTAGGGCATGGGTAAGCCCTTTCTTAGCAATGATCTTATGTTCATCCTTTAAGATTCTATGAACACATAGCTTGTCATAAGATGCTTTATTCTCAAAATATATGATTTCTCCTACTTTGCATTGATAACAAGATCTTACATCCTAAAGAGTCAAGACCTTAGGCAGAATTGACAATAAAGCTCCAATATCATCAATAGTATTTTCAATGTTTATTGAGTTTCTAAAGTTAGGTGGACTTTGATTATTTATGATTTGTGCACTACTATCCTTCAACATTTCACTTTGAGATGCCATTATGAACTAGAGTTTGGAACAACACCTTTTGCAATATCTCCACCAAATATTTGACTCAACACTAAGAGAATACTTACTTTATTTCAAAAATTCATTGGTAAGTTTCTATGATTCTTGTGCATTTGTCATTGAAATCACTTTGATCACCTTGAAATATTCTCATAGATTCTTTTGATCACTTGGTGAATGAAAATGAGTGTCCAAATTTGATAAATACCTTCAAATTTTCATTTTAGGTTTGCATTTAATGTCTTTGTACTTGGTATATGATAGCTAGCTTAGTCTCCATTTTAGCTTGATCAAGGTTACTCACTAGGCCACAATCATTTTATTTAGTCAATATATTACCTTCCTTGATCACTCTATCTATACTGCAAGGCTCAGTCAATATGTATTGTACCATTGATGCTCGGTACTCTATGTGTTGACATTTCAATTATGTTTGTTATTAGTGACATACACTTATTCAGATTGTAAGTATCTACTGAGCACATTGTACAGTTAATAGTGTTAACCAAACATTTCATCATCTACAAATTTCTATAGTTGCTACTGAGTCCCTTGGATAGTTTTTAGTTTACATTGAGTAGTTACTACCATGGTATTGATTAGTAGTGTAAACTGAGCATCTTAGTGTATGCCGAATTTATTAGTGCAAACTGAGTTATGCAGTGCTTATAGAGTTCACAGTTGATGTGATGTGAGTCTAGTGTTAACCAAGATACTTAGTGTTAACCAAGTGATTTAGTTTATACTGAGCTCATAGTAATATCATTGACCAAGCTATATAGTGTGAATAGAGTGATTCAATTTATATGCCAAGTTTCATAGTATTTGCTGAGTCACCAGTGTAGATTGAGTTCAAGACTACTTGGAGGTGATCAATACAGACCAAGCTTCTATGTATACCAAGTGCATGATAATGCCAAGCATTGATAGTGGATGTTGAGTATCATACCCTCACTAAGCCAGTCTTCAGAACTTGAGTTTCTACACTTTAGCTAACTTTTTGATTTTTGTGTAAACTTGTATTGAGGTCAACTTTGTAATCTTGTAATTGGATTGGTATGTATGTAATGTATTGTATCACATCTAGTAGATGGTATGGAAGTAATGTAAAAAGGAAGAGGAGAAGAGTGAATTAAAAAGGCTATAGTAGTATAAGGAGAAACAAAGATATATCTATCACAACAAGGTGATTACTACATTCAAAGGAATCTCATTCAGCAAACCAAGTTGTAGATTAGAGATCAGTGACTATTTCATCCTAATAAGTGGACCAGTTAAATCCTTTCACAAGCTAAACTTAACATTCTTTTTTAAATCTCTTTACTGAGTGCATACTTCATTGTCTATTTGTAAATCCTTTTGTAAATTTCTTTACTAAGTGCAAACTTCCTCATTCTCCAAGAAAAACACTGAAAAGATCAAGCCTGGAGAAAGCTTTAGTAGGATTTATTGTGATAAACATTAAAAGCACAAGCACTCAATCAATCTTTGCACCTATCGAACTTAGCACCACATTGAATGAAGTGACAAGAACTTCACCCACCAAGCAACCAACACTTCCATCTACATTAGTTTTGGTAAATCTAGGTATTTTTGCTATAGGTATTTTGACAATAAGTGTAGTATCTACAACTAGTCCTACTATTTCAATAATTTTTTCCATTCCTGGCATGCAATTAATAAGGGCAAAGAAAGTTGAGACCAAGTCTCAACCGAGTAAAAATTTTTTGGATAAAATTAAGGAGAAGGAAGAAGATATAGATCTTGATGAGGAGATTGTTATTCCTAATTGGGACATCTCAAATCTCAATCTTAATTAGATGCATGTTTTTGGAGAAATTCTTCAGAAGAAAGCTAACCAGAAGAGACTTAGAGAAGAAAGGAATAAGGAATTCCAAATAATAGAAGATGTAAAGAATATCCTTGTAGAGACATTAAATATAGAGGTTGATACTTCTCAACCAATCTTGAACTAGTTAGTAGAGGTAGTCCAAAAATTCAATGATGATTTGAATGGACAAGAGAAATTGTTGCAAAGAGCTGAGAAGAAGTTTGAAAAAAAAGTTTTGGAACTTATTTCTCAACAAATAGCTCCATCAAGTATAATTATCTACTATTCTAGGCTCACTAGAGACCTCTTGCAACAATGTATCTTTACTATTTGGAAAACTCTATGATATTTCAAATTTTACTAAGGAAATAAAAGATAAACTATTGAAGATTGATGAGGATTTGAAGGCAAGTGCACAATAGTCGCAACTTAACCCAAGCTACATCTCTACCCATTACAAAAAGATTAGATTCCTAATTGATATGCAAGTAGAATTGCTTAGAGAAGAGGCAAGAATAAGAGCTAGACTGATAGATATATAGGGCATGATTTTCCCAAACATATCCCAAACATGGATACATTGCAGAAACACATTACACATGCTAAAACACTCATCCATGACAATAACTTCTCAATTTCAAATCACATGATAGAACTGCCAACAGAAGTGCAAATTACATTGCACACATGCAAGGTGTTGGAAGAGAATTAAGATAAGACATTGGTGTTAATTTTGAAGGTACATTTAGATTTCTTGTCACATTTTAGCATTACTATATAAATAGCATACGTCTTTGGCATTAATATCAAAAAGGGGAGAAGATGTATATTGTAGAGAAAATGTATATTGTAAAGCGAAAAAGATGTACAGTTAGAGGAGAAAATGTATATATCAGATGTGAAAAGATGTATAGTATATTGTATATTATGTATCAAGGAGTATTATAATATTATTCATATACAAATACTCATAGGTACATCTCTTACAAAACCAATTTTGAAAAATCTCAAATATAGTATACTCTATCAAGTCAGAGACATAAGATGATGGATAAAAGATGTTCTTAAACTTTTTGAATTCAATTTTGACTGATAAGTATTTTTGTCAATAATCCCAAAGGGGGAGATTGTTGAAATTTTAGTCATGTTTGTTATTAGTGACATACACTTATTCAAATTGTAAGTATCTACTGAGCACATTGTATAGTTAATAGTGTTAACCAAGCATTTTAACATCTACTGAGTTCTATAGTTGCTATTGAGTCCCTTGGATAGTTTTTAGTTTGTGTCGAGCAATTATTACCATGGTATTGATCAATAGTGTAAACTGAGCATCTTAGTGTATGCCGAGTTTATCAGTGCAAATTGAGTTATGCACTGCTTACCAAGTTTGCAATTGATGTTGTGTGAGTCTAGTGCTAACTAATCTACTTAGTGTTGACTAAGTGATTCAGTTTATACCGAGCTCTTAGTAATAACATTGATTGAGCTATATAGTGTGAATCAAGTGATTCAGTTTATATGTTGAGTTTCATAGTATTTTTTGAGTCACTAGTGTAGACCAAGTTCAAGACTACTTGGAAGTGATCAGTATGGAAAAAGCTTCTACATCTACCAAGTGAATGACAATGCCGAGCATTGATAGTGGATGCTGAGTATCAGAACCTCATCGAGCTAGTCTTCAGAACCCAAGTTTCTACACTTTGGATGACTTTGTGATTTTTGTGTAAACCTGTATTATGGCCAACTTTATAATCTTGTAATTGGATTGGTATATATGTAATGTATTTTATCATATCCAATAGATGGTATGGAAGTAATGTAAAAAGGAAGAAGAGAAGAGTGAATTACAAAGGCTACAATAGTAAAAGGAGCAACAAAGATTTATCTATCACAACAAGGTGATTACTACATTCAAAAGAATCTCACTCAACAAACCAAGTTGTAGATTAGAGATCAACTATTGCTTTATCCTAACAGGTGGATTAGTCAAATCCTTTCACAAGGTAGACTTAATAGTCTTTTGTAAATCTCTTTACAAATTGCATACTTCATTATATGTTTGCAAATCCTTTTGCAAGGTGGACCTAGCAGTCCTCATTGCTCCTAATAGGAAAGATCATCAGAAGTGATCATTGTAAGCCTTAATAGGACAACTTTATACTATAGTAATAAAGCTTGTGGGTATCATTCCCACCCCAATTTTACTTTCTATTTGGAAGGTTTCTAGGTCACCAAATTGTGTGTCTAAAATGTTATGTATGCTTTAAAGTTTTTAGTTTCTCATACATGAAATTAGATCAAAATACATATGAAGGATTAACTACTAATTAAGGATTAAGTTTTATTGGTTACTGATTCTGTAATGTCCCCTTTCAAAATATTTATTTATTTTTCCTTTTTCATTCGTATGAATTTTATTACCTTTCCATCTGATGATCTCTTACCAAATTTTTATTATATATATATATATTTTTATTGTAAGAGTCACATCTTCTCACAATATAATAATTATATTAGTTATATAGTTATATTAATTATATTAATACATATATATTATTTATATAAGTTTAATAATATATATATTATATCCATAGTGTTATAAATATTATTTATTCATTTTATTAATCTTATATATCATAGTATTGATATATATATATATATATATATTATTTATATACAATAGTATATTATTTCAAATATCTAATACATATGTGAATATATATTATATATACATGTATAGTCATATGATAACATATACGATTTATATTTTTATACATTATTAATATTATAAATTTTATTAAATTATACATGTCAAAATGGGGATATCATAGTCCTCCCCTCTCAAATTTTCTTGTCTTCAAGAAAAATCATTCATACACTAGCTCCTTCATAGACACAAAACACATCTACATACAAAAGGCTAAAAAGATTTATGAGATATACATCTTTAATAAATATAAACATGAGGTAGACACAAAGTAGACACATGAATGCATGAAAACATAGATCATACATGATGTAGATAGATGAAGACATGAAGCATACACTATGTAGATAGATGAAGACACAAAATAAACATGATGTAGATAGTTGAAGACACAAAGCAAACATGATGCAAACATATGAAGACACACATTATGCAATTCCTTGATTGTGAATCTACAACCACAAAAAAATATTAGTACACACACACATACACACACACACACACACACACACACACACACACACACACACACACACACACACACACACACACACAAATTTTCCTTTTTAGGATTTCCTTATATCAATCCTATGAACAGGTATTTATAGTCTCAATTTAGAGAATACACTGAAATTTGATCTTACAATGACTTGTCAATCAAAAGTATAGTTCATTATAATGTTACTTCATCATTTCCTAAGTATAGGAGGTGAAACTATAATAGGGTGCCCTATTACCTACTCATGGGCCTCACCATTCTCCCTCATTATTGTTATCTCTCTATGATCATCATTTCCAAGATAGTGCCTTTGTATGGTGTAAACTAGGGTATTTGCTCCACTGTAGGCTTTACCTAGTACCCTTGGATGATGTAGCCCAATTCCCATCCCACCACAAGCCTTACCTAGTACCTCCAAGTGGTGTCACCCAACCCATTCCACTGTCGACCTTACCTTATCTTGGAAGGTGATGACCTTAGATAATTTTATTGATTTTTCTTAACAATATTCTTTGATTATTATCTACCAAATTAATTTCATTTCATTGTAACTAGAATCATTGATATTCAATATTCTTCAAAATAACAAAATGTGTCAATAATAAGAAAGTTACTGATAATAATATTTTATATGATAATAGTAACATTTTAAATTAATAAATTTTACAAAATAATAATATATAAAGAAAATATATAACTTAACTCATACCTTTGTGTGTTGAGTGGTGATTTAGGATCGTGAAGCAATCTCCATATCCACTCTCCATATTAAAGTCCCTTATTTCGATGTCATCATATGGAGTACATTGAAATACATTGGAATTTGGGCATATTTCCTTTTAGTGGCTAATATAAAATGTACACATATAGAGGCACAATATTTAGGGTTTGGAGAGGTCAAATTATATCACCAGTTCTGAGGTATCCCACATGAGATTTTTCCACCAATGATTGGCTTTATCCTTTTCTTCGATATCTTTTAATGTGTTTTCTTCTTTTGCACTGAACAAACTATTGGATCGTATTGTTGTTTGATAGAGATATTTTATTGAATCCCACCTAATAAACAATAATTATAGTGAGCAACTATATTCCATGGAAAAGCTTATATACTAAGAAGAGGAGATATAAAGAAAAATGATGCAGCCGATGAGTCCTAGGGAGGCTGGCTATCCTAAAACTAGGTCAAAGTTCTATTGAGACAACTTGTCACAATCAACAGGAATAAAAGAGATTATGTCATTCTCATTATTGTAGAGAATATGCAGATTCTCCTGCTAGAAATGTCCCAGTATGGAAGGTACGCTCACTACCAATTCGGGGTCCATTTTCACTATGACAAGACACAACATATCTATTTTTTGTACCAGATGGAAGCTATACTTTCCTTCCACAATGTAATTGACACCTCTCTCCAAAGTAAATGTAATGTTTGAAAGACTAAATCCTAGAGCCACTTGATAGAAGACATTGAATATGATAGGAGGATTATTGGCTACATCCAATCTGGGCACATCATTCAAAACTAGGGCAACTGTATCGAAGGCATCAGATGATAAAAATGTCAATGAGGGGCCTGATTTGATGATGAACCCTCCATTTCCATCCTTCTTTATATCAAAAGTTTCTTCTAAAATGTTTGCCAGGGTTGCACCCACACTAATTCCTTTTAGGGAGATGTAAAGAGTTCATGTTTGACAGAGAAAAGTTCTTTATCAGTAGCATAGACCTAACTTGGGTCCCATTCAACTCAGCTGTGCTATCGAAGAAAAGAGGACTAGAGCTCAATTTTGTCTCATTAGTTGGTAGAGAAATAAAATAAATATCTTTGCTAAATATAATGCCTATCACTAGGTATTGATGGGATGCACTCAGTTTATGTAAATGTCTATTGATAAATTTAATTGTTGAGTGTACTGTGTCACTCTAGCTAAGTAAGTAGACTTCCAGTTGATGTTCCCTATGAATTCTTATTTGAAATTGTTGATCTGCGCTTTTCCCATGATCCCTTCACGCTGGCAGGAGCATTGCTTTGATACCACTTGTAATGTCCCCTTTCAAAACATTTATTTATTTTCCTTTTTCATTTGTATGAATTTTATAATCTTTCCATCTGATCATCCCTTACCAAAGTTTTATTCAATATATATATTTTTATCATAAGAGTCAAGTCTTCTCACAATATAATAATTATATTAGTTATATAATTATATTAATTATATTAATACATATATATCATTTATATAAGTTTAATAACATATATATTATATCTATAGTGTTATAAATATTATTTATTCATTTTATTAATCTTATATTGATATATCTATATACATATATTTATATATATTATTTATATAAAATATTATATTATTTCAAATATCTAATAAATATGTGTATATATATTATATATATACATGTATAGTCATATGATAATATATACGACTTATATTTATATATATTATTAATATTATAAATTTTATTAAATTATACATGTCAAAATGGGGCTATCACCGATTCACCCCTCCCCTAGTAACTTAGCCTATCATAATATTTCCAACACTATGATTTTATTTTTCTTCAATTTTTAATGCATCTTTTACTTATGTAGATATGAACCTTTATCACTTTTATGTAGGAATTGATGTTAAATATAACATAGAATATACAGTTCCTACATACATTCTTTCCTTAGAGAGATGTGTGATCACCTGATACATCAGATTGGGTGATCATAGTTTCATCTACTCTACTACTTCTAGCTCTTACTATTTCTATCCATGTTTTCTTTCTTTCAGGTTTGTCATTTCCATTACTTGGTGCTGGAGTTGGTGTTCTTGTTTTTTAATTTCTACTGATATGTCCAGCTTTGAGACTATTGAAACATACTATTTCTCCATTTAGCCATTTCTTGTAATTTTCTCTGAAATGTGTTTTGATGCAATTCTTTGAAATGCGTCCATATTATCCACAATAGTGATAACTATACCATGTATTGTAATCCTAGTTGTAGGAATTTCCTTTCCTTGATGTATGAGTTTGTTTTTCAGGTATCCAATTTGACTTTTTCTTGAATCTAAACACATGAGATCCATGTCTATACTTTTGACAATGTAACAACGACCTTTGAATTTAGATACATTTTTAGTTGAGTCATTGTTCTTTGATCTAGATTCATGTGTTTGGTGTCCTACTTTCTTGTAATTAAAACAATTACCACTCAATTTAGGTTTAGGATTTTTCTTACCATTTTTGCTTCTACAAATGTTGGCCGTGTGACCAATTTTTCCATAGTAATAACATGTAGGTTTTCCTTTGGATTTTGCATTCCTTTTTTCTACACTCTTGGATGATTCTCCTTATTTAGTAGATGAAGAGTGCTTGTTGTATCCAAGTGCAAAGGTGTCTTTTGTTCTAGGTGACTTCAACATTTCTTCAAAGTGTTTAACTACTACATTTGGTTTATTAAACCTCTCCATAAGTTCAATTTTGTGCCTTAACTCATTTTTCAATTTCTCATTCTGTAGCCTTATATTTGTGATCTCGTAATCCTTTCTATTTGCTTCTTGATTTATAATAATTAGTTGATTTATTATATCTGGTTATTTATTTGTAATTTTCTATACTTCAAATGATCTCTCCTCAAGTTTGATAGCCATCTATCTTTTGTCTTATTTAGCCATGAGCTTTTCTTCCATTTCTTTCTTCTTTGGTTTCATTACTTCACATAGTGTAATTGATTGAATTTCTTGTTCTATCTTGAGATCTTTTCCTACTTTTGATAGGGCACTATTCTTCTCTAGTAATTTTGTCAATGCTTCATCATTATTACTAGTCTTTCCACTACTAAGAAATCTTCTATGTGAGCTTCTTTGTATTGACTACCATTTTGTAGAATAGCTATATGTTTCCTTCTTTTTAGGGATTTCCTTAACTCCTCTTTTGCTGCTTCTAATTATTACAATATGATATGGATTTTGACGATCTAGTTCTCAATGATTTTTCCCATCTTATTCACTTCCATCTCCATGATATGATCCTCTCAAGCTATTAGGCTTCTTGATAAGAGAACTAAGCTCTGATATTAATTGTTGGAATGAGCACATGGGAAATAAAATACTAAGAGGGGGGGAGGTGAATTAGGATCTTATACTTTTTACATTAAAATCAATTCAATGAACTCACACCTAGTTCATCTCATATAATAGATCTACCATTAAAATTGTAATGCTAAAACATAAATGAAATAAATCACATCCATGAAAAGTTTAACACATACCATAATGATTTTGGAACCTATAAATACTTCAATGTGAAGGTAAAACTAGGGTGGGAATGAAACCCACAAATCTTCATTATTGCAAAAATAAAATAAACTTGTTAGTGTTACACTATTGATCATAAGATATGATCTAGCCTATATGAGGTCTTCCCTATTAAAAGCTTTAGAGACTATTAGGTCTCACTTTGTTAGAGGATTTTACACTTACAATGAAGTAAGAACTCTATTAGGAGGTTTACATAGGTCTGTTAAAACCACTCTTCTAAGAGATTTACCCTATCTCAATTAACAATAACTAATTTAGTACCTGACCCTTAGTTTGCTCTCTAAGTTGGTATTGGGTCTCCTCTTTTCTATATCTCCAATCTAATCTCCTAATCTAATAACTCTATATAATCCTTCACTGATCTAATTTCTCTTTTTTTGATCTTATTTCAAAACTTAGTCTTCTCTTCTTTGCATGTGCATAAGGAATATGCCTCTCCTTTCTTCTTCCTCTCTCACATACTCTTGATTCTCGAGTTAATTGTTGGAAATATAAAAGGAGTAACTGAGAGGGGAGGGGTGAATTAGTTAACACAAAAATAAATTCCAAATCTCTTAGATATCAACACAAATCAAGATATAAACTTTGATAAACTATATTCTACTGTAACTTGGCAAACACATAGGCACTTGGTTTACACTAACAAAATGCTGTAACTTGGTAAGAACTGAAAATCAACTATTACCCTTAGCAATAACTAAATATACTAATCATTAAGATGTTACCTATGATTAACCTTAATTAAACTTAGTTGCATACACATGAAAGTAAATAGCATGAACACAAGTGACACCAAGATTTAATGTGGAAACCCAATTTGGGAAAGCCCACCAATTACAACTTGTTTTTGATTTTCACTCTTCTAAAGTGAGCTTTGTTTGAAGCCAACCCTATTAAAGGTTACAAAACACACTATTAGGTGTGACCCTATTAAAGGATTTAATCACACTATTAGGAGTAGCCTTGTTAGAGGTCTTCAAGATACTTCAAATATAAATGTCACCTTGTTAGAGGATTTAAAAATAACTATTAAGCCAACTCTGTTAGGAGATTTAGATCACTACTAAAATGGTTAGAAAGTAACAATGATAAGACCTGATTTTTGATGTAATTGAATTGCTAATTACAACTCTCAGTTTTGGCTTCAATATTTGATCCTTCTTGATCAAATGTATCTTTGTAGCTCCACAAAGGATATTCTACTTATCCTTCAAATTCACTTCCTCTAAGCATCCTTTTTCTTCACACACTCATTCACATTCAAATCCAATAACTTGACCTTACACTTATACTTTATCAAGTTGACTTGAATATAACTTAGAATAATTAATATTCATCTCCTTAGTCGGCCAAAACCATCAAAATTTTTCATTTAACTCAATAATCCAAAACAAGAAAATCCTTTGTTAGCCGACCCTACTCGGTAGACACTAACCAATTTTTTTTCCTTTATTAACCAAGTGAGCTTAATTAACATAGATTTTCATGCTAGCTCTCTTTGTCTCTCAAGTGAGCTTGATAGATATTGTCTTCTATGAATTCTCTTTAGTAACTGAGTGAGCTCGGTTAACACTCATTACCTTCCAACTTTCCTTTGTCTCTCGAGTGAACTTGATAGGTCGCACTAACTTCTAAACTTGGCATACACAAGAATGCTTGGTAGCCAAAAAAATTTGTCTTCATTTCCTGAGTGAGCTTGATAGACACTAGCTAGTGAATTAATGACATTTTGTGTAACATCAAGGATAATATACAATTGATCAGTTATTTTCAACAATATCCCTCTTTGGCATTGATGACAACACATATCATAATACAATGAAGTTATAGAGCAAAATAAAGTAAAGAAAATATCCTTAGTTTCATTCTGATTCTCATTCATGAGAACTCCCTCTATTAGTGTGAACTCCCTCTATCTTTAGTCTTCTCCCTCTGTCAGCAAACTCTTCTGTGTTCAATACTTTTCTTTTGATCTCTCTGTGATATTAGACCAAGTTCTCCAAAAAATTTCAACTTTTCTCCTTCTTTGAAAATTCCAATGACATCAAAGACTCTCTCCCTATTCATAGAATTATGACATCAAAAATCTCCCTCTTTGACATCCTATGCCGAAGATCATGAATAATATGATTTCTAATGTACCTCAAGTACTAATTCATATGCAATCTACCCTATGATTACTACATCAACTTGACTGATCTTTAATATGCACTAGTTGATACATCACTAAATATTATTTAGTGAGTTTCAGATAGGGGAATGATAGCTAACTTACCTCTTAGATACAAAAATTAATCCTTAGGTAATGACTTGGTGAACATGTCTACAATTTGTTCTTTAGTATTCACATATTCCAACCTTACTTCCTTGTCTTGCACCAATTCTCTTAAGAAATGATATTTTATTGCAATGTGTTTGGTCTTGGTATGCATCATTGAATTCTTTAATATGCTGATTTTACAAGTGTTATCATAGAAGATAAACACTAGATCCTTGATCTCTATGTTTATACCTACCAACAATTTCTTGAACCAAACAATATTGGAACAATTGTTTGCTGCTACAACATATTCTGCCTCTGCTGTTGACTGAGAGATGTAATTCTACTTTTTTCTTGTCCAAGAAATTAGTCTTTTACCAAGAAAGAATGACCCACCATTGGCTTTTTTTTTGTCATCAATGCTTCCTTCCCAATTAGCATTAGTGAAGGCTTTTAACTCTAAGTTGCCTCCTTTCTTGTACCATAATCCATAGTTTTCAGTACCCTTCAAATACCTCATGATTCTCTTGATTGCCATCCTATGATTTTCTTTAGGATTAGGTAAAAATCTCACCACCATACCAACTGTAAGAGCAATGTCAAGCCTAATATGAAAAACATACTACAATTTATCAATCATTGATCTATTTGTGGTCTAATCTACCTCCTTCAAATCATCATTTTTAGACAACTTATGTATAGTAGACATAGGTGTTATAACTAGCTTTTAATCCTCCATTCCAAATTTCTTTAGTATCTCCTTGATATATTTAGACTGAGTAATGTAGATACCATCTTTCTTTTGTTGAGTCTACAATCCAACAAAGAATTTATCTTACCAAATGTGGACATCTCAAATTATTTACTCATCTCTTCTAAAAAATCTTTCCACAAGTCATCATTTCTAGTAAAAATATGTCGTCCACAAATATTTCTACCAATACAATCTTCTTGTCTGGTCTTTCTTTGATATACAGGCTACTGTTATCATTTGTTCTCTAAAAAGTAATCTTTATTAGGTAGTTATGAAGTCTTTCATACCAAGCTCTAAGATCTTTCTTGAGTCCATATAATTCTTTTTTTAGTCTACAAACCATATCCATTTTTCTAGGATCTACAAAACCTTCTAGTTGTTCTATGTAAACTTCCTCTTCAAGAATTCCATTCAAGAATGTAGATTTCATGTCCATTTGATAAATTTTAAACCTTTATATGTTACATATGCTAGTAAAGTTCTAACACTTTCTAATCTTGCAACAGGAGAAAAGTTTCCACCATAGTCGATACCTTCCTCTTGAGAATAACCTTTACAAACTAACCTTGTTTTGTTTCTGGAAACTTCTCCATCTTCATTCAACTTATTTATGAAAACCCACTTTATGCCAATCAAATTCTTATCCTTCGGTCTAGGAGCAAGAGTCAAGGTCTTATTCCTTTCTATTTGTTCTATCTCTTCATTCATTGCTTTAATTAAACTTTCATTATCCAAAACATCTTTAATATTTCTAGGTTCAAATTCAATAAGAAAATATGTACCTTTCAATTTGTTTCTTGTCATTTTACTAGTAGATTGTTAATCTAAAATTGGTTTTGACATATGAGTGAGAATATTCTTAAGTCATTTACTTAGTTAGAGCTAAACACGTAATACATGCTGAGCATAAATTGAAAGATAGTATATGCTGAGTGACATATATTTAGTGTGAGCTGAGTAACTAGTAAGTGTTGAGCCACTCAAGTGCCAAGTAGATGGTATGTGTTGAGATATTCAAATGTTGAGTGATTAGTAGATTCTAAGTCATTAGAGGTCAAGTTACAACATTGAAGTTGTAGTTGATGCCGAGCATCAGGGAATTCAAGTGCTGAGTTACATAGTTTTGACATAGATTTTTTAATGGCACAAACTTCTATGTAAACCATTTTTGGGCCAACTTAAGGATTATTTTATGATCTTTGATGATAAGAAATTTTTTTAATTATGAATCCCTATGCATTACATGCATCCAATTAGAAAAAGGGAAGGTTTAAGAAACAATATGGGTGAATCACTACCATTAATTCATACCTAATCCTAAGTCACCTAGGTCTTCTTAAGGAAGAAAAACCCTAAACTTTTTAATGAATGCAAAAAGGAGGACTAAAGAAAGTGTGCATGCACAAATAGAGCATTCATGGTGACTAAGGTGTTATGATTTGAGTTACATTGAAAAATTAGTTAAAGGGGAATAGAGGAAAGGAATTAGAGGACAACATAGATACATTTGATCAGAAAGGATCAAGTTGACATTAGGATAGAGGTGATCTGACATAAAGAAATAAAGTACTAATCAAAGGATCATTGCTAAGACATTCTAATAACTTGATTAGTTAAATCTCTTAACAAAGTATTCTTGATAGGCTATTGTAAATCTTTTAGCAGGGTGCTTACTTCATTGTAAGTTAAAGTCCTTTTACCAGACACACTTTTAATAGGGTGTTTAAATCCTTTAATAGGGTAAAATCTAACAATCTTGTAAGCCTTTAATAGGGTAGAACTTTCACAGGGTAGATCATGTTTCATGATCAAACATTATAACCTTCATTAGATACACTTTATTACTATAGTAGTGAAGATTTATGGGTGTCATCCCCACCCCATTTTTCTCTTCTCCTTGGAGCGTTTTTGGGTAACCAAATATCTTGTGTCATACACATGTTGAATATTTTACTTTCATGCTATGAATGCATATTCTTAATTAAGTATTTCAATTTATATGCGTAGATTGTGAGATGGATGTGTGGTGAATAGTTTTAGAGGTTGATTAAGTGGTGATTCAACCCCCCCTCCCCACACTCTTAGAGTTTACTTCCCTATTATATTTCCAAAAATTAGTATTAGAGTTAATGTCTCTAGAAAGTAAAGCTTTGCAACTTTGGGGAAACATCTTGGAGATGGAACTCTACAAGTTGGCAAAAATTATTGAGAACTAGAAGATTAAAATACAACTTGCCTTATATCAACTAAATGAAATAAGAAATGATTTGAAGATATCACTGAACAGAAGAAAGGAAATTGATATTGAAGAGAATGACACTCAATACCAAAAGATTGACCCTACTAAATTGTTTGCAAATGGAAACACTAATGAATTTGATGCAGTAGTTGTAAATCTTATGGAAATGAATGGAACCCTAACTGAAGAGGTCAAATCTCAAAAGAGAATATAGAGTCTAATCAATATTACTATGTGAGGTGACTAAGTAAAAAAAGAAAGCTGAAGAGGAAAAAGTCATGATTGAAGATGACAAAAGGATTTTGACCAATATACTTGAAGAGAAAACATCAAAGGTAACTAGGATTTCTAACATGCAATTGGAAACTTTGGGTCAAATGATGATTGCAAATCATTAATTGAATGCCAAGGATATTGAGATCATAATACTAAAGTTGTAAAATGAACAACTGAGAAATGATCTAAAAAGAGAAAAGGATTTTGTTGATAGTTTCAACAAACCTGGTGAAGCCATCAAATACTTTGAATAATTAATGAGATCCCCTAGATCCAATAGTGACACTTTTCGATTGGGATACACTAGTACTAAAGAAGGATAATCATCCAAAAGTGGTGAAGAAAGAAGTAACAAAGGTAAGAACTCCAAACCTACTTGTCATAAGTGTGGTAAGATAGGTCATACTACTAGTTTTTGTAGGAGCAAGATTGCAAATTATAATTCTAAGAAAAAGTTCATGGGTCATTGCCACAAATGTAACAAACAAGGACATTAGGCACATGAATGTAGTACCAAGACCGTAAGCCACAAAAATTTGAAGGATAGTGCTATAACTATCAAAGTATGGACATAGAGCATATGAGTGTAGATCCAAGCCTAAATGGTCATAAAAAAAGTAGACAATGGTAAAGCACAATGGCAACTCTTATAATTGGGAATATAATACAAGGTATAGTTGTCACTGCAATCAAGAGTATGGACATATTGCTGAAAATTGCATAAGAACACATTTCAGAAGTGACTGCAATAGATGGTTGAGTTAAACTAAATATTTTAGCTATTTGAAGACTAATTACATAAGCAGGAATTGTCCAACAAGGTGAAAGGCACCAATTAGTGAGTTCAACAAAGGCAAAGGAAAGGAATATGTTGAGAATGTTAGAGATGAGATGAACAAGACATGGAAGAGAAAGGAAGATTGCAACACATCAAGTATAGATGGGATCACTTCACCCAATGGGTTAGGTGATGACACCTCCTCTAATTAAGAAATTGAGAGCTATGTGGGACTGATATCTAAAAGAATATACTATACATCAATTCCAAGTATTTAGTTATGAAAATATTACATATGCATGAATAAAGATGCAAGGTGTTGATTATAACTTGGAAGAAATCTTTAAGTTTTGTCAGTTTTCATGTGACTGCCGAGCATGAAAAGTTTCACTATGGTTGTTGAGTGAAATGTTAGTTGATGTGAAACTATCGAAGGTGATAGTGTTGACCAAGCTCGTAGTGGTTGAGTAGTGGAAAAGGAAACTTCATGGAAGCTGAGTGCGTTGGAATCTTTATTGAAGCCAAGCTTATAGCTATGAAAGCACTAAGCATTAATTACAAGGTTTTAAGGTCTATATGATCTATTTCTAATCATTTTACATCATTCAAATTTGAAGGAGAGCATGAAGAGAAAAAGGAAAATTGAAAGAGATCATACCAACATTTGCAAGCCGAATTCAATAGTTTCTTGACACCACCACAACAAATTTACAAAGGTATTTATAATATGCCAAGCTACATAGTTTGAAATTTTGCAAACCCTAGTTTATATAATGAAATAAAATTCTTTAGTTTCTAAGGCTAAAGAGGGTAAATAAGTTTTAAATGTGCAATTTATAAGCAATGGGATTAAACAACCAAACTTTAGAGCCATTCTAGATATTACTTACAAGAAAGATCCATCTGGTACATTGTCGATGATACCACCTCAAGTTTTGATGATTTAAGACATAAGATGTTGCTACACATGAAATATGGGTAGCATAGGAGACATGAAGGTTAGGGAAACCTATCGTAAATTATGTGAATAAAGAATTGAAGGATAAATTCAAAATTATAGAGAGAAAAAGGTTGACCCATGCCCTAGATTTTCCAAATTTTCAAGACTGAATGGATTAAGATAGTCCTAAGTAGAATTCATGATAATTCTAAATGGTTGGATAATGGACTAGTGAAAATCACTAAGAAAATTGTACATGGAGTAACTAGGTATCTAACACTTGACCGACCTAAAACCATGAGGAGTGAATCTAAAGAGGTCATTGAGAAGAATATAGGGGTAGTGTGGAACAAAAAAGCATGATAATTGACACTATATTAGATCCCCTAATTGCATTTTTAGTGAGGATAATAACACATAAATTCTACCAATCAAGTAGGCTCAATAGTCTACCATGTATTTCTATTGACATGGGCTATAAGATAGTCAAGAAGGATCATACCTATGACCTTTCCAAGTTGTAGATGCAATAATTGTTAGAAAATTTGGGAGCTATAAGGAAGACCAAAAGAGCACAATGTAAATTTGGCTCAATTCTTGCATGTACTTTTGTATATAGAATAAATTCCTACATTTGGTAAAGTTTCCTAGAAAGCAAATAGATCTATTGAAGTTCAGATAGGTGATTTTATTGAGAAACTTGGGAACAATTTTGAGTTAGCTATGACTAGCTATTTTGAGGATTTCAAATAATCAATGAAGAAGAGACTAGGGATACCAGTTTCACTAGTTGAGAAACATTTCAATGATGTTTTCTTTCTAGTTGACACTGATTTTACTTATGTTTAGGCTGTTGTTCCAAGGGTAAGGTGATTAAGACTACTAGGCTATGAGATCAATGTTGATGAAGCCTTTGCAACAATAACAATAGTTCTCATAGAAGATGTAGACACTAAGGCTATTTCCTTTGGGAACTATGATGTGGCTAAATCTAAGATAACTATGGATTTAAAGACTACCTCAGTCATTAGTAAGAAGAACAAAAGTGTCAAGAAGCTAAAGCAGAAACTTGGGGAAGGAGTAGATGAAGAAGAAGAAGAAGAGGAAGATGATGATGAAGAAGAAGACATACCTATTCAAGCACCACTAGCCTTAACTCAAGGTCAAAGAGAAGATCAAGTAGAATAAATGGAAATTGAAGAAGGTGCCAAAGGAGAAGAAGCTAGTACAACACCTGAGCTAAAGAATAGGAAAGCTAAGACTCCAACAATTAGTAAAACAAGGAAGGTTGCAAGACCTAAGCCTTTAGTTCTCTCTACAAGAGAAAACACAAGGGCTACTACAAAAAAGGCTCAAGAAGCAGACAAGCCAAAAGAGAAGAGAGCTAGACCAGCTAGCAATGAAGAGGATCTTGAGAATAAATCAAGGTGAAATTACATATATCTAGTTGAATTTGATGAGGAGAGGACATAATCTGATTACAACAACCAATTTAAAGTGGTAAGTCACCATCCTTCTTCAAATTTAGACAATATATGTGAAAATATAAGGAACAATGCTGATTTATTTGGTCTAACACATATTAAATTTGATACACTTGGAAAATTTGATATGAACCAAGTAGTGGAGTGAATTTTTGCCATGATGGAAACATTTAAAAAAACTCCAATTGAGATTACCAACTCTCTACCAAAGGAATTATCTAATAGAGTTGAGAAAAAGTGGCAATATAGTCTAAACATAGAAAGACAAATCAGAGAGATTGCACTGGCTAGAGTGATGTCAGAATTGGATAGAGAAAAAATGGCCAAGGCATTAAAGAAGCATACTAGAAAATTTACACCAAAATATAGGGCATTTAACATATTATAGAACAAGGTTGAGGATGTTGTACAAAAGACCACATTGATTTGGAAATCATTATATGGTTTGACAACACCCAAGAAAATAATGCTAACACCTATTGAGGTAGGTGAGGAGAAAGAAGAGAAAAACCATGTAACTAAGGTAATCATAGTTGACACTAAGAAAAACACACAAGAGGAAGACATTAAAATAAATGAAGATACATAGGCACCATTTGAGGATAAGCAACAGATAGAATAAAGTGTACTAGATACACTAGTGCTGAGTGCCAACCCTCAACATGAGGTGAATATAGAAAGTGATCCTATAAAGATCAAGGATGTTTCTGATACTATCATTTAGAACATCAATCCCCTCATAGAGGATAACTTGGAGAAGATAATAGTAGAATCCACTACCCAGGCCAAACTTTGTGAAAATCCTATAGTAGTGAGTGTTGGTGAAATTGAGAAGGTAGATAAGGTATCTACAAGGGAGGAAGTACAGAAACAAGTGACATCTACAACCCCTCCTCAATTCACCATGATACAACCTACATTACCCCTTGTGGTATATCAAAGGAAGGAGGCATCTACTTCTACCATTAGTACATTGGCACAAAGTACTCTAGTCTCAGTCAATGTAAAGGAAAATGACAAGGGTGAGACAATTGAAGAGTATAAAAATGAGATAGAAAAGACTGAAGAAACATAAGTTTAAATAGGTCAAGGACCTACAACATAAGATCAAGGTGCATCTATAAATGTAGAGAAAGCCAAGGATAAGACTGAAGAGATAGTTTTGACTACCAAACTTGAGGAGCAATTAGCAATACAAACACTGGTAACCTTACCAGAAATTGCTACTCCTCCTAGTCAAGCTCTTCATAGGTCGAGTATAGAAGCTATACCCCTACAATAATCATAGTCGAGTCCAAGAAAATATAAGGTAGATGAAGTAACATTATTTGTTAATGTGAACTTGGATGATGTGATTATGTTACCCAAGTTTGGTTATGAAACTATCATTATTGAGAAGATGGGCATACTTCAGGATGCTCTTGCAAAGAAGAAGAATCAAGAACTACTCAGATAGTAGCATAGGTAGAAACAAGATTTGAAATATATCATGGATACTTTTCTTGATGCATTTAGCTTATCAATACCAAAAGCAACAAAGCCGATCATAGAACAACTAGCAAACTTAGCGGAGAAGCTAAATGACACAAACCTAGATTAAAATGTAAAAATACTCGAATGGTCTAAAAGGAAGTTTCAAAATAAGGTTGATGAAAAGATATCAAGTACTATTGCATTATCATAGGTTGGGTTAGCAACCAAAATTGATAGTGTGAAGGAGGTACTAGAGAATATTTTCTCTTTGTACACCAAATTGTGTAATCCCATACTTTTCACACAAGAAATAAGGAGTCATGTTCTGAGTTTGGAGAGTCATATATAGTCATCTAGTATAACTCTACCAAACTCTCCAACTTAGAGTGAGAAACATTTTAGGACTCTCCTGAGCTGCCAAAGTCAGTTAACAGTATTACACATAGATGAAGAAAACATCAAGGCTAAACTAATCAACATCTAATCTATTGACTCCACATATGGAGATATTGCACAAGAAACTAGCCTTTGTTGAAACACTCATGAAGAAAGATCTTCATCTTTCTACTTATGATGGATTAGTTCACCTTGCTACCAAGATAGCCATCTAGATAAATTCATTGGAGGTAGCTTGTGATAATTGGGATGCTGCATTGAAAATCATGCTTAAAGTCCACAATTCATTTTTGGACAAACACGCTATAAGAGAAATAAGAAGTATGGGAGAAATAAGAGGTATGGGGGAGATAATACTTTTGAAGGAGATACCATTTTTGCACAATTATAGAAACAAAGTAAACAGATCAACTAATGAAAATATACTCAGCGGGAGGAATAATTTTGATTTAGATACATTGCAACACAATTGAATTTTGAGGTATGACTGATGAGTAATAAGCTTTTGCAAAATTTTGAAGTTTTGAAATTTTGTATGTATATGGATATTATCTAAGTTATGCTTGAAAGGCTAAAGGTTATTAATAAATGATCAAGTATTTTTCCACTCATGTCAAAGGGGGATATCGCTAATCTCATATTGGTTTTGACATATGAGTGACAATATACTTAAGTCATTTACTTAGTTCATGTTGAAAGTATAATACATGATGAGCATAAGTTGTCAGATAGTATATGTGAAGTGACAAATATTTAGTGTAAGCCTAGTAACTAGTAAGTTCCAAGTCACTCAAGTGCCAAGTAGATGGCATGTGTTGAGCTATTCAAATACCAAGTGATCAGTGGATGCTGAGTCATTTAGAGGCTGAGTTACAACACTAAAGTTGTAGTTGATGTTGAGTATCAGGGTCTTCAAATGTTGAGTTACATAGTTTTGACATAGATGTTTGTAATGACAAAAACTTCTATGCAAACCATTTTTGTGCCAACTTAAGGATCATTTTATGATCTTTGATGAAAAGGAAGAATCTTAATTATTCATCCCTATGCATTACATGCATCCAATCAGAAAAAGGGAAGGTTTAAGTAACAATATGGGTCAATCATTATTATTAATTTATACCTAACCCTAAGTAACCTAGGTCTTCTCAAGGAAGAAAAACCCTACAAATTTTAATGACTGAAAAAAGGAGAATTAAAGAGAGTTTTCATGTGAAACTAGAGTATTCATGGTTACTAAGGTGTTATGATTTGAGTTACATTACAAAATCAGTTAAAGGAGAACAGAGGAAAGAAATTAGAGGACATCAGAGATACATTTGATCAGAAAGGATCAAGTTTACATTAGGATAGTGGTGATCTAACATAAAGAAATAGAGTGCTAACCAAAGGACCATTGTTGAGACATTCTAATAGGTGAATTAGTTAAATCTCTTAATAGAGTAGTCTTGATAGGTTGTTCTAAATCCTTTAGTAGGGTGCTTACTTCATTGTAAGTTAAAGTCCTTTTACTAGGCACACTTTTAGGAGGGTGTTTAAATCATTTAACGAGGTAAGATTTAACAATCTTGTAAGCCTTTAATAGGGCAAACCTTTCATAGGGTAGATCATGTTTCATTATCAAACATTGTAACTTTCATTGGATACACTTTATTACTATAGTAGTGAAGATTTATGGGTGTCATCCCCACCCCAATTTTATCTTCTCCTTGGAGGGTTTCTGTGTAACCAAATATCTTGTGTCATACATGTGTTGAATATTTTACTTTCATGCTATGAATGTATATGCTTAATTTGGTATTTTAGCTTATATGCATAGATTATGGGATGGATGTGTGGTGAATAGTTTTAAAAATTGAAAGTTTTAAGTGTTGATTCATCCCCCATCTTAGATTTTACTTTCCTATTGTATTACCAACATAGATTTATCTCCGATGATCTACTCAGGTGCATGGTTCCTTCTGACATATCTTGCTAATATAGGTAGTTTGGATTTATAACTTGTTTCACATAGCTTGACATGATCTTCAAGCTTGCGTCCAACTTTTTATGACTCGAGTCCTTTAGATGACTTCGGTTTTACTAGCTCCAACTCAGTAGCTTTTGACTGCAACTCAGGTCCTTCAAACTGTGACTTGGATTGTACTGGTTGCAAGTTAGGTACTTCTAGAGATTTTTGGGACTTGGGAGGTGAACCTTCCTATATTCCCATCTTTCTATTAGAAACAATAGTCCACCAAGATAACTGAGAGGGGAGGGGGGTGAATCAGTTATCCAATAATTATCAACCTTAAATAATCTTAACCATTCAATCAAAGTAAACATCAATTGTTAGAGGATAGACCCTATTAGGAGTCTATTACAACATTTAGTACATATGAGTCCATGTTAGGAGACTTTGAATTCCTTGTAGGAGATTCAGACCCTATTAAGAGTTGTGCCAACCCTGTTAGGAGTTGTAAAAGGTAGAAGGACCCACTATCCAAATAGCTTCTGGAGCAAGACCACTAAAATCACTATCCAATTGATCTTTCAAATATTCCTTGTAGAATAATTATCTATACTATAATTTAACCTCCTTCCTCTATCCTGTCAACTAGACCAATCATTGTCAAACCTTGTAGACCAAGTCACAAACCTTAGATTCAAATATCAAACTTCAGATCTCATAATAAAACCTTCGCAATGAAATTTTATTCACCTTTGCTTTGCTCTACTTATCTTCACATTCCACTCTTTATGCTTCTTGTAATCATTCACACATTCCATACATGATAAAGGAAAATGTCCTTCCTTTATACTAAATCCATAAAATAATTCCCTAAGTTGGCTGGTACACCTTCTCAATTAATTATTATAGGACCTCATTAAGAATAAGTTATGCTTAGTGATAACATTAATCTTTCACCTTGTGACTTGAATAATTTTCCACATATGTGACACTATGATGAGTGAGCTTAGCTACGTCATCTCTAGAATGGATTCTTTACATCTTTAACTCCGACTTCTCAAAATAAAAAATCTGCTAAGAGATATAACAAGTTTACCAGATCATGCTTCTATAAACTCTATCTCAGAACAATCTTCACCAAAACTTGCATAACTTCTTCTAGACTTAATATGTTATGCTTTCAAGGTTAGCTACATATACTAGGCACTTAGTATTATCTCTCTTTAACCTTTCTTAGTGAAACTCTTGAACTATCTATTTATAGCAACTTGATCTTTATTATTGTTCTTCTGTTAGATACTACAAAAAATTTCTATGTTGACATCAATGACAAATAGAATCATGAATGTAACATATCATCATGATAATGATCTAATCATGTTTCTATAATACTCCCCCATAGATGTATCATCAACATTCATGCTTCCAACACTTTCTATTATACCATTCTGCTAAGGTGTACTAGGGGTTGATACTTGTCTTTTGATTCCTTTCTCAATGCAAAATTCATTAAATTCATTAGAGATAAGTTCACCTCCTTTATCAAACCTAAGAAATTTTAATTTCTTTCTTGTCTCTTTCTCAAATTTAGCTAGATACCATTTAAACTTTTGAAATGCTTTAGATTTTTCTTTTATATATATTATAGTAATCATTCTAGAATAGTCATCAACAAATAAAATGAAATACTTATCTCCACAATAAATCTCTATTCCAACAGGTTGATAGAGGTTTATATGAACTAGCTCCAAGACTTCTTCTAAATGATAGTTCTTGCTTTTGAAACTAGTCTTTCCCATCTTTCCAATTTGACAATTTTGCATAGATCCATATTAGGTTCCCTCAAGCTAGGAATACCTCTTACTCTTTTGTTCTTGCTTATCTTGACTAGATTATCAAAATTTACATGACACAACCTTTTATGCAATAACCAACTTTCTTCTACTTGAGTAATAAAACATTAACTTTCACTAAGAGCTATGTAGAATAGGTTACCTTTTGTTTGATTACTAGAGCCAACTAGATTTTCTTTTCCATCTAGCAGCTTGGCCTTCCCATTCATAAATTCTACCTTGAATTGAATATTATTCAATTGTGCCACAATCAATAGATTATGCTTTAGTCCTTCCACCCATTAGGCATTGTCACATCTAAGCTCATTAGTCAATAAAATACAACCTCTTCCTTTTATGTAACAAGGTTACTTATTTCAAAATCTAACACTTCTACCATCATAGTGTTCCATATGTTCAAACTTTGATTTTTCACTAGTCATATGGTGAGAACAACTATTGTTAATAATCCATGTATCATTCTTACTAACATGAGAAATAAGTGCCATCTTATTTAACTCATCATCAGATTCATCTTTTATAGCTATATAGACCATTTCATTATTATGACTGCTATTAGATTCTTTAGCCATAAAAAAAAATTTCTTACCTTTGTCCTTGTAGCTCTTGAATTCCTTCTTGTCTTTGAACTTACTACTTTTCTTTTCATCTTTTCCTTCTCTATTTGGACACCTAGCAACAATGTGACCAACTTCTTCACATGAAAAACATATTAGAGGATTTTTACCTTTGTACTTTCCTTTGCATTTGAGATAATTCCTTGCAAATAGAGCTTTAATAACTTCAAGATCACTATCACAAATTTCTTACTCTTCTTCACTTTCTGATTATTTGGCTTTTGATTTTCCACCTTTCTTCTTGAGTGAAAGCTTGGCTTCAAATGCAGACTCAATACCTTCGGAACTAGGAACATAGTTATCATAGTTATCTAATTTAAAATTTATCAATATTCCAACTAGAGCATCCAAATTTATCTTATTGTTTGGATCACATCTCATCTCTTGAATAGAAGATACTCTAATTGTATAGAATATAGGAAGAAGGGTTTTGAGTACCTTAAGAGGATTTGATTACACTTACACTTGCTTTGATTTTCTCAACATATTTTGCAATGTTCTCATCCTCTCTCATCTTCATCTAATAAAACTAGCCTCTAAGACTTTCTATCTTGGCTCTCTTTACATTGTCATCACCTCTATAAATATCCTTCAGTTTGGTCCACATTTCATGAGCAGTAGTGCAATGTTTAACCTCATCAAATTTAGCATAGTTAAGAGAAGAAGAAATATCAATCATCATGATATTATGATTTTTATTTTCAACAATCTCTTCAACTGTCAATGTTTTAGTAGGAGCCTTGTATTGATTATCAAGATATTTCAAACCCAAATTACTGATAGTTGCCAAATGCAACTTCATAAGTTATTTCCATGTTGTAAAGTTATCTCTGTTCAACATGGGAATCTCTCTTCTATAAGACATCCTAATCTTTAGCTTAGGTCCTTGAAACCTTCTTTGTAAGTACCAAAAGCTTTGATACCAATTTTTGGAATATAAGAGGAGTAACTGAGAGGGGGAAGGGTAAATCAGTTACCAAAAAAATAAATTCTAGATCCCTTAGATGTTAGCACAAATCAAACTTTGATAAATTGTATTCTATTATAACTCAGAAAACACATAGGCACTTAGCTTACACTAGCAAAATGGTGTAACTTGGTAAGAACTGAAAATCAACTATTACTTGGCAATAACTGAATATACTGATATTTAAGATGTTAACTTTGATTAACCTTAATTAAACTTAGTTGCATGCACATGAAAGTAAATAGCATGAATACAAGTGACACCAAGATTTAATGTGGAAACCCAATTTGGGAAAAACCACCAATTGTAACTAGTTACTAATTTTCACTCTTTTGAAGTGAGCCTTGTTAGGAGCCAACCCTATTAAAGGTTACAAAACACACTGTTAGGTGTGACCTGTTAAAGGATTTGATCATCCTATTAGGAGTGGCCTTGTTAGAAGTCTCCAAGACACTTCAAATAGAAATTCCACCTTATTAGATAATTTACAAATAGTTGTTAAGCCAACTTTGTTAGGAGATTTAGATTACTACTACAATGGTTAGAGAGTAACAATGAGTTGACCTACTTTCTAATACAACTGAATTGCTAATTATAGATCTTAATTTTAGCTTCAATACTTGATCCTTCTTGATCAAATGTATCTTTGGAGCTCCATAAGAAGATTATGTTTATCCGTCAAATTCACTTCCTCTAAGCATCCTTTTTCTTCACACACTCATTCACATTCAAATCGCACAAATTGTCCTTGCAGTTATATCTTATAAATTGTCAAGTTAACTTGAATAAAAATTAGAATAATTAATATTCATCTCCTTAGTTGGCCAAAACCATTAAACATATTCATTTAAATCAATAAGCCAAAATAAGAAAATCGTTCGTTAGTTGACCATGCTCGGTAGACACTAACAAAAATAGATTTTCTTTCATTAACCAAGTGAGCTCAATTAACACTAGTTTTCATGCCAATTCTCTTTTTCTCTTGAGTGAACTTGGTAGAAACTATCTTCTACGAATTCTCTTTGGTAACTAAGTGAGCTTCATTAACACTAGTTACCTTCTAACTTTCCTTTGTCTCCTAAGTGAACTTGATAGACATTGACTTCTGAACTTGACATACATAGGAATGCTTGATAGCCAAAAAAAAATATCTTTATTGCCTGAGTGAGCTTGATATATACTAACTTGTGAATGTATGAAATTTTGTGTAACATTAAAGACAATATATAATTGATCAATAATTTTCAACAAGAATCCTCCTAAAATAGATGTTCTATGAAGGTTCTAGATCTTGATCAACAGCTTACAATTCACCATCTTTTATCATTTCTAACTCATTTTTTGATTGGTTGAATTACACATCTTGGGATCATTACCTTCCAAAATGATGTGTGATTACCTCCTTAGCTGCCTCTACAAATATTAAATGCCATATAAAAGTTAACTAAAACTATTTACGTATGTGTTTGTGTAATTACCAACTTATATGTCAAAACTAAACTACTCAGAACTTGGATACTTTGACACTTGGTCATGTAGACTTCTTCATGCTATTTCTTGGCTTCTATATAACAACTTGTCAATGTGCTCAATCTCAACTATATTTCTTGGTGCATACATGTGCTTGGTCTCAACTGAATACTCGACAATCAATATCCTACTTAGAATAAGCTTTGTATACTTGATCTTTACTAGATAACTTGATCACAATGATGACCATATAATCTCTCCTAGTAAATGACTAAGTGTTTGGACACTAATAGAGAAAATAGGCTTAGAGATCAACATATAGATTTTCTAAAATATATAGAAAAATCTCCTTTTCCTATCACCATCAAGATGAAGTACTTAAGTGATTTATGACATATTTATCCTTAGTATTGTATCCTTTTCCTAGAGTCAAGATTTCATGATTCTAATATACTATCCTTGAAAACTCCCTTGTTGGGAAATTATGGAGGGCTTTACTCTTTTCTAATCTCCATAGCCAAGGAGGCATGTAAATGATTACAAGGAAATAAAGTTTGTAATGATTAATGTTATCATTTTTCTTTCTTTTCCTAAGAATAATAGGCCCTAGAGATCTTCTGTAGAAACCTAGGGATTTGATATTAAATATAATGCCCTGGTAGGGAAACTTAAAAGGATAAGACAAATTGATACAATGTATGGTGAATATATTTTTTTCTACATATTTTTATTGATAAGTTCACTTAATCATAGATGTAAAGTCCTAACTCCCTAATATCACCCTTAAAAAACATTACTTATTTTCCTTTCTAACATTTTATCCTTACTACTTAAGTTAATCCATATATTAGTGTTACATATACTTATGATTTAATAAATTATCCATCCTAATATCTCATTCCAAATTAGGAATTAATGTGCTATTCATTACAATCAAATGTATATACTTAACATGCAATAAAGATACATGAAATATTATTAAACCATCAACCATACATGTAAGCAAAATCACCTTTTATTCAAGAGTAAATAGTTCTTTATTTAATTTTTCTTTCTTAAATATTTTACATTAAAATATTTCATAGGTTCTTCCAAGGAAATGCACCAAATAGTCTTCAAGAATCAATCTTCAGCAAGTGCTCAAGAATGTTTCTTATAAAACTATCCATGAAAACTTGACCAATACCTCAAAAATATTTTACCACGCAACCACATGTAGCCATTAATGATGCATTACCTTGATCTAGGAGATAAGACCATGATCCTCATAGGTTATAAGATAGTCTAAGGTTTATACCCCAAAAATAAAAGTAGAAAGATATCAAAGCATAATTGCAAAAATGAAATCACAAGACAAATGGACAACTATAGGCAAAAGTAGAATTAAGGGTTTAACCATATCTAGGTCAATGTCATTGCATACCCCTCAAATGTTGGGATCAACATCCTAAAACAATGTCATCCAACCATATCCAAGCCTTATATAGAATGACATATAATTCCAGTACTACAACATGTCATATATGATCTTATCATGCTTTCTTTAATGTTGGAATCAACCTCCTAAACCATTGTCACCCTATTGCATCTAGGCCTTATATAGGATGAAATATAGTCCTAGTACTTGAACAGGACAAGTTTAGTCCAACATCACTTATCTTGATTAATGTGTTAACCCAAACCCATAATAACCCATTTTTTAAATTAATATTTCCATTTTATTACAAACTCACATGTAGAGCTTGCCTACATAGGGCTCTAGTCTCTACTACATAGGACCCTCCAATGTCCATTTTGTTGATAACAATTATTCAATTGTATATTTTTATTGATGTTACATAAAGGTTATAGTCTAACCAAGCACTACCAATAGTAACCAAGCTCACAAGACTCCAGTATCAGCTGAGCAAGAAGCTCAGAAGATTCCAAGTTCAATGATCAAGTGAAAACTAAGCTAGGTTGGTCACCAAGGGATTCCTATGTAAACCAAATTAGGTTGGTCCCTAAGGGGTTCAGTATAAACTGAGTCCTCGGTGGTAACTAAGTGACCTTGTTTTAGCATCAGTTGAATTATAATAGAATATTTTTCTTTATTCTTTAGTCTATGTAAGAAAACTTAGTGGATGTTAATTTCTTATTTTTAAGGGTATTCAAGCCAACTTGATATTGGATTTCATATATATGAAAGTTCAAGTTGTGAATTGAATTATAGATGTAGAAGAAGATAAAATGTGAATAAAGAAGGTTATATAATTAAGGGCTAAACATCTAAGAAACTACAAAGAATATTTTTATCAGTAAAGGATCTAGAGGATAAACCAGAACAATGATCTGAATCTACAAATTAGTTGCTTTGTCAATCATGTCAATCATTTTTACTCTCTAACAATTGTAGTAGTGAAGAAATCTCTTAACAGAGTTGACTTAACAATCATTTTGTAAATCCTCTAATGAGGTGGCATTTCTAGATTGAAGTGTCTTAAGACCTCTAACAAGGCCATTCCTAATAGATTCAAATCCTTTAACAAGGTCACACCTAATAGTGTGTTTTTTAACCTTTAACAAGGTTGGCTCCTACCAAGGCTCACTTTAGAAGAGTGAAAAGTTGTTACTAGTTGCTTTGGTGGTTTTCCCAAATTGGGTTTCCACATTAAATCTTGGTATCTCTTGTTGTCATGTTATTTTCTTACTACTTTATCTTTCTACAAATAACTTACCAAA
Organism: Cupressus sempervirens; assembly: GCA_028749045.1. Lineage (NCBI taxonomy): Eukaryota > Viridiplantae > Streptophyta > Pinopsida > Cupressales > Cupressaceae > Cupressus > Cupressus sempervirens. Next base: position 359,601,671 of record CM053784.1, read on the forward strand.
GGTTAATACACATTAATATCTCAATATTTCTTTGTTAACTGAGTTATAGTGAATATCTAGTTCTAACCGAGCTTTGCAAGAATTTGAGAAGTTTGTTTTGACATCTAAGGGTTTTGGATTTATTTTAGTCATAATTGATTCACCCCTCCCATCTTAGTTACTCCTCTTATATTTCCAAAAAATGGTATCAATTTTTTTGGTTCCTACAGAAAAGGTTTCAAGGACCTAAGCTAAAGATCAAGATGTCCTACAAAAGAGAGATTCTTGAGTTGAACATAGATAACTTCAAAGCATGGCAAGAACTCATGAAGCTACATTTGGGAACCATTGGAGATATAAACCTACACTTCCTAGAGAACTAGTTTGTGGAACCTCCTAGTCTTTTGACCATGGATCAGATGGTGGATAAAAAGAATAATAATATGATCATGATTGACATTGCTTCCTCTCTCAACTATTGTGAATTTGATGAAGTCAAAGACCTACTATCTTTGATACGTGGAACAAAATGGGGAAGGTCTATGGAGGAGATGACAATGTAAAAAAGCCAAAGCTGAAATTCTAAGAGGCCAATTTGATTAGATGAGAATGAGAAAAGATGAAAACATTGCTAAACACGGTGAAAGAATCAAAGAAAGCATGGGTGGAATTAGAGCTATAGGAGGAACAATAGATGATGTGATAGTAGTCAGCAAAGTATTAAGAACTCTTGTTCCTATTTATGTGATTAGAGTTTTAGCTATTCAAGAGATGAGATGTGATCCAAAAAATGATATAACTTTGGATGCACTAGTGGGAAGGTTAACAACTTTTGAGTTGGACAACTTTGATAATTACTATCTTCCTGGATCTCACAACATATAATATACATTCAAAGCCAAACTAGGTCTTAGTAGAAAGGGAGGAAACTCAAGAGGAAAATAGTTTGATAGTGAAGAAGAAGAAGAATCTAATGATGACCTTGAAGGTATTGAAGCCCTATTGTAAGAAGGTTACCAAATGGAAAAGGTAAATATAAAGGAAAAATTCCATTGATTTGTTTCTCTTGTAAAGAAGTTGGTCACATTTCTATAAGGTGTCCAAATAAGGAAAGGAAAGATGACTTAAAATTCAACAAGTTCAAAGGCAAGAAAGATTTCAAGAGCTACAAAGACTACAAAGACAAAGGTAAGAAAATATTTTTATATTGCTAAAGATTTTGAAAATGATGATGAAGATGAAATGCTATATATTAAAATTAAAGATGAATAAGATGATGAGGATAATGAAAAGATGGCACTTATTTCTCATGTTAGGAAGAATGACACATGGATAATGGATTGTGGCTTTTCTCATCACACAATTGGTGATAAAACTAAGTTTGAACACTTGGAGCACTATGATGGTGGAAGTGTAAAATTTAGAAATAATGAGCCATATTATGTGAAGAAAAAAGGTTGCATTACATTGATTGATGAACTCAAATGTGAAATGCTGATGGGGACATAACCCAAGCATAGAATGGACACAACAAGAAAGGGGAAAATTTTATTAACTATTAAAATATGCTAGTACACTTAGTGCATAGAAACAGACTCCAAAACATGCCCTATGGGCTTACAATAGCATAAATCTGGAGATAAATTCTTCGCCCAGTACCTTCTCTCAAACTCCACTCCTAACTACTTTTTACAATGCCAGAAATGTTCTTAAATAGAACCCAGAGGGTTAAGGATTTGGAATACATTCTAGAAAGTGCTAGTTGGCATCCACTGACCAAATAGAAGGCTCCAAAAGTTGCATTAGAAGTTGGCACAAAATTAGAAGAATCTAGAAATGGTAACCGAACTTTTAGGAGGCATAACTTTTGAACCATAGCTCCGATTGACGAACAGTTTACATTTTCGAAAAGCTCTCAAAGTGCTCTTTAGCCCTATGGACAAGCTTTTATCATCCCCCATTTTTTGGCCCTATTTGAGGTCATTTAATGCCCCTAACTTGACTTTGAAGCTTTCTTAGGATGTCTCCAAAAATCAAAAAATTGCGATAACTTTCAAACCGTGGGGCCTTTTGACTTGATTCTTTTTCTGGAATGCTCTAAATTACAATGACAATCATCGGACCAATTTACACCTTCTAGTTCACCAAAATGATGGCTCAATTACATACTCCTATTTTTTCAGCATTTACATGTATCCCAAGGTGATTAAAAACTCTAACCTAGAATACTAATAGTGGAACAAAAAACACATGAAACAAAAACTAATTCTAAGTACAATTTTTTGGATGGCACAAGATTGCCCTTATACCTCTGGATGCTCCTACATCAAATGCTTACTGGGTGGAAGGACTAAGACACAATATTCTAAGTGTGGCACAACTGAACACCATTGGATACAAGGAAAAATTCATGAATGGGAAGGCCAAGCTTTTGGATGGTAAAGGAAATTGAGTTGGAACTGGAAATCAGACAAAAGGTAATCTATTCTATCTAGATCTCATTGAAAGTTCATTCTTTTTGTCACAAGTAGAGGAGAGTTGGCTATGGCATAAAAGAATGTGTCATGTAAACTTTGATAATTATGTTACTATAAGTAAGAACAAAAGAGTAAGAGGTATTCCAAATCTAAAGAAACTTGAAATGGCCATATGCAAACAATGTCATATTGGAAAGATGGGTAAAACTAGCTTCAAAAGTAAGAATTTCAATACTAAATAAGTCTTCAAACTAGTTCATACATATCTTTATGAACCAATAGGTATAGAAAGCTATAAAAGAGATAAATATTTCATTTTGTTTTTTGATGATTATTCTAGGATGATTACAATAATGTACTTAAAAGACAAATTTGATTATTTTCAAAAGTTCAAGTGGTATCTGGCTATAGTTGAAAAGGAAATAGGAAAGAAGCTAAAATGTCTAAGCTCAGATAGAGGAGGAGAATTCATCTCTAATGAATTCAATGAATTTTGCAATGAAAGAGGAATCAAAAGATAGGTATCTGCACTTGGTACACCTCAACAAAATGAAATAGAAGAAAGAAGGAATAGATCCATCATTGATTATGCAAGAACACTAATGATAGATAAAAATGTTGCATCCAAATACTGGAAAGAAGAAATTTGCACAATCGTTCATACCTTAAATTGAGTTCAATTGAATAAAGGTACAAATAAAAAACCTTATGAATTATGGCATGCCTAAAAACCTAATGTCTATTATTTTAAAGTATTTGGAAGAAAATGTTATATCTTAAAAGAGACAAGAAAAGGAAAGTTTGATTTAAAAAGTGATGAACGCATATTCCTAGGGTACTCTAATAAGAGAAAAGTATAAAAATATTTGAATCTTGCTATTCACAAGGTTATAGAAAGTGTACAGGGAAAAATTGATGAATTTGTAGAAAAGAGTGAAGAAAAAAGTAGCAAGGAACCTAAAGACTACAAAAATTTTGTTTACTTTGAACCTCATACTTTATCAATGGTATGGCCAAATGTGATTGGGCAACAATTGGTTGCTCTACCCTAGTAGATTATGCTACCCGAGTCACCTAAGTTTGTAGTTCAACTTGAGTTGTAGCCAGTGCAAGCTGAGTTGCAGCTAGAGAAACTCGAGTTAGAGATAGTTGGAACCAAGTCTCAGCTAGAGCAACCCGAGTCACAAACTATGGGAATCAAGAAAAGTATTGAAATTCATAGAACCTTTGAGCATGGTGAACCTAGTGAATCAAGTCTAGAATCTAGAAGGAAGGAACCTGTACTTGCTAGATATGTCAAAAGGCATCATGTACCTAAGAAAATAATTGAAGATCAAACAAGAGGCACAATGACAAGGAGAAAACTAAAAGTACATGTTTTCTTACTGCATTTGAATCTAGAACTATTAAAGATGCATTAAATAATGAAAGTTGGATCGAGGCAATGAGTGAAGAAATTGAACAAATTGAAAGGAACAATATTTGAAATCTTTTTCCTAGACCCAAGGACAAAAATGCAATTGGTAAAAAGTGGGTATTCAGGAACAAATTGAATGAAAATGGTGAAGTATCAAGGAATAAAGCATGACTAGTGTGCAAAGGATATGCTCAAGAAGAAGGCATAGACTATGGAGAAACACTTTCTCCCGTTGCCAGACTTGAAGGAGTTAGAACACTACTTACATATGCTACATTTAAAGGATTCAAAGTGTACCAAATGGATGTAAAATAAGATTTCTTGAATGAAATTATATAAGAGGAAATTTACATTGATCATTCTAAAGGTTTCATTGATCCAAAGAAAAGATACATGGTCTACAAGTTACACAAAGATTTATATGGTCTGAAGCAAGCTCCTAGAGAATGGTATGAGAGACTACATGGATATCTAGTAAAGATTGGTTTTCAAAGAGGAAATGATAATAATAGTCTATATGTCAAAGAGGGACCAAAAAACAAGATTTTGTTGGTAGAAATATTTGTGGATGATATCCTATTCATAGGTCATGATGACTTATGCAAGTCATTCTTTGAAGAAATTAGGAAAAAATTTGAAACATCAATGTTTGGAGAAATAAAATTCTTTGTTGGTTTAAAAGTTCATCAAATGAAGGATGACATTTGCATTACTCAGTAAAAATATATCAAGGAGATATTGAAGACCTTTGGAATGGAAGATTCCAAACAAGTTGGAATACCTATGTCTATTGGACATAAATTATCCAAGGATGATGATTCAAATGAGGTAAATTAGACTACCTATAGATATATTATTGGGAAACTTTAGTATGTTGTTTACACAAGACCTAATATTGCATTAGAAGTTGGTATAGTTGCAAGATTTTCTATAAATCCTAGAGAAAATCATATGATGGTGATCAAAAGAACCATGAGATATCTAAAAGGCACTCAAGACTATTGTCTATGGTACAAGGAAGGAGGAAACTTCAAATTGAAATCCTTTACTAATGTTGATTGGTCTAGAAGCATTAATGATAGGAAGAGCACTAGTGAAGGAGAATTCTTTTTTGGAAAGAGGCTAGTATCATGGACAATCAAAATGAAGAATTGCATCTCTTAGTCTTGTATATGTGAAAATGTGGCCTATGCTAACACACACACTTCAACACGGTCCTTATTTGTGGATTCATTGCAGAATGAACATTGAATTGTTCATCCAAAAATCAGCCTGCAAAGTGACCTATTGCCTTCTATCTAGAGGGAATTGCTTATCAGATATCCTCAGATCCGAGGTGTTTAAGCAACCAGAACCTCTAAGAACAAAGGATTTGAAAATGAAATTATGCTAAGAATGAGCATGTAGATTAATCTAGAATGAAAGATGCAATGTAATCTAAGAACAAATAAAGCAAACTAGATTAAGCATATGCATGATTAAACTAAAATGAGATTAAACTAAGAATGAGAATGTATGCAAGAAATGTAAGTAAATGTGAGCATGAATTTCAGCAGTGATTTGATGCAAATTCTCCAAATTCATCCTCCTAAAATGAAGAGATGAGGGTCTCTTAAATAGACTTTCCTGAAATCCATCAAAGGTTGAGATCAATTCGGATCAACGGTCAAGATTGAAGATGAGGTTCAGTCATAAAGGGAGATTCCCAAATTAAAGGGAGTTAACAGATTTAATTTGAGTAAAATAAGGAGTTAACTAATTTAATTTGAGTAGAAAAAGGAGTTAACTGATTTAACTCATTTTTGATCAATAGTTAGCTGGAAATTTCCCTTTTTGAACTAAAGAGAGATTTTGTTGAGATATTTAATTTAATAAAATGAGATATGCTCTCATGATTACTTTTTCTATTTAATTAAATAATCTTTAATTAATTAGAGACACTTTTCTTATTTAATTAAATAACTTCATTTAATTAATTAGGAATGGCTTCCCATTTAATTTAATAACCTTGTTTAATTAATTAGAAGTAAGTACTCCATTTAATTAAATAATTTTTTTAATTAATTAGAAATAACTTTCCCATTTAATTAATCAAAATAGGTGTATTTATTAAATTAAATAAATTTAATTCCATAATACATTAGCCTTAGGATATAATTTAATTTAATTAAAGTATAAATATTTAATAATTAAATTATAATTAATCAAGTAGGTTTAATGTGACTAATATGAGTACGTACTATAGGAATTAAATAAGAAATATGATGAATGCAGATTAGGGTTTTCTACATCTGACAATTAAGTCAAGTAGCGAATAGTAGAATGAGAATTGCCTATTGGAATAGGACTTTGAAATTGATCAAAAATAGACCAGAATTGGTATCACGGCAATGAGCCAATTTTGGGGTATTACATTTTGCCCCTCTTTGAATGAATGTGCAAGCAACACGTTGAATTCAAATAAAATCAGAAAGCATGATGCAAAGATGAGATTGGTTCCAAAGTTGATGACACAGAAACCAATTGATAAGCTTTTAAGGACTATCTCTAGAATAGAGCTTAATCCCAAGGAATCCAAGTAGAGCACCTAGATACCTAAGATTGGTAGCATTTAAAAGACTATCTCGAGAATAGAGCGTAATCTTTAAGGATCCAAACAGAACGTCTAGATACCTGAAATTGATAAGCATTTAAAAGGTTTCTTTAGAACAAAGTTTAACCTTTAAGGATCCAGATAGAACATCTAGATACCTGAGATTGAAAGCATTTAGAAGACTATCCCCAAAACAGAGCTTAACCTTCAAGGATCTAGATAGAACACCTAGATACCTAAGATCGAAACAAGATAACAAGGTCCAATCATGAGTCATAGAATCATCCCTAGAACAAGGTTTGATTCTTAGGAGTCAAGGTTTAGATTGTCCCAATACTTGTCTATCGAACTCTGAGAAGAGTTGTTATAAGGTTCATCAATTGATGAAAAGATAAGAAAGATGGCAAAGATGCCAGATAGAAGGGAACAAAATGCCCCGAGTGATGAGATGCCCCAAGTGATAAGGACATAAGATGGGAACCAGATGCCCCAAGAAATAGGTATTCAATGATGTAATCATCCTACCCCCTCGGGAGCGAAATCAAAAGATGAAAAACCAGAAATAGATGTGAAGCAATATAGCTATAGATATAGAAGAAATCTTAGATTCAACAGAATGTAGAAGAGATCAAAATGATCAAAAGAAATATGAAGAGATCAGAATGATCTGAAGAAATATAAAGAGATCAGAATGATCTTGAAGAAATATGAAGAGATCAGAATGATCTGAAGAAATATGAAGAGATGAGAATGATCTAAAGAAATTAGAAGATATCAGAGCGATCTAAAGAAATATGAAGAGATCAGAACGATCTGAAGAAATATGAAGAGATCAAAACGATTTGAAGAAATATGAAGAGATCAGAATGATCTGAAGAAATATAAAGAGATCAGAACAATCTAAAGAAATTTGGAGGGATCAGAATGATCAAAAGAAATTTGGAGGTTGATTCGAAGTGATTTCAAGATCCAAAAGACCAAGTTTGAGTTGAAAAGATTCCAAGAATTGCAAAGTATCAGAAAGATTTGGATTGCACAAAAAGTTTTAAAATGCATTTTGAGCCACTTAAGTGTGTCAAATTTTGAATTCGATCCCGAAAAATGGGTTTAGAGCAACCAAAGTAGCCAAGAGGGTGATTAATCAATCATTGTGTAGTTCATGAAAGAACATGATACTTTGAAGAGATCAGCAATCCCTCGTTAGAGAAGGTGAAAGTAGATTTGCAATTTAATCGCATGCTTATTCAAGTGAAGTATGTAATGCAAGACTATTTTAAATGCAACCCTAGGTCTGGTTACTGAGCCTCAATATTTAATCATCACCAGATATAGAACAAAGCTCGTAGGTCATACAATTCCCACTGACATTGCAATCATGGAAATATGAATATAACATACGTTATTGGTTTTTCGAGATTAAATGTAAGCATTCAAGGCACAAGAAGCCATAATGACTAGAACATTTGTCCCTTTTAATGTAGCAAGTTAACGTAAGCATCATAACATAAATGCTAGGATGACCTGAATGTTGCTTGCATGACAGGCACACCAAACACACGGGAGATTCCTCTTATGCTAAGTATTCAGTATTCATTCTATCTGCAACGACCCTTGTGTTCGTAACCTGAGATAGAAGTGTGCTAAATATATTCGCAGTGACCCATACGTTCACTTAATAGGACAAGTACCAGTATGTACTATAGCATGAAGAGTTCACTCCAACAAACAAGGAGAAGAACCAATGTCATTGACGTATTTGTATAAAAGGAGTCGAGGTACACACAGCCATCCAATACGAGATGGAGGCTCTTATATTGGACACCCCTCTTATAGGAATAGATCAACTTATTTGGAACTAAACCACAAATAGAAAGCGAAGAAAAAGATCATGCCCCCAGTCATTACCTCTCTAGTCAAAGATGACATCATTGAGTTGCAAGGAGATATGATAAAGAAAAACAAAGCAAACAAAGAAAATTCTCAGCATATCCAAACAAGTATATAATTTTTTTTTTGAGTTCAATGTTTTCAGGATTGATGTCAAGTGCTAATGTCTAGAATATGTAAGAAAGAAATCTCTTCAGTAGGGTGACAACAGTAGGTAGGCACAGTCAGAACTACTAGTGACTAAGGTCAAAGAGGAATCTTCACAATGAAGAACCTAAGAAGGACTAAGTGACAGTAGACAAACACAGCTAGGACGACTAGTGACTGATGCAAAAGAGATCTTCCATAAAGGAATCTTGAGACATGACCCGAGCAATAATAGGCAGACACAGTTGAAACAACTGGCGAACGTTGTGAAAGAGATTCTATGAGGAGAATCTCAAAAAGAGTGACACTAGCGACAATTGGTAGACATAGTTGGAATGACTGGTGACTATTGCGGAGGATATTATATGAGAAGAATCTCAAAAAGAGAGTGACACTGGCGACGGTAGGTAGATGTAGTCAGAACGACTGGTGACTATCGCGAAGGAGATTCTATGAGGAGAATCTTGAAAAGAGTGACACTAAGGAGGGATGCCCCTAAGTAGAAAGTAGGAAAGTGAAAGTGACTGTAAAGAGTAGCCAGAATATGCGCTGCAAGATGGAGCATTGGGAACAAGAGGCACCTATTTACTAGGTTTTCACCTTCTTGGCAAGTTTTCTCTTCTTTTTCAATTTTTTTTTTGTTTTTTTGGTGTTACCGAGGCACCTATTGCTAGGTTTTCACTAGGGTAACAATTTTTTCAGGACTTTTTCTAATTTTTAGGATTTTTTTCAGGACGTTTAGATATGTATAGAGAGCTTGCTGAGATTGAATCAATTGTAAAACCGCTTCAGGTGGAGAGTGTTCATAGGCTCTTTAAGCACTTTTCCTTCGGTTGTGGAAAGCTGATAGGCGCCAGATCCATATACTGCAGTAATGATGTAAGGACCTAGCCAGTTTGGTTCAAACTTTCCCTTTTGCATTCGTTGTTGTTGATTCTTAGGATTCTCTCTCAGGATGAGATCACCCAGCTGGAAGTCACGTGGCCTAATTCTCCTATTGTAGCTTCGTGCCATTCTTTGTTGATATGCTCGTAGATGATCACAGGCCACTTGTCATCGTTCATCTAGCAAAAAAAGCTCTTGAAGCTGAGCTATCCTATGGTCATCATCAGTGATAAGGCCTTTCATGGAGATTCTCAAAGTAGGAATCTCAACCTCTATTGGAAGCACAACATCCACCCCATACACCAACGCAAAAGGAGTCATGCCCATTGGAGTTCTAATGCTTGTTCTATATGCCCACAAGGCTGGATTGATTTGGAGATGCCAATCTCTTCCTGACTTACTGACTATGCGATGAAGAATTTTGAGGATCGCCTTATTGGATGCCTCAGCTTGGCCATTAACTTGGGGGTAATAAATGGAAGACCAATGTTGTGTGATCTTGAATTTCTTGCACAGTTCCTTAAGGTCTTTATTTTTGAACTATCCTCCATTGTCAGTAATGATTAAGGATGGTATAACATATCTATAGATGATATAGTTTGTGATAAAAAGCACTACAGTTTTGCCATCAGCAATTGTGAGAGGGACTGCCTCTACCCATTTTGTGAAATAATCTGTAGCGGTGATAATGAACTTATGTCCATTAGAAGAGGTTGGGTGAATCTATCCCACCAAGTCAAAGGCCCATTGTTGAAATGGCCATGTTTTAGTAGAGGGAATCAAATTTCTAGTTGGAGCGTGAATAAGATTCCCATGTAATTGACACTCTTTGCAGAACCTAGCATATTTAATAGCTTCTTGCTCCATTTTAGGCCAGTAGTAACCAACACGAAGGAGTTTACGAGCTAGTGTTAGGCCATTGGAATGAGATCTGCAAATGCCTTTGTGAACATCAATTAGTGCACGTTTGGACTCATTGGGTTCTAAACACCTAAGGAGTGTTCCATTGAGACATCTCCTATAAAGATCATCAGAAATAATGACATAATGTGAAGCGTTATAGATTATGTAACGTTTCTCATTCCAGGTCAAACCTTCCAGAATGGTTTGATTATGAAGGTAGGAATAGATGTGATGGTAGCGGGATGATTCTTGTCCTATAATAGAATAGATCATCTTGGAATCAGGTGTGTCATAGGCTGGGTAGTGTAACGCTTCCACCAAGAACTCGTGTCGAAGATCATTTTTTGGCATTTGTAGAAGGGAGGCCAGAGTGGCCATGGCGTCAACCACTTTATTATCTACATGTGGAACCTGTTGGAAGGTGATGTGTGCAAAATATTTCATCAAGTCATCAACCATGCATTTGTAAGGAATCAGTTTTTCATCCTTTGTTTGATACAGATCATTTACTTGGTTGATGACAAGCTAAGAGTCACTGAAGATATCCAACTGATCTACTCTCCATTCAACTACAATTTTCATACCATTGATCTAAGCTTCATATTCAACAATGTTATTTGTACAAGGAAAAAAAATCTTGTATACTTTGGGCAATGAGTATTTCTGTGGTGTAATGAAAAGTAATCCAACACCTGATCCTTGTTGTGTGAAGGACCCATCGAAGAAAATAACCCATGTATGATGAGTGAGTGTTAGAATTGACTCATCCAGAAAATCAATGTTTATTGGTAGAAGACTCTGTATGGGTGCCTCAACCAGCTAGTCTGCAATTGCCTGTCCCTTTATAGCTTTGTGTTCAACATATTGGATGTCAAACTCACTTAGTATCATGACCCATTTAGCCAATCTTCCTGTGAGAGCTACCTTACTGAGCAAGTACTTTAATGGATCTATTTTAGCCACAAGCCGTGTAGTGTGGGCAAGCATGTAGTGTCTCAACTTTTGGGAAGCAAAGACAACTGCCAAGCAAGCTTTCTCAATAATGCTATAGTTTTTCTCATAAGAGACCAATGTTCAGCTCAAGTAATAAATAGCTCTTTCTTTGTTGTCATTGTCTTCCTGAGCCAACAGGATTCCCAAAGATGTTTTAGTGGCTACAATGTATAAAAGCAAAGGCTTCCCATGCATAGGAGGCATCGGGATTGGTGGATTGACAAGATATTGTTTAATTTGTATTAAGCTTTGCTCACAATCCTGGCTCCAATTGAATTTCACACTCTTATGTAAGGTCTTTGTGAAGGGTTGTGATTTATCCGCCAATTGTGAAATAAATCTGTGAATAGATTGAAGCCTTCCTTGTAGTCCTCTCATCTGATTGATGTTTCAAGGTGGTGGCATGTCCATTATTTCTTGTACTTTTTCTCGATCTACTTCAATTCCCTTTGCAAAAACAATATATCCTAACAGTTTTCCTGATGTGACACCAAATGCACATTTCTTAGGATTGAGTCGAAGACTAAACTTTTCCATACGATCTAGGATTGGTCCCAAATCATGCAAATGAGTATTGCATTTAGTGCTTTTGACCAAGGTATCATCAACATAGTCCTCCATAGTTCTATGCATCATGTCATGGAAAATTGTAGTAACGACCCGCTGATATGTAGCTCCAGCATTCTTTAAACCAAATGGCATCACATTCCAACAAAAGGTTCCCCATGCACATGTGAAAGCTATTTTCTCTTGATCTTCTAGCACAATTTTTATCTGATTGTATCCAAAAAAACCATCCATAAGTGAGTACATCTCATAGCTAGCCGTCATGTCCATGATCATATCAATATTAAGGAGTGGAAAGTCATCTTTAGGACATGCCAAGTTAAGATCACGGAAGTCTGTACAAACTCTGATAGACTTATTATGCTTGGAAACAGGGACAATATTGGATATCCATTCAGCATAATCAATTGCATGAATGAAATCAGCCTTCAAAAATTTCTCCAATTTGGCTTTGACTAGTAATGCAACATGAGGATGCATTTTTCGAAGCTTCTGTTTAACTAGTTTTATGCTTAGTGCTATGGACAAGTGATGCATGATAAGATCAGGATCCAATCTTGGCATGTCAGAATATGTCTAGGCAAAATTTATTTTCTTCTCCTTGAAAAAGGCAATGAATTGTTCCTTTTCTTCAGTTGACAATGACTGAGCTAGATGTATCAAATGAGGATGTTTTTCTGTGCCCAGATTTGTTGGCTATGTTGGCTCTATTAATACTGATGATCTCTCCTGAAAGTGACTGGGAAGGACATCGAATATCTCATCTGCAGGTTCCTCAGAGAGGTTTTCACCCTTGGATACATCTTTTGTTTTTACTTTTTTGGGATCCAACACTGCCACAATGTGGTTTTCACCATCAGACCTCTTGCATTTTTTCTTTTTAATCATGTGACTGAGATATTTGATGTTGGCCTCAGTCATGTTGATGCTCTGCTCATTGGTGGAAGACGTTACAGGTTTGATAGCATTTGAGTAATAGGCAAGAGCATAGTCATTCTGGAATGTGGGGACTTCATTAGATGCATTGGGGTTCCAGTCTATAAGCTCAGGATGTGCAAGTGAGAGAGTAGTGACTGGTTCAATTACGTTCATAGTATAGTCATTAAATGCATGGAGCAATAATTCAAGACCTATGGCGACCTCACCCACAGGTGTATTCAAATGCCTCAGAATACTAACATCAGGAATTAATGACTCTAGGACACTAGTTGGATCAGACCCCCGTGACCTATCCCTAGACATTTCACTCACTTTGATTTGATTTTCATAGACATGCACTTGGTCAATGTCTTTATTAGTAGTCGCTTCTGAAAGATTGTCAAATTCATATTCATGAGAATCGGTGCTGCATGGTGAGAGACTATAGAACTCCCCAATAGTGATAGGGACATACTCTCCTTCAGCCTTTGGATTCTTACACAAATACTCAATATGGCATGACTGACTAGATTCTCCCTTTTTTGAATGATATTTGAGTTGCTCAGCATTGTGACATCACTAGTATCATCCACAGTGCTAACACGTGGCATGAAGTCATCTGCCTCAACAAAGAATTTAGCAAGATCATAAGGAATAGGATGAGGGTAAGAATCCTCATCATCAGATTCTTTCTCTTGAGTACCTGACTCAAATTGTGACTCATTTTTAGATGAACTCTCAAGTACGGGTATGAATTTATTGGATCCCAAATGGAAAGGGACCTTTTAAAACCCTAGGCCAGTTGTGTCACTGTTGCTTTGAGCTGTTGCTTTGATAGGATCTATTAAACCATTGTTATTGCACCCAATAGGGCCGGTTCCCTTGTAACCAAAATGCTTCATAAGCTTAAGACCAGGTCCATATTTCTTAGGAGTGATTTCTTGAGCTTGTTCTGTTAAGTCTATTGGAGCCTCTTCTTTGTAAAGCCATGCATCAATGGCTCTGTTTTCTCTTTCATCTTCTAAGGGAACTGTAGCTTTGACAAAAGAGCCATTAAACTTGGTCTAGGGTGTCAACATGAATGGCTTCTTTGCTTTTGAGGGTCTCCCAAAATGTCGAGGGGACTCCGAAATAGATGTTAATGACAACACTAGTTCCATGTGGTACTCTCCCATACCAATTTCTTTCAATTTAAATGATTGCTCAATTTGTTTCAGCTTATTGTTGTGACAATCAGTAGACTCACGGTTAGCAGGGACAAAAGAATCAGCAGCTTTGAGCATATTGCAAGTGTAGCTAGTAGTGGCAAGAATAGTAACTTTGGAGCCATGAAATGGGAATTTAATGCATTGGTGGTATGTGGATGGCACAGCGTGCATCTCATGTATCCATGGCCATCCCAACATAATGTTGTAGGCCAAGGGAATGTCAAGCACTTGACAGGTGACATCCCTTTCGACAGGACTAACATGAATTGGTAAAGTCACAAGACCTAGTGACTTTCGTTCTACTTCATCGTACGCTTTAATAGTGATCTTTCATCGAGGATCAATAGAGTCCTCAGAATAATCCAATTGTCTAAGTAGAGCAGAAAAAATAATGTTTAGGCCAGTGCCATTGTCAATGAGTACCCAATGAACACTTGTCTGGTGGATCATAACCTCAATGTGTAGAGGCTGATTGTGTGGGTGATTCAGTGAGTTGTCATCCTCCTCAGAGAAGGTCATAAGATGAGGTGAGGTCAAGTGACCTAACATGGATTGAAATCACTAAAGATCAAGATCTTGAGGAACGTTTGCCTCAGTGAGGGCTTTGTCCAAAATTTTCCTATGAGTAGGTGAGATTTTAAGCAGCTCAAATATGGAAATGTGAGCATTGGTTCGTTTCAATTGATCTAGAACACTATAATTGGTTATAGTCAAGTTCATCATGTGTTTTTCACCTTTACCGAATGGGCCAGCAAGGGCTTTGTCCTTGTGTTGTTCAAGATTTGAAGTAGGAGGTGTAGGGCCTTTGAGCACCAATTTTGCATGAGAGTGAGTAACAACGTTACCACAATGTTGCGAAGATGCATTATCCATGTTATTGGAAGTAGGGCCTCTCAAGACAAATGGTATCTTGGGTTTATCATTATCTTGCTTCCCCTTTATAGTAATAACATCACAGTATTCAGAATCTACAGGTTCAACCATGTGAATGACATTATCATCATTGGAATACATATAGTTGACCTTATTGTAGGGTTCTAGTTTCGAAGTCTCTCCTTTTTCATAAGCTAGGAAAGGCTCTTTGAATGCCTTATGGTTCGAGTTTTTGTTATGTCCATCTACCACAAGTTCACTAGCATCAATCATGTCTTGGAATTTATGATGTAAGTTTATACAGTTGCTAGTTTTGTGTCCCTTATTTTGGTGATACTCACAAAATAAGGTCTAATTCCACCATGGTGGACGTGGTTGTGGATCATAGGGACGAGGGTTATCCATTGGTGAGATAAGCTTGTGTTGTAGCAATGTTTTGTAAACCACATCCAAAGGTTCTCCTAAAGGCGTATACTCTCGCTTGGGTTGTGCTACCCATGAGTTTCTCAGTTTGTTCCCAGACACTTTATTGTCAGGAGGATGCTTCTCAGCATTTTTGGCCACTTTAAGGCAATCTATGAGATTAAATGCTGCTTTAGCAAGTTTTGGTGTGACATTATCAACAACCCCATCATGTACAATTTCTTGGTTCTTGTTGACATGTTTGGTTTTATCCCTGTTAGAAGTGGAACCTTATTTTGAGTCTCTCTAAAGAGTGAGCTCACCTTTCTTGACCATAAATTCTTTGATACAGATAGCCTGTGTAATCATGTGTTCAAAGGTACGTGGACCTTGTAGTTGGACTCTATACCCAAAATTAGGTAAGAGGTTATCAGTAAAAATGTCGAGCTTCTCTATTTTTGGGATTTTATGGGAGTACTTAGTATAAAGTTGTCTCCACCATTGGAGGAAAGTGAGAAAAGGCTCACCAACCTTCTATTTAAGGTTGCATAGATCTCGAATATTTACAGGATGTTGAATGTTATGAGAATATTGCTGAACAAATGAATTAGCAATTTTGTCAAACGTCTTGATACCAGGAGGTAAATGTGAGAACCACTCCAAAGCCTAACCACCTAGGCTTCTAGGGAATAAATGCATGAGGTATGTTTGATTGTGTATAAACTCCATAGACAAAGCACCAAATTCCCACAAGTGATCTTGGGAATCAGTAGTACCAAAGTACTTGTCATATCTGGGTAGTTCTATGCCTCATGGGAAAGGCGACATTTTTATACTTTTGTCAAATGGGAATGAACAAAGAACGTCCAATGTGTATGTATTTTTGGGTTTCTCTTTCTCATGCATCATCTGAGCCAATTGGTCTTGCATAATTTTCAGTTGTTTTTGGAGTTTAGCGGTCTCAGTTTCTTCTTCACGTGTGATAATGGTCTCCACATCGAAATGTGTGGGCAGTTTAGCTCCCTCTTGGGCAAGTTTGAGAAAGTACTTTTCTTTCTCTTCATTGAGTAGGATTCCCATGACCTTCTGAAAGTTTTTGTCTCTTTGACATTTTGCTATGTGTTTGGGAAGGATTTCCACCTCTTCTTGTTCTTCATCAGTGTCATCTTCTTTCTCTTTCTCCTTGTCATCCCTAGATTGTTCTTGATATCGACTATGACTACCCTGTTTAGGTTCATGACTAGTCATTATAGGAACTTGTTCAATTTTCATATGTTGTGTTTCAAAAGGTTCCATGGAGAAAGGATCATACATTGTGTTTGGGAATGCAGGACTTCTACCTGTCTCAGTATCCTCTTGGTAAAAAGGATTTCTAATTTGTTGTAAATTGGAAGATGTTCATTGAACTTGAGATGACCTTGCAGGTGAGGAGGACTGTGAAGATGCCTCACTAGCCAAACTGGATACAAATTGCGTAGTGAAAGGTAAGCTACCTCTACTGCAATTACGACCCCTAGCATGACCTCGTCTGATGTTATCAGGATAAAACACATTTTTGCTTCTGGTTGTGATACTCATAGGCAAGGACAAGAAGCTAGAACTTGGACAAGGACTACACTAAGACTGAGTCTCAAAAAGGACAAGATAATAGCAAGAATGTTGTTGACTAAGGCACACATGGTCTAATTTAAAGGCTAGAACAGCCAGAGATTATGACCATTGCGACAAAAAGTATGACAAGCATTAAGAAGAGGACCAAAATTACTTATGAGACGAGACTAGTCAAGGTATAAGACACAAGTCTTCAGTTAAGTGAAGTGTCACTGTTTCAGGACTGTTTGCAAATAAAGAGCAATAAATAGACGCAGAAAAGGATAGTGTGTAGGCCGCAGATAGCTAGAATAGACTCAAATTGTTAATGCTGATATAAAGTCTCGTGTGAAGAAGTTTTTTGGGCAGCGCAAAGATGTTTTATGGGCCGCACAAAGATGTTTTTGTCTCGTGTGAAGATCAGTAACAGTGGTTTAATTTTGCATGAAATTGTTCACAGGATCACGTGAAGATGCGCAATAGAAGTTTAATTATGCGCGAGGACAAAATGGCTTCGCATGAGAGCCAGATGATTTCGCACGAGACCCAAATGATTTCGCGTGAAAGGACACAACAGTTTCACAACAGCGGCTAATTTTGACAAAATTTTTGATTGTTCCAATAACCAGGTAGATAAACAGGCATGTAGAATAGTAAGCAAGTGATTTCAAGCACGTCTGAAAACAATGAGCAAGGGCAAAAGCAACTTTGCACATGAACAATCAAGTGACTTAGTTTGTGCTAATCCCTAAGAGAGCTATTTGTGTATGTTTTTAAAGAGTTTTGCAATCATGCATACATCTCTAGAAAATAAAAGTTGGCTTCTCTAAGGTATTTAGTAATGGTTTGACTCCGCAACTTTTATGACTCACAGGGGTGACCTCCAATCCTGACGCACCGAGGTTTTGACACAGTCTAAGAACTCAATCTTCAAGAGCTACTAAGGATATTTGACAACCCACAATGAACCACACCCATGGAGATTTATTCCACAAGGACATTTATATAGCAGTTGTCACTACCATGGCAAAAATGGCTATTACCGCTTGAGGTTTCGTCATCATAGTTTTCCTTGTAGAGGGATTGTCTGCTATGGTTAACCTTCTCTAAAGGTGACCAACTCACAATAGTATACCACAAGGGGACTTAGCTTCCAGATTCAAGGTTTTGACACCTTTTCACCTTTAGCCCAATCAAAATAGACAGATTAATTTGACACGCTAAACTAAGATTATCTCTTAAAGATCTATGATATCATCTCCCTGTGATCTATCAACCTCTTCGGAGAAAGGATGCTTTAATCAACAAGTTGAAGATTCATCTATCTACAAGATGCTCAAAGTATCCTCCCTGCCTACAAGGAATCCATCTTAGAGAGGAGTTTCACTAGGAACCCACTCCCTCAAGATCCATGAATAGTATTCATGGGGGCTTAATTACTATGTGTGTACAGATGTTAATTTCTAAAAGCAAATCTATCCAAAAGCAATCAAAGAGCACAAGGTGGTACACTTAACACTTTAACTAATGCAAGGTGAGTCCAAAGATGTGGAACATTTAACCCCTCACACAAGCCAAAATGAGTCCACAAGTCAGAAACTAGTGAGTTCTAGAAAGCACAAAAGGGTTGCCTTGTGGAACATTTAATGCTTATGTCCTGTAGACCCCTCCCCTTTAACGTGATGCTGATCTTGCAACCACAAGGTGAAATGAGGGGCCGATGGATTAGCGCGTCCATTAACCCAAGATAGCTATCTAAATCTAACCAAGTTCCTAAGCCTGCTAAATAAATACTAACAAAGATCACACCCTAGTATCAATTTATGCATGTGTTGTAAAATGAAAATACGGAAGGAAACACACACAAGCTCAACACGAAAGATGTTTTTTTTAGATCCAAATGAAGTGTTATCAGCTAAGGAAGATTACCTGGTGATCCTTGCAACATTCTTAGTAGATTTTATCTATTTTTAGTGATTTTATCACGCTTTTCCCATTGTCTCGCAAACCGCTAGAATGCTGTTCTAAAAAATAAAAAAACATAGAAACACTAGAAATCATGAACAGTCAGCAGAAAAACTCGAAAACATGAAAATCAATGCAAAAATTTGCCTCTGTCAGCAGAGTTTCACGTGAAATTCCTGATATTCCGTGCGAAGAAGTTTTACAGCCTGTGCGAAATCAAATTCAGCTAGCGCGAAATTAAATTCGGCTCGCGTGAAGAAACAAGTCTCACGCGCCAAAGAACTTTCTCGTGCGATGCAAAAAGAATCTTTGCGCAAAGATTCTAGATCCTCGTGCGAAAATGAACAATCTTGTGCGAAGATTCTCGAATTTGTACAGAACAGTACGGACAAAGAACAAAAAAATAATTTAAAAAATATAGAAAGAGGCTAGAAAAACTGATTTTTGGGCCCCACGATGGGCGCCAGAAATGTATATGTGAAAATGCGGCCTATGCTAACACACACACTTCAACACGATCCTTACTTGTGGATTCATGGCGGAATGAACATTGAATTGTTCATCTGAAAATCAGCCTGCAAAGCGACCTGTTGCCTTCTATCTAGAGGGAATTGCTTATCAGATATCCTCAGATCTGAGGTGTTTAAGCAACCAGACCCTCTAAGAATGAAGGATTTGACAATGAAATTAAGCTAAGAATGAGTATGTAGATTAATCTAGAATGAAAGATGCAATGTAATCTAAGAACAAATAAAGCAAACTAGATTAAGCATATGCATGATTAAACTAAGAATGAGAATGTATGCAAGAAATGTAAGTAAATGTGAGCATGAATTTTAGCAGCGATTCGATGCAAATTCTCCAAATTCATCCTCCTAAAATGAAGAGATGAGGGTCTCTTAAATAGACTTTCCTGAAATCCATCAACAGTTGAGATCAATTCAGATCAACTGTCAAGATTGAAGATGAGGTTCAGTCATAAAGGGAGATTCCCAAATTAAAGGGAGTTAACATATTTAATTTGAGTAAAATAAGGAGTTAACTGATTTAATTCGAGTAGAAAAAGGAGTTAACTGATTTAACTCATTTTTGATCAATAGTGAACTGGAAATTTCCCTTTTTGAACTGAAGAGAGATTTTTTTGAGATATTTAATTTAATAAAATGAGATATGCTCTCATGATTACTTTTTCTATTTAATTAAATAGTCTTTAATTAATTAGAGACACTTTTCTTATTTAATTAAATAACTTCATTTAATTAATTAGGAATGGCTTCCCATTTAATTAAATAACTTTGTTTAATTAATTAGAAGTAAGTACTACATTTAATTAATTAGAAATACCTTTCCCATTTAATTAAATAATTACATTTAATTAATCAAAATAGGCGTATTTATTAAATTAAATAAATTTAATTCCATAATACATTAGCCTTAGGATATAATTTAATTTAATTAAAGTATAAATATTTAATAATTAAATTATAATTAAATCAAGTAGGTTTAATGTGACTAATATGAGTACGTACTATAGGAATTAAATAAGAAATATGATGAATGTAGATTAGGGTTTTCTGCATCTGACAATTAAGTCAAGTAGCGAATAGCAGAATGAGAATTGCCTATTAGAATAGGACTTAGAAATTGATCAAAAATAGACCAGAATTGGTATCATGGCAATGAGCCAATTTTGGGGTATTACAAGTCTACACCAAAAGAAAACTATATTACTATAGTAGTTAATTGTTCCAACATCATGTGAATCAAGAAAATTTTGTCACGAATGAAGGAAGAAATCAAGGATCAAGTTGTTATCTATAGTGATAATACATGTGCAATAAATATACCCAAAAATCTAGTGATGCACACCAAGACAAAATACATTACAATAAAGTATCATTTTCTATGAGAAGTAGTTCAAGATAAAGAGGTAAGACTAGAATATGTGAACACAAAGGAGCATATTGCTGATACATTTACCAAACCACTACCTAAGGATGAATTTTTGTATCTCAAAGAAAGCCAGGGGTCATTCCCCTATCTGATGCTCACTAGAGTATAGATTAGTGATGCATCATAAAAACTATAATGAAGATCTATCTAGTTGATGCAAAGAAGTCATAGCTCATTACATATGAATCAATACATCAGGTATAATATAAAATTATTGTATCAAGTCTTTAGCATTTGATGTCAAAGAGGGAGAGACTAAATATGTCATATCAAAAGAATTTAGGGAGAGTTTGATTGATTTCATGAATCAGAGGAAGAAATTTGTATATCAGCAAGAGGGAGAACTTGATCAGATTAAGTCTAAAGATAAGATGTCAGAGGGAGAATCTTAGAGGGAGTTCTCAAGGATGAAGAATCATAATGAAACTAAGGATATTATAAATAATTCTATTTGCTCTAAATTTTTCTTTTCTTATGACATGTTGTATTTCCATGAATGCCAAAGAGGGAGATTGCTGATAAAAAATATTCAATTCTATATTGTCATTGATGTTACATAGATTTTATACTCTAATGAGCATTTATAGTAGTAGCTAAGCTCAAAAGACTCTAGTATCACTCGAGCAAGAAGTTTAGAAGATGCCAAGTTCAATGATTGAGTACAAACCAGGCTAGGTCAGTCACCAAGGGATTCCTGTGTAAACTGAGTTAGGTTGGTCACCAAGGGGTTTAGTGTAAACAAAGTTAGGTTCGTCACCAAGGGGTTCAATGTAAACCAAGTTAGGTTAGTTACCAAGGAATTCAGTGGTAACAGAGTGACCTAGTTTTAGTGTCAACCAACTTACAATACAATAACTTTATTTATTATTTGTTTTATGTGAGCCAACTTAGTGGATGCTAATTCTTTATTTGTAAGGGTATTCAAGTTGACTTGATATTGGATTATATATATATGAAAGGTCAAGTTGTGGACTGAAATATAAGATGTGAATAAAGAAGGATATCTAATTAAGGGAAGAACATATAAGGAACTACAAAGAATATTTTGATCAAGGAAGGATCTAGAGGATAAATGTGAATAGTGATTTGAATATGTAAATCAGTTGCTTTATCAATCATGTCAATCATTGTTACTATCTAACAATTGTGGTAGTGAAGAAATCTCTTAACATAGTTGTCTTAACAGTCATTTTATAAATCCTCTAACAAGATAGAATTTCTAGATAGAAGTGTCTTAAGACCTCTAATAAGACCACTCCTAATAGGGTGATTCAAATCCTTTAACAAGGTCACACCTAACAATATATTTTGTAACCTTTATCAGGCTTGGCTCCTAATAGGGCTCACTTCAAAAGAGTGAAAAGTTGTAACTAGTTGCATTGGTGGTTTTCCCAAATTTGTTTACCACTTTAAACCTTGGTGTCTCTTATTTTCATGCTATTTTTTTACTACTCTATCTTTACGCAACTAAGTTACTAAAGGTGATGCATCATTCAAACCCTCTCCACTTTCACAAATATCTATAGAAGAAAATGAAATCAAACTGTAATAAATTTATCTCTCAACTCTTTAAATTTTTATATACAAAATCTCTCTTCCATAAAGGATTTGATTGATCCACTTGTTAGGATGAAACAATAGTTGATCTCTGATCTGTAACTTGGTTTGCTAAATGAGATTCCTTTGAATGTAGTAATCACCTTACTATGATAAATGAATCTTTGTTTCTCCTTATACTAAAATAGCCTTTGTAATTCACCCTTCTCCTCTTCTTTTCTTCTTACATTACTTCCATGTCATATTTTGGATGTGATACAATACATTACATATATACCAATCCAATTACAAAATTAAAAAGTCGGCTATAATAAAAGTTTACACAAAATACACAAAGTTGGCCAAAGTGTAGAAACTCAAGTTCTGATACTCGACATCCACTACCATTGCTTGGCATCATCATGCACTCAGTAGAGGTAGAAGCTCAGTCCATATTGATCACTTCCAAGTAGTCTTGAACTTAGTCTACTTTGGTGACTCAACAAATATTGTGAAACTCGGCATATAAACTAAATCACTTGATTCACACTATATAGTTCAGTCAATGCTATCACTATGAGCTTGGTATAAACTAAATCACTTGGTTAACATTGAGTAGCTTGGTTAACACTAGACTCACATCACATCAACAATGAACTCAGTAAGCACTACATAACTTGGTTTTCAGTAATAAACTTGACATACACTGAGATGCATGGTTTACACTACTAATCAATACCATGGTAGTAACTGCTCGGTTCAAATTGAAAACTATCCAAGGGACTCGGTAGCAACTCTAGAACTCAGTTGATGCTGAAATGCTTGTTTAACACTATTAACTATACAATGTGCTTGGTAGATACTTACAATATGAATAAGTGTTTGTCACTAATAACAAACATGACTAAAATGTTAACAATATCCCCCTTTGGCATTAGTGAAAAAAACACATATAAATTAAAATTGAATTCAAAAGGTTAAAAAAATCTTTTATCCATCACCTTATGTCTTTGACTTGGTAGAGTATATTGTTTTTGAGATTTTTCAAAATTGGTTTTGTAAGAGATGTACCTTTGAGTATCTATATATGAATAATATTATAATTCTCTCACATACATAATATATAGTGTACTATGTACTATACATCTTTTCACATCTGATATATACATTTTCTCCACTTTACTATACATCTTCTCCCCTTTACAATATATATTTTCTCTACAATATACATCTTCTCCCCCTTTTTGACATTAATACCAAAGATGTATGCTATTTATATAGTAATGCCAAAATGTGACAAGAAATTTGAATGTACCTTCAAAATTAATGCCAATGTCTTGTCCCAATTCTCTTGCAACACCTTGCATATGTGCAATGTAATTTGCACTTTTGCTGATAGTTCTATCATGTGGTCTATAACTGAGAAGTTATTGTCATGTATGAGCAGTTTAGCATGTGCAATGTATTTCTAAAATGCATCCATTTTTGGGAGAATCATGCCCTATATATCTATCAATGTAGCTCTTATTATTGCCTCTTCTCTTAGTAATTTTGCTTGCATATCAGTTAGGAATTTGATCTTGTTGTAATGCGTAGAGTTGTAGCTTAGGTCAAGTTGCAACTATTGTTCACTTGCCTTCAAATCCTCATTAATCTTTGATAGTTTATCTTTTATTTCCTTAGTGAAATTTGAAATATCAGAGTTTTCCAAATAGTAAAGATACATTGTTGTAGGAGTTCTTCAGTGAGCCTAGAATAGTAGACAGTTCTACTTGATGGATAGCTATTTTTTGAGCAATAAGTTCCATACCTTTATTCTCAAACTTCTTTTCAGCTATCTACAAAAATTTCTCTTGTCCATTCAAATCATCATTGAATTTTTGGACTACCTTTGCTAAATGGTTCAAAATTTATTAAGAAGTATCAACTTATGTATTTAATGCCTTTGCAAGGATATTCTTTGCATCTTCTATTATTGGAAATTCCTTATTCCTTTCTTCTCTAAGCATCTCCTGCTTAGCTTTCTTCTAAAGAATTTCTCCAAAAACATGCATCTAATTAGGATTGAGATTTGAGATGTCCTAATTAGGAATAACAATCTCCTCATCAAGACCTATATCTTTGTCCTTCTCTTTACCTTTACCAAATTTTTTTGTACTCGATTGACACTTGGTCTCAACTATCTTTGCACTTATTAATTGCACTCCAGGAATGGAAACAATTTTTGAAATAGTAGGACTAGCTATAGATACTGCACTTACTATGAAAATACCTATAGTAAAACTACTTGGATTTACCAAAAGTAATGTAGATGGAAGTGTGAGCTACTTAGTAGATGAAGTGCTTGTCACTTTAGTCAATGAGGCGTTGAACTAGATAGGTGCAAATATTGATTGGGTGCTTGTGCTTTTAGATTTTGTCACAATCAATCCTATTGAAACTTTCTCCAAGCTTGATGTTTTTCATTTTTTTCTTGGAGAATGAGGAAGTGAAGCTATGACTGCTGCATCAATCTTTATTGGGTTAGTCTCCTCATTATCTTGCACATCTAGTATAGCTTCCTTGGTAGCTTCATATCCCTAATCCTCTTCATCATCATCTACATTGTCATAATGAGTAAATTCTTCATTATCAATTTCCTCATCTTTTCCCTATTCATCATTATCTTCATCTTTATCATTGACATTGAAAAAAAAATTACTCGACTTGTGAAGAACATAAATTTTCTTCCATGTGTTTGTAGCATTCTACACTACATGTTCAATGTCTTTCAATAGCACAAGACAAGTGTTGAATCTCAAGGTAAGTTTTTCTTCATTTTTCTTTAGAGATTCCTTTACCTCCTTGTCATCCAAACTCGAAATGAGTTGCCTCAAGGTCTACTCATATATGTATTTTGTATTTTTCATGCCATTCTCCCATCTTGGCTTCATCTTCTCCATTAAAACATTTGAAATATGCTGAGCAAGATGGTCTAAAGAATACTTCCATTTACCCATTTTATATACTATCAAGTACTCTATTTTCTTCTACTCCTCTATAGTCCTAATCTCATACTTCAATGCCTTGAAGTTTGTTATGCTAGATCCTAATTCTAAGTCTTTCATTCTTTCCTCAAAAGTAGGTGGAGGTCTCTTGAAAATTACATCTCCTCCTTCTTTATCCGCTTTCTTCCTGGATGATCTTCTTGTAAACATAGCAGTAGATATCTTGGTAGGCTTGTTAATAATTACCTTACCTTTCTTCTTCAATGGCTCTTCTTCCTTTGATTTTTCTTCATCTTCTACTTCTTCATCCTCTCCTTTTCCTTCAGTTAATAGAAGAGTGGAATTGGTTTTTAGTTTGGCAATTCTCTTCTTTCCTTTGTTGACTACCTAAGGAAGTTTGATTTCAAGTTCAATTCTAGCCTTGGCCTCATCATAGGTGCCAAAGTATGTAGCTTTAGGGTCAACAGGCTCATTAACTAGTACCTCAATTATTTCCTTGGTTTCATCTATGTTTACCTCATATCCAAGAGGTTTTACCCATACTATTCTTGGTCTAAATGCCTAAATATATACTTTGTCACAATCAACCATAAAACAAACATCATCTTTGTAGTCATCAACTAATTTCTTGGGAATCCTAAATCTATTATTCATCTTTTCTTTGAATCCATCAAAGTAGTTATCCATAATACTTACATAATTCTCTCCCATTTCAGCAATATACTCATTAATTTGATAAAGAATTGGTACATCTTTTCTCCAAATTACTCTACCTTTAGATGGGAAGAACTTTTAAACATGGAAAAATGGACAAGTCAAAAGTGAACCGAACTTACAAGGATTGTTCTTGGAAGTTCTGATACTTTCCATGTTCATGTTGAATTGGTTCAACAATAACTCAGCAAGGTCAAGTGACAGGTTATTCTTGATCACTTTATATGTTAAATCCACTACTTCATATAACACGCTATTCAATCTACTCAAGCTGTAAATCTTGTAAGTGATGACATGTATCTTGAACTTCAATTCCATGTCCACTCGGCAAGGGTTTTCTTCTCTAGTTCAACCCGACCCAGGGTTGTAGTCATTTTCACTTTTTTTAACATAGGAAGACCAGTGATCTTGTGGATCATCTTCTTGGTTATCAAAACTGGTTGTTCCAACCACAAATGACCATTGTGCACATGACTAAGAATATATCTTATTCATTTTACTTGAACATTCTATGGCATATGTGGAATGTGAGTTAACACTTTTGTTTCAAGATGTTGATGCTCCAATTTCAACACACCATCAATGCATAACTCTTTCAATGATTTATCCATCTCCAATGTTCCAATATCTTGAATAGCACATTTAAAATGTAAATAAATATGATTGATCAATACTACCTTTCTTGGAATTTGTGACTACCCTTCGCTTGAATCAAGGGTTTCAGTAATGGCAAGGCTCAGCTTAAAATCTAGTGCCTTCAATTCCACACCTTGAACTAACATGTCTAAACCTTTCTTTGATTTTCTACTGGAGGATGCCATCTTTGCTCATTAGGGCTTGAGAGAATATGAAGATTTTTAGTAACAATTCACTTAAATCACTTGAATGCTCTAAAGATCACCTTGCATAGATAGCTCTCAAAAAATCACGGTGAGAAATGACTTTGATTTCCCCCTTTTTATCAGATTTTTCCATAAATGTCTAGTATGATTGTTTTCTCAAATGATAGACTATCATCTACTTCATTTTCATTGAATGCTCGATAGAGTCTTTCATGACTCAGTAACCACATAACAAATATAGTAGCTCCCAACCTTGCTTGGCAAGGTCTTACAACCCGACCTTGCTTAGTAAGGTCTTCAATCCAACCATATTCAATAAAGATAGTAACTTAGTAATGACTGGCATTATTCAGTGATCTTTTTGTATCTTGAATGCTGATATGGATCTTTTGTTTTCTCAACTAGAACTTATGTTAGATGTTTGCTTCAAAATATGAGTTCTAGTTCTCCTTTTAGAGATCAAGTGATAATGTTGAAGTAACCCAATTCTTAAGTGACTTGTTCATCATTGCTCGAACTTGCATCCTCAGAAGATTTTGGAACCCATTTTTGTCTCATCTACTTTATGAAGTTATCAAAATTTTCCTTCTTTTCATTTTAAATTCTTAGTATTCATACAATTCTTGGCAAGATGACCAAGTTTTATACAAATGAAAAATATTCTTGTAGTATCTCTTGTCCTCATGTGATGTTTCACACAATTCATTCCAATGT
The DNA here is from genome assembly GCA_028749045.1 of Cupressus sempervirens. Taxonomy (NCBI): domain Eukaryota; kingdom Viridiplantae; phylum Streptophyta; class Pinopsida; order Cupressales; family Cupressaceae; genus Cupressus; species Cupressus sempervirens. The sequence continues at coordinate 359,629,221 of CM053784.1, forward strand.
GTCCAAATTCTCCACAGTAATGACATTTGCACCAAGTGTTATAGTCCCAACCAAATATAGCTTTCACAATTGTTCAACTAGGTTCAATATCTTAGTTTTGCATTCTAAGGATTTGTGCCCATGCTTCTTGCATTTATGACATTTTTCTTCACACTTTGGTTTCTCTTTGCATTCATTAGCCCTATGACCATGTTGATTGCAATTGTAGCATTTTCCATTGAATTTTGTTTTCCCATTTCTCCAAAATTTGTTTGATGTATGACCTATCTTACCACAATGATTGCAAGTAGGTCTTTGATTCTTTTGAGCTCCTTGCTTGGATGATTCACCTTCTTCTACATATCCAATTCCTACTTTTCCTTTTTATCTATAATGGCTTAACTCATTCAATTAATTCATGTTTTCTTGAGATTTCATCATCCTCTTATTGGTTTTCCTTTTAGTGTTTAGATCATTCTTCAATCTTTCATTCTTTGATCTTAGATTCATGATTTCTTCATTTGCATTGGTGAGTTGATTAATGAAGTTCACTTGTTGAAGGGATAGGTGTTGAATTTCATTGTTCTTACCTTCTATCTCTTCATTTATCTTGTTTTTCTCTTCCATGACTTCACATTATCTAATTGACTAAACTTCTTGGTCTCTTCTCAATTTTCTTACTTCTTCTTAAAGAATACCATTCTTTTCCAATAGTTCTTTGATTGCTTCATCATCTTCATCTGAATTTCTTGAGTGGATGTCTTCAATTCTTTCCTCAATGTAGATTTGGTCATTCATCTAGATTGAAAGGTATTTTCTTATTTTCAAAGATTGAGAGAGTTGCTCTTTTTCTTTCTTGAGTTGTACAATAGCCAATTCCAAATCTATCTTCTCATTGTGAATAGCCTTGTCAAGTTTGAATACCTCCATCACTTTTGATCTTTGCTCAAGCTGTTAAACTTATTTTTGAGAACCACAAGGCTCTGATACCAATTTTTGAAAATATTATGATAGGATAAGTTACTAAGAGGGGAGGGGTGAATCAGTAACCAATAAAACTTAACCCTTAATTAGCAATTAATCCTTCATATGTATTTTGATCTAATTGCATGCATGAGAAACTAAAAAGATTAAATCATACATAACACTTTAGACACAAAATTTGGTGATCCAGAAACCTTCCAAATAGAAAGTAAAACTGGGTGGGGATGATACCCACAAGATTTAGTACTACAATATAAAGTTGGCTTGTTAAGGTTTACAATGATCACTTCTAATGATCTGCCCTATTAGGAGCAATAAGGACTACTAGGTCCACCTTGCAAAAGGATTTACAAACATAAAATGAAGTATAGACTTGGTAAAGAGATTTACAAAAGACTAGTAAGTCTACCTTGTTAAAGGATTTGACTGATCCACCTGTTAGGATGAAATAGTAGATGATCTTTGATTTGAAACTTGGTTTACTAAATGAGATTCCTTTGAATGTAGTAATCACCTTGCTGTGATAAATAAATATTTTATGCTCCTTATACTACTGTAGCCTTTGTAATTCACTCTTCTCCTCATCTTTTCTTATTACATTACTTCCATGCCATATTTTGGATGTGATATAATACATTATATATATACCAATCCAATTATAAAATTACAAAGTCAACCATAATACAAGTTTACACAAAATACACAAAGTTGACCAAAGCATAGAAAGTCAGGTTCTGAAGACTAGCTTGGTGAGGTTAGGATACTCAACATCCATTTTCAATTCTTTTCATCATCATGCACTTGGTTGACATAGAATCTCAGTCCATATTGATCACTTCCATGTAGTCTTGAACTTGGTCTATATTGGTGACTCGGTGAATATTGTGAAACTCGACATATAAACTTAATCACTTGATTCACACTGTATAGCTTGGTTAATTCTATCACTATGATCTCGGTATAAATTGAATCACTTGGTTAACACTGGGTAGCTTGGTTAACACTAGAGTGATATCACATCAACTGCAAACTTCATAAGGACTCCATAACTTAGTTTGCATTGATAAACTTGGCATACATTGAGATGCACAATTTACTGTACTAATCAATACCATGGTAGTAACTACTCAACACAAATTGAAAACTATCCAAGGGACTTGGTAGCAACTATAGAACTTGATAGATGCTGAAATACTTAGTTAACATTGTTAACTATACAATGTGCTTGGTAGATACTTACAATCTGAATAAGTGTATGCCACTAATAAAAAATATGACTAAAATGTCAACACAGAGAACATGCAATCTCTCAAGCTAATCAGTCCCTTATCCATTGGGCATAAACTAAGTTATAACATACACATGGATATCCTAATATACTCATATATCTAGACATCTTATCCATCTATCTAGCTTGTAAATAGATATCAATCTTCAAATGAAGTTTGTACTTAACAAATCCTCCTATTATCCCTACAATTTTGTTAATGCAATATCAAGAAAATTACCTATGTCCTTGACCAAACAAAAAGATACATAGTAACATACAACTTCAACACAAGTTGCACTTGGATGGTATGCACTTTGGGCATAGTAAAAAAAAAACTATAGATCCACAAAAAGGAGATAAAATTCAGAATGAAACTGTAAATAAAAACTCTATATTCATTCCTTGAAATAATTACATCATGTATATGCAAAAAACTTAGATGATATACCAAAGGATGACTATATTAGTTAATTGCTCAATGAAACTACTCTATTGCTATAGATAATAGAGAAAATACTGAGAAAATGTGGAATCATAGTTGTGGAGGAAATTTCAATTAGGCTGGAACCAACAGAGTGGTCACACAACAATGAAAAAAAGTCCAGAACTAGAACCTTTACAAAGAGGAAAGAAAAGAGATTTATAGAGAGGAAGAAAACTCTCAGACCAGATCCTGACTGACATGTATCCTACTGAATCTCCTCATCTTGTTGCTATTGAAACTGATCTTCTCCATCTACTGGTAACCAAAACCATAAATGTTGTTATAGAAAATTGGATATCTTTCCTTAAAGAAATTAGAAAACCCACTTTCTAAAGAAAACTATTATCAGATAAAATGCGAAGAATTTGTAATCTGATCTAGTTTGTCTTTATTTGCCTTTTTCATGAATCTCAACTACATTTTTTGACAAAACACTATCTTCTGTATTTGCATTTAAAACACATTCAATTCATCTTTTAAAATGGCCAGTGAATTTGTTCTTATCTAAATATCATCCAAATCTAATTCTATTTCATCTGAAAACATTAAAATTGTATTTGCACTAAGATTGCCCCAAAATCACAAATTTGCCTGTAGCTCGTTCTGGTGAATACCTGCGTGAAAATTGATTGCAAAAATTGAGAGTACATCTTGTCCTAGTTTTAACAATATATTATATTGTATGTTTTGGGTAAAAACCATGCCTCTGAGGTCAATTTGAAATTTCAGGTCCTAGGCCATGAGCTGAGCAATTAACATTGAAAAATTTAAATATACCATATAGTTAAAATTATATAACATATCAAATTCATTTTAAATTCTTCAATTTTATTGAAATGCATGCTTAGGCTAAAATATTTGATTTGATAATTTGATTTTATTGTCATTTTCCTTTTCTCCAATTACAAGATGCCACTTGTCCACTTCTCATTCATCGTCACCATCTAGGCAGGCCCTACATTTTCTTATGCATCTTTTTGAAATTTGAAATTTTCACCTCACAATTTGATATTGGCATAATATCTTAATCTTGAAATATCACCTCCCTGACCTTGCAACATCCTCATCTGATCATGACATTAATATTTTGGTTCTATGACCTCTTAACTCCCTTTTGGTGTAGCATCACAAATATTCTTTTTAAGGTCTCTGACCACACAACCTTCTGATCTTATGCCATATCATAACATCAGAGGTCTTAATTGTTTCTATCCTGATCTTATGAATACTCTTCAATTGAAGTCTCTCAGAGATGCCATGCCACCTTACTTTGACCTACATATTTGGTCAAAACTTTGTTTCATATCTACTAGGCTGGCCAGGGGTGGGCCCTTCCACATGAGCTTCACTTGTGTCCCAAAGTGAGAAAGCCTTAGACAATATACTATTGCCAGGCAGATAAAAATAATTAAGCACATGCCACCATCTACAATGTGGGATAAAAAAAATAGATGGAAAACATCACATACGTGATGGGCAAAAAAAAGAGCAAGGTGAGGTAGGAAATGTTGATGTGGGAAGTCAAAGGTAGTGCTAAGAAATTGGGAGCATTTTCATATTGTACAAAATGATGCCTATGTGTGTCTTCTTATGCTTTCATTCAAACCATAACTAGGTAAACCACCTACAACATGATAATAGGTCCGTCCAATGCTTACCTCTGGGGAAAGGTGGAGACCATGCTTACTGCGACAACACATGCTTTTCTCCTCCATTACAATGCTCATGCCCTCCTCTATGCCGTGCTCCCAAGCATTTGATGTCATTAATTTAGGCATCATTATATGATATTATTGATATGAAAGACATTGAAATTGGTAGCAACAATCATCACAACCCACATCTCCCTATTTCAAAATGGATTGCCCTACCATTGGTGTTTCCTTGAACACCATGGATATGGGTGGAGCTCCTTTCACCAACCCTCCCCTACCGCACCTCCTCCTCATGTGGACATAGGTGCCCTACTCATTACATGGGAACTTCTTCCCTTAACATGGATTTCTCTACATCATAGTGCACTGCTCTATTCTAGTTCTTTTCTCACAATCTCATCAAAAGACTTGAAAAGATCACCTTCAACAGTCAGATCCTCCACATCAACACCACTAGGAAAAAAAAGCACCACAACCAATGACCCAACTTTAAAACAACGGCACTTGAAAGAAACTCTAGACAAGTGAGAGGATCCATCCACATTCCTCCATTTTAGTGGTGAATTGAGGAGCACACACAGTCAACTAAGTGCTATGCTAAACATGCATATGGTGACAACCTCTTACTTCCCCTACCACAATTTGACGAGTCTAAAATACTCTATGACATGGCACATATGGTTCCACTCGGAGAGCATAGCCATCTATTATTTAAAACAAGGTAAAATGCCCCCTTCATATGCTCAACTTTCTCTCTTATTACTCATTTTAGCGTGCACACTCCCACATCTAACCTTTAATGATGATGTGTGCCTGCTAGAAAACCTTTTGCACTTGATCAAATAAAAACTATGTTTCAAAACATATGTATCATTACTAATAATATCCTTTAACCAAAAATTTTAAAGGACCCAATTCATTCAACACCATCACTCCCACACACAAACTTATTTAATGATCATCATTATGACCAATCCTAAATAAATTTTTGAGTCTCAAAGTGTTTTATCAAGATACTAAATTTAATTGGATCCCAAAGTGGATCTGGCTAAATTTTTTTTTGAATTGAAACATCTAATACCTCAAACAATCCAATGAGTATCTGGCAATGATTAAAATCAAATTCGACAACTCATTTTATTACTTATCTTTAAACTATAATTTTTTGACTGAGAGGCCTGAAATTTGGCTTTAAAAATTGACATAAATAGATAACAGGGCTCAAAAAGCTGACATGTTGATACTTTGTTCGGCATTCTTGCACCCTGTTAAATCTAATGTCATGACAACAGCTAGGTCAAAAGATATTGACATTCAAATTTACCTAGTTAAAACTATTTGCATCAAAACATGTTAGAAAATAGGAAAGTGGATTTGGATTTGGCTTGAAAAATAGGGCAAACAGATACTTGAAGGCTTGAAAATTGGAGTGTTAGTTCATTTCCATGAGGAGAATATAATTCTATGATTTGGGCTCATGATGAATACCATGATGCATTTGGAAAGTGCGTGAAGTGGGGTACTTAGAATTGCAAAATTGGAAATCTCAGTAGAACAATGGTTTTCACAAATGGAATGGACCTAGGAAAGTGTGCAAATGGATTTGTCAAGACATGAAAAATGGCATACTTGAAGAATTTTAGATTAGATTGCAATACTACAAACCATTTGATCTCATCTATTATGGATTTGGAACTACGACATCTCGAATAGGGGTACCGATCAATCTATATTTTATGACACTAGTAAAAAGTTATAAATTGCATTTAGAATCTCGTTTAAAAATTGATCAAATGGATTTGTCATAAGCTCAAATTTGGAACATAACAAGTGCGTGAACTCTAGAATATAATGAAAAAGCAATTTTCTTAGTATGGTCAACTAGGTCAAATTTATGATCTGTCAAATAGGGCTTCCTAGATTTTTGAGCAATTTGCATCAGCATGACAAAGATAAGTAACCAACTTTGTGGGATTCAAAACCTAGTCAAAACATATTGAAATGACATGAAAATTGAAACATAGGTTTAATTATATGTATATTAAATAATCCCAAAGGAGAAAGTCATGAATTATAACTGGGTGCAAGATATTCAAATGCAAACTAGGTCTCCTGTCATTGTTTGACAATTAGGCAAAAATGTAGAAAAGAACATTGCTAAAAAAGAAACTTCGTAGAATGACTCGGAATGCCACTTTATCATTATAGGATGAATAGATATGCTGAATTCAAGGTGTTAGAAACATAAAACATCTCGTAGGCCTTAGAATGATAATTGGGTATATAAGCAAAAAAAGGCATTTATAGGGCTCAAATGACTCAAAATCTTGGAATGGTACTCAAAACTTGAATGCAATTTTGTGTCCCATAAGTTTGGACTCAATAATATAAATCATAACCATAAACATAAATCAAAACCTCCATGATTTTTTTCTTGAAATCTACCTTGAGGGAAGAATAAATAGAGCTTGAAGATGAACAAAGGATCTTGGAGGAAGATCACACCACCATGATGGATAGATTTATGGTTTTGAATGATGAATCTAGAATTCTTGAACCAAATCCCTTCAAAGGCTTGAATTATTGAATCCTTGATCTTCAATGGGGAGCTTCAATTCTTGAATGGGTGATTACTTGCTCACTTTTTTTTCTTGCTTAAATTCAATGGAAGACAGATTCTTGATCATGAAAAGTGGATATCTCCTCATGAAAAATGGATGGAAAACTTGATGTGAAAATGAGAGAGAAAGGCTTCCTTTTATACTAGTCTAGGGCACAAACTTCTAGAGAGGCTGACATAGGAGAATTAAATTCTAATTAATTCTTAACCCCTAGAAATGAGGCTAGATTAAATACAATTTAAGAGTTTACCATTTTGAAGCCCCAAATAGAAGACCTAGAAGTAGGAAAATAAACTTTTTAACTTCACCCCGCATCCGGAAAACTTTTTGATGAAAAGTAGGATCTGGGTTAGGGTCAAGTTCAAATCAAAACCTCCATGATTGTTTTCTTGAAATCTACCTTGAGGGAAGAATAAATAGATCTTGAAGATGAACAAAGGATCTTGGAGGAAGATCACACCACCATGATGGATATATTTAGGCTTTTGAATGATGAATCTGGAATGCTTGAACCAAATACATTCAAATGCTTGAATTCTTGAATCCTTGATCTTCAATGGGGAGCTTGAATTCTTGAATGGGTGATTGCTTGCTCACTTGATTTTCTTGCTTGAATTTAATGGAAGGAAGATTCTTGAACATGAAAAGTGGATATCTCCTCATAAAAAATGGATGGAAAACTTGATGTGAAAATGAGAGAGAAAGACTTCCTTTTATACTAGTCTAGGACACAAACTTCTTGAGAGGCTGACATAGGAGAATTAAATTTCAATTAATCCTTAACCCCTAGAAATGAGCCTAGATTACATACAATTTAAGAGTTTACCATTTTGATGCCCAAAATAGCAGATCCAAAAGCGAGAAAACAAAATTTTTAACTCCCCCCCACATCCAACAAACTTTTTGATGAAAAGGAGGACTTGGGTCGAGGTCAAGGTCATCCTTGACCTAGGTCAAGGTCAAGGTCGACCTTGAACTAGGGGTTTAGGACCCTTGGAAAATGAATTAGAAGGAAAAAAATATGGTAAACTTTTTGATGAAAAGGGGGACCTGGGTCAAGGTTGAGGTTGAATTTGACCTAGGTTAGGTTTGAAGTCAGCTTTGACCTAGGTTAGGGTCAAGGTCAAGGTTGACCTTGACCCAGGAGTTTAGGACCCCTAAAAAATGAACCAGAAGGGAAAAAAGAACCTCGGGAGGCCCAAATAGAGCCCTAAATAGAGACAAAAGATAGGAAAGGAGAAGAAAATAGGGGAAAAATTGATAAAGGCCCAAAAACACCCCCTAAGTAGGGCTAATTTTTTTTAACATGGAAGTTCTTTTATTTTAAGATGATACATTAAGCCCCCACTTTAGCAGGAGTATGGAAATCGAACATGCTCACGATAAAGGAGAAGAAAGATCCAAGTAGATTTGTAATGAGATAGAATAAAACTTAGTTAATGAGATGAGCCCCCGAGCTAAGGATCCTAGCTCAACATACAAACATGAGGGTTTGAAAACAAAAAAAAACAAAAACAAAGTAAAAGACATAGAAAGAGGGGTTAGTACTAAAACAAACCCAAATCAACTAGTAAAGGAAAGCTTGCTAAGAAATGCTTCCTATACTAATATCATATTTGGAAAGCTATCATAAAAGGCATATATTATTACATAAGAAAGACAAGAGAAACACTATTAATAACATAGCTTCATGATCCAATCCTACTAGCATGAAAGCGGAAAGAGAGAGTGAGAGAGAGAAAGTGATTACCCCATCTAGTAAGATGCCCACCTTACCATGAATCACCAAGGAGGGAGAGTCCAATAGGTAACAAAACTCAATAGTTCACCCAATAAATGTGCTTTGAAACTATAATACATCTTCTAAAGGTTTTTGGAATACCCATAGATCCACCTTCATGTATCACCTTGGAATATAAAATGTGTGTCCCTTTAGAACTTAACAACTTATGTGCGTTACCTTTCACAGATTTAACATATTACAAATTGAAAAATGTGTGTCTCTTTAGAATTTAGAAACTTATGTGCATTACCTTCAGAGGATCTAACATATTAAAAATTAAAAAATGTGTGCCTCTTCAAGATTTAGCAACTTATGTGCATTACCTTAAGAGGATTTAGCATATTAAAAATTGAAAAAGTGCATCTCTTTAAGATTTAGAAGCTTATGTGCATTACCTTGAGAAGATTTAGCATATAAATAAAAAATATGGTACAAGGGAGACCCTATATATTCCCCCCTCTTATCATGGCCAATGTATCTTTTAGTGGCTAATATTCATAAATTGGCTAATATTTTAAAATTTGATACAACCCAAATCATCATAGTTTTATAAAATTTAGTTCTAGAATATTTAAAATCGCTCAATAATTTATTATATTGAAAAATTTAAACTCAAATATTTTCCACATTAGTCTATACATGATTAGATTTGAGTCACCTAAATATTATATATTTTTAGAGAAATTAAATTGAAATGGCTAATAATTATCATAATTATTAGTTACTTTAAGGATATATTGCCAATATTTAATTTTCACTATTGATTTAAAGTATATGTAACGATCCTCATAATATTCCATGAGGTAAAAAAAAACTATTCAATTTTGATTTGTAATATTCCATGGTGATTAATGAACTTCCTATTAATATTGAGATTCATCAATATTTTATACAGAAAAATTATGATTTGAAAATAATCGCCAATATTAATCATATTTAGAATAAAAATTTGAGAGATTTTCCAATAGAAATATTAATTTTTTTCAAAATAATGAAAATTTGCCAATATTTTGTATCTTTTTTTGGAGGTAGATTTCTTAAAGTTTACCCTAATCATGGCTATCTACTATTGTGGTTTCATAATGCATGCCCCATTTCTACCTAGAAATGGGGACCCCCTACTTTATTTTTTGGCTTTTTGTATCCCTAATTTGGGGTCCTATAGTTTTACCTAGTATCCTTAGTCAAATCTAGGTCCTGATTGGAAACCCCAGTTTCTGAAAATAAAATTTTAGAGAGGATAAGTCATGTTTACAAAGAAAAAAGGTGCACCAACACACCTCCCTAGGTGCACTAGTGTGCCAAAGAACTTAGAAGAAGATATCACCCCTTGGTGATGTGCAACAACACAATTGCACAACACCAAAGGGTGCACTAGACCTAGGGACCCCCCTTTTACTCCACTTTGTCTTAATTCTGAGCTTCTAGATGCCACAACACCGCACCTCCTTAGGTGTGCCTCCCCACCTTGTCTCCATCCTATAAAAACTAGGAATTAACTTTAAAAACCTCATTCAAGGTGTATAGCTGCACACCTGTCTAGGTGCACAACTGCACACCTTTTATATTTCAAAAATAAGCTAACAAACTTAAGAAAGACATAAGAAAAATACACAAACTAAGGTGCATAGCTACACACCTTTAATTTCACTTTTGTGTGCTAAGTCAAATATAGGGTGTGCACTAGTGCATCCCATGAGGTGCACTACTATACACCCATGTATTAAACTTTTTCCAAATATAAAGGCACACCAGGTGCACTTGTTAGGTGCACCCTTTTTTTTGCATATAAGGGTTACAAAATTAGGTTTTTTAGGTGTCTCTTTCATTAGGTTTTTGGGTTGTTTCTTGTTGTCATTAGGATTTGTCCTAATTAATATTTTTTCTATCTCTAGACTAATAAACATCATTTTTGTGCAGATAAAAAAGTGTCCTTAACTTCTCGGGGTCATAACTTTTGACCTAGCGCTCAGAATTCAAAACCGTTTACACCGTTGGAAAAAAGAACTAAAAATCTAATTTTTGATGCAGAGCCACACCTTGGAAAACTTAAGAGGATTCAGTCACTCAACTGAGTTGCTTCAAGGGGCATCTACAACCTTCAGGATCACACACTAAAATCAGATTCAATAAACAAAACTTTGAAAATAAAATCCCCCAAAATATCTTCTTGCTGCCTTCGGATAGACCTGCACTCAGACATGAATAACTTTCGAACCAGAAAATATTTACTCAATCCAACCATTGATATTTGGCACAACTAGGTTTCAAACAACATATAAAAATTTGAGAGAAATCCAATGGTTCAAACAGGAGATATTGATCCCGCATCAGAGTACATTTTTTTTGAAAATAAATTCCCCAAAATATCTTCTTGCTGCCTTCGGATAGACTTGCACTCAGACATGAATAAATTTTGAACTAGAAAAGATTTACTCAATTCAACCATTGATATTTTGCGTAACTAGGTTTCAAACAACATATAAAAATTTGAGAGAAATCCAATAGTTCAATCCCAAGATATTGATCCTGCATCAGAGTACATTTTTCTGCAATTGTTATTCCCTAAACTGATTTCCATGAGAAATATATGAAGCATAACAGTAGAACCATAATCTTAAAAAAAACATAGGAGACTAAAGGAGACATAAAACTTCTCATTCCTTCCCAAGTTTGAATCCTCTTTTTTTACATAAAAGATTGGCTTTTTAATAACCAAAGTCTGACTGGCCTTGCTGTCCAGTAGTAATAAAAATGTTTTCTTTTCCATCTAAAAATAGGAATCTAAAAGATGCTTTACCATCAATACCATGCAGAAATCATGGATATTCTTGTAACTACTAAGAATAGAAATTTGAAAGATGCTTTACCATCAATACCATGCAGCAATCATGGATATTCTTGTAACTGCTAAGAATAGGAATCTGAAAGATGCTTTACCATCAATACCATGCAGCAATCATGGATATTCTTGTAACTTCCTATTATCTGTCACCAGTATTTGATGGAATTCTCTTTAATTATTTAGCACAACTACGAATTAAAACAACTATTCTAATTTTAAAATCCACACACCTAGTCCTAGGTGGCTATATCTGGAGAGCTCATCAAATTGCTACTCTAGGTATGCCACCACATGTAGGACATTATTGAAAACATTTAAATTTAAAACACACACAAAACATAAAACATTACTTATCATATTTTCCACTCTACTACTACAGCATACTCCCCTGTAGAAAGAATCTCAAGTCCACTTGAGATGAGATCTTGAATGGATGAACCATACTTGTTGATTTTTTTCTCATCCATCCAGATAGCCTCTGTCACTGGTTTGTTCTTCCATTTGACTAAATACTGAGTGTATTGTCGTTTGCAAGTCTCCTTTATTTTTGTATCTAGGATTTTCTCCCATTGAGGTGGTGCTGGTTTAGGTACTTTTTGCAGATCTTCTATTACCGAATCTTCATGTACGACTTGTGTTTCAGAACCTTTGTATCGTGTGAGATCACAAACATTGAACATGGGTGAAATACCAATGTCTATAGGTAACTGAATTTTGTATGCATTATGTCCATATTTTTCCAGAATTTGGCAAGGACCAACCTTCTTAGGTAGTAACTTTGTATTCTTCATTTGGGGTAACCTTTCTTTCTTCAGATATGCCCATACTAAATCACCAACTTCGAATTGTACTTCTCTTCTTTTCTTATCAGCAACTTCTTTGTACTTCTGATTTGAATTCTGTAGCTGCAACTTGACTTGATCTTGGACCTCTTTAATAGCTTTAGCAAATTCTTCAATTTGTCTTACCATTTCTTCATTTTGTTGTGGTGTTAGCTTATATGCCACCTTGCTGGGTAATGTTGATCCTAGTATGAGATCAATACAATGACTGATTTCTCGCACTGGTGGGAGACTTCTTGGTATTCCATCAGCTATAATTTCTTTGTACTTGTCCAGAATTGGTTCCACTTCTTCAGGGACCTTTTCCTTCTTCTTTTCTGTCACTTCCACCTTCAAGTTTGAAGACTCCATCTCTGAATTTTCTTCCTCAGCCTGATTTTCAGCATCATTCTGTAATTTATTTTTGAGTACAGGAACCAGTGCAAAGAGTGGACACTCCTTTCCTTTCACCTCTTTCAGAAATTCTTTCTTACCCATCACCATAACTTTGGCTTCTGCAGCTTTTGATTCTTCTTGACTTGGCTCAACTAAAGGTATCAATTCAATGACCTTTCCATTTTTTGTAATGGTATATGTATTCTTCACTCCATCATGATGTGCCTTGAGATCATATTGCCATGGTCTACCAAAAAGTAAATGGCATGCATCCATATTAACAATATCAAACAATAATCTATCTTTATAGGCTCCAATCTAAAATTCCACCCAAGCTTGTTCTTCTACTATAGTATGTTGTCCTTTATTTAACCAAGATACTTTGTAAGGATATGGGTGTTGTATTCTTGGTAGCTTTAACTTTTCCACCATTTCAAGAGACACAAAATTTTCTGTAGAACCAGAGTCTACCAGTACCTTGCAAAATTTTCCTCCAGATTTACAGGTAGCTCTGAAAATGGACTTCCTTTGCGGTGGTTCTTCTTTGATAGGCATTTTCAACAGTGTTCTTCTCATCATAAGTGCTTCCCCCTTTTCTGGATAACCATAACTTTCTGAATCTTCTTGTAAATCCACTTCTTGTGCTAGGTGTATTCTCTTTTCACCATGAGTACTAGAGCTTGCTTTTGCTGGACATTTGTGTGCCATATGACCTTCCTGATTATAGTTGTAGCATCTTATTGGTCCATTCGTCCTTCCTAGTGATCTTTCTCTGAAATTTGGCCTTCTACCTCTGAAACTTCCTCTGAAATTATCAAACTTATTAACTTCATTATGCAGCTCTGTTTGTGGTTGAAAATTTGGACTTCTTCTTGTAAATGTACCTCTTCCTCTGAATGGCTGCCTTCCTCTGCCTTTGTTGTTATTTTCTTTTCTCCTTTTGATTTTCTCTTCCACCTTCAAAGCTAGTTGATAGCACTTAGCTACAGTGTTAGGAATCAGCAACTGCAACTCTTCTTGTATGTTCATCCTCAAACCTTTTAGGTATCTTGCTACCTTGATACTCTCAGGTTCTGCAAATTTTGACCTTAGACTTAACTTCTGAAATTCTTTTGTATAAGTACAGACATCCATATCCCTTTGTCTGAGATTCTGCCTCTTCTGATGCAACTGTACCTCATAGTCTTCAAGGAGATACGTCTCTCTTATCATTGACACCATCTTCTTCCATGAAAAAATCTTCCTTTTATCCTCTTTTACCCTTTCTTCTTGCACAAAATTCCACCATGTAAGGGCTGCTCCCTTCATTCTAGATTTAGCTAATTTAACTTACTGTGATTCTGAAACTTTCTCACATTCAAAATGATTCTCTAGAGCTTCAATCCATTCCAATACTAATTCAGCATCCATCTTTCCTGTAAACATAGGTAACTCAATAGATTTTCCTCCCAAAGCCTTTAAAGCTTTAAAAAATGGCTTCTCGTTCTCAGATATTTTATCTTCTTCACTGTCGAGTACATCTTCCTCTTCTTCCATTTCTTTCTTCTCAACTACATTCTGCATATATTCCAACTTACTGGCTAATTCTGCCACTATCCCCTTCAACTCTCTATTCTCTTTCTGGAGAAGTTCTTCTTGCTCCTTGACTTTCTTTGCTAACTCTACATTGGTCACCATCTTGCTTGACCCTATTGAAGAATCTTGATCAGGGGTGTTCAACATATAACTTCACAACCTACAACTCTCAAGCTCTGATACCAAAAATGATGCAGAGCCACACCTTGGAAAACTCAGGAGGAATTAGTCACTCAACTGAGTTGCTTCAAGGGGCATCTACAACCTTCAAGATCACACACTAAAATCAAATTCAATAAACAAAACTTTGAAAATAAAACCCCCAAAATATCTTCTTGCTACCTTCGAATAGACCTGCACTCAGACATGAATAACTTTTGAACTAGAAAATTTTAACTCAATCCAACCGTGAATATTTGGCGTAACTAGGTTTCAAAAAACATATAAAAATTTGAGAGAAATCCAATGGTTCAAACCTGATATATTGACCCCACATCAAAGTACATTTTTTTGCAATTGTTATTCCCTAAACTGATTGCCATGAGAAATATATGAAGCATAACAGTAGAACCATAATCTTAGAAAAAACACAAGAGACCAAAGGAGACATAAAACTTCTCATTCTTTCCCAAGTTCGAATCCTATTTTTTTACATAAAAGATTGGCTATTTAATAACCAAAGTCTGACTGGCCTTGCTGTCCAGTAGTAATAAAAACATTTTCTTTTCCATCTAAGAATAGGAATCTGAAAGATGCTTTACCATCAATACCATGCAGCAATCATGGATATTCTTGTAATTTCTAAGAATAGGAATCTAAAAGATGTTTTACCATCAATACCATGCAGCAATCATGGATATTCTTGTAACTGCTAAGAATAGGAATCTGAAAGATGCTTTACCATCAATACCATGCAGCAATCATGGATATTCTTGTAACTGCCTATTATCTGTCACCAGTATTTGATGGAATTCTCTTTAATTATTTAGCACAACTACAAATTAAAACAACTATTCTAATTTTAAAATCCACACACCTAGTCCTAGGTGGCTATATCTGGAGAGCTCATTGAATTGCTACTCTAGGTATGCCACCACATGTAGGACATTATTGAAAACATTTAAATTTAAAACACACACAAAACATAAAACATTACTTATCATATTTTTCGCTCTGCTATTGCAGCAATTTTGGTCCCTAAAATAATGAGCCTTTGGCTACCCAATTTTAGGGACTAGTGAAATTTTCAACTTGATATTTTGAGAGAAAACCTCCAGAAAAGCCAGTTAAGAGGACCTAGAAAAACTTGTGAAAAAATATGGAAAAGTTTCAAACATTTGATCATTTTGGATAAACTAGATCACTTGGCCTCTAACTAGGAAGGATTTGGTAGTCAAAGAGAAGAAAGAATCAAGTAATTTACATTGAAGATCAAAGATACAAAGGTTGGACACATGAACTAGAACATGTTCTTTATCTTATGTAGCTATTAATGACAAGATTCAACATAGGTACCTTGGGATTTTAGAAATAGAAGAAGTTCAGGTCTTTGAAAGTCTTTGGCTATAAAGAGGGTATAAGTCATCAAAATGATAAAATTAAATACACAAAAGTGATCTAAAACCTCATTTGAACAAAACCTAGAAACCATTTTCAAAACTAAGAATTTTGATTTTTTTGGCAAATTGAGCTTCTGAGGTGCACAGATGCACTAGTGCATCATGTGTGCAGGTGCACTTTTTTAGAGGTTTTCCACAAGTTTTGAGAATTTAGAGGTGCACCAATAGTTTATTGCCAATTCTAAATTTAGAGCTTTCCATGCATCAAAAACACATTCTAACAATAGTTTAACTCCTACAAACACCTAGTGAACATGGAGCTTCTATTTTTGGAATCTCCAGAGACTCTTACATCATCTAAAGGATTTATCTTTCTCTTATTCTCTCATTCTTTCTTTGTTTTAATATATGTAAAGGCTCATGAACCCAAGAAAAGATGAAAAAAAAGGTGGAGCCCTACTAAGCACCAATTAGATAGTTTATACATAATTAGATTTGTTTTATCAGTTTAGAAGTATATGTTTGCATAAAGAGATCTCTCACTCTCAACACAAATTGAGGAGAGAATTTCTTATAAATTCAGGAATGTAATATGTATTCCAGTTCACCACCGTTATTTTGATGCAATAATATATGCTTTTGGTGCTCATATTTAGAGTGTAGTGATTCTTGCCTAAGTGTGTTATATTTTGTGGATGTATGTTCATGAAGTGTAATTGAGCCAAAAGTTTTATTTCATTGTTTTCTGGTTGTGTGATCTTTTAGTTCTAGTGTTTTCTATGGTTTTATAAATTTTTTTGAGGTACTTAGTTGAAGAAGAGATCACCCATATTGTTCTTGCATAGCTTTTCATCTTGCATGAGCACACTTTTTGTGGCCTTGTGATTTGATGAAAAGTGAAACATCTTACATTTACTGAATTTCCATCGATAATTGCATCAGTGGAATTGAGGAAGCACTGCTCCTATTTTCATTGGTTACCCACTGATCTTTTCAAAGGCTTAACTCATAGACACATTATTTTAGTGGCTTATGTCCATTAGGAATTTCCCTTTCATGTTATTTGCTTTAAATTCTTGTTACCTTATCTTTGTTATTTTCTTTGCTAACCCCTTGGTTAAATTAGGAATTCATATAGTTGCATTGTTAGATTGCATTTATTTAAAAATAGAAAATACCAAAAAACATATCTCTTTTGTGGTTAATTTTGAAACAACAAGCAGATTGGTCATCTTATCCAAAATTGGTTTGAACTAGAAAAGGCCTCCTCATGAACATTCACATTTATCTTCAACTGAGTAGATTCCAGTAGGTCACAAGATTGCCTAGAACCTTGGTGTTAATCTCATATCAGCTTTTCAAGAGAGGAGTTTGAAAGGATTCTTTCTTTTAAGCATCATGCAAAATGATAGATCAACATCTACTAGACATGATAAGGAAGAGAAAGAGGATACCTACTTCCCAACGTAAGGATATATCCTATTAACAACAATGTACACTATGTTCTTAGCGAAGGGTATTGACCCCTACATCAAAGAGCATAGATAATCATGAAAAGGATATGTCACTTATATAAAAAGGATCCTCCAAGAGAAAGATATCTTATCAACAAGACCCCCATTGTAGAGGAGTGCTTTAGATAAAATATCATCTTTCAAAGATAAGCCAAGTGGGAACAAAGATTCAATCATCAAGTCCCCTAAAAACAAGAGGAAGAGGAATATTTGATTGAGGGAAATAACTCTAACATCAAAGCAAGTGTAAGAGTTTACAAAGAACATAATTTGCAAAATAAAAAAGAGGTGATGATCTAGGACAATGACCTCTCATAGAAAAGAATATTCATAGTCAAAACATCAGTCATTATAATGAAATAATATTGCAAGATAAACAAATTCCATTAAGCTAAGGAAAGTAGATCCCTAGACAAAGAGAAAGAATGGAGAACCTTGGCCCCCAGGGATAAAGATAAGGGATATGTTTGCATTTTTTTTTTAATAGAAAATATATCTTCAATAGAATCTATGGATGATTATAAACATAATACAAAACCATAGAGAGACAGGACATAAAGAATACCAATAAAGCTCAAGGCACAATCTATGCTAAAAGCCTAATGGATCCTAAGAGATTGGATGAAAATACACCTCTTTCCCTCCAATCTAGAGACAAAAGGAGAAGAGATCTATATTATATCAGAATGAGGGGTATCCCCTATATAAAAATTATGAACTAATTGTAAAATTGCACAAGAATAAGATATAATTCCTAAAGCAACTCTTTCTCTAACATATAACTTAAAGTGCACACAATCAACAAGTAAATGTGTATTATGATAATGAAAAGGAAATTTTATTTTTAAAAGCATCGATCAACATAGGTCCAAATATTTCTTTCTTGGAATTCATCAACTCAACATAGACCTTTTTAGCCACCTCTTGATGAATATCAGGTTTATTTAAGGTAGGTGTAGGGAGAAGATCATGAAGAGAAGGACAATGATTAATATCAACAACCTTGGAATGAGATTGTGAATAACCAACACCATGCATATCCTACTTAGTGGGTATGTGAATCAGATACTTAATACCATGCTCATTAACACCAAGACCTAAACCTATATAACCTTTTTTAGTCATCAAATTATATCCTACAAGAGGTGATGTTTTATAGTGCTCATGAGTAAAGTGATATAAGGTGGAATAATAGGTTTGGAAGAAGTTTATTTTCTCTTCCCTTTAATATCTATCTAGATTGGATAAGAAGGGGAAGGCAAATCTAAGAATTCTTGCAGATCTACATCATGAACCATAGTTTGAGCCTCCTCAAAAGTATGAGAAGAACTAGGGATAGCATATGGAGAATTAGGCATATTAATAATTGGATTAGAATTAGGAATGTTAGGAACTATATTAGGAAGTATAGAATTAGGATTAGGAAGATTAGGAAATGGTGTATCATCTACCAAATTCTTCACATAACCCAAAAGAGTAATAAGTCCTCAACACAAATGTTTAACAAAAGCTTTAAAAGTACGAAGACTAGTATTAGTCAATCTCATAATAGCATAGGAAAGTGAAAAATGAAGAGTAACCAACATAATGAAGTGGATAATACTCTCATAAACATCATAAGTATGATAAAGAGATGCTAAAAGGAGGATAATGAAGAAAATAACCACACTCCAAAACATCTTAAAAATTTTCATAGTAAAAGAAAAGAAATATTTTTGTATTTTTTATAATATATATATTTTTGTGTGTTTTGAATGTTAAAATGCAAGAGCATAAAAGGAAAAAAAAGATCTAACACCAAAAAGAACAAGTTGTTTATCGTTGTTTCACCAAAATGTAAGATATAAAAATATGGATGACTAGGGTTTATAATAATGCACATGAAAGAGACCCTAAACCAATATTTTATACATATATTTGAATTGAAAGGGGATGAAATGTAAATATGGAAATGCTAATATTGAAATGAAGAAATGAAAGTACTTACCTCCATAAAAGAACCTGCTGAAAACCTTATAAAAAAGTCTCAACAAATGTTGGTTTATGAGATCTTGAGCCAAAACTACAAGATCTACAAAACCCAATTTTATTTTCTTTTCTAAAATAGGTCAACCTTGACCCAAAGGAAGGGTAAGATCTTACTCCTTTATTTTTGACCTTGACCTGCACTACTCCAATGTAAATTCTATTCATGGATCCTAAAAGTTTTCCAAAAAGGGTACTCAAATTTACACTGATATTCATTGTGCCTCACCTCTATCTACATGAAAAAAAAAGTTTTGTTATTTGGATGAGGGGTTTGCCTTGGTCAAACCCTAGTTTGAAATCAACCTTAATAATAAGATTGAAATGAAGAATGCTAGAAAGTAGTAGAAATAAATCTATCAACAAAGCTATGATATTCAATAGATATGGAATTGTATTTGAAATGTAAGCAAGTATATTGATTTGAAATCTTGGACTGAATAATATAAAACAATACCATAAATGCAAAGCAAAAGATTGGTAGGAACCTGTGTGTTCCTTCTGTTTATTTTGTTAGAGTAGTGTTGTTGGACGCATATGCTTTGTAAGTCATCCCGTGAGTATATTTTATTATCCCACATGCATAGGTAGTATTACTTTTCTAGATCGTACTCAGTATATAAGAATAGGTTGAGGCCCTTGATGGGCACGGACGAATTTATTGTATTGAGCTTGCTCAAAGGAGGTTACCCCCTCGAAGTGGCCTGCGATCAGTAGATTCATTCTGAGTTCTGCTATCACTTTGTATTTTGTTATTTCGAGCATTCTCACGATATTGCTATAAGGAGGTTCATCACATCTGGTATCAGAGCACTCGCTTGGGCTCGCTAGGTGGAAATTACATCAAATTTTTTTTTCTGTCGTGGCCTTCAGGTTCCTCTCACTTCTAATATCTCTTGTTATTGCAATAACTCTTTTCAGTTGTTCTGTCTGTGAGTGAATTTTTCTAAGTCGACTGTTCAAAAAAAAAAAAAAAAAAAAGTAAAATTTTTTCTGTTTTTTAGTCGTAGCTTCCTTGTTTGCTTTCTGTTTCTGCTCATACTTCCGCAGAACGTCTGCAATATCATTTCGCATACTTCCTTCCTTGGCGACCCATCCCCAAATTTTTCATATCAAAGCCCTAAATCCCTCATTTATCTAATTTTAGGGTTTGCCCTATCTTTTTCACCTCTCATCCAATCGCCACCAAACTGAGCCACAAGATTCAATTCCTCATTTTGCTCCCTTATCCCTCTTGGACTGTTCGCCTCATTTCGCCTCCCTACCCTTGAAACCCTCATTTTTCTGTTTCCCTTGTCCCCAGATAGTCTCCCACCACCCGTCGAACACCCATTTCCTATCTGAGTTTTACCCAAATCCAAGTTTGCCGTAACTAAAAAAGTTTTTGTTTCTCATCTTCTACCCATTCCAAAAAAAAAAAAAAAAAAAAAAAACCTTGCTTTATGGTTGTTACGCGTACAGGAGCAAAAATCATGGAAGAAGAAATGGCATCCCTCAAAACCAAACTTCAAGATCTGGATGACAAAATTCTGGGTCTTAACTTTCAGCAGTCAGCCATGAGCCGAAACCATTCAGGAGATACTGGGTCCTCTTCTGGCAATTTCCGTGGACCAAAGCTTGATTTTCCACGCTTCGATGGTTCTGATCCGACTGGATGGATCTATAGGGCAGAGCAGTATTTCAGCTTGCATAATACTTTGGATAACCACAAAGTCCCCCTTGCATCTTTTCATTTGGAACATGAAGCTCTTCAATGGTTCCGTTGGTACATCAAGGCTAATGTAGGCCCAACATGGAGAGAATTGTGCACCCTCATTTTGGAGCACTTTGGCCCTAGTTCCTTTGATGATTTCACAGGAGCACTCACTAAACTGTGTCAAACAGGCACTGTAAGAGAATACCAGACAGAGTTTGAAAAATTAGCTAATCACACAGAGGGCTTGTCTGATGAATTCTTCCGTAGTTGTTTTGTCAGTGGTCTGAAGGATGCACTTCGCTCAGAAGTCAAAATGTTTCGACCTACTACAATGATGGAAGCCCTTGGGTTGGCTAAGTTAGCGGAAAACAAGATTAGTGCTCTACAACGCTCCAGATCTAATTTTGTTCCATTCAGAAATACAGGTTCTCACAACCCTCCAGTCATACCAGCTCCCAGAACTACTCCGATCAAGCACTTGTCTGAAACAGAGATGCGAGTCAGGTGAGACAAAGGGCTTTGTTATAATTGTGATGAGAAATGGTCTCGGGGCCATAGATGTGTTCAGCAAAAGCTCTATCTCTTGGATGTGGATTCTCCACCGGAACTGGAAGAATATGTAGATGCTCAGGAAACAGTGGATGATGAGGTTGAGCCTCACCAGCCTGAACCTCCTTCACCAGAAGCTCCACCAGAGATATCTGTCCATGCTTTGGCAGGAGTCACTACTCCACAAACCATGCGGGTCCAGGGTTTCTTCAAGAAGATCCCTCTTACTATACTCATTGATTCTGGTAGCACTCATAACTTCATTGATCCACGAATAGCCAAACAGGCTGATTGCTTTATCCATCCCTGCTCTAGCTTTGAAGTCATGATTGCCAATGGGGGCACTTTACCTTGTAAAGGGAAATGTCGCAATGTGCATCTCTCTATTGGCGATTATAACATGCGCTCTAACATGTTTGCCTTACCCTTAGGTGGTTGTGATGTGGTTTTGGGTGCTCAATGGTTACGCACTCTTGGCCCCATTCTCTGGGATTTTGCTGAACTTTGGATGCAGTTTTCAGCCGAGGGGCACTGACACACTTTGAAAGGCTTACAACCAGGGTCTCTCAGCATCATCAGTTCACACCGTATGGAAAAACTTCTTAAGAAGAATTCACATGGTGTCATCGCTCAGCTCCATTCCATTCAGATGCAGCCATCAGCAGTCTCTAGCACTCCTGCCGATCTCCAACACATTTTGGACAAGTATTCTGGTGTATTTGCTGAACCTGTGGGATTACCTCCTTCTCATCCAGAGGACCACCGTATTCAGCTCCTTCCTGGCAGTGTTTCGCCCAACATCAGGCCCTACCGCTACCCATTTCATCAGAAGACCGAAATCGAGATACTTGTCCGTGACTTACTGAAGCAAGGTATTATTCGCCCTAGTACCAGTTCCTTTTCTTCCCCAGTTCTGCTTGTTCGCAAAAAAGATGGGTCATGGTGACTCTGCATTGATTTTTGAGCACTTAATCATCTCACTATAAAGGACAAGTTTCCCATTCCAGTTGTTGATGAACTTCTTGATGAACTTCATGGGGCTCATTTTTTCTCCAAGTTAGATCTTCGTTCTGGGTATCATCAAATTCGGGTTAATGAGGAGGATATACCTAAAACTGCCTTCCGCACACATGATGGTCACTATGAATTTTTAGTCATGCCCTTTGGCCTCACGAATGCTCCTTCAACATTTCAGGCCGTGATGAATAACATATTTCGACCATACCTCCGGAAATTCATTCTGGTCTTCTTTGATGATATCCTCATATATAGCAAAACTTGGGCTGAGCATCTCCATCATCTGGAGCTTGTCTTGCAACTTCTCTCTGATCATCAACTCTGTGCAAAACTATCTAAATGTGTGTTTGGCCAGGAGGAAGTGGAGTATCTCGGGCATATTGTTGCACACCATGGAGTGCGGGTGGATCCTACAAAAATAGATGCCATGAAAACTTGGCCGCATCCTAAAACTCTCAAGAGCCTTCGGGGTTTTTTGGGGTTGACTGGCTACTACCGCAAGTTTGTCAAAGATTACGGGAAAATTGCAGCACCATTGATAGCTCTGTTAAAAAAGGATGCCTTCTCCTGGACCCCTGTTGTTGAGACTGCATTTGAACAACTGAAACAGGCTATGTGCAGTACACCTGTTCTCGCGATGCCAGATTTTTCCAAACCCTTCACTATTGAGAGTGATGCTTGCGGCAATGGATTGGGTGCTGTTCTCCTGCAAGATGACCATCCTATTGCATTCACTAGCAAAGCCCTCTCTGGTAAGAATCTAGCCCTCTCTACTTATGAAAAAGAAATGATGGCTATTTTGCATGCTGTACAGAAGTGGCGGCCATACCTCTTAGGGAGTCATTTTTGCATCAGAACCGATCACCAAAGTCTGAAATACTTCCTGGAACAACGGGTATCCTCTTCTACACAATAGAAATGGGTCAGCAAACTCATGGGGTATGATTATGAGATCACCTACAAGAAGGGTAAGGAGAATATTGTGGCAGATGCTCTTTCTCGCACATTTGATAATCAAGCTTCCCTTTCCGCTATTTCTATGCCCATTCCCAATTGGTTAGCGTCTGTTCAGCAGGGCTATGACAGTGACTCTTCTTTATCTCAAATCATTCACCAGCTAGCCAATAATCCTTCTGCTATACCACATTACTCTTGGGATGGTGCTTCTCTTCGATACAAGGGTCGGCTAGTGCTTCCTCAGAACCCAGCTCTACATCAGGCTATTTTTTATGAACTCCATGCTTCTCCTTCAGTAGGGCACTCAGGCTTCCTCAAAACTTATGAGCGAGCAAGGAGAAACTTCTTTTGGAAAGGGTGGAACAGACGATTCAACAGATGGTGGCTGAATGTGATACTTGCCAACGCCACAAGGGTGAAACGACCCTCCTTCCTGGCTTGCTCGAACCATTGCCCATCCCTACACGAATTTGGACTTGGACTGATATTTCTATGGATTTCATTGAAGGGCTTCCTAAATCCGGTGGCAAGACAGTGATCTTGGTTGTGGTTGATCGTCTCTCGAAATATAGTCATTTTTGTGCCCTCAGCCACCCCTATACTGCCTCCTCTGTTGCACAAATCTTCATGGACCAGATATTTCGTCTTCATGGACTCCCTTCTTCCATTGTCTCTGATCGTGATGCAACTTTTACCAGTCATTTTTGGACTGAACTATTTCAGAAAATTGGCACCAAACTGAAGATGAGTTCGGGCTATCACCCACAAACTGATGGTCAAACTGAAATTGTCAATAAATGCTTGGAAAATTATCTTCGTTGCTTCACTTCCGAATAGCAACATCAGTGGGCCAAGTGGCTCCCTTTAGCTAAATGGTGGTACAATACCTCTTACCACACTGCCTCTAAAATGACTCCATATGAAGCAGTCTATGGTCAGGCACCTCCAGTGCTCCTTCCCTACACTCCCAATAGCTCACCAGTCCAGGCAGTTGACATAGTTCTCTGCAGCAGGGATCAGATTCTTCGTACCTTACAGGATAATCTTCACATGGCCCGTAATCGGATGAAACAGCAAGCAGATCAACACCATTCTGAGCGCTCATTTCAAGTTGGGGATATGGTTTTTCTTCGTCTACAGCCATACAAACAATCCTCCCTAAAGCTGAAAGGGCGTCATAAGCTAGCCCCAAAATTTTATGGGCCTTATAAGGTTTTGCAGAAGATTGGTTCAGTTGCTTATAAACTGGAACTTCCTCCTTCTTCCCGCATTCATCCAGTCTTTCATGTTTCTTGTCTAAAGAAAATTTTGGGTACCACTGTCAGAGCACAAACTACTCTCCCTGAAATGGATACGGAAGGATCCATTATCCTGGAGCCGGTGGCAATCATTGACCAGCGCACTCGCCAGCTTCGCTCTCGCTCCATCTCTGAGGTCTTGATTCAGTGGCATGGCATGCAACCAGAGGATGCTACCTGGGAACCCCTTCTTCAGATTCAACAACAATTTCCACACCTTAAGCTTTGAGGACAAAGCTTTTTTCTAAGGGAGAGGGGATGTTAGGAACCTGTGTGTTCCTTCTGTTTATTTTGTTAGAGTAGTGTTGTTGGACGCATATGCTTTGTAAGTCATCCCGTGAGTATATTTTATTATCCCACATGCATAGGTAGTATTACTTTTCTAGATCGTACTCAGTATATAAGAATAGGTTGAGGCCCTTGATGGGCACGGACGAATTTATTGTATTGAGCTTGCTCAAAGGAGGTTACCCCCTCGAAGTGGCCTGCGATCAGTAGATTCATTCTGAGTTCTGCTATCACTTTGTATTTTGTTATTTCGAGCATTCTCACGATATTGCTATAAGGAGGTTCATCACAAAGATCCATAATTATATGCTTGAAATCCACCTTGAGAGAAGAATAAATAGATCTTGAAGATGAAAAAAGGATCTTGAAGGAAGATCACACCACCATGATGGATAGATCTAGGGTTTTGAATGATGAATCTTGAATGCTTGAACCAAATCCCTTCAAAGGCTTGAATGCTTGAATCCTTGATCTTCAATGGAGAACTTGAATACTTGAATGGGTGATTTCTTACTCACTCAATTTTTGTTCTTGAATTTAATGTGTACACACCCAAAAATTGGTAAACACTTAAAACACTGCAAATCTCAATCTAACATGGGAAATTAAGAGGAAAATAAAAGACTTTCAAATCGAGGATTACATCAGGTCATTAATTGATCAAATCATCTATCAAATCAATAAGACCTAAATCACCTTCAAAAAGAGGAGAAAAACAATTCAAAATCAGAAAATGAAATTCAAAAAGGGAGAAAGAAAAAGATAAAATTTTGAAAATAAATGGAACTTTTCTTAAATCAATAAATCCATCTATCCTCACAAAAGTGAAAATCCGCCTTTTACATTTAAAAGAATTGGAAAAATCCTCATTTATCCAAAAAAATAAGTCTATTTGACTCTTCCTCTTGGTCACTTATGAGATATTTTTAATTTTACCTCCATCGACTAGTCAAAGGTAAAATACTAATTCTTACCCCAACCCCTTCCAAAATCCTATAAATAGGAGGGAAATTCAAGAGCTAAGGGACCCAAGTTTTAGGCATTTGCACTATAAACACATTTTGAGTTATCATCTTAGCATTGCCATTATAGCAAGGTTATATCATTTTGAATAACATTTTAGCTTTCTTTTCATGTTATTTAGTATCATTTTAGCACATGTTTAGCTCATTGCATTCTCATTTAATAGCATTCTAGAGTTGTTCCACCATATAATCAACATTTAGTCATAGATCTTGCATGTATACTTGTAGATTTGCATCTTAAGTATACTCCCATTCAAGAACTGTCACTGAGATGCTAGTCTAAGAGCATTCTTAGTGGTTGTAGTTAGGGAAACATGGGACGTTCGTAGAGTTTACATTTTGACAATGATTTCTTGGGTTTAGTTTAGTTTGTTGTCATTTTATCTACACTTTGCATTAAAGTCTCATGAATATGTGAATATATCATGTAAAAATTAGCACAAATAGCTAAACTATCACATTTACCTCAAAAATTCATGCAAAATTCAAAAAAATCAAGTACACATGGAAAAATCTTAAAAATAGAAGATCTTGATGACTTATCAAGGCATTGTAGTTAGCTAGACGCTCGATCTTGCAACCGCTCTTGAATTTGTGCTCTCATAAAGGGACCACCATCCTTGCTAGCTCAGGGCTCCAAATCACCAAATGCCAAATGGGATGTGAAAATGACAATGTTAAAAGGTCTTTTGACCTATTCAACCCTCCTTAAGGGCATTTATATCACCTTTTTTCTCTGTTTACCCACCATTGGAACCTTTTTCTCACTTTCATGAATTGGGTATTGTTTTAAACCAACTTGATCATCTTATTCTGTCCATCATCTACATTTCAAAAATAAAATTGGAATCTCCATATATTTCACACATTCATTTTTTTCCAATTTCATTTCTAAGGGGGCAATATATCTATATCAAACTGGGGCATCCAAACCAGGGCATTAAATTTTTTTGAAAAATCAAAAACATTCTACCCTAGCCAACATTTCAAATATCAAATCAAACAAAATCAGGGTATCCAAGCAAAAACATCACAATATCAATCAAAAAAATCAATGACAATCGGACATCATGACAATCACAAAATGTCAAAATATCATTGAATAGACATTCAATCATCAGAATTTGACCTAAAATCAGAGAATCAAGATAGTCTTTGAACTAATATGCTTCACATATTACCTCAAAGAGGGGCATTTGTAGACACCCAAAAATTGGCAAAGACTTAAAACACCACAAATCTTGATCTAACATGGAAAATTAAGATGAAAACAATAGACTTTCAAATCAAGGATTACATCAGGTCATTCATCGATCAAATCATCTATCAAATTAATAAGACCTAAATCAACTTCAAAAAGAGGAAAAAAAATTCAAAATCATAAAATAAAATTCAAAAAGGGGAGAAGAAAAAGACAAACTTTTGAAAATAAATAGAACATTTATTAAATGAATAAAGTCATTTATCCTCACAAAAGTGAAAATCCCCCTTTTACATTTAAAATAATTGGAAAAGTCCTTATTTATCCTCAAAAATAAGTCTGTTGGACTCTTCCTCCTGGTCGCTTGTGTGATATTTTTAATTTTACCTCCATCCACCAGTCAAAGGTAAAATCCTGATTCTTACCCCAACCCCTTCCAAAATCCTATAAATAGGAGGGAAATTCAAGAGCTAAGGGACCCAAGTTTTAGGCATCTACACTATAGGCACATTCTAAGGTATCATCTTAGCATTGTCATTATAAAAAGGTTATGTTATTTTGAGTAGCATTTTAGCTTTCTTTTCATGTTATTTAGTATCATTTTAGCACATGTTTAGCTCATTGCATACTCATTTAATAGCATTCTACAGTCGTTCCACCATATAATCAACATTTAATCATAGATCTTGCATGCATACTTGTAGATCTACATCTTAAGTATACTCCCATTCTAGAACTATCACTAAGATGTTGGTTTGAGAGCATTCTTAGTGGTTGTAGTTAGGAAAACATGAGACATTCATAGAGTTTACATTTTGACAATGATTTCTTGGGTTTAGTTTAGTTCATTGTTATTTTATCTACACTTTACATTAAAGTCTCATGAATATGTGTATATATCATGTACACAATGGAAGGTAGATTCTTGATTATTAAAAGTAGATATATCATGAAAAATGGATGAAAAACTTGATGTGAAAATGAGAGAGGAAGGCTTTTGTTTATACTAGTTTAGGGCACAAACTTCTAAAGAGGCTAACATAGGAGAACTAAATTCAAATTAAGCCTTAACCCCTATACATGAGTTTAAATTAAATAAAATTTAAGAGTTTAACATTTCAAAGCTTGAAACAACTAACCTAGAAGTGGGAAAATAAACTTTTTAATTTCCCCCACATCCGGAAAACTTTTTGATGAAAAGTGGGACCTGGGTCAAGGTCGAGGTAAAATTTTTCCTAGGTCAAGATCAAGGTTATCTTGGACCTAGGTAAAGGTTGAGGTTGACCTTGACCCAAGGGTTTAGGACCCCTAGAAAATGAACTAGAAGGGAAAAATAATGTTCAGGGACCCCCAAATAGAACCCTAAATAGGCACATAAGATAGGAAGGGGGCACAAAATAGGGGACAACTTGATGAAGACCCAAAATAACCCCTAAGGAGGGGTAAATGTTGTTAACATGGAAGTTCTTCCATTTTAAGACAATAAAAAACCATACATGTAGAACCCACTCCATATTGTTGAATTGGTCCATCCCTTCTTTTCTTAATCTGTAACATCATCAATCTAGATGGAATGGTCTTTGGTACCTAGGGGTGTATGTGTAGTGTTTCTCCTCCTTTTATCTTCTATCACTTGTGCTAAATGTGTCCTCCTATTAAGCATAAGAATTTCAATTTCATCCCCTTCTTTCTCTTCCTCTTTGACCTTAGGGATCATCTAAGGAGTCTGAGGTAAGGCAATTCTTCTCTTCTTTAACTTCCTCCTCTTAGTCCCTAGCACCACTATTTCTGTTTGGGTCTTGTTTCTAAAGAAAGGAGATGCTTCTATTTGTGCAAGGGGTCCTTTTTTTTGGGTTTCTTCTACTTTAGTAGATTTTCTCCTTTTCTTCCCCTTGATCTTTGTATCCTTTTGGAAATAGGCCATGTCTCTATTGAGTTGATATATGGTCTTAGGTCTGACTGAGGACTTATCCTAATAGGTAGGGTTAGTGAATTTAGTCCCCATACATTTATCTAGTCTTGTAGGTGCTTGTAGAGTTGGGACATTTGGAACTAGATCCAAATGAAAAGGATTCCTGACCCAATCCTTTGTGAGCTGAATAACATGCCTTGCCTAGTGCTAGATATCATCATTCTCTTTCCTAACAACCTTTGCATTCATGATCAGATGATCAAATATCTTTTCCTTGTTATATAGGGGGTCAAGGACATCTTGGATATCTTTATTCTGTACCTTGAGTAGTATGTGAAAATTTAGTGCCTTTTCTACAAGTTTTAGTATCATCCTATAATATTTCTTTATTAAAACCTCATAGTCATCTACACAGTTTATCTAATGGTGCTCAATGGCAACATACAAGATGAACTACTTCCCTATGACCTATTGGGTCATCCAAATATTATCAAAATAGGGCCAAGATATTGGGTAGTCATCCATGGGATGTTGGTCCCATTCTATCTTGTATGCAGTTATATCCTACTTCTATTTTGCCTCAAAGGGCCCTATACTAATCGACCACACCCATGTCTTCCAATGCATCTTTCAAATTCTACCATATTTGGAATTTAATTACTCGACAATTTCTAAAAGACCAAGCCTATCCAATGGATATCATGGGAGATTCTTAGGGTACAAGAGAGTTCTCACCACCTAGATGTAGGTAAAAGTGTTGAATTGAATAAAATATTTTCCTACTTGTGTTACTCGAGTTGCAACTTCCACATATATCCTTTTCACATAATTGCCTTCAATAAATTGGATTATAAAAAGAATGAAGACATTATTCACTATTGTGTATTTTGGGATTTTTTCTAGGATCTTCTTTCATACCAACTAGTGGCACACAATATATGGCCATGCATTGGGCTCCTATAGACTGCCTCTCTTAACTGGTCTTAAGTAAATTTTTGGTTGGATCACTAGTAAGTAGACCACATATGAGGTCATATAGAACTAAGGAATCATCTTCATTGAAGTAAGTTTTTCATCTAAGGAACAACTAAGTATGGTGCCCTAATCAATCTTTAGGGTCCCCCTCTTGATGGTTTCTATGAAGTGGACCATCAAATCTCCAAGTGTTTGGCTATAGGAAATCCCATTACTTGGCTCAAGAGAAAAATTTTGTAGCCTATATCGTCAACCATGTATCCCATCGTCATATCCACCTTTCACACTCACATATTAGGGGGTGGGGCTAAAAATAAGGTATTTATCCTATCTTAGGTCTTTCACTTCTCACTCATGTTCCTTGTACCACCTGTCTACAATATCATATGTGATCTTTTGATATTGATCAATGATAGGTAGGTGGAATAATTTATCACTATTATTTGACCTTATATCTAATATGATTTCCCCAGTTATACTCTTCACCACCTTCTCTTTAGGCATATAATGCTAAGCTAATGCTATGATCAGCTCAAGAGATTGTACTAACACAAGATGCGATGTTGTATTCACTAAGCTACTTAGGATAATCTCATGTGGCTAATTATAGATCATGAGGAATGAATTCCAATAGATCTACCCCAACTCAGTGTCTCAGATATTTGAATTTTTGTTGACAAACAGGGACCTCCTACATTCCCCTTAAAATTTGAATTATACCAGCTTTAGGAATATCTTTGTTGTTGCAAATGATGAAGATGCCATTTCAACCTGCACAAAACTTTGACATTAGTATTCTATAGGTTGGAGGGAAAAAGACACTTGATGAATGGACCAGACTAATAGGAAATTGACAAAAAAGGCAAAAAAACTAATTGCACACTAGCACACCTAGTGCAATAGGCACACCTATGTTGGTGAATTGGGTGCACTATATGTGTTTCAAGGAACCTTTTATTTTGCATTATGTATCTAGTGTAGTTGTGCACATGCACATCCACATAACGTGTGCAACTATGCATAGTAGTTGGTTGATGCAAGTTTCATTAGGTGCAAGTGGTGTAGTTTGCACAACTAGCGTACCCTTAGGGGTGGACATGGTGCACACCTACACTAGAGCCTTTACCTCAATGTCTGGGTCATGCAAGAATAGAAGATTTATACTTTTCACAACTTTAGGGGAGTGAATGTGTTCTAATCTAGAGCTTAGAGGTCATAATAATATCCAAAATGAGGACCTCTTATATATAGGTATGGTCCTTTGGACTAGTGCACCTAGCACACCCTCCTAGGGTGTGTAGGTGCACTACTATGCATATGCACTGAAAGAAGGATGTATAAGGGCAACACACTTAGTGCACCTTGTTAGGGTGTACATGTGTGCTAGGTGTGTAGGTGCACACTTATTTACTTTATGTAAAAGTTAATTTTCTAGTTACTTGGTATCAAATTACCCTAACTTACCATACTCCTAAATTTGATCAATAGGAGGCCAATTCTCTAAGACACCTAGGAAGATGCCCTACTTTAGAGAGAAGATTCCTCTATCCTAAAAGCAAAGAGGGGGGTCCTCATTTTTGACTAAAAAATGGAGTGTGTCTTGTAAAACCATAACAAATAGCCCCAATGAAAGGAATAAATGACAAAGGCATTTCTTTATTAGGAAGCAATCTTCAAATGTGCATAAAACTCAAACTTGGTTCCCGATGTCATGAGAGGTTGTTCAAAATCCTTGACCCAAAACTTAGATCTTCAACCTTCATGCTTAATGTGTGTTTAATGTCTTAATTATGCTGACTTCTAAGCATTTGTCACCATGAGAATTTAGTAGTTTCAGAATAATTCTTTTCTAACTGACAACGGTTTTAGAAATTTCCAATAAGAAGACTTCCGATCACTATTGACTAGATGTGAGAATCCATTTAGAGGGCCCTTAATAGGACATCATTTTTTCATTATTGGGTTTCCTCACTCTCTTTTCAACTTTGCAAAGCTCATGTGTTTCCACCTGATTCTTCTTTGAAGTATGACTTTGTTTTTAGCAAGGTAGAAATTTAGATGTACTGACCTTCTTTGACCTATTTTTTCCATTGATGGGGCCTCTTTGTGACACCATTTCTCATTTTTCTTTTTTTTTGTGCACTCTTGACTACACTCAAATTGTATAGTAGAAAGGTAGTTTTTAATCTTTCATGGACCCTCATCTTTTTTATGTCTTTTTCATTCCTCTTTTAGTTAACTTTTGGGAAATTCACATGCCTACAAGTGATCTTGGTATGATCATGAGGAAACCCTTCAGTCAAAATAGAAAGATCTAGAATGGGTTAAGATGTTGCTTATCTAGGTTAAGAGAAACTTGGTTAGTCATTTTCTTATATGAGTCATTAGTGTTGAGAGAGATTAGCCTGGTGTCTAAGCTAAGAGATGAGAATCTCCTATTACTTGCACATGACACCAATGTTTAATCTTTGCAAAAAAAAACATCATCCAACTATTTTGATGAAGCAATACCTCTTCCAAAATTTTAGGTCAGCTGAGGTGATTCACTTATCCTAGGGATAGCTAAATACACATTGACTCTCGACTTGGAGTAAACAAGAAAAACACTATAAACAATCTAACTATAAATTATGATTTTTTTGAATAGTTTAGGACTCAAAATAATTTTTGAGAAATTATCCATTTATTGGAAATGTAATCCATTCCCCATCAAGTGTACATAGCTGGAAAGTATTGTCCACTTGAATTTCAATAATTTGACAAGGGTCGATCCATAGGCACTATAATTTGGTATGACTTCTTAGTTTCTCCTTTTCTTTTTCCCAAATTAGAACAAGGTTGGAGATCCTAAAGGCCTTTATTATGCTTCTCTTGTTGAAGCAACACTTGAAAATATCTTGATGCATTGACATGTTTTATAGTGTTGTTATTCTTCTCTCGTCCAACTATAAAAGTTTCATTAGTCTCACTTGGACTCTATCAGAATTTTCAGTGTATCCCCTCATGAATCTTAGCATTGGAATCTTGAGATTGAGGGGAAAGAATGACTCTTGTCTATAAACCAAAAAACAGGGAGAGGTGCTCAAAGAATTCTTTACTTTGACCTTATCAATCCACAAGGCATATTTCAACTATTTATGCTAGTGCCATGGATTTTTTGTGAATTTTATGACTGTGATTAGGTTATTGTTAGTAGAATCAACAAATCCATTTCCTTATGTGTAGTAATTGGGTGAAAACTTGATTGATCACCTGATTCTCTAAGGCCCATTGGGTAAGGAAAATTTATGCATGATATGTTCTTCAAGAAAGTTGGTGACCACCTATACAATGTAGTTCTAAAATGTTTTAGCCTTGGTCTACCTTGTGCAATAGTCTGTAGTTGTTAACATGGAAGCATGCCTTGCTAAATATGAAAATTTTACTGGCCTGATGAAGTCCATCACCCATTTGGAAAAAGGGACAAACCTCAAAGAATGGTTGCAAATTCATGACTAGGGTTCTTTCCCTATTAGTATTGGTTTGACATACATGACATGATAAAACATGTGTGTATCTATCTTTGTAAAGAGTAGGCCAAAAATATCCTAAACTCAATATCTAATGAGTCATGGCTTTGGCTAATCTATGCCCAATTCCATATTTATCATGATATTGCTTCAAAACTTATTTGTTTTCCCCATGGTTCAAATAGTTTAGGTATATTCCTTCATGATTTCTCTTGTAGAGTTTTTTAATCCTAAAGCATGTAGTACTCACATTTCATCTTTAGGCCTTGCCACTATGAACTATTCATTCCTTAGGGGAACCAATTTTGTCACAAGTAATTAATAATATCTTGATACCAAAAATCTAATATGATCCCCTCATTCATATACACAAAAAACTATGCCTTGCTCTCCATTATCTGTGATCATCTTGGTTAAGCCCTATCCTTGAACTAAATTTATAGGTTAGATTTCCAAATCAAATTATTATAAGGTATCCATCTATTTTCCTCTCCTTTCACCTAACTCATTTTACACCAATAATGAATTAACTACTAGATCAAGCACAATGTCATACACCTTGATTCACAATATATAATGACATAATTTCTCGGCTACTTTTACAAGGGAAAATGATTATTTCTCAAGGTTGGAATCATTTAGTTTTGCATTTTTTAGAGGGTGTCTCATGAATGAAATTGGCCTCTCATCTTCACCATCCTTCTTCTATATAAGGATGTATGCACATGAATGCTCCAAATAAAAAGAGTAAACCTTGAATGGCAGTTGATAATATGGGTTGACAAGAACCAAGGCGGTAACAATAGCCATTTTTATATCTTTGAAAGATTTCTTTTCTTTGGGAGTCCATTTCATCCTTACCATTTCTTTAGAAAATCATTGAGAGGGCATACTATTTTAGCAAAACCATTGATGAATTTTTTCATGAAATTAATCTTCCTAAAGAAATACTTTAACTCTTTATGGATATTGGGTGACAAAATTTTGAGTATTGCTTCTACTCACCCAGTTTCAATTGAAATGTCCACTTCAAAACTGACATGTTCGAGGAATTTCCATTTCATAACTCCAAATGAACATTTCTTGAGATTGAGGAATGCTTGACAAACATATCATCTTGGCAACTAGAATTTATAACTTGTGGATTTGGACATCCTCAAGCTGTGACAACCAATGACCTACTACATTTGTTTACTTTATCAACTAGGGATGTAAAATTGAAATGATGTTTGCAAAGTATATGCTTTAAAACCCTTTTTAAGCATTACTACTAAGCTACATGAATGAAATGTTAAGCTACGATACTGATATTGAAAGGAAAACAATTATCTTATTGAAAGCACCACAATACAAAGTAGAATCTATTATAATTTCTATGCTACAGGAACAACCACTAGTTCTATTACCAGTGGTTGTAGGAACAAAGAAATACTAACTTACTTCTAAACAAAGAAGAGAACTAATCTCTACCAAAAGAGAGCATTCACTCACTAGGTCAGGGCCTTGGATGAGTAAGTAAAGTGACTACTTATAACTCAAATACTAAATAGAAAGAGTAACATGTTATTCATATTCAACTCATCAAAATACAATTGAGGATTATAGAATAAGAAACTTAACTAATTTTTGTTGCATTACAAAAGGATTTCCAGCTAAGTCTAGAAAATTAGAGCAACTACTTATTTATCTCATTCTTCTGAAAAAAAACTTTCCTACATCTAAGACTCTCCACAATATGGGTTCAATAGAATCTTTCAACAAATTAAAGGAAATGTAGGGAATCATTATTCATGGAAAAAGTCAGCCTAGAATATAGCTCATCATGCTCATGGATATAGACATGGGTGTTTGAAAATTATGTTGACTTGTTCCTTTTAAATGGTTTGGTGTAATTATTGTAGGGATGTACCACCAAGTGCTTAATATCACTCTCTAGGTACAATTGAATTATTTTTGCAAAGGGTTAGTACAATGTCCAACTTAAAAACATACATTCAAATCATTAATCCATTGAAAATAATTTAATGCACTAACTAACTAATATTTTCTCACAACACACTTCTACATGCACATATCCCATTAAACTATATGAAGAGAACATCACATTCATTCAACATGCATATGTCTAATTCCATTGATCATTCAAAATTTCTATCTTACAGTACCATGTCTATAAACCATAAAGTATGTGAAAAGAATAGAAATTCACCAGTCCACATGTTTATACAACCATCACAACTTAAAAGTCCTCAAGTATGAACACAAAACACTATAAAAACTTAACAAAATATATGCAATAAAATAGTCCCATCAACTCCTCCCATCTTAAGACCTTGTTGGTCCTCCAACAAGCATATAATTCTTCACCCAGGTTTTCACATGAAAGTCAACAATGATACTTTCACTAGCTCCCCCATCATTAGAATTCTAGTAATATTCTTTTTTCTCCCTGTGGTTCTACCAAATCATGTCCTCTAGAGCTCTGTCATATTTAAATCATGATCATCATTCACATTGAGAAATGGATGAATGAGAAAAGGTGGCTGAAATTTTAGAGGAAACAAAAAAAATTTTCTTTCTCTTCCCAAACTAATATACCCGGGGTCCCTTCTCATTGCCATGATGAGGTTTAGTGGAAGTGAGGTTATTTTACCTTTAAGTCATGAGGAAGTCTTATCCATTTTTTCATAATATACTTCCTAGCTTCCATAAGTTCCCTATCAACTAGCTATTCAAATTATGAATATGTGTCTTCCCTTAGAAGATTAATCCTTTTACTTCCTAATTCAATGTCAACTACCTTTAACCAATCCATGTAGTAGGTCCTTGTATTTTTAACCTTATGCCTTAAGAGTAGGGGCATGGTCATTTATTCTCCCCTATAAGGTCTTTCTTGTTCTTCCCTACTTAGTTTATTTTGCATCCAAGACATAAGGGGTATGAGCTAAAATTCTCCTACATACATTAAGGGATTCTATTCTCTATCATCTAAAATTTCAAGATTGTTTAAATAAAGCACACAAAGGAGGTTGTTTATAATAGGTGGTGAATGTAAGAAGGCATATAAAAATTCATGAGGTTTATTAAGGGAGGGATTGAGTCCTTGAACTATTCTTATCATCTAAACAATTCGACATTTTCTCCTTATAGAAGAGGGTATATACCTAAGTTGGTGGTCAACACTAAAGAAATTTAGGTATCAAGGCTATAATTTGAGTTACCTTATCTTTCAACATTGTAATCTTATCATCCTCATTCCTTAATTCTTGTTGCTGATTATAAATAGTTCTTTTGAATCTTAATTTTTCTTCCCTCCAATTAACCTTCTCTAATATAAAATACTAATACAAACTAAGTCCACTTGTTAAAGGAGTGAATACACTAGGTGGAGGTATTGGAATTTTCCTTTTTGCATCAATCCAATCTAGTGCTATAGATACTCTTGGCTAACTTGATTCTACTTCATGAGTTGGTGTTCTTGTTTTTAAGGAAATTGTTCTTTCTTGATTTTCAATTTCCCCTTGATGTGGATACTTATATATCTCTTTCTATGGGGTCCCAACTGTATCTTGTTGAGGTTTCTTAGCCTTGGGTGGCTATTCTTGTTAAGCCTCTATCTATTCTATGGCTTGAACAAGAGTTTCTAATCTTGGACTAGGAATTTTCATAGCTAATTAATCACTAAATTTTGCATTTTCACTAGAAACTTCAACATTGGTGTTTTCACTAGTTACTGTAGGAAGATCTTATTGAATTTCATTTGTGTTTATCTCATTATTCTTAGGGATAAATTATTATTCCTCAAGAATTGAATCATTTCCCTCATAAATATTCTTATCTACCACTTCCTCTATTTTATCATAAACATCCCTAGTGTGTTTTCTAGTAGCACATTGATTCTAGTTTGTATCTCTTTATCATTCCTTGGTGGGATAGTTGTTTCCCTTCCTTCATCTAGTTCAAGTTCATTTGTTTCATGTTCTTAATTTTTAGAATAAATAAAAATTTTAGTATGGGCTCTACCCATGTTAGGGGTTCTATAAAGTCTCATTCTACTTCTCTGAATAGGTCCTATGGGGTGTAGTCTTGGAGAACATTTTCCTTTTCTTACTAGAAGGCTCACCTTCACTCAAAACTTGAAGTGTCTCCTGAAATTGACCCTTCTTTCCAAAGGATGATTTATAGAAATTTGTTTGTGTTACTTCAAGCTTAGGTTCAACTTGTTGTACATGTTCTTCTACTTCTTCCCCTTCATCCCTTTGGGTGGAAGACCTAGTTTTTACTCTAGACTGAGGGGTAATAGGTTTCCATGATGACTTAACTTTTTCTTTCTTTTTCCTAGAAACAAAGTTTTCTTGAGAGACTATGACCTTCAAGTTTTAGGCATTCAATAACCTTCATTTTAGTAGTAGAAGTTCTAATTATCCTCCCTATTTTTAGAAATAGGGAATATTGAGAGGGGGGGGGGGGGGGGGGGCATGAATCAATATTCTACAAACTGTTGTCACCAATTGGATATTTTTAATTACTTTGAACCATGCATAAGAAAGTAAACAATTAATGCTGAATAGTAAAAGTAACCATGCATAGATAAAACTCATAACACCATATTTTGTTAACTAGGGAAACCATGGCCAAGGGAAAACCCTAGTGAGGATGATACCCACAAGATGATGCACTAATATAAATTTTTCTTATTAAAGGATGGACCTTGTTAGGAGTCTATAAACTCATTCAGTTCATATGAGTCCCTATTAGTAGGCTTTGAATCCCTGTTAGGAGATTTCAATCTTGTTAGGAGTTGTGGTACAATGTATGCAAGAAGAGCTCATTGCCCAAACATACACTTTTAATTACAAGAAGAGCTTACTACCCAAACAAGTAATTAAAGTTCCTTGAATACAGAAGTATGGATGTTGTACCTTCTTTTAGCTGATCTCTAACCTTAGCTCGATCTTGGATCATAAAATTAGGTTATCAAAAATTTTCTTCTGTATATGATACAAAAATTTGCATTCACAACTTTTGCATATCACTTCCTAATAATCTCCCAAGATGTCTTTACATAAATACCATGCATTTTCACAAATTTCTGCTAGGTCAGCTAAGACCAAAATAAACTTTCCCAAAATAGAGCAAATATCTAGGATGTCATCTCTAATTGGTCAAGTAATTATTTTGTAAATAAAATAATTCCTTTACCTTTCATTCTGATGTTCTATACATCTTAAATATCTCTCTTCTGTACTACATATACTAATTTATGAGGTTATAAACATCATCATCAACATGCATACTATTCCCATATATCTTTTATCTCAAGAATAACATCATATAAAAAAGTTATACATAAAACAATACACTGGTATATACCATTTCCATACTTAGATGATTTTCTGAGTGCCAAAAAGCTAAGTATCTTTATTTTCAAGGTTTACTACAAGTATGTAAATCATGTGTTGCCATTAATGACAACATTTACATATCTACATATAGCCAATTGTCAACAATCTCCCCCTTTGGCATTGATGGCAATAAAGTAGGAAAATTAGCTAAGTATCAAAAACTTTACCAAAACTTACAACATTACTATACTTACTATCTATTACAAATGCTTCATCTTACAAATGCTCCCCCTTTTGACACGACTACAAAATGCATAATGTACAATTTCTTATAAAAATTCTCCCCCTTTGACATCAATGACAAAGTTCAAAGTGTCCAAAAATTGTCAAAAATTTCTTCCTCACTACCTCGAGTTGATACCATCTTCTTACAATCATCAAAATTTTCCTTTAGACTGTCCATATCTTTCTACCATGTGTCCTTGACTACTTCAATTGTAGTGAGAATTTCACATAAGGCATATGATGCAATCTCAAATACATTAAGGTCAGAGTATATGAAATTGGAATAAGTGTCCTTTTCTTTAGCACATTCCTCCAATTGTTTCTAAATGGCTGATAGTTTTGGAGCTATAGATTCTCTAAAATCCGACAAAATTCTCAAAATTTTCTCTTTCTCAAGTTGCAATTTCTTGATGTCAGTGTGAACACTGGCAACTTGTCCTTCAAAATTATCAACTCTACTAGAGAGTTGTTGTAATTGACTTGTTAGAGCTTCCAACTCACTCATATTTCCTTCCATCTTATTATCCAAAAATTTAGTCAACCTATGAGATAAAGTACATTTGATGTACAACATCTTGCCATCTTGTTGAAATCTTCAGAGTTTCTTGATATAAGTATCAAGACTCATCAAATAATTCTTTATGTTCTAACAAATAGTGCTAAAAAGATTACCATCATTAGAAATTTGAGCCTTAGACTTTGCAACATTCAACAAGTTAGTTAATTCATCATCAAAAGATTTTACTACTAGTTTGGCTATCTATTTGAAGTCTTCTTCTCTATGTTTGGTTGCCAGAGTGCTTTGCAACCTATCAGTCACCTCCATTAATGCTCTCTATAGACTCTTGACTTTCATGTTCTTCTTAATCAATTTGTTAAAACATGAGATCAAGTTAGTTTTATCATCATCATCACTTGTAAGGTTGAAAAGAGTTAGTGGAGGGGATGAGCTAGATGTTTTAGTCTCATCTTCCTTTTGTTTCTTTTATGTTGTCTCCCTTGTTTTTTCTCTTCTTCTTCCTTTTCCTTTTTTCCTTTCCTTTCCTGTTCTTTCTTTTCTTCTTCTAGCTCCTTCTATTTTTCCTCTACTCTCCTCTTCTTTTCTTCTTTCTGCCTCTTATCCTCCTTAAGCAATTTTAGATTGGCTTCTTCAATCAGTTTTAAGTGATCTCGAATGTCCTTGAAATGAGACTTAGGCTGATTAAAAGAACCATCTTCAATATTAATAGTAATATTAGTTTGATCAATTTGCATTAAATCACCACTTACTGATACTTTCAATTTTTTCTCTATTGTGGTAGGTGTTGCCTTTGATTCAAACATCATTTGGTTGATAGCTGCAACTATTTCACTTCTTATTACATACTTCGCACCTCCCATAAATAGAAATGGCCTCATTTTATTTCTTAAAGAGGGTGCTAGTTTGTTCATCAATTTCTTGATTTCTTTTGAATCATCAATTTTGCATATAGTCCTTAACATAGATTTTTGAAGTTCCATATCTTCCTCACAAGCTAGTGCCTTCTTTTCTATATGTCTATCATAGACTTTTTGATTTACAATACCTTCAATATCTTCAAGTTTCAAGTTATTAAGAATCATATATCTCATAGTAGAGATATCAATTTGATCTTTCTCAATATCATTGTACAAACCATAAAACTTATTAAATTGCACAAAGTTCCCCTCATTGGCAATAGCTATGTTAATCTTTTCTATCTTAGATTTCCAAGCTTACCTTGTTTTACCTACTGACTACTTAGAAAAAATAACCTTTTCAAGCCTTTTAACTTCTTGTTCCTCATCATCTTCCTCATTGGAGTCTTCAATTGTCAACAATGTTTTCTTCCTTTTCTTAGGTTCAGTGGCTAGTTTCTTAACTCTTTTTGACTTATGAGTCTCAACTTCTACTAACCTTTCAGACTTCTTTTTAAGTTCACTTAGTTGCTTGACTAATACATCAACATATGGAATACTTTGTTCTGTAGGAGTCACTGCAATAGATACACCCAATGCTTGCCCAAATGATAGAGGTGTTACATATGTCATACCTTGCTCACAAATTTTCTTTAGTCTGGAGATAGTTTACCTAACTTCTTGTGATTCACTTTCTAACATACGAGCCTTAGTTAATGCTTTCTTCATTATAGTCTCAATCTTCTTATGCGATGATTTCTCCAAAGATGCCTGGTAAGTTGACTAAGTTATCTCCTTATATGTTCCAAATTTATAAGATTCTTGGTCCTTTCCAAAGTTCAATAATATATCATTGTAACTAATAGCTACATCATCACTCAATTCATAACCTAAGGGATCAAGAAATGTTTCCTAAGGTTCTACTACTTTAATATGTGTTAGATCTATATCTACCATAAAGCATATATCATCCTTAAATCTATCAACAATTGTAGGTACAATTCTGAATCACTATTTCAACTCATTCCAGAATGTTCTCATAATTAGGTTTCTAATGTAAAAAATTTTATCTGCAGGATGTCTTCTGCATATATCTATTATCATATCCATAGTACACCTTTCACTGCTCATAATCTATGTAATTGATAGAAATGGAAATCTCTTAAATACATGAAAGAAAATGTGATTGATTAGTGACTAAAATTTGAATACAACATTCTTAGTTCTCTTAATCTTCTCTAGATTCTCAAGGAGTTTTACTCTCAAAATCTCACTCAAATTCACTTTTTCTTTCTAAACACAAATCTTGTAGGCTACGTAGATAAATCCTGCTGACAACTCATTACTCTTAGAACTTGCACAAATATAATATGCAATGATTCTTCTCAAGAATCTCACATCATGTTGTCTGATGGTGTTGATCACCATTGCCTTACCATTATAAACTGCCTTAGTATAACTTTCAACCTTTTTCTTAACTAATTTCTCACCAATAGGTACATTACCTTATTTTCTAAGACCAATAACTTCATGAATAAGGTTGGCAAAAATGTCAACTACATTGTCTCCCATC
Organism: Cupressus sempervirens; assembly: GCA_028749045.1. Lineage (NCBI taxonomy): Eukaryota > Viridiplantae > Streptophyta > Pinopsida > Cupressales > Cupressaceae > Cupressus > Cupressus sempervirens. Next base: position 359,671,778 of record CM053784.1, read on the forward strand.
CAAAACTTCCCATTGTGAATTCTACTCAATATGATCTAATTCCATTCTTTGGTATCAAGTTCATGGTAGAAATGATATCTGAATAAGTATAAATCCTTTAGATGTTCAAGTCTAGGCTTCATAGTCATATCATGGTTGAAAACAATTTCCATATCCTTATTCATAATCTCACTTCCAGTAGTTTTTAACTTTCTAGTTAAATAACTTCCTATGTCTTCCTAATACACTTTGATGTTTAGAGTTATTGATATAAGGTTTCCTTGTAAGGGTTTCATAGGAGTAACCTTCAAATTGGGTCACTCAGCATACTCAACATTATTAACTACTAACATATACATGATTTCACCAAATATAAATTTATTGAAGAAATTCTATGCAAAAAATGATAAAATACCTTTTTCTAAAGTAGGGTTTAGCTCAAAATCACCTTTTCAAATCACTTCTGAGTGCTCTAAGATTATGAGATAATCACAATGTGGATATAATCAAATTCATACTCTATTTATCCAGCTTGAACTTGCATTAATTATGTACTTTTCTAAATAAAAAAATCTGTTAATTTCATTCTAAAATCAAATATCTACTCAAAATCATCTATCTGATCTTCAAATGCTACCTGAGGTTAATCATAGCTTCCTTTCATCATGAAAATGATCCACAAAACTTCACTCCACAATTTTTTTGTGAAAACATATATTTCATCTTCTATCATAGAGTAAACTTTCTCTATTATAATAGTAAAACTTATTTCCTTCATAACTTGTTCTGATAAGCTCCAAATTACAAGCGAGCTTAGCTACAATCTCAACTCTTCTAGATACATCTTCTCTCAACCTCACTACTCATAGCTTGATCTCTAAAAGAGGTTTCAAATTCTAGTGTTGTGAACAAGCTTAATTCAACTTGGTTGAATCAAATTCGATTCTTGACTTCAATCTTCCTTTCTCTACATCCTCTGATTTTTCTTTAGATCCAATAGTTAATTCCTTTACAAATGTCTCATCAAGTTCTTCTCAAAGTTTGTTGACTACATTTCTTTGATCTTCATTGTGTTTCTTAGTTCTAGAGTTACTTTCATGATTCCTTCTGTCATTTCAAAAGTTTCTTCCATTGTTGCTTCTATTTTTGAAGTTTCTTTCATGATTCCTTCTAGCATTTCTAAAGTTTCTTCCATTGTTCCTTCTCTCCATTCTGTAGTACTTTGTTGTATGTCTAAAGTTGTTGCATAACTGACATACTAAAGTTCTACTTCTAGGATTCTATTGATCAAGAGGTGCTTGACAGTTCTGGGCTATGTGTCTAAAGTTGTTACACTTATAACACACAATCTGCTTTCTTTCTTCATAAGGTTTTCCTTGTCTTGATGTCCTTTCATTAGATCTTCTATCTATAGGGTTACTATTTTTGGACATTCTACTATTCCTTTTATCATTATCATATTTAGGATTCTTACAATTAATTTCTTTATGACCAATACAATGACAATTATGACAAAAAAAATTTGTAACATGATTAAATGAATTATTTATACAATCTCTTTTCATATGACCTATTTCATTACATGAAAAACACTTACTTCAAAATTGATACCTGGTTTCCTTAGGAGATTCCACTTTCTTAGGTTCATCCAATTTCTTAGTTTCCTTCTCTTGTCCAACTTCTTTAGATTTATTAGAAGATTGACTGGATTCAATATTATCATCAGATTTATCTTTTTCTTTTAGATATGATCCACTTTTAGGTTTCTTTGTAGACATATTAAATAGGTAACCAAGACCAATCTTATCCTAGGTAGGTCTTTATATTGACATTGAATCATCAAGTTTTTCTCTTCTACAATAAGGTTTTCAAGTTGTATCTTGCACTGTGTTAGTTCACCTTTCACAATAGTGTTGTACTTATGAAGTTCTTCATTACCTGCTTTTAATGTTTCAAATTTAGATGCCCTCTTTGCTAGATTCACTCTAAGATCTGAATTTTTAGTCTTTAAATCAGATTCAACTTTGCTAGGATCATTCTTCAAACTCAACTTTAGATTGGTAATCTTCAATTCATGCTTCAAGATCTTGTACTCTATCTTCTATTTTGAATATTCATCATCACTAGTTTCAAATTTAGTAGATTCGGGCTTTGATTTGAGATGTTCAATCTTGTCCTTCAATTTTCCAATGTATACTTTGGAGTCTTCATATCTATCTTTCATCTTATCTCTTTCTTTAGTAAGGAGATCAATTTGTTCAAGTGCCTCTTCAAGGTTCTTCATCAACTATTCCATATCCATAGGGATCTTAGTAAAGCTATTAAGCCTCTTCTAAGTAATTGAGTTTTGATACCAATTATTAGAAATAGAGAATACTGAGAGGGTAGGCGAGTGAATCAATATTCTACAAACTTTGGTTGCTAGCTAAATATTATTAATTACTTTCAACCATGCATAAGAATGTAAAAAAGTAATGCTGGATAGTAAAAGTAACCATGCATATATAGAACTCATAACACCATTTTTTAAACTAGGGAAACCCTGGCCAAGGGAAAACCTTGGTGGGGATGATACCCACAAGATGATTTACTAATATTAATGTTCCTTATTAGAGGATGGACCCTATTAGGAGTCTATAAACTTATTCAGTACATATGAGTCCCTAGTAGGAGACTTTGAATCCCTATTAGGAAATTCCAACACTATTAGGAGTTGTGGTATAATGTGCGCAAGAAGAGCTCACTGCCCAAACAAGTAATTAAAGTTCCTCAAATATAGAAGTATGGATGCTATACCTTCTTTTAGTTGATCTCTAACCTCAGCTTGATCTTGGATCAAAAAATTTCTTCTACTTATGATACAAAGTTTTTCATTCACAACTTTCACATATCACTTCCAAAAAATCTCACAAGATGTCTTTACATAAATACCATGCCTTGTCAAAAAATTTTGCTAGGTCGGCTAAGACCAAAATAAACTTTCCCAACTTAGAGTAAACATCTTTAATGTCATCCTTAATTGGTCAAGTAATTATTTTGTAAACAAAATAATTCCTTTACCTTTCATTTTGATGTTCTATACATCTTAAATATCTCTCTTCTATATTGTTCATACTGATGTTTGAGGTTATACACATCATCATCAACATGTATACTATTTCCATATATCTTCTCTCTCAAGAATAACATCATATAAACAAGTTACACATAAAAAATACACTGTTGTAAAACATTTCAATACTTAGACAAATTTTTGAGTACCAAAAAGCTAAGTATCTTTATTTCTAAGGTTTTCTACAAGTATGTACATCATGTGTTGCCATTAATGACAATAATTACATATCTACATATATCCAATTATCAATACCTACCCCTTCTCTTGTAAGTCCTAAAAATCTAGGAGAATATGTATCATTTAATATAAAATCATCCCATATTACAACTACATCCCTCTAAAAAGCTCTTTCATCTAACAATTTAATTAAGAAGTGATGACCAACAGAATTAGGCTTACCTGCTTATGCTGCAACACCCCTCTTCTTCAAGATATTGAATGTGAAACTGGGAAGGTTCACTGGCATGTCATCATGACAAAGGAAACATAGGAGTTTGAAATGTATATAGTGCATAATGTACTCAATGCATCAACTTAAGGGATCTACTGATGAATTTCTCCTTGTGCCATGCTTTTTGTCAACCTAAAAATGTCTGTCAGTATGCAAGTTGAGCTGAGCTTATGTGGACCTTGTTGGCACTAAAAATTGCTTTCCTATTTTGAGTGTCCATTCCAAATTTTGAGTTGTTTTGAGCCCCTATGAATGCTTTTCGTGCTTGTGTACCCGGCTATTGAATTAATGCCTAAGTGGTTTTTTATGTTTCTAACACCCTTCATTCAGCCTATCCATGTGTTTTGTAATGATAAATTGACATTTCAGACTATTCCGCAAAGTCCCATTTTGAGTGGTTTTCAGTTTTGCATTTTCTGCCTAAGTGTCAAATAGTGATAGAGAGCCCCATTTTCCTTTGAATATCTTTTAGTAGTTATGTTTCATGGTGCACCACTTTGAAGATGTTTAATATGCATATCAAAGAACCTATGTTCCGAGTTTCAAGTCATTTTGAATATGTTTGACTAGGTTTCAAACCCCTCAAAGTTGGTCAATTACCCTTGTAAATCTACATTTTGTTCATAATCCTGGGTAGCCCTGTTTGACAAGATATAACTTTTGACCAGTTGACCCAAATAAGAAAATAAGTTTTGCATCATATTCTAGAGGTCAGAGACTTTATATGCTCTAGATTTGAGCTTATGAAGAATCCATTTGATCAGTTTTCAAACCTGATTCCATTTGAAAATTTTAGAGTTTCACTGGTATTCAAAACTGTAGATTGTTTGAGAGCCCTGTTTGTGATGTCATATCTTTAAATATGTGATTGGTGAGACTAAATGGTTTGTTCCCCTATATTCTACTCTATAAATACTACAAGTGTGCCAATTTTCAAGTCTTGACAAATCTGTCTGCACACTTTTCCATGGTCTTTCCATTTGTAAAAATCGTTATCTTGTCAATATTTCCTGTCCTGTAAATCCAAGTAGCCCACTTTGCACGCTATCCAAATGCGCTGCATGATTTTTCATGAAACCAAATCATAGAATTATTTTCTCCTCATTACAATGTACTAGTGGCCTAGTTTCTAGATCCTCAAGTGCCTATTTGCCTTGTTTCCAGAGCTCAAACTAAATGCAATTTCCAATTTTTTGACATGTTCATTTTAGGTGTTTTCAAGAAGGAAACTTTGAAGGTCAATATCTTTTGACCCCAATGTCATGATGTGATGAGATCTGGTAGGCCTATTGAACGTGTCAGAGAGATAATATATCCAGAGTTTCAAAGCTTGACCAGGTGTTTCTGATAGTTTTTAAAGCCAGGCAACAGGCTTCCTGATGCAATTTTCACAATGGCACAAAAATAATTTAAAATGAGTTTTAAGTGATGATTCAGTACTCAAATTGGTTTCTAGTTAGTTCAAGAGAATTGATGGATAATTTTTGATGGAATTATGTAGGGAGTAAAGAGCTCAAGTTGTAATTGTTGAACAAAAAGGGTCCCCATGATTCCACTCTTTAGTTCATGCTTGAAATATTGAGTCATCATGAGAAATGTTATTTATAAATGACCAATTGTTTATAATGCTCTTACAATTTATGGGCATGAAGCCATATTGTCATTTCCTCATATATTGTGCTTGTAATGATTAAAATTATGTTCTCTTACACTAGATGCACGCATCAATGGTCCATGTCCAATGAAGAGAAAGGTGGGGCAGCCCATATATATCCTAATAACGAGAAGGCTATGTGGGTTAGACTATCTCACCAAAAAATAAAATAAAAAACAATACAATGTCCATCAAGTAAGCCTGCCCACATAGAGAATAGAGGAAGACAATCCATGGCATAGATAAGGAGTAGAGCATCCATGCTGTGTGTATCACTCCTAGGCATGAATGAAAGGGAAGTTGCCACTATGAGGGAGTTCCATGTAAGATACTTAAATGATCCACATTTTTGCAAGTTCCATGGCTTGTAGGCATTCTCACACCCACATTCAGCAAGGAGGCTTAGGTTTTTAAAGATGGTGTCTTCACATCATGGTAGACAATGAAGAGAAAGTCATGGCTTTGGAGGGGTTAGACTCCACGCATAGGCATAGCTATCCATGCACATGTAGGAAGAAGGTGTCGGTCACTCATGGTTTGCAGAAATCATAGGGCAAAGTGTTTTCACATTTTAATTGTCCCACATTGGAGGGGGGGTGTTAAAGTTCAAGTTTATATGCCTGAAGGCACAATATGCAAGTGTCTAAAGACACACACTTTATGGGCAGTGTGAAGATCATGCAATGGGACCCCCATCAAGGTTAGTCAGCAATGAAATTAGCAATATTTTAGTAATCAATGCCAAAATAAAGATGTACCACATTTTGATTTCTAGAAGATCTATTGGGAGGTTGGGAGAATTAATTTGAAAGGGCATGATGTTATGACAAGGTCGTAAGATTGCTAGGCATGATGAAGAAGGCCACAATCTTATGAAAAAAAATTTAAGATCATGGAGAGACACAGGAGGACCTGTGATGTTACGAATGGCCATAATATCGTAATATAAAAGATTGAGCCTTGAGATCATACAAGAGTTAAGATGACATGGTTTTAAATGAAAATTTGATGTGGACCCCACTTGATTATCATAATGTCGGGACATTGTAAAGCTTTAAATATGTGATGTGCAATATTAAAATGTCATCATATGATCGAGACTGCCAAATTTGAGGCTTGAGATGTTGCAGACTTGCCCTTGTCATATGGTCAGGGTGGTCAAATTTGAGCACTGTGATATTATGATGGGAAGGCTTAAAAAAAATGGTTTGAATATATTAATTATATATTAATATGTTCATATGAAGTATTCAAGTTTTTCGTAAGATCAAGGAAGTAAAAACTTAATATGTTTGATAAATTTGTGAGCTTGTCGTATCATCGGGGTAGATGGATTCATGAGCTACGATATTAGGATTTGGTTGTAATATCATAGGCTTAAAATTAAAAGTTATTTCAAATGAAAATATGAAGTGGGTCGCGCTCAACAAATAAATGATCGATAAGTGGACTTGGAGATAGGGGTAATTGAAAAATGATTTAAAAAAATCAAAATCCTAATTGATTTGAATGCTCAAATTTTAAAATTGAAATATTTGAAATATTTTTAAAGTTAATATAGTTTATACTATATGAACTTTTTAATTTTTCAAATTCTGGGAGGTAGATTTTCAGAATGGTCTCAGGAGGGTAATTTTTGTCCAAAATGTATAGTGTAATATACCATCAGAACCAAAAAAGAGTGAGTTTTCCATTTTTGTAGTTAGATTTTGTGTAGGTGTCATCTAGTAGTAGCTATAGGAGGTTTTTTGATTTCAGGGGCTTCACAGTGAAATGTGAAAATTTAATGTTGCAGATGAAATTGCAATCAGATATAGATATATTTTCATTTGACTTCTCCAGCAATTGTAAGGATGAATTGAATTTTTTTTGAAGGTGGTTGAAGTAATTGGTTTTTTGGCAACAACACAAGTGAATTGCTTGGCAAAATAGAAGTGACAAGCAAAATTTGATTTTTGGAGCTGCAGTACAGACTGTGATGATTTCCGATATTTTCTTCAAGGGGATATTTCTCTAATTGTCTTAATAAGATATATTAGATATTTTGGGCTTCATTTATGGTTTTCAAATGTAGGTAGATGAGGAAGTTTAGTTTCAGCAACTCTAGATTGAAGATTTTTTTAGTGGAACAGATGTCAATTCCATATTACATTTCCTGAAAGATTTTCTCTCCTATATATCTTCCTTTTCTACTGATTGTAAGGGTTCCAATTCTTTGGAGATTTTAGGAGGATTGTGAGACCAGTTTGGTTCCAATTTCTTGAGATTTTCTCATAGTTGTGATACCATTTTCTTAGTGTTTTTCTATTATGAATAGCATTTTGTATTCCTTTTGAGGCATTTATTATATTATACAGTCATTCTTTGTGTATTTGTTGAGTTTTGATAAATAGATGATATATTGTTTTCAATGGAATTAACGCAAGAGTTTTATTTTCCTTAGTTTCATTCTGATTCTTGTCTCCTTCTTTTGTTAATTGCAATCTTTTGTGTTTAGGAATGAAGAGCTTAAACTCAATTGCAGTCCTAAAAGGTTGTATGTCTAGATAAGCTTGCTAGTGGAACACAGATCCATGTAAATTCTTGCTTATACTGATAGGATTATGGGTTGCACTAGAAGGACTTCATCATAAGTATGAGAGTTGCTATGAAGATAGATGTCTATTTGCAAGTCAAATAGATAGATCATATTCCTGAATATATGAGTATATGTTAGGTATCCATCTACATGTTAAGGTTTAGTTGATGCCCAATGGATAAGGGACTGATTAGCTTGAAGGATACATGTTCTTTATTGTTGCATACCTAGGTTATGCTCAGAGATCAAGACTTAAAATGAATATGAATTTCCCATTTTATGTACTAAAGAACTAGAAGTGTAGGTCATGGCTTGTTTGCTATTAATTTCATTGGTTGTAATTAGCTACTACAATCAGGAAGTTTATTAGAAAATCATGGAAGATATTGACCATTTCTACTATAGGGGGTAGTCTTGCAGTGAAGAAGTATCAAGATAATAAGATGTATCCCTTAGGTTTTCCCGCCTTGGCTTAGCAGAGCCTAAAGTGAAGTGAGCCCTAATGACTCTGTTAATTGGTCCAAAACTTAGATTTAGCCTTGCTCAACATAGGATTTAGCTCATCCTTAGGCTTGTCCGTGGTGTTTGTTTCTTGGTATCAGGTTTAATTTCACCTGGTATGTTCTTTACCATAAAGAACTCCAAAAAAATGGTGACTCTACTAGGGAGTATTGCAATCTGAAGGTGATTCAATACAATTACAAGAAAGGCATGTGTACAGTTTGTTATTAGCAACAAGGTCATGTTGAAGTTTCATACCTCCTAGTGATGTTTATCTAAAAATGTAGTATCTTTGATGGTTGAAAAAAGATTCAGTTAGTTTAGTTAAAGAGTGTTTTCAAAGTGTTGTTCTTTTAAGGGTCAAGAATATGTTTTCTTTCACTTTCTTAATGGTGTGAACTTCCAAGGTTGTGTGAGTTTTCAAATACCTGTTATAAATTCTGGACTAGCTTGTTGTTTTGTGCACATTGGGAAAATCTTTTCTTACTTAGTGAGTGGTGACTCGAAGTATATCTCTACACCAGTGCAATTGTGAAGTTGAGGGTATTGCAAAAGTTACAATAGTTGGAATGCAGAATTGAAGAAGATATCTTAGGTCCTTGACAATAGTTGTGAAGAAAATGGGTGATGATATGCAAAAGTTACTAAATCAAGATGAGATTTGAATCTATTATTCTTCATAGCATTGGAGAGGTTTGCAAACATCACATATAAGGTATTATCCTCTTTCTTGAGATTTCTTTTTCAAGAAAGTAAGTTATACAAAAGTTTCTCCATTAAGTGACATTTCAGCACTAAGTAGGAGAAGTGTTTAGTGCATCTTAGCATATTCCATGAAAGGGTGTTTCAGAAAATGTATTTACATCTTGGAATATGTTAGAAATTTAAGTTGGTAGATGAATTTTTAGATCTATTGCAAGTTATAAATTCTAAAAGTTATTTTGGTGAGTTGTAAGTTTGGAAGAGATGGTAGATTTCGTTTCACCTAGTATGCAGTCCATTGACCAAAATCATAGATCCTTTTTTACCAAGAGATACATGCCATTGCAGTTTGATGGTATCTATGGTTTCCCAAATGTCATTCCTAATGATATTAGAAAACATTTGTCTAAATTTAGTGGGAACCATACTATTTCAGCTAGTTAGCATGTTCAAGTTTTTAGTGACTTGATGGGTGACTATGAGATTGCTCATGAGGATGTGCACATGAAATTATTTGTTCAAACTTTAGAAGGTGATGCTAGAGACTGGTTTTCATTTTTGCCAGCGTGTTCTATTTCATCTTGGAGTGAATTGCATGCAACCTTCATAGAGCAATTTGGAGAAAGGGTGGGCATATATGATTCATATAGTAAATTTTTAAGGATTCATATTGAGGATGGTGAACTTGTTCCTCAATTCAATATTAGATTTGTAAGAACCTTGAATGAGATCCCTGATAAATGTAGACCAGAGGATCAAGTATGCCTAATAGTTTACCTGGGTGCATTTGACAAGAAAATGAGTTATCAATTAAGGGATAAAGAACCTTAGAATTTATAGCAGGCTTTTATGACTACTATGGATATTGAGAATAATTTAAAGTATGGACTTACTAGGAGTCATTTTTCTAAGACTACTTGCTTGCATAATGAAGACAAAAATCAAGAGTAGTATCATGTTAAGTGTTCAAATATAGATCAGAATGTCAACACCCCTACTATAATGTATAATCAGATTGAATTTTCAAATCAGAATATGTGTGTAGAGAAGAATGAGCCTATTGAAAATAAAGACACATATATTTGCAATGTTATAGTAGTAATATATATTTCATACTTTGATAGAAATGAGAAATGTGATGATATTATAAATCATGGACTAGCTACAACAACGAACTCTTATAGTGCTGATTGTGTACATGATGATGTTGCTAATGTTTCTAGACATGAAGTTGCTATATTTGAATCTCAGTCTTGTGCAAGTAAGAGGCTGAGAGTTATGTTTGTAATGGTGAATTTGATGTTGTTGATTTGGCATTCCATGGAAAGGTAACACAAGATGAAGAATGTGAATCAAGGTTATCTCAATCATAGTCAGAAGAATAGAATGCTAAAAGTGATCATATAGATGAGAATGACAAGGACAATGATGGTGAGATGTCTTCATATGAGTAGGATGCAATAGGAGAAAAAGAAAGCAATAATGGAAGTGAACATTCATATGAAAGTGAAGATATGATTTATTTTTCTGAATCTGAAAGTGAAGATGCATCTCAGTCTTTACATTTTACAAATCGATTAGTCAATGAAGAATTGAGAGTGAGTTTTCCTCCAGCTATGAAGATAAAGAAATGGTGAATCTAATTAATGATAATGAATTTGAGTATGAAGACTTCAAGGAAGGATAGTCAAGTGTTTTTATAGTAGACAATAAAGTTTTTGCATGTAGTGAAGGGTTTAGGAATGAATCATGGTCTCTTTGTAGTGGTTATCCTAAACAAGATAACGAAGAGATCATATTTATGGATACTATATGCATGGTAGAAGAAATGGAAAGTGAGCCTATTGGATACAATTGTTAATTGTGTATTGTCTTTGATGTTACACAAATGTCATATCAGCCATCAGACAGAGTCTACCAAGCTCAGACGGTCAGCAAAGCAATTTCCAGTGTCTACCAAACGTTCCTGTACATTACATAGTAAGTTAGCTCTTATCGAGCTCACTTGGGCATCAAAGGATCTTGTAGCAGAAATTTAATGTTAACCAAGCTCCTAATTAACAAAGGGAAAGTCAATGTTTATCAAGTTCAATGTCTACCGAGTTCACTTAGTCATCAAAGAGAAAGTTAGCTTTTATCGAGCTCACTCGGTAAGGGAAGGAAGGTTAGCTTTTGTCGAGCTCACTCGGTAAATGAAGGAAGGTCAGTGTTTACCAAGTTAACTCAATCTCCGAAGAAAATTGCAAGGTTTGCAATATTTACCAAGCTTCACTTGGTTAACACTAGGGATACCATTCTGGAGCAATGGTCACCGAGCTAGGTCGGGCAGCAAAGAATTTTATTGTTCTAAAGAATTAAGTTTAATTATCTTGTGGAGCCGATTGATTTAATGTTTTTCAGTTGTTGTAACTTGTAATTGAGCCAACTTGACAATATGAAAGGTATATATGAAAGGTCAAGTTGTGAATTCATAAGAAGTAAGAGTGTGGATGCATAAGAGTGCGAATGTATGAATGAGCAGATATATGAGCGAATGTTGAGGAAGGATTAGATATCCTTATGAAGCTACAAATTTGTGTTAGATCAGTAAGGATCTAGTGAAGCAGAACAAAGATTTGTATTCAACAAAGATAAGTTGCATATATTTTAGATCACTTCATTGTTGCTTTCTAATCATTGTAATGGTGATTCAAAACCTCTTAACAGAGTTGGTTTGACAACCATTTTGTAAATCCTCTAACAAGGTGACAATTCAGTTGAATTGTTTTAAAGACCTTTGACAAGGCCACTTCTAACAGGGTGATTAAATCCTCTAATAGGGTCACACCTAATAGTGTGTTTTGTAACCTTTAATAGGGCTAGCTTCTAACAGGGCTCACTTTAGAATAGTGAAAATTGGTAACTAGTTACTTGGTGGTTTTTCCCAAATTGGGTTTCCACGTTAAATCTGGTGTCTCTTGTGTTCATGATTATTTCTTTATGCATGCATGTTAACCACTTTAAATGCTTAATAAGTTAATAGAACATCTATCAAGTTTTAGCATTTATTTGTGTGGCTACCAAGTGATAGCAGCAACTTTATTTTAAGATATCTAAGGATCTGTGGATTTATTTTTGTGGTAACTAATTCACCCCTCCCCTCTTAGTTACTCCATCTCTATTTCCAATCATAGTCTCTTCGTAGTGGTTATCCTAAACAAGATGATGAAGAGATCATATTTATGGATACTATATGCATGGTAGAAGAAATGGAAAGTGGGCCTTCATCTAATTCTAATTCTTCTTCACATGCTAGGAGTCTCCATCAAGATGAAATGGGAAATGGTTTTAAGGTTTATACTAATCCTTTATATGATGAGTACTTGGATGATGACCAGCCTGTCTTTTGTTAGAACATTCAAAAAGGATCCTTGCATGGAGTGATCAATCCATTGTTTGAAGAGGACATGGAGGTTTCAGATTTAGTAAAGGATGAGTTTAATGGTGACACACTATCATATTGCTATAACAAATTAGATTGTTCTCTTTTCAAGTGTGATAGTGAAAATTCTAATAATGTTGCATCTTGTGAGCTTGAAGATGAGGTGCTTGATGGGGTTATCTTCCAAAATAGGTTAGCACTTCATAATAAGTCTAATGATGATTCATATGTGGTAAGAGATAATCAATATTTCTGTTGTGATGATGAGGGTGAGGTGTTGGATGAAATGGTTATTGAAAATCTTCCTGCACCTTATGAGAAATTTTATTATGAATGTTTTAATGTGACTGATCCATTTGTTGATTGTGAAGAATCAGTGGAGAACCCAGGGTTATTTTTAGTCATTGACAAGGATGACATTAGTGAGTATAAATGTGGATACTCATTTGATTGTCAACTGGCTATACATGGAGATTCATGTTTTCAAGGTGTGTCTAATCTTTTTCCAAGGTTTGATAGCATGCATATTTCATTTGTTGAAGAGAGTTATCAATTTAATCCTGGTATATTTCAGCATGCTGATCCCTATTTTCATAGTGAGCATTGTGTTAAGGATGTCCCTAGTATGCACTATGAAAGTCAGGGAAGTTATTTTGTTTCACCAGCTGAGCCAATTGAAATTTTTTATGTGTTGGGTAAGAATAAGGATAATCAAATTTTTAGTTTACCTCAAAGATACATAAGTCAAAATCAAGTGTTTGATAGAGGTAAGAAGTTTGGAAAAGTTGGGGTGGCTCGGGGTCACCATCTTGTATAGTTAGAATAGTTTTCCTTATTTTTGAAATTTTGTTCGGAGAAATTTTTTGAGTGGTCTACTTTTTCCAGAGATCTGATTTCTTGTGATGCCCACAAGGGGCATGCATCCCTAGACAGAGGAGGTAGTAGCACTCAAAATTTCTTTCCTATTTTGATTGTCCATTCTGAATTTTGAGTTGTTTTGAGCTCTTATGAATGCTTTTTGTGCTTGTGTACCTGACTATTGAATTAATGCCTAAGTGGTGTTTTATGTTTCTAAAACCCTTCATTCAGCCTATCCATGTGTTTTGTAATGATAAATTGACATTTCAAACTATTCTACAAAGTCCCATGTTGAGTGGTCTTCAGTTTTGCATTTTCTACCAAAGTGTCAAATAGCGACAGAGAGCCCAGTTTACCTTTGAATATCTTTCACCAGTTATGTTTCATGGATTTCCACTTTGAAGATGTTTAATATGCATATCAAAGAACCTATGTTCCAAGTGTTAAGTCATTTCGAATATGTTTGACTAGGTTTCAAACCCCTCAAACTTGGTCAATTACCCTTGTTGTAATTTGCATTTTGTTCATAATCCTTGGTAGCTCTATTTGACAAGCTATAACTTTTGAACAATTCACCAAAATAAGAAAATTACTTTTGTATCATATTCTAGAGGTCAAAGACTTTATATGTTCCAAATTTGAGCTTGTGATGAATCAGTTTTCAAACGTGATTCCATATGCAAATTTTAGAGTTTCACTGGTATTCAAAAGTGCAGATTGGTTGAGAGCCCTATTCGTGATGTCATATCTTTAAATCTGTGATTGGTGGGACCAAATGTTTTTTCCCCCTATATTCTACTCTGAAAATACTACAAGTTTCCCAGTTTTCAAGTCTTGATGAATCCGTCTACACACTTTTCTAGGGTCTTTCCATTTGTAAAAATTGTTATCTTGTCAATATTTCTTGTCCTACAAATCTAGGTAGCCCACTTTGCATGCTTTCCAAATGCACCTCATGATTCATCATGAGACCAAATCATAGAATTATTTTATCCTCATTAAAATATTCTAGTGGCCCAGTTTCTAGATCCTCAAGTGCCTATTTGCCTTATTTCCAAAGCTCAAACCAAACACAATTTCAAGTTTTCTCACATGTTCATTTGCAGATGTTTTCAAGAAGGAAACTTCGAAGGTCAATATCTTTTGACCCTGATGTCATCATGCAATGAGATCTAGCAAGCTTATTGAACGTGTCAAAGAGATAATATATCTAGAGTTTCAAAGCTTGACCAGGTGTTTATGATAGCTTTTAAAGCTAGGCAATAGGCTTCCTAATCCAATTTTCACAGTGGCACGAAAATGATTTAAAATGAGTTTTAAGTGATGATTAAGTACTCAAATTGTTTTCTAGTTAGTTCAAGAGCATCAATGGATCATTTTTCCATATCAGTTGTTTGGAATGAATTTTTTTTTAGTTAGACCCACTTTGGGGCTCGACTGATTACATTAGATTGATGGAATTATGTAGGGAGTAAAGAGCTCAAGTTGTAATTGTTGAACAGAAAGGGTCCCCATGATTCCACTCTTTAGTTCATGCCTAAAATATTGAGTCATCATGAGAAATGTTATTTATAAATGACCAATTGTTTATAATGCTCTTATAGTATATGGGCATGAAGCCATATTGTCATTTCCTCATATATTGTGCTTGTAATGATTGAAATTATGTTCTCTTACATCAGATCCATGCATCAATGGTCCACATCCAATGAAGAGAAAGGTGGGGCAGCCCATAGATATCCACATAATGAGAAGGCTATGTGGGGTAGAGTATCTCACCAATTTTTTTTTTTTTTTTAAAATAACAATACAATGCCCAGCAAGTGAGCCTGCCCATGTAGAGAACAAAGGAAGACAATCCACAACATAGATAAGGAGTAGAGCATCCATGCTATGTGTATCACTCCCAGGCATGAATGAAAGGGAAGCTTCCACTGTGAGGGAGTTCCACGTATGATACTTAAATGATCCACATTTTTGCAAGTGCCACGGCTTGTAGGCATTCTCACACCCACATTCAACAAGGAGGCTTAAGTTTTAAAAGATGGCATCTTCACATCATGGCAGACAATGAAGAGAAAGTCGTGGCTTTGGAGGGGTCAGACTCCATGCATAGACATAGCTATCCATGCGCATGTAGGAAGAAGGTGATGGTCACTCATGGCTTGGAGAAATCGTAGGGTAGAGTGTTTTCAAATTTTAATTGTCCCACATTGGACAAGAGGTGTTAAAGCTCAAGTTTATATGCTCGAAGGCACAGTATGCAAGTGTCTAAAGACACACACTTTATGGGCAGCATGAAGATCATGCAATGGGACCCCCATCAAGGTTAGTCAATGGTGAAATTAGCAATATTTTAGTAATCAATGCCAAAATAAAGATGTCCCACATGTCAATTTCCAGGATATCCGTCGGGAGGTCAAGAGAATTAATTTGAAAGGGCAAGATGTTATGACAAGGTTGTAAGATCACCAGGTGTGATGAAGAAGGCCACAATCTTACGAAAATTTTGTCAGATTGTGGAGAGACACACGAGGACCTGTGATGTTAAAAATGGCCGTAATATCATAATATAAAAGATTGAGCCTTAAGATCATATGGGAGTTAACATGACATGGTTTTAAATGAAAATATGATGTGGACCCTGCTTGATTATCATAATGTCAGGATATTGTAAAGCTTTAAATACGTGATGTATGATATTATGATGTCATCGTATGATTGGGACTACCAAAATTGAGGCTTGAGATGCTGCAGACTTTCCCTTATCGTATGGTCGAGGTGGTCAAATTTGAGCACCGTGATACTACAACAGGAATGCTTAAAAATAAAGGTTTGAATATATTAATTATATATTAATATGTTCATATGAAGTATTAAAGTTTGTCGTAGGATCGAGGAAGTAAAAACTTAATATGTTTGATAAATTTGTGAGCTTGTCATATTATCAGGGCAGATGGATTCATGAGCTACGATATTAAAATTTGGTCTTAATATCATAGGCTTAAAATTAAAAGTTATTTCAAATGAAAATATGAAGTGGGGTTCACTTAGCAAATAAATGATCGACAAGTGGACTTGGAGATGGGGGGAATTGAAAAATGATTTAAAAAAATCAAAATCCTAATCTATTTGAATGCTTAGATTTTAAAATTGAAATATTTTAAATATTTTAAAAGTTTATATAGTTTATACTATATGAAATTTTTAATTTTTTAAACTTAATGGCTTTATTCAGTCTGGGAGGTAGATTTTCAAAATGGTCCGAGGGGGGCAATTTTTGTCCAAAATGTATAGTGTAATATACCATTGGAACTGGAAAAGAGTGAATTTTCCATTTTTGCAGTCAAATTTTGTTCAGGTGTTAGTTGGTAGTGTAGACACCTAAATTTGATTACATCGCTTTAGTAATCCTATTTAGTTATCTCTAAAGGCATCATTAATTAAATTCCTATTTAATTAATCCTTTGCCATCCCTAGTTGATTAATTTAATTAATCATCTATAGTCCTAATTGATAAATCAAATAATCTATTATTTATCAATTAAATCCTTTTCTCCTATCTAATTCCAAAAATCCCCATTTATTAAATAAATCTATTTGATAAATGAAATCCTCAAATTCAAAAACCCCTAACCTATCTCTAATCCTCCATTTAGCCTAATCCACCCCATCCACCCATACTAACCAAGCTTAGCCACTAACTCACCCACCCTCATTAATGCCATCCACTTGCACATCTCTAACATCCCTAATCTAATCCTAAACCCAAGCCTAATCCACCCCCTAATGTTGTCACATTCCTTAAACAAGTTTAAGACTTTCCTAATCCAAACCAAAGTCTCCCCTCAAAAAACCCAACCACTAAGTCATGAGTGCTCTTACAAAACATAAAAGACTCTTACAAGCCAACTCATGACTCTTACACCCATCTTCCACACTCTTCCCTCTTCCACACTCATTCCTCTTACATCCCTCTTACATACTCAACCCCACTCATCATGACTTTAACCAACCCTTTACCCTACCCTCTCACACTCATCCTCCTTGTGACAAGTGTCACCTTTCCATTGGTGCTAAACAAGCACAATCCATGTGCTCCCCTTTAAGTGCATCTTAGCCCTCCTTAAGCCTTCATCCATCCTTGCATCTAAGCCCTCCATCCCTCTACCCCTTAGCCTATAAATTGAATCCCATCCCAAGCCATTTCATCAACAATCTTTGAGCTAAAGTTACCATGCTATTTTGAGAACCAAAGCCATCAATCTTACCCTTATAATGCCAAATTGAGAGCTCACAAAGCTACCAATTTGCCATTACCCATCTCCATTGAAGCAGCTTTTGAGCATCTTGAGCATACATCCATAGCAAAAGGACACATCTACAGAATCAAGAAAGCATGGAATGTTTTCTCTTGTGAGGTTTGCACTTCTTTTTTTCTTTCTTTGTCTAAGCATATATGTGGATTTAGTTTTTGGTTTGTGAATGTTTACTTTATTTGTTAATGTTCTTTGCATACTAATTCTTGTTCTATAGGTAGTAGCTATAGGAGGTTTTCTGATTTCAAGGGATTCATAGTGAAATGTGCAAATTTAATGTTGCAGATGAAATTACAATCAGATATAGATATCTTTTTATTTGATTTGACTTCTCCAGTAATTGTAAGGATGAATTGAATGTTTTTTGAAGGTGGTTGAAGTAATTGGTTTTTTAGCAACAACACAAGTGAATTGCCCAGCAAAACAGAAGTGATAAGCAAAATCAAATTTTTGGAGCCTCAGTATAGATTATGATGACTTATGATATTTTCTTCAAGGGGATATTTTTCTAATTGTCTGAATAAGATATATCAAATATTTTGGGCTTCATTAAATTTTTTCAATTATAGGTAGATGAGGAAGTTTAGTTTCAACAACTCTAGATTGAGGATTTTTTCAATGGGATAGATTTCAATTCCAGATTACATTTCTTGAAAGATCTTCTCTCCTACATATCTTCCTTTTTTGCTAATTATAAGGGTTCCAATTCTTTGGAGATTTTAGGAGGATTGTGAGAATAGTTTGGTTCCAATTTCCTAAGATTTTCTCATAGTTGTGATACCATTTTCTCATTGTTTTTCTATTATGAACAACATATTGTATTCCTTTTGAGGCATTTGTTATATTACACAGTCATTCTTTGTGCATTTTTTGAGTTTTGATATATAGATGATGTATTATTTTCAATGAAATTAATGAAATAGTTTCATTTTCCTTAGTTTCATTCTGATTCTCATCTCCTTCTTTTGTTAATTGCAATCTTTTGTGTTTGAGAATGAAGAGCTTAAACTCAATTGCAGTCCTAAAAGGTTGTATGTCTAGATAAACTTGCTAGTGGAACAAAGATCCATGTAAATGCTTGCTTATACTGATAGGATTGTGTCTTGCACCAGAAGGATTTCATCATAAGTATGAGAGTTTTTATGAAGATTGATGTATATTTGCAAGTCAAATAGATAGATCATATGCCTAAATATATGAGTATACTTTAGGTATCCATATTCATGTTAAGGTTTAGTTGATGCGCAATGGATAAGGGACTGGTTAGCTTGAAGGATACATGTTCTTTGTTGTTGCATACCCAGGTTATGCTCAGAGATCAAGACTTAAAATGAATATCAATTTCCCATTTTAGCTGGTACAATCAAGAAGTTTGTTAGAAAATCATAGAAGATATTGACCATTTTTATTATAGGGGGTAGTCTTGTAGAGAAGAAGTATCAAGATAATAAGATGTATCGCTTAGGTTTTCCCACCTTGGCTTAGTAGAACCTAAAGTGAAGTGAGTCCTGATGACTTTGTTAATTGGTCTAGAAATGAGATTTAGCCTTGTTGAACATAGGATTTAGCTCATCCTTAGGCTTGTTCCTAGTCTTTGTTTCTTGGTATCAGGTCTAATTTCACCTGATATGTTCTTTACCAGAAAGAACTCCAACAGACCTAGTGTCAAAATTTTCTTTATAAAAATCTCCTTCCTAAGGTAACCTTAAAAATTCCATAATGAAATCCTTATCACATTCAACATGGAGTCGCTTAACTATAGCTACACCATCATGTAAACAATTTAGAAACTTGAAGGGCACCACATAATCATATGCTATCAATTTGAGAAAGTAATTCAGCTAACACCTAGCTTTAAATCATTCTCAAGTAGGCTACTCTTATAGGATAAGATTATGAATAGTAGGTTCATGATAAATTATGTCACCTCCCACAATTTTTCTATCAATAATTCTCGACTGACTAACAGACCTAGAACACCAAATTTATAGTGTAGGCTTGCAAAGTTCAAGAATTGAAACTAACACAAGAAAGAAAATGAAAGTGACTACAATTATATGGAAAATCGAAAATAAAAATCAAAATTTACACAATATTTTCTTCATGTCACATAAGGGTTAATTTTTTTTAATTCACATGTCATACCATAATTATCAAGTCGTCAAACATGCTTAAATTGTCACATTGTCGCGAACTTCCCTTTTGTTTATCATGACATGTCATTACTTATTTAAGTGTGAAATTAATTTAAAATTAAAATAAAATTAGACCATATAATATAAATGAAAAAAAAATGATGTATTCTCTCTCCAAATTTAAATGAGGCATGGCTCCCTCCATGCCATGTGTGCAAGCTAGATAGGTTATGTACAAAAAGTTACAAATTAATAAATTAAATGATAAAATATATGTATGAGGATATCATACTTACCTATCCATCTTGGTAGTCTGATTGCATTATCATCACATGTGGTGGAGGGTGAGATAAGTGAGGTGGATGGTTGGAAAGACAAAAGATGAGGTGGAAAATTATTATAGAGAAGAGGGCAGCCAAAAGTGAAATTTTTTTAATGATGTAGATTTGAAATAAATTCAAAGGGGTGAGTGAATCTGAGTGGGAGACTCAGATTTTATTGTTCTAGGAGTAGTGGAAGTCCCTTAGAATTTGAATTTCTATAGGAAATCTTCTCTAGTTTGTGGATTTCTATAGAGTTTGAGGTGATGAAAATTGACCAGAAGTTTGAACCATTTAGGATCTATGGTGGATAGTTGCACAAAACCATCATCATATACAACAACTATTTTATACAGTTGTTACCATCTAGTTTGAAATTTTCAAAGATTTTTCTCATAGTGTGAATCATATAATAGTGCCCAGTCACCAAAAATAAACAAGTTGTCTTTGATAAGCTTTTCATGCCACTTTTTATGATGCCTTTGAATAATTTTAGTATTATGCAAGATAAACTTTCTATGTTCATCGAGCTCATTAAGTTGCAAGACTCACTCTCTCTATGCCTCATTGAGATCAATATTTAGTTCCAATTTTGTCATGAGTGTTTTGTGTTCAAGCTCAACTAACATAGCAATTTCCTTCCCATAGATTATCTCAAGTGGAGTGAAAACTATTGTGGTCTTCCATGTTGTCCTACAAGCTCATAGTTCTTCATGGAGATAAGATTCCCAATCTTGCTTATGGATTTCTACTATCTTTGTTATAATTGCTTCAATCTCTCTATTTTTTATCTCATGTTGTCCATTAGCTTGGGGGTGGTAAGGAGACAACTTACCATGTCTAATGGTATATCAATTTGTAACTATAGTGATGAAATTAGAGGTGAACTGGGCACCTTGATCAATTACAAATTCCCTAGGGACACCGTACCTTGTAAAAATTACTTCATACAAGAATTCAACAACAATATTTGTTAATTGATGGAAGTATAAACAAAATAGATAGATACTAAGAGCGGGGGGGTGGGGTGAATTAGAATCTTAAGAACTTTTTCTTTTCAACAATTCATTCACACATTCACCAATTATCTTGTGCATGTATAACTTTTAATAGTAAACTTTCTATAATATGTAAATCTAATCTATCACATGCATGAAAATAAAGACAACACAATATTTGTTACCTAGAAACCCTCCAAGGTGAAGGTAAAATTTGGGTGGGGATGAAACCCAAAAATATTCACTACTATAGTAATAAAGTTAACCTATTAGGGTTACAATGTTTGATCATAATATATTATCTACCATGTGAGGGGTCTGCCCTAATAAAAGTGTTTGAGACTACTAGGTCTCACCTTGTTAGAGGATTGAACACTTATAATAAAGTAAGGACTCTATTAGGATATTTATAAAGATCTATTAAGACCACTTTATTAAAACTTAAGAGATTTACCCTAATTTAGGTTGGTTAGAACTAACTTAGTACCTAACTCTCAGTATGCTCTATAAGCTAATTTTGAGTCTTCTCTTTGTAAACTAATCCTCTCTTCTAATCTGATAAAACTTTTCTTCCCCTTCACTACTCTAAATAGGCCACTTGCTCTACTAAGAGATAATATAACACTACCATTGAATTTTGGTCTAATATTTATCTTTCACTTCACCATTCACATATCACTCCTTAACTATCACACTATTCACATCATACACTCTCTTCCTTATCATATGATCTATGTTCCTATATTCAATCTAGGTTCAAATATTCTCTATTTAAAGAGTTCTATAAAGAGTTTTCTAGGTGCTTCTATATTTTACCTCTTCATCTGAATTGTTGATCGCAAAACATAGGGATCTATGATTCATGTCATAAACATGTAAAAATATTTGTAACAATCTCTATAAATATTATATGTTCCTTCCATGTCATCTTGAAAATTATTTACCTCAAAATATGTATCATTTCTAAATTTTATGTATACTCTACATTTCCTAACACTTACTATTTTATGATCTCAACATTGTTGATGCTCAGTCTATATTATGCTTGGCACTTACTATGTAACTCAATACTTATATGCTTAAACTTATCAGCAGGTGTTGAGCTCAGATTATATAGAAAATAGTCAGTGACCACACACTTACTTGACTCGTATAGAGCTCGGTACACACATAATTATGTACATGAATCAACCTATATAGAGTAACTCGATCATAGTGATGACCATATGACCCTTCCTAGTAAATGACTAAGTGTTTAAAACTAACATACAATAATAGTTGGAGATACCAAAAATATCCCCCTTTGATAGTAGTGGAAAAAAAACTTTGTCATGATTATATACTTACAAACACAATATGATATTGAGTACCCTCCCAAGTCTTATGTCTTATGTCAAAATGAATAATGAATAAAAAATGTACAAGTGAATAATTATCCACATACTCTTCTTTATGAATAAAAACAAACTAATTCCCCCTTGTTTTTGAATACTTATGTCACTACTACTAGGGTTGAATGGGTGGAAGCAAACCATATTTATCAATGAACATTTGATGAACTTTGGTGATCATGGATAGTGCTTGATCTCGTGTGGTTCTTGCTACCTCCAAAAAGTGATTCTACAACTATAATCATGAAACTAAGTCAATTAAGCTATTGACCAATAAAATATTGTGGTCTTCTTTGATAAGATCCTAGGCTAATTGCATCTCCCTTTGCATAACCTCTAAATGAGGTATCACCATTGCCTGAATAGAGATACATTTAGTTCTCATGTTGTTGTCAGCTATCAGAAACTCGACCAATGTGCTTTGAGCATTCAATAACTTATTGTAGTGATCTATACTAGATGTTGTTGACTGTGAAATAATATTACTATATCTCTTCATCTCAATGTGAATCTAGTCTACTTGTGCTTGAATATCATTTATAAATCTTGCCATATTTGATAAAATATTGTACAAATGTTGTACTTTTTTGAATTTTCTTCTAAGAAATTGTTATAGAAAATTTATCCACAACCTTATTTTCAAATCTTCTTGCTAACCAATCCATTAATTTCTCATTGGATTCCATATTACCAACATTTAATTTTTCAAAAATATTTAGGAGATGGGTAATAATTAGGGTCTCATCATCAAAATTATGAATATCAAAAGCATCAACAAAAAATATTTTAACATCATAAAGTACCTGCTTTTTATTGTGCTCTTCTTAGCTCTTCTTGCCTTTTCTTTTTTACCAAAATGTCTTTTAACAAAATTGTTTATTCTAGTGTAAGATTTGCCAGATCTAACTGTGGCACTACTTTCGAAGTTGGTGAGGGAGTTTCACCACTTAGTTGTATTGGTGTTCAATGCTTGAGACAAAAATGGTTGCACTCAGTTCAACTCTACTTATATCTTTATTTTCCTCAATGTGAGGTTCTAGAAAAGTTTGACTACCTATAATTGTATCTTTTATCTCAATTTTTCCCTCTTACTTGTGAGCCTTGATTTTTGAGCCTCTAGAGTGTTAGGAGTATCAGCATATACTGGTGATATGTTGCCTTGCGAGCTCAACACACTCAAAATTTCTCTACTACTATGATCATCTTTGATGGTCACAGTCTTAGTTCCTTTCTTTGTATCAATTCCCTTGGTGGATAACCCAAAAATGCTTTTCAAAGAAATTCATCTTATTGTGCTACAACTTCCATTTTATTTTATAAAATAAAAAACATTCTATACTTAGGAACAAATCTATTTCTATACTTTGCCAAAAATGGTTCCTACTGATCTTGGGATAGATCACACATAACTCTGACTAAAGTATCAGTCCTTATATTTTTCTCTTCTTCTACTACCTACTGCCACCTTCTTTCCAGTCTATCATATAAATCCTTGGGTATTTTCTTCTTAATTTCACTTGGAGCTAACTTATGATTTTCAATCATATCTACCATAGCCTCCTCAATTTTAGTTATGTTAGTATTATCCAATATATCATATTTTATAGATACTAGATAATCTTGAAGATCTTCTCAGATCTACAGATACCTCATCAATAAAATTTGTTTTCTCTTTGGGTGTTCCTTTGACCAATCTCATTCTCTTTGGTTTACATGCACTAGACTTAGTAGTCTCTACTACTATTTTCTTTGCAATCTTCTTGACACTAGTAGCTACCCTACTTCTTGGCTTAGTTGGTGGTGGAGGAGAGAGGGGTGTCATTACTGACTATCAATTTCATAATCAAAACATTGTAACCATGCCTTCCTCAGCTTTACTTCCTGTAAAAATGTATTATCTATATCTACAAGAAAACATATGTCATTGTAATACCTTGTAACCAACTCTTCAAGTATTCTCATCCTCATCTTCATTTTTTGCTTGAAATCATCAAAATAAGTATCCATGAAATTCTCAAAATTTCCTCCTAATTGTGTAATGTATTCTCTTATCTTATCTTGTCATTGGTTTGTTTTGTTCCCAAAAAATATCACATATACCAAGAAAATATTTCTAGATATAAAAGAAAATATATATAATGAGGGATCCAAACTTACACATTGAGTTCTTTTCTTTTCTGATAGATAATAGATTCTCTACTAATTGCAATCTTTGAAGCTTGACAAGATCACATTTATGATCTTTCATCACTATCTTCTCTACTTGATCCATTGCCATACATGATACACTGCTATATCTGCTTAACTATTAAAATTTGTAAGCTATAAACCTCATAGAAAATATGATTATTAGATAAAAAAATGTTTTTAATCGATAAACCTCATCCATTCCACTCAGCACCTATGTTTGCCTCAATTTCCTCTCGACTTAGGCATCACATAGTTTTCTTCTTATCTTGGGTTGGATAGCCTATAACTTTGTGAATCATTTTCTTCATAATTTCTATGGGTCCATACTATAACCAAAAATTCATGTCATGAATTTTTATTAAAACAATTTTAATCCATTCAATCTTGAAATTCCTTGGAAATTCTAGGGCACAAGTTAACCCTTTCCTTTCAACAACTTTAAATTCATCCTTCAAGATTCTTTTATTACATAACTCCTCATATGATTCTCTTATCTCATAATCTCTCACTTCTCTAATCTTACACATATAACATCTCCTTATATCATGGATCATAATAACTTTTGCTAGTATCAAGAATAACCCACCCAATGAATCTTCTTTCATTACAATTTTTGGAATAGCATGAAACTTTGGTGGAGGAAAAGCGTCACTCTTCACCAATTGGATTTTACTAACCTCTTCGCTTGTTCCTATGATAGATGAAGCTGCCATATCTTTGTTAGGGTTTGAAGTCTTTTTTTTCTCTGATGAATTACTCAAAACTTGTTCAAGCTTCTCATCCAAATCGCTCTTGAAATATTTTTCTAGTTACTCAAATTGCCAAATCATTCTGTGCTCTTGAAATCTGTATGCATGGTGTGACATAATGTCTTAAAATTTTGATATATACCTTATTTTGGTCAAGTTAGGGTCTCCATTTATACTGTGTACTTAGGTAGGTGGAAGCTAGTTATCTCAGTCAAATTGTTTACCTTTGAACTAGGTCTTCACTTTCTAGCTTGGTCTCTTCCATATCATTCAATCTCTATACTAGTTTGCTCCTAAAGTTCTTGGTCCATGTTGCAATGCTCAGGAAACATAAACAATTTTTGCTAATAGTCAACATCCTTTCTTAAATATGTTCTTAGGCATCTTCATATATCCACATATGAACTTTGACACATTTTATGTAAGGAATTGATGCATGATATATCAATTAAGTATATAGTTCCATACATACCTTTCTTTCTTGGTTTGAGATGACATTATCACCTTCTCCATTGTATTGGGTGACCTCAACTCCATTTGCTCCAGTATTTCCATCTTCTACTTTCTTTTTCCATTTTTGATTCATCTCCTTATTTACTTGTTCAATTTCTACTTTACCCTTACCTTTGCCTTTTATTTGATTTACTAAGTGTACTTCAGTCCTACAATTCTTTTTTATATTTCCAAACTTGTGACATTCAAAACATGCATTGTTAGGTGCATAATTCTACCTCTAATTTGTCTAATAAGGTTTTATCTGAAATCTGCATTCATATATTCTTTCCCCACACTTTTGACAATTATAGCAATATCTTTCAAATGTAGGTGTAATAGATGCATTCCTCATTCTTGACCTACACTTATTTATTAGATGCCCTTGTTTCTTGTAGTAAAAATAGTAGCTAGTAAATTTAGGTTTAGGATTTGTCATACCATGTTCGTAGTATGACCAAGTTTTCCACAATGATAGCATGTTGTTTTTCCTTTTGACTTTGCATTCCTTATTTCTCCATTCCTAGATGATTCTCCTTGCTCAGTGCATGAATTTCCTAAGCCATCAATACTACTCTATGACTCCATAAGTTGTTCAAAGTATTTCATTGCTTCTTTTAGTTTGTTGAATCTCTCCATAGATTATTTCTCAAATTTTTAGTTCATTCTTTAGTATGTCCTTCTATGATTTGATATTTTCTATTTCCACATCATTTTGATTCAATTCCTAATTTACAAGCATCAGTTGATTCATTATGTCCAATTGAGTGTTTGTGAACTTCTACACATTTGATATCTTTTCTTCAAGTCTAGTAGCCAATACTCTTTTGCCTTCCTTAACCATAGCCCTATCTTCTTCATCTTTCTTCCTTTTCTTGGTTACTTCACATAATCTTATTGATTAGATTTCATTTCTCTTTTCAGTCCTTTTATTTCTTCATTTGGGAGTTTTTTTCTTTTCAAGTAGATTTGTATATGCCTTTTTATTTGGATTAATTTCTTCAAAAGGTCCTTCAATCTCAACATAAGATTTTATTATTATCATGGATAGCCAATTCCTTTCTTCTTTTTATGGGTTTCTTTAGATCTTGTCTTTCTTTCTTAAGTTTCTATAGTATAAGTTGGATGTCAATCACCTAATTATTAATGACCTTGTCCAATTTAAAAGACTCCATCTCCAAGATCTAATCTCCAAGAGATTAAGCTTCTCTCAAAAAACCAATGCTCTAATACCAATTTTTGATTGATGAAAATATAAATATAATAACTATATACTGAGGGGGGGCTGGGGGTTAATCCGAATCTTAAGTACTTTCTCTTTTCAACAATTCATTCACACATTCACTAGTTATCTTATGCATGTAAAACTTATAAGAGTAAACATGTTGTAATATGTAGATCTAATCTATCACATGCATGAAAATAAACACATAACACAATATTTATCACCCAAAAAGCCTCCAAGGTGAAGGTAAAAGTGGGGTGGGGATGACACCCACAAATCTTCACTATTGTAGTAGTAAACTTGTTAGGGCTACAATGTTCGATCATAATATATAGGGATAAACTATGGTTCTAATATTGATAATAAATGAGTTAGTTCATCTTCCATCTAAATGTCAATCTAGGGTCATAAATTGATGAAAGGTATAGTGACTTCTTGCTCAAGGGATGAAGATAGCATGCCAAGTAGGGATGAGTGCAACTAGATTATTTAGAAGGGAACCTACAACAGAGAAAATAATTCTAGAGGTAGGAACTACCACTTCTTAGCAACTGGAACATCACACACGTCAAACAAAACAAATAATTTATTAAAGGAAAATATAACATCTCACCAAATAAATAATAGTAAAATCTTTTCCCAAACCAAGCTTGATGCATAAATATATAATGAAAATTAAACTAATATAATTTAAATATCACATTCATTAAAGTAAATATAAGCAATCTTAATTAAATACAATCAAACTAATTAAAATCACACAATTATTAAATTAAAATACAACTACCTTAAATAAACAAATTTAACTAATAATCTAATACGCTTACTCAAATAATGAGAGCTAATAAAAGAAAATTAATTAAAATAATATAATTATAAATTAAATCTATCTTAACAAAATTAAATCAAACTGAAATTAAATACATAAAACAATGCCACCAAGGTTCCCAAGGAGTGGGCCCTTGCTCTTGGTTTGCACAGTGGATTAAATAAAAGCTTTTCTCTGCTAGTTTGATCATTTAATTGCCAATTTTCATTAATAAAAGATGTAATACATATGAATGATTATTTCCCTCCTTTCCCTTTCACGTAGTTCATATTTATATAATAATACGACTTGAAGATATTTCCTATTTTCATGTGAGTTTTCTATCATTCTATGGCTCATTTTTTACTTTTCTATTTGTTGGAAATAATTTCCCTATAATTTTGGAACTTAGTTAGCTCATAGTTACAATAAAATAGAATATTGTTTTTGACATGAAGTCTTCCTCTCCATTGAATCATAAACTACATATTAATTAGTTGCATAATTAAAATATCATATAAAAACTAATATTCTAGTTGGAATTTATTTGCTAGAAATACACCCATGGGTGACAGGAAGTACATAAAATTTGACTAGCAACAGGAAGTTTGGTAAACAACATGAAGTCTTTTAGGTGATAGGAAGTCTACAAGCAACCAAAAGTCTGGCAGCTGACAAGTCCTATTTGATAGGCGACATGAACTCTAAGAATTTTCTCAAATGTGACAGGAACTTTAAAAATTTGACAGGAATTGTGACATTTTCTCCTTCCATATGAAATACTGATTTTCTTGGCATAATAAATGTTAGTAAATACAATAAAATATTATTCATATATTTCATGTAAAAATGAAAATAAATATTACTTATATATATTGACACATATGCAACTTTAATGAGAAAATGGTAAAAAAGTGGAATATAGAAATGAGTAGAAAGGAATATGGCAGGGATAAATAATGGTATAACTTAGGACATAAATAGCTTTCATCATTCCCCCTAACTTAGCATATTTCAGGTTCTCCCGCAATCATTATGATGAAGGAGTCTTTGGTTTGAACTAGAATCACTTTAGATATATGGCTTTGGCTTTGTCTCCACCCTGAACTATGATAAATCAAAACACAAAGCCCATTATTTGCTTCATATGACAAGGCATTTTGCAATTTTCTATTTCTAACACTGATACCTCTTTTTCATCATTTTTTCTCTCTTTCTTCTTCATTTATAGCATCATGTTTCAAATGATTACATATATGAGGGTTCATGAAAATTTTATCTCATTGTACAAGCTTATGTAAAAAGGGTAAAATAGGAGACAAAACAAGGGATTATAAAGGATAAACATAATGGATAGTATCATTGGATAATTAAGGAAAATGGATAGAAGATACATAATAGGATGACATACCTCCCCCCAACTTAAAGGGTTGACCATCCATGGGAAACAAGAGAGACTAGGAAAGAATGTTACATAATGATCAATTTAATAAGTAACATAAATAAAGTTTAGAGATAAAATAAATATAAATAAAATTGATTTTTTTACCAACATGACAAAGAGTCCAAGGTTGGAACACAAAGAAACTCAACATTTGGCACTTCCAAAATGGACGAATCAACAATAAGGACCTAAGAGAGGCATTGAAAACTACAACACCACAAAAGACCTCCATCTAACCAAAAAGCATACCACTAGAAGGAACCACAAACTGGGACAAATACTAAAATTGTCGGAATCACCATTGTCAAACTAAAGCATTTTAGAATAAATAGTGGGTGGCACATTCCAACGAACACCTCAACTGAACATGCAACACATACTATGGGTGATCAAAGTTTTGATGATTATGCTAAATATGAGCTTCAAGAGTGAGAGGCAGGAGGTGCCAAGAATGAAAGAATGACATGAGCCATTGAGTGTTCCTGAAAAGAATGATTAGTAGAAAAACCAAGAACACCAATTATAATTTTTCTTTCTTTCTTTTAAAAAAAAGTTTTTTCAGTTTTTGATAATGAAAAGTGACCACTGGCAAGCTAGTTTTCAATAACTCACTACTTAATGGTGTTGTAAAAATAGTTTTCACCACTGAGAATTTATTTTGTAATTAACATCTTTTGAAAACTAGTTTTTAGATATTAATTGGCCAACAATGCCCGAAGGTTTTCATTGTTGCATCTTTTATTGCTTTTATTTCAAAACTTTTTTTTTTTTCAAATTTTCAATAATTACATAGAATGACCAAAGAAAATAAATAATCACATGGATGATGAAAAAAAATACCATCAAAAACTTGAATTTTTTCCATGACCTCACATAAGGAATTTTTGAGACTTGATGGCATAATGAACTCGAAATGGTGACTAAGAATAATCTCCACAAAATTAGAGATACTGAAACAATTCTAAAAATGAACTTGATCCATGTATCCCACAACACTAAATCTGAAATATTCTTGGAGAACTTTAGAAAACATTGGCACCTTGAGGTAAGGGAATCACTCACAATGATGGTGATACTCACATTTCTCTATTATGATAAAATTGGATGACATCTCATCAAGATATGAAACCCTATTCTTTCAAAGCTTGAGAGATATCCATTGTAGGAAAAATGAAAGTTGTGAGTAATACACCTTCATTACCAAAGATAGGGTGGTGGAGTGAAATGCCAACTATAGTCTCCATTGTGCCCATAAAAATTTAGAAAGGAGGAGACACAACTTGAGGAAGGAGTGTGATAGCTAGCAATATGTTCAAGATTCTTGTACATATCTTCAAAATATTTTTGGATGTGTAGCTAAATGAAATGGTACCATGGTATGCATAGATCTCATAGACCTAGTTGCATAGTATCCTCCATGTGATCTAGTACTAGAGAAAAAAAATCTCATCTCAAGTTAGTGAACACCTTATGCCAAAATCTTCCTAGGATCTCAAATAGTGAAACACAAGTGAAATTGGTATGTGCCAAATAGCTAGCAATCCCACACAATGTTAAAAAATCCAACATAGTGTGTTATGTAATGCTTGTATAGAAAATAATCCTCAACTAGTATTGGTACTAAGATCATCCCACTACAATAAGAGAACTGTAACCATATTCTCAAAACCAAGCATATCAGATATAATAAAACAATTTTATCCAATTAATAACCCTATCATTAAGGGAGTAATACATTTTTACAAATGATAGGTAGAGTTATTAATATGAATAAACACTTGATAAAAAAAACAAATATGATTACAATGAGTTATACCAATGTCAATCAACATAAGAATAATACCTTGATGTGGTGCAAGCATCACATAATGAGGTATATTAGAAGCATCAATGCTAATTTATTAGGAACCAATCAAGAATTAGAAAAGTCAAGGAATTACCTCCAAATTAACTTTATACTACAAGGACATGAGAACATTAAGATAACTAAAGAAATAAGGTAATCCATTAAAAATATCTTAGATCATCAATTAATCAAAGATTTCAAAAATTTAATGGATATCTCCCTAGAATAATATCACATTAAAAAGCCATGGGATTATAAGAGAATCCAAGGAATTTAGAAATATAATAATATTTTTCAATGAATGTTCATCCTAAGAAAATACAAAGAATCAAGAGTGATATGGATATTTACTTTGAAATGCATGATCATCCAATGATAACTTTATTTTGTTTGGCCATTAATGCATATAATACCTTACGATCGTGCTCAATTAATTATTTTTCCTAAATCACCAAGTATGTAAGTAATACACATTTTAACTATAGGCCTCCAAAGATCAATATGCATAAGTACAAAAGTAATTAAATATAGTCCTTGGAGGATTTGGCAACACATTTGTGGAATGAGGAATCCATACGGTCTAATATTACTTAGTGCATGAGTAATGTCAACACACACATTTAGGAGTCCAATAATTAGAATTGACTCAATTTTAAGTATGGCCTCATGTGTTTGTATTTTTTATTCACTACATAGAAAAGTAGATTTTTTTAATTATGATTCAATAAAATATATTTTTCTTTGAAGCCAATTAAACCAAAACCCTTATGTGCATCAATAAATTCCAACATTGATTTACCAATTTCAAGCACATGATTAGATGGTAAAGGGGTCCTTGAAAGTTTATATGCAGTCTTAACTACCTTATTATGAAGTGTTTCATGAGGAAATATAGTCACCTTTGGTGGATATGGTGGAGTGGGTAGTATAATATGTGAATAGGATGGTGAGAATCATTGAGGATATAAAGTGGATAGGAATAAGTAGGATGGGTAGAATAGAGATGGTAAGGATGGATAAGGTCAAATATAAGAGGGATATACAAGTTGTTGTGAGCATGCATGACTATATTCATTTTTCATAGTAGGTGGAGAATTATATTTTGAAGAAATATTTTGTCTTTCCAATGCAATAGAGTAATCTATACCTTGATCTTCTTGATTTGGAGTTTGAAATTGTCTATCTATCACAAGAAAAACTTGTCCACTTTCACCCTTACCATGGTGATACTTACAAATAGCGTGTACTTCATTCACAATGTTCTCTTTATTACTTGGGAATATGCATTGATCATCTTTCCTATAGCAAATAGAACAAGTGGTTAAATTGTTATCCTCAAAATCACATTGTTCTAAGAATTCATCAATGATTTTCTCTTGTTCAAACATAGAGATAGAATTTTTACATACATTTGATAATGGAAGACTAAGATCATTTAAGTTACATTCATTAGGTAGAGAAGGTATAGAACCATCACCTTTGGTCAGCACGATTTCCCCACTAGTTTCTTCTTTTGTTTTTAAATTTGAAAGCGGGAGTCTAGGTGTGAAAACCCCAAGTGGGGTCAAGGGGCAGAAAAACATTTTGTTGTTTTTTCTTCTTGTATTCCCTTTGAATTTTGCATTTTTGGAGCATTTTTCACCAAAGAATGATGTGTGGTAACTACCTTGAAAATGCATCATTTTTAGCATTTTTCTTCAAATTTACTTTCTTTTCTTTTTACCAAATACTCACAACAAAAAGTGATAATGTAAAATTTTATTTGACTTCTAAGGCCTACTTGAAAAATCTAAAACAATGAATCTAAATGATTTACTATAGTGCAAACCTAAGGTACCAGACTGAGCAAGGTTGACACTTGATCGGACACTCTAAAAGACACACTATTTCTAACTTGGCTCAATATAATTTCATGCCTTTAATAAATTTCCCTAGAAACAATGTAAAAAATGTAGGGATAAATTGTGGTTCTAATATTGATAATAAATGATCCAGTTCATCTTGCATCTAAATGTCAATCTAGGGTCATAAACTGATGAAAGGTATAGTGGTTATTTGCTCAAGGGATGAAGATAGCATGACAAGTGGGGATGAGTGCAACTAGATCATTTAGAAGGGAACCTACAAGAAAGAAAATAATTCTAGAGATAAGAACTATCACTTCCTAGCAGCTGGAACACCACACACATCAAACAAAACAAACAATTTATTAAAAGAAAATATAATAGCTCACCAAATTAATAATACTAAAATCTTTTCCCAAACCAAGCTCAACACATAAATATTTAATTAAAATTAAATTAATCTAATTTAAACCTCACATTCATTAAAGTAAATATAAGCAATCTTAATTAAATACAATCAAACTAATTAAAATCCCACAATTTTTAAAATTAAATACAACTACCTTAATTAAACAAAATTTAACTAATGAAAATAACACACTAAAATAATCAAAGATAATAAAATAAAATTACCTAGAATAAAACTAGTATAAATTAAATCTATCTTAACAAAATAAAATCAAATTGAAATAAAATACATAAACAAACATCACCGAGCTTCCGAAGGAGTGGGCCCTTGCTCTTGGTTTGCACAATGGATTAAATAAAATCTTTTGTATGTAGGTCCAATCATGCAATTGCCAATATTGATTAATCAAAGAAGTAATATATATGAAAACTTATTCCCCCCTTTTTCCTTTCACGTAGCTCATATTTATATAATAATATGGCTCCAAGATATTTCTTATTTTCATGCCAGTTTGCTATTATTTTGTGGCTCATTTTTTACTTTGCTATTTGTTGGAAATAACTTCCCTATAATTTTGGAACTTATTTGGCTCATAGTTATAATAAAATAGAATATTGTTTTTGATGTGAGGTCTTCCTCTCCATTGAATTATAAACTCCATATTAATTAGTTACAACAAAATAACAAAAATATCATATGAAAAAATAATATTCCAGTTGGAATTTATTTTCTAGAAAATGCACCAATGGGTGACAAGAAGTACATAAAATTTGGCTGGCGATAGGAAGTCTGGCAAGAAACATGTAGTCTTTTAGGTGACATGAAGTTTGGTAGGCCACATAACGTCTATAGGCAACAAGAAGTTTGACAACTGACAGGTCGTATCTGATAGGTGATATGAACTCCAAGTCTTTTTTGAAATGTGATAGGAACTCTAAAATTTAACAAGAATTCTTATGTTTTCTCCTCCCATATGAAATATTGATTTTATTGGTACAATAAATGTTAGTAAATATAATAAAATATTATTCATTTATTTCATCTAAAAATTAAAATAAATATTACTTATATATATTGAAATATATGCAACTTTAATGGGAAAATGGTAGAGAAGTGGAATATAGAAATGAGTATAAAGGCATATGGGAGGGATAAATAATGGTATATCTTAGGACATAAATAGCTCTCATCAATGTATGGTCTACCCTGGGAGGGGTCTTGTTGGAAATATAAGAGGAGTACTCAAGAGGAGATAGGTGAATCAGTTACCACAAAAATAAATCTCAGATCCCTTAGATGTCACTATAAATCAAAACTAAACTCTGTTGTAACTCGGTAAACACACAAGGAAAATGTTGTAAATCGATAAACACTGAAATAGCTTGGCAAATGCTTAATGTGAGAATCTTAAGATATTATCTGTGATTGATATTACTTTAACTTAGTAGAAAACAAATAAAAGAAATAACATGAATATAAGATTTTAATGTGGAAACCCAATTTGGGAAAAACCACCAATTGTAGCTAGTTACTAATTTTCACTCTTTTGAAGTGAGCCTTGTTAGGAGCCAACCCTGTTAAAACTTACAAAACACACTGTTAGGTGTAACTGTGTTAGAGAATTTAATCACCCTATTAGGAGTGACCTTGTTAGAGGTCTTTAGACAATTCAATAGAAATGCCACCTTATTAGAGGATTTACAAATAGTTGTTAAGATAACTTTGTTAAGAGATCTAGATCACTACTACAATGATTAGAAAGTAACAATGAGATGACCTAATTTTTGATGCAACTAAATTGCTGATTACAGATTTCAATTCTAGCTTGTATGCTTGATCCTTCTTGATCAAATGTACCTTTTTAATGTCAATAAGAATATTCTACTTATCCTTCTAATTCACTTCCTCTAAGCATCATCAAATCTTCAATTATGTTCCACACATTCAATCCTCAACTTGACCTTATATTTATATCTTACACATTGTCAAGTTGGCTTGAATATAACTTAAAATAATTAATATTCATCTTCTCAGTTAGCTAGAACCAAAAAACAATTCAATTGAACTCAATATGCTAAAATAAGAAAATCTTTCATTGCCAACCTAGCTCAGTAGATACTAACTCAAAGTGATTTTTTGATGTTAACCAAGTGAACTCGATTAATACTGTATATTCACAAAGTTCCTTTGGTAACTAAGTGAGCTTGGTTAACACTAGTCCCATCCAATATTTCCTTCATTAACTAAGTGAGCTTAGTTAGCACTCAACTCTTGCAAGCTTTACTTTGTTTCTTGAGTGAGCTTAGTAAACATTGACTTCTGAACTAGGCAAACTCTAGAATGCTTGGCAGCTATGGGAATTGTCTTCAATGCCCAAGTGAGCTTGGCATAGACTAACTAGAAATGATATGACATTTTGTGTAACATCAAAGACAATACACAATTAATCAATTATTTCCAATAGGTCTTCCCTATTAAAAGAATTTGAGATTGCAATAAAGTAAGGACTATATTAGGAGATTTTCAAAGATCGATTAAGACCACTCAATTAAAAGATTCATCCTGATTCAAGTTGATTAGAACTGATTTAGTAACTAACTCTTGGTATGCTCTGTAAGCTAATTTTGAGTCTTCTCTTTGTAAACTGATCCTTTCTTATGATCTAATAAAACTTTTCTTTCCCTTTACTGCTTTGAATAGGTCACTTGCTCTACTAAGAGATAACATAAAAATTCCAGTGACTTCTAATCTGATCTTGATCTTTTACTTCATGATTTGCATATCACTCCTTTTCTATCACACTATTTGCATCATACATTCTCTTCCTCATCATACAATCTATGCTCTTGTATTCGATCAAGGTTAAAATCTTCTTTATTTAAAGAGTTCTGTAAAGATTTTCTAGATGCTTCCATATTTTGCCTCTTTATCTGAATCATTGATTACAAAACATAGGGATCTATGATCCATGTCATAAATTCATAAAAATATCTATAATAACCTATAAAAATATTAAATTTTCCTTCCATGTCGGCTTGAAAATGATTTAGCTCAAAATCTATATCATTCCTAACTTTTATGTATATTGTGCATTGCTTGGCACTTATTGTATTGCATAAAAATGTAACAAAGGAATAAACACTAAGCACCTAATGCCTATTCCTACATATTCATGCAAACCTCAAATAGGAAAGACAAAATGCAAATAATGAAGACATGAAATCAAAAGAGTTTAATCTACTCAAAATAGCACCAATGCAAACCTCATGAAATCACCAAGTGTAGATGATTTCACATTATGGGATGTGGTTGCTCACAAATCCTACAACATAACAATGAGGTAGATAGTGCTTCTTGAGATGAGGAGAGGGCTCTTCTTTTATAGGAAATGAGATGAAATAGACAGTTGAGATTAAATGCAAGATGAAGGGCTAGGATCTCTTAGGATCAATGAGGTTTCCATGAGGTGGAGGCCAAGTAGACTCCATGTGGATCAGGGTTTTTGACCATTCAAAGGAGGGAAGATTCTCACACATGTGTGATCAACCTTTGATGTGACAGGTCAATGAAAAGTGTAAGAGGTGTGAAAAGCATGGCTTCTCACACATGTGTGAGACACCTTGATTCTCATGCAAGAGGACAAGTGTGCAAGAGGTGTGGAAGGCATGAGGGGTGTGGAAAGTGTGAGTGTTCCTCACACATGTGTGAACATGCACTTAAGATTAAAGGTGGATTAGCAAGGTGATTAAGAAAAGTATGTGGGATTAAGGAAGTGGGTAGGCTTAGAAGGATGAGTTAGGTTAGGAAAGTGAGGTTGGGTGAGGGTTAAAGTTAGGAGCCATGTGCTCAAATAGAATTAAATTTAATATTTAATTCCAAGTGGGATTAGAAAAGGAGTTAATTAAGTAAACAAAGTACTTTACTTAATTAAAGTGAATGGGTTAAGACGCAAGTGGAATGAGGGGAAAGGCTAGGATTTAAATAAACTTAGTTTATTTAAATCAAGGAAAGATGAATATAATTAAATAAATGTAAATTTATTTAATTAAAGGTAAGGTAATTAAATAAATAATAAATATTTATTTAATTGGTCACAAAATGGGGATTTGGACAATTTTAGGTGTCTACATTTTGACCCTCTTTGATATAGCATTAGTAATGTTATATCAAAGAAGAATAAAATATAGTGGATGGGAGGATAAGACTAGTAGCATGATGCCCTAGTCATGGAAGGATGAGGAAGGATGACAAGGGTGGAAAGGTATGCACCCTCAAGAGGACATGCAAGTTAGGAGAACACAAATGTGCTCTCAAAATGGATGGGAGTATGGAAGGGAGTGGAAAATGATAAGAGTGATAAAGTTATGTTGCAATGTTGTGAACAACCTAAGTTTGATATTGTATTCAACACTATGCACCAAGGTATGAGGAACCAAGATGACAATGTGTCAAGTACATGATAAAAAGGGGTCCAATACAACCTTATGTCTTATGAAACCAAGATATGGAAGACCATGATTCCTTGGGACAATAGGATGCTAAGGCCATGATAAATGAAAAAAATACTAATGCAGACAAGTAACAAGCAATCATGCACAATAAACCAAAAGAAAATAGACATTTTGCCCCTAGGCAATCTGAAAACCATTTAATGGATTGATTGATGATGATTGATTAAGGATGACAAAGCTAAAGATAAGCATAATGCACATCCGAGGATTGGGAAGGATTCATCCCATGATAATGTTTGAATATGGTTAATAGATTGTTAGCTGATTGGGTCAAATTGATGAATTGATTAAGGATTGATGTGCAATATTGCAAGATTAGATTGATTGAATTAGTATTGATTGCACATTGATTGAGATTTTTTTGGTATTTTTTTTAATTTTATGGAGAGTGGGATGAATAGATGAAATTGAAATGCAAGTAGAAGAATGAACGTGGATAAGATTGGATGAATGATTTTGATAGGATGAAGAATGATTAGAGTAGAATATAAATTGATGTGAAAGGATTAGAATAAGAGAAAATTGATGGAATTAGAGGATAAACGAATTTTATTGAAGTGGAAGAATTAGATTGAATGTGATATGAATGAATGGATAGAATGAATATAAATGAATTGATTGATCAAATGTGGGATAGAATTGAATGGGACCAATGAAAATGGAGAGCCAAGGCATGGTAAATAGAGGAAAAACAACGGGGTTTAGTGGATGACAGGAATGGTGAAAGGATATGAGGGGTAAAATGATATGGTATTGAAAAATGCAAAGCCAAGGACCATGTTTCAAAGGCATCAAAATGCCCCATACCAAGGGTAGGAAAATGGAAGGAAATATATTGGGAAAGGATGCATGGAAAGATGGTATGAAGGCTAGTGTATGAAGGAAGTGAAGGCATGTGCTCTTCCCAAAGCATGTATGAACATTTTTTTATTGTGCCTCTAGTATGGATCATGAGAATGGGTATGAAAGTGGAATGAAGAAGGGAATGAAAAAGGGGGAATGATATGGATAAAATGTGGGATATAAAGTGGATGGTTTGGATGGGCTAACCAAGATCAAGAACATATGAAAGGGGGATGGAAAGATGTAGGATTATGGATGGAGGATAATGAGGAAATGAAAATTCCAAGGACTATGGGATGCAAGATATGGATAGCATGTCAAGATCAAATATATGGAAGGATTATGGGACATATGTAGGAAAATGTATGGATAGTGAGAAAGGGACATGGAAAGTGCATATGGATGGAGGAAAGGAATGTGAAAGTCAAGATCAAAGATGGAAAAGGATGATGAATGGTAGATGAAAGTATGGAAGATATGTAAGGAGGAGTGGTATGAATGGAGCTTGCCCCCAGTGTAGAGTGCAAGTGGAAGAGGAAAAGTGAATGGATGGATAAGTGGAACTGGAAGACATTGGATAGAAAGGGAGGACTCAAGCATCTAGATACATGGATGGTATCCCTTGATATATTTTTTTTTCACTTTCTTTGTTATTTTCAAGAAATTTTTACTATGTTCTCCTAGATGTTGGTAGGATAGTGAATGAAGGACAATCACTTATGAAAAGTTTGGATTAAGGGGGTAGAGTGGGTGTGAGGAAGATATGGTTGATGGATGCTAGGTTGGAAGACTTGTGAATGGGTGGATGAAGGAGGTGGAAATATTGTCCTTGGCACAAACCTTGAAGGGTGATGTAAAGGAGGAAATTGTGGAGCATATGTAGGAGAGAGTTTGAATTTTGGGATATAGGGACCCAAAAAGGATGAAGGAGATGATGGATTTGGGTATATAAGGACCCAAAATGGATTTGGAACATGGAAGCGTGGATGGTTTATGAATGAGAGAAACCTTTGGATTAGAAAAATTGGATGTCATTTTGAATTTTTCTTTCAGATTCATTGCTACATTAAGTAGCTTTGGGATCCACAAAAATTTTGCATTTTTAATTTTTAGCCTTTGTGACCTTCTAGTTTTGTTTTGGATCAGATTTTTCTTGTCTTGGACATGTCTTTTAGAGGGCACATGTTGATCCTTGGGCTTTTGTGGATTTTTGGATTTATTCTCTTTTTCTTTGGCATCCAATTTGCTTCCCTTGGCCATGGCATGGGTGCATGAAGATAAATGGGGTGGAGAGCATATGGATGGTGAACATTGTAAAGAATTCAAGGATGTGTGCCTTTGTTGATCTTTATTAGGGGCATGAGGGGATGAAGTGGAAAACATGGATATGGTGGATGGATGTATGTAAGGACCTAAAAGGATGGAAGGGATGAAGGGCTTGGCTATGGAACATAAGGACCCAAAATGGATGGTAATGAGGAAGGAAGTGGACTATGGATATAAGGGCCCAAAATGGACTTGGAATATGGATGATGGGAACATTTAGGTTTGGATGGAGGAATTTTGGATTTTGAAGGAGTGGAAGGCATACCAACATCTTGAGACATTATTTCTTCAATGGGATACTTATTAGTTTCAACACAAGATGTGATTCCATGTGTATGGGGTTCATAAGTGGATTGGATAGGTGTGATAGAATCATGTGGAGGATTAGGCTCATAAGGGGGATTATGAGGGATAATAGGATCTAGAGATGGGGAATGATCATGAAAGGAAAATAAAGGGGTACTTTGATCTTGACTTAAAAGAGGATCATGTGGTGGAATGAGTGGATCATGAGATGGGATAGAATCGCATAATGGAGTGGAGGGAATGAGACCATGATATGGAGTGATTTGATCTTGACATGGAGGAGTATTAGTGGATGGAGTGGAAGGAACTTCTTCATGAAGTGGAGGATCTATGAATGCTAACTCTTGAGAGGGAGTGGAATCAGTAATGTGTGCAGTACATGAAATGCCTTGATCTTGATTAGGAAGGGAATCATGAGATGAACTAAGAGGGATAAATGGATCTTGAGGGATAGGGGGGATGATGGGATGGAGAAATACTTAGATCTAGAGGAGAAGAGGAATCTATAAAGTCATGCTTTGGAGGAAGATCTAGAGATGGAATTGGGGGTATGGCTTTGGGTAATTGGATCACTGTATTTTGAATTTTACACTTAGCCAAGAAGTTGCTTGAGAAAAACCCATTACAAGGTGGGGATGCTATTTTGGGAGGATTAGGATTGTGTGAAGGTGGAACTATGGGTAGGGGATTAGGATGATGGTTTTTGAAATTAGGCTCAAAGTATCGGGAATTGCATGGAGGGTTGGGGTTGGATGGGACATGA
The DNA here is from genome assembly GCA_028749045.1 of Cupressus sempervirens. Taxonomy (NCBI): domain Eukaryota; kingdom Viridiplantae; phylum Streptophyta; class Pinopsida; order Cupressales; family Cupressaceae; genus Cupressus; species Cupressus sempervirens. The sequence continues at coordinate 359,712,956 of CM053784.1, forward strand.
GGACTATGGTCTTTGAAATAGGGGGGAGGAGAACATATGGGATGGAAGGTGGACTTTTTCTACTGATTTGCTAGGCTCAAGATTGTATTCTTTAGTTCCTCAATTTCTTTGGTTATGGCATTTCTATTTGAGGAATTGTGTGGGCTATGCATGGAATCATATGTGGTTGAAGGATAATGAGGTGGATTTCCCTTGTCAAAGCTAGAAGAATAATGAACATGAGATGGACTAGAATTGGATATGAAGTTATGAGGATTGATTTGATATGTAGGTTGAAAGGGAGGTATAACTCCATATTACCTTTGAAGATCATCAACCATTTGAGTAAACTAATTCTTATCCATATAAGATTAGATGAGGAGTGGTGAGAGATTTGAGGATGAATGAAATATGACTTTAGGACTAGGAGTAGTTTTGGACTTTGTGTTGACTTGATTTGAATTGGATTGGACTTGATATTGATTGAATCTAATTTGATTTGTTTGGATTTGATATCATTGGATGAGGGTTTGATTTGATTTGATAAAAACCCTATGATATTGCAAACAAGTGAATGTGGGATTTGAATTAAAGTCCGATGTTGATGAAAATGCTCCTATGTCCAAAGTAGAATTTTTGATGCAAAGTTGCATTAGGAAGAAGGCGTGAATGAAATTAGAAAGATTTATTATGGATGAAGATGTGAATGGATTGAATTAAAAATTGATTAGAAATGACTAAATGTGACAAGGAATTGGATTAGAAGAATGATGATTATGAAGCATTGGATAAGGGAATTGAAGTGTGATGTAGAGTACGAACCATGACTAGGATGGAGATTAGAAAGATGAGGAAATGATTTGGACAAATAGAGATGATTAAGACTTCAAGGAATGGTTTGAATGATGAAGAAAAGAGATGTATGAGGGTGATGAATTTGATGGAAAGAAGAAGTGACATGGAATTGATGTGGACAACTTGACTAAGAGGACTTAAATCAAGACTTGTTTTTGTTATTTTTGAATTTTTTTGATTTTTTGAGATTTTTTTTTGGATTTTTGAACTTTTATGGTTTTTTAGATTTTTAGATTTTATGATGTTTTTGAGTTTTTATGTTATATGATGTTTTTGGATTTTTCAAATTTGAGATGCAAAATCAAACAAGGAAATAGATACAAGGCAAGGGTAGCTATGTGTCCCCTTCAAATGGGGAGGTTTCTGAACACTCAAGAATGTCAAACACACCAATAATCCTATAAGGTTTCAACTAGGATGTACAAGGATCAACCAGGGGGCATCCTCGATATACACACGGTATGTGAGATCCAAATCTATAGATGAAAGAAAATAATACCGCACAGTCAGAGGGAGACAATAGCCCAAATCTCCTCCTTCACTTCCCAAAGGTATAAATTTCTTTGGGGCTCAGCCAAGAGTGACAAGATTTTACCTCCAAGAGAGGTGTCTTTCAATTCACTTCTCGATATTTATACTCTGCCAGAACACTAGAGTTGAGGTCATCCCAAGGGGTGATGAAATCCCATAGCAGGCCTCTTAAAAAAAGAAAAACAAGACCACTTATTTCTTGTGCACCCAAGATCACCCAAAGGCATGAGGGGAGAGAATACATATGTGGCCTCAGGGTTTAAAATACATGTGTTCTTTCCCAATGAAATTTTAGGTTTTGTAATCTACTTTGAAGACACATGTGTTTAAAGCATACAATGTTCTTTCCAACTTGAAATCATCATCAACATAAATGAAAAGCATGGATTCATCAACAAGAAAGTAAATTGAGTGCGTGCATAAAAAATTTGCTGAAAATGAAGTCAATTTCCTTTAAGGCATTCAAGAGTGTGTGAATTCATTTTAAGCACCAAGCCCAAATGTTTGCTAGCCTAGACATGCATGTCCATTCCTTAAGGAATTCAAGATTGAATTCGATTATTTTAGCTTTAACCATGCATTCAAAGACAAGTATTTAAGCATACAAGTTCATTCCAAAACAAATTTAAGGCAACACCTATAAGCAATATGGTTAGTAATTTCTAGAATTGTCCAACTTTCAATGCACAAGTGAGAAAATATCCCTGCAAAATCACAAGTTAGGGCATGGAAAATGTATGACAAATGTGAAACAACCCTGCAATGAAAGTGTTAATGCAAAGTTTGGTCTTTGATAGAAAAAACAAGGATCTAAATAGCACCAAAATCTCATGAAACTAGCACCATCATGATGGGCTTAGAATTAGCTTTCTAGTGATATTTCATTTTTCAAAAACAAAGTTCGTATGCTTAAGTTATGAGCAAAAAATTGAAGGTTACTCCTTATGGCCTAGAAGGGCATGTGGAATGCTGATGTAGTGATGATGTTAGTGACCTACGAGATTAAAATTGATGGTTAGAGGCACGTTAGGAGATTTTTTTTTTGTTTTTTGACATTTTTGCTAAAAAAACTAAAAATAAAAAATGAAAGATAGATGGTTCATTTAAAAAATGGTAAATTTTTTTTTTTAAAAAGTTGGAAAGGTAATCAATTTACTTATGATTATAATGTAAATATCAAAAAAGGAATTGAAAAATGGACAAGAAGAGGGAGGCAGTGGTGGCAGAGTTACAAGTGATGGCAGTGGTGGTTTTACAACAGGTGGAAGTGGTAGAGTGTGGTGGAGCAGAGGGTTACAGGGTGAGCCATGGGTGGAGGTGAATGCAGGGGTTTTGGTGTCAGCTGAGCGGTAGTTAAATGAGCTACAGGAGAAGGTGGATGTAGGGGTTTTGGTGTTGATTGAGTGGCAGTGGAACGAACTGCAGGAGAAGTGGGGGTTGTGGTTCTTAGCAGAGGGGAGGCAAAGAGGAGTCCAAGGGGGTAGGATAAGCAAAGTAGTGGCAGTGTAGAGGCCGTGAGGTGGTCATGCTAGAAAAGCTAGGTGAAGAAATGTAGAAAAGGAGGTGCAATTATTCAGTGGTGGAAGGAAGGTGAGGTTGTGGGGGTTGAGCATGGGTGGAGGGTTTGGAGGGAGGCATGTTTATAGAGCAAGAAACGTTAGGATCTTAGCTACGACAGAGTTGTGGGGGTTCAGAGCTCGAGACAAGCAGCAGTGGAGTGGCCGCAGGGAACGAAGTGGAGAGGGCCATTAGGGGATGAGTGGTGGTGTCAAGAGAGGAGGGAGGGGTTGTGACAGGAGAAGATGGAGTGGGGAGTGGGGGTAGTGCTCGCGAGTGCTGCCACTGGGGGCACCTGCGGGTGCCGACCTACAAACAACATAATTTATTATTATTATTTTTAAATTTTTTTTTAATATTTAGATTTTTTTATTATTTCCCTACTTAGACTAATTTTTTTTTATAATAACAATATATATATATATATGTTATATAAACATATATGATAACATATATGTTTATATTATTAACATATATACAAAAATGATTGAAAAATGGATAAACAAGATAAAATAAAACAAAACGAACCATCCCATTTTATTTTTTATACCTATTTATCTATCAAAAAAGATGGATATTTTTATTTTATTTAAAATTTTTCCTATTTTCCTATTTATGAAGACGTATATTTAATGTATATACACTCCTATAATTTAGAAATAGAAAAATGAGAAGTATAGAGTGTTATATGTCAAAAGATTTTTCTCGTGTGCTTCAAGCATGATGATGAGCTTTATGGCTTGATTAGAAGCTCCTCATGAAACTTGATTTGCAAGTGCAAGCCCTCAACCTACAAGCTTGAAAACTAACAAATAAGCTCAACAAACACATTAGATGATTAGTTTGAACCTGTGAAGTGGGTCTCATCGGGCGTGCCAAAATGTGTTGCATAAAAATGTAACAAGGAATAAACACTAATCAACTAATGCCTATTCCTACATATTCATATAAACCTCAAATATGTAAGAGAACATGTAAACAATAAAGACATGACATTAAAAATAGCTTAATCTACTCAAAATAGCACCAATGCAAACATGAAATCACCAAGTGTAGATGATTTCACATTATGGGATGCGGTTGCTCACAAATTCTGCACCATAATAATGAGGTAGACAGTGCTTCTTGAGATGAGGAGAGGGCTCTCCTTTTATAGGAAATGAGATGAAATAGATGGTTGAGATTAAATGCAAGATGAAGGGCTAGGATCTCTTAGGATCAATGAGGTGTCCATGAGGTGGAGGCCAAGTAGACTCCATGTGGATTAGAGTTTTTGACCATTCAAAGTGGGGAAGATTCTCACACATGTGTGAGCAACCTTTGATGTGATAGGTCAATGATAAGTGTAAGAGGTGTGAGAAAACTTGACTCTCATGTGAAGGAGGACACATATGCAAGAGGTGTGGATGACATGAGGGTTGTGGAAAGTGTGAATTTTCCTCACACATGTGTGAGCACACACTTAGGATTAAAAGAGGATTAGCAAGGTGATTAGGAAAAGTAAGCGAGATTAAGGAAGTGGGTAGGTTTAGTAGGATGGGTTTGGTTAGGAAAGTGAGGTTAGTTGAGGGTTAAAGTTAGGAGCCATGTACTCAAATAGGATTAAATTTAATATTTAATTCCAAGTGGGATTAGAAGGGGATTAATTAAGTAAACAAAATACTTTACTTAGTTAAAGTGAATGGGTTAGGATGTAAGTGAAAAGGCTAGGATTTAAATAAATCTTAGTTTATTTAAATCAAGGAAAGGAAAATATAATTAAACAAATACAAATTTATTTAATTAAAGGTAAGGTAATTAAATAAATAATAAATATCTATTTAATTGGTCATGAAATAGGTATTTGGACAATTTTAGGTGTCTACACTTACTATTTTCTGATACTCACCATTGCTGATGCTTGATTTGTATTGTGCTCAACACATACTATGTAACTTGACACTTATATGCTTAAACTTAGCAGTAGGTGTTGATCTTTTCTTATATAGAAAATACACAGTGACCACACACTTACTTGGCTCCTATAGATCTCGGTACACACACTTATGTACACAACTCAGCCTATATAGAGTAGCTCGATCATAGTAATGATCATATAACTCGACCTAGTAAATGACTAAGTGTTTAAAACTAATAGAAAAAAATAGTTAGAATACTAAAATTTATTATCCCTAACATGTTTCATATGTTTTTTTTCAATCCATTTAGTGACATAATCAATATAGACTAAGATGTAGGACTCACCCTTGGATGGAGGCTCTATTGGTCCAACAAAATCAATTCCCTATTTGTCAAAAGGTGTAACAACCACCTATGACTATAGGGGAGTTTGATCATATTTATTAGGTTGACCCATCCTCTAACATCTATCACATTTATTTGTGTATCCTATTGCATATTTGTGGAGAGTTTCTTAGTATTACCCTACTGTTTGAATTTTGTAAGCTACCCTCTTCATTACAAAGTATCCTCCACATGGTTCATCATGATAGGAATGAAAAATATCAAATGTTTCTTCTTCCATTATATATCCAGGTATTACTTGATTAGGTCTAGTATACAACATACATCTAGCTATCTAAGAGAAATTGAAGCTTTTCTCTGCTAGTAACATACATTCCTTAGGGGATAAGTGTGTTGCTATCCTTCTTGTAGCAAGGTAGTTGGCATTTCCAGCATACCATGAGTTGTGTTCTATAAAATTAAATGATTTTTTATGTAGAAAACTATCATCAATGGTTATAGGATCATCATGCACTTGTAGTCTTGAAAGATAATCTACCACCATATTGGCTCTTCATGGCTTGTCTATTATCTTGATGTAAAAATATTACATTAGTGGAACAATATTCATCAAATGAGAAGGCTTGTTCCCTAGGTACATTATGGGTATATGATCAGTATGCACAAAAATTGCATAACTAGTGATGTAGTGTTTAAAATTATTAGTGCATATATTGCTTCAAGTAACTCTTTTTTTGTAACAGTATAGTTTAGCTCTACTTCCTACAAATTTTTGTTGATGTAATTTATATCATGTTCAAATACTCCTTCATTCTTTCCTAGAACAACATTGATGGCATAGTCTAAGGCATCAGTATGAATATAAAATGACAAGCTCCAATTAGGACCCCACAACACAGGTGCCTTGTTCAATACTTATTTCAACTACTGGAATGAATTATCACATTCTGAATTCCATGAAAATTCAAAAATATTTCTTAAACACATTATACAATGGTGCTTCTATTCAATTGAAATCCTCTATAAACCTTCTATAATAACCAACATGGACAAGGAAGCTTCTGACATCTTTTTGTTTCTTAGGAGTGGAAAAAGTCCTTATGACTTCTATCTTTTTGGGATCAACTTGGATGCCTCTTGATCAAATATAGTGGCCCAAGAAAACTTTCTCTTCCATCATCATGTAGCAGTTCTCATTGTTCAAAGAGCGGTTATGTTCTTGACATATTTTTAGGATCTTGTCCTGATAAAATTTATCTTCTTCATAATTAGACCCATATACTATGAAAGTAGCAGGTGTGTTACATAGTCCAAAATAAAATACTAAATAGGAAAATGTGTCCCAAGGATAGATAAATTTGTCTTATGTTGGTCTTTTTGGGCTATTTGAATCTGGTTAAATATCCACTGAATCTTTCAAAGAAAGAAAAATACTTCCTACCAACCAAATTATCAAGAACTTGATCAACAAAAGGTAAATAAATGTGGTCTTTCTTAGTGTCTTCATTGAGTTTTCTATAGTCTAATTATACTCTCCACTTACCTCCTTTCTTAGGCACTATGACCAAAGGTGAAACCCATTGGATGTCAGAAATGAGATAAATAGACCCAACATGCAATACTTTTTGTAAGTCAGTCTTCACAATATCTCATAATACTGGATTAATTTTTTTTTATAGATGCCTAATAGTTCTTTATTCAAGGCTGATGTAAATTATGTGAGTATAGAGATCTAGATCAAGCCCCTTCGTGCTTGTGTAGTTTCATGAAAATTCTTGATAGTTTTCTTGAAGCAACTGAAGTAGACTTGTTGGGTTGGCATGATAAAGGATTTTACTAACTTTTAGCTCTTTACCTAGAATTACTTCAACTTTGGACACCTTCTCTAACATGGATACCTCAAAAAAATTAGATGATTTAATCTCATGAGGTAGTAAGATATGAAGCTAGCTAGTTGATGCAAGAAAATGAATTTCATTTTAGGAGGAAGATTTATTTCTATGGAGCAATTCTTGTTACCACACAAAGGAGAATCTTCATCATACTCACTAGATAAGGTGGTTGTGATGACATAATCATATTCTTGAGAGACCTTAAATGGGTTTCTATCAATCACCATTGAATAACTTAATGAATTGGATTTAGTTTCATTATCTCTTAAATCAAGCCACATAGCTTGATCATCTTACAAAAGTGGTTTAGTAGGGGAGTATAAGGTAGATTTTCAATGTTTTACTAGTGTATGTGAAATGCAAGCCTTAGTTCCTCACACACACTTTAACATGGTCATTATATGTGAAACCATCCTAGAATGAACATTGAATTGCTCATCTAAAACAATTTGATAAATCAACTTGTTGCCTTCTAACTAGAAGGATTATGCCCTTTTCTCTCAGAATGAGAAGCAGGCAACCAAACCTCTAGAATGAAGGATTTAAAGCTATATGAGATATAAAAGATTAATCCAGAGGATAATGCATTGTTAATCTAAGAAATAAAGAAACATATTTTGCTAAATGAATGCATTTTAAGCTAATATGAGATTGCAATATAAGAAATTAAGCTAAGAATGCAAGAGTAATATGAGTAGATATTTTAGCATAAGTTTGACACAAATTCTAATTTTCTCCTCCTTTTTAATGAGGAATGGAGAGCTTCTTTTATAGAATTCAAGAGGTGATTAATGGTCGAGATTAATCAGAATGGACGATCAAGATTGAAGAAGAGAGCCAGTCATAAAGGAAACTTCCTCATGAAAAGGGAGTTAACTAGTTGCCTTTGAGTGATAAAAGGCATTAATTGACTACCTTTTGAGTGATAAAAGGAGTTAACTAATTGCCTTTTGAGTGATAAAAGGAGTTAATTGATTGCCTTTTGAGTGATAAAAGAAGTTAATTTATTCCATTTTGAGTAATAAAATGAGTTAATTGATTCCTTTTTGAGTGATAAAAGGAGTTAACTAATTCCTTTTTAAGTGATAAAAGGAGTTAATTGATTCCTTTTTGAGAATATTTAATTTAATAAAATATAATATGACCTCATAAATGAAAAAATTTAATTAATTGAATAATTACATTCAATAATAAAACAGATGAGATATCTTAGTAAATTAAGTGTATTTAATTCCTTTGTACATTAGTTTAAAGAGGTAATTTTAATTTAATTAAGGTAAAACACTTATAATTAAATTAAATTAAATCAATAGGTATATGTCACTAATTTGAGTCAATACTTAGGAATTAAATAAATAGTGTGATTAATGCAAATTAGGGTTTTCTACATTTGACACCTAGGTCAAGTAGCGATTATCAGAATTAGAATTGCCTAGTAAAATAGAACTTAGGAATAATTGAATAAACCAAAGTTGGTTAATATGGCAATGTGCCAATTTTGGGGTATTACATTTTCCCCTCTTTGAATGAATGTGTGACAAACACATTTGATTCAAAGAAATCAGACATATGAAGCATAGAGCAAGAAATGAGATTGGTTCCAAAATTGATGACATAAAACCAATTGATAAGATTTTAAAGGCTATCTCCAAAATGAAGCTTAACCATAGGGGATCCAAATAGAACACTTAGATACTGAAGTTGATAAGCTTTTAAATATTATCTCCAGAACATAGCTTAACCTTAATGGATCTAGATAGAACACCTAGATACCGAGATTGATAAGCTTTTTAAAAATTGTCTCTAGAATGAAGCTTAATCTTAAAGGCTCTAGATAGAACATCTAGATACCTAGATTGATAAAAGAGATAACAAGACCTATCATGAGTCATAGAATCATCCCCAAAATGAGGTTTGATCCTTAGGAGTCAGGGTTTAGAGTTTCCTGATCCCTATCCATCAAAATCTGACAAGAACTGTTATAAGATTGATTAACTAATCAAAAAGATAAGATAGATGAAAAATGATACCAGATAGAGGGGACAAGATGCCCTCAGTGATGAGGACATAAGATTCAAATTGAGTTGAAATTTAGATTCAATGATGTAATCATCTTGCCCCCTCAGGAGCAAAATTAGAATATGACACACTAAAAATATGATGTAGAGTACTATATCAAGAGAGATAGAAGAAATATGAGATTAAAAAGAATAAAGAAGAGATCAAAATGATTTGAAGAATATTTGGAGTCAATCCTAAGCAATTTTAAGGTCTAAAAGAGAAAGTTTGAACAAAGGTTGACTAGAGTTGACTTTTTCTAGAAATTTGGAAATTTTTGAAGAAAATGTGATTTGAAAATATTCCAAGATTCACAAAGTATTAGAAAAATGGACTACACAAGCATTCAATCATGTTAGTCCCAAAAATTTAAAGTGTGAATTTGAGCTCTTTAAGTGTGTCAAATTTTGAATTCGATCCTGAAAATGGGTTTAGAATAGTGAAATTAGCCAAGAGGGTGATTAATTGATCACTTGTGTAGTTAAGATGAAATGTGATACTTTGAAGAAACCAACAACTCCTCATCACAAAGGATTCAAGTAAAGAAGTGATCAAACGATGTGCTTATGCAAGTGGAGTATGCAATGCAACCCTATACTAGATGCAGCCCTAGGTTTGGTTACCAAGCTTTGACAATTATCATCACTAAGCATATAGTGAATCCCAGATGTCATACAATCCCCACTAACATTGCAATCATATAAATATGAATAGGACATTTGTTCTAGTTTTGTCGGGATTAAAATATAAGCATTCAAGGTCCAAGAAGCCATAATGACCAAAAAGTTTGTTCCTTTTAATGTAGCAAGTTAACATAAGCATCAAAGCATAAATGTTTGGATGACTAGAATTTTTCTTACATGAAGACACACTAGATACACAAGAGATCCTTCTTATGCTAAGTATCAATAAGTATTCTATTTGCAACAACCCTTGCATTTGTAACCTGAGACAAAAGTTTGTCATATGTACTCGCAATGACCTATACATTCACTTAGTAGGATGAGTATCAGTATTTACTGTACATAAAGAGTTCACTCCAACAAGCATGGAGAAGGACCAACCTCAATGAAGAGTCCATATAAAAGAAGTTGAGGTACACATGACCATCTAATATGAGATGGAGGCTCTTATAGTGGACACCCCTCTTTATATGGATGCTTCAAATAATTGGAACTAAACCACAAATAGAAAAAAAAGAAAATATCATGCCCCAAGTCCTCGCTTCCCTAGTCAAAAGAGACATCATTAAGTCACTTGAAGAGACATGATAGAGAAAAAGAAAAACAAAGAAAGAAAAACTCAACATATCCAAATAGATTCATCATTTTTGAGTTCATTTTCTATGCATTAAGAATGATGTCAAGTCTCAATGTTCAGAACATGTATGAAAGATATCTCTTTAGTAAGGTGATAACAATAGGAAGACCTAGTTAGAATGACCGGTGACTAAAGTCAAAGAGGAATATTCAAATAAGAAGAGCCTTGATAGTAAACTAAGTGATAGTAGATAGACACACTTAGGACAACTAGTGATTGATGCAAGAGATGTTTCATGAGGGGAATCCCTAAATAACACTAGCGATAGTAGTCAGATGCAGATAGAAAAATAGGTGACTGACACAAGATATATTCCATAAGAGGAATCTCTAAAAGTGATAGAAGTGATAGTAAGCAAATGCAGTTAGAACAACTAGTGATTGATGCTAGAGAGATCTTCCATGAGAGGGATCTCTAAGTGACACAAGCGATAGTAGGCAGATGTAGTTAGAACAATTGGAGACTAGTGCTAGAGCAATCTTCCATGAGAGGGATCTCTAAGTGACACAAGCGACAATAGTTAGACATAGTTAGAACAATTGGTGACTAATGCTAGAGAGATTTTCTGTGAGAGGGATCTCTAAGTGACATGAGCAATAGTAGGTAGACACAGTTAGAACAAATGGTGACTGACACTAGAGAGATCTTCCATGAGAGGGATATCTAAGTGATACAAGCAACAGTAGGTAGATGTAGTTAGAACAACTAGTGACTATCATGAGAGATTCCTATGACACTATAGGGTGTTGTCCCCGAGTTATGACAAGGTTCAATCCATGGATACATGAGCGAAAGAAAAAAACTAAAGCAGGAAAGCAACTATACATGAGCTAGAAGATGAGCTGTAAGATATAGCATTAGGAATAAGAGGCACCTATTTACCAGGTTTTCACCTTCTTGGCAGAATTTTTTTTTTTTTTTGCTACCATGATGCTTGTTTCCAGGTTTTCACCAATGGCACTTTTCTTGTTTTTCAAATTTTTTTTGTATTTTTCCCTTTTTTGATTTGTTTTGTTTTTTTGTGTTTGTCAAATGTTTTTGGTATTACCAAGGTGCCTATTACTAGGTTTTCACCAAGGTAATGATTTTTTTAGGACTTTTTGCAATTTTTGATTTTTTTTAAGACATTTAGATATATACAAAGAGCTTCTGAGATCAAATCAATTATAGAACTGCTTTAGGTGGAAAGTGTTGATGGGGTCCTTGAGCACCTCTCCCTTGGCTATAGAAAGTTGGTAAGCACAAGATCCAAACATTGTAGTGACTATGTAGGGACCAAGCTAGTTGGGTTTTAACTTCCCCTTTTTTACCCTTTTTTGCTGATTCTTAGGGTTTTCTCTTAGAACAAGATCACCCAGTTGGAAGTCACATGGCTTAACTTTCTTATTGTAACTTCTAGACATACATTATTGATAAGCTTGAAGATGATCACAAACCACTTGCCAAAATTCATCTAATAGTTCCATCTCTTAAAGCTAAGATATTCTATAGTCTTCATCAGTAATGAGGCCCTTCATGGAGATTCTCAGAATAGGAATCTCAACTTCAATGGGAAGCACAACATCTACCCCATATACTAAAGCAAAGGGCATTGTACGCATTGGAGTTTTGATACTTGCTTTGTAAGCCCATAAAGCTAGATTAATCTGAAGGTGCTAGTCCCTTCTAGATTTACTAACTATACAATGAAAAATATTAAGGATCACCTTGTTGGATGCTTCCACTTGACCATTACCTTAGGGGTAATAAATAGAAGACTAGTGTTGTGTGATTCTGAACTTCTTACACAATTCCTTAAGATTCTTCTTTTTAAACTATCTTCCATTGTCAATAATAATGAGGAAGGTACACCATACATGCATATGATCTAATTCATGATGAAAAAAGCTATAGTTTTATCATTTACTATGGAAAGAGGGACTACCTCTACCCACTTAGTGAAGTAGTTTATAGCAGTAATGATAAACTTATGTCCATTTGAAGAGAATGGGTGAATTTGACCCACAAAATCGAAGGCCCATTGTTGAAATGGCCATAGTGTAACAAATGGAATTAGATCTCTAGCTAGAGCATGAATTAGATTATCATGCATTTGGCATTGCTTACATGACTTAGCATATTTGATCACCTCTTGCTCCATATGCGGCCAATAGTAACTAGCTCTAATAAGTTTATGAGCTAGTGTCAAGCCATTTGAGTGAGATTTGCAAATGGCCTCTTGTACAACTATTAATGTGTGTTTGGACTCATCAAGTTCTAGACACCTAAGGAGTGTTCCATCAAGACCTATCCTAAATAAGTCATTAGCAATAATAACATATTGTGAAGCATTACAGATAAGGTGACATTTTTCATTTTGGGTTAGATTGTCTAGAATGGTTTGGTCACATAAGTAAGAGTATATGTGGTGGTAACAGGATGAGTCATGTCCTAAAATAGAATAAATCATCCTAGATTTGGGAGAGTCATAGGTAGGGTAGAGTAACATTTCCACTAGGAACACATGTCAGAGATCATTTTCTAGCATTTGTAACAAGGAAGCAAGAGTAGCCATGGTATTAGCTACTTTGTTGTCTGCCTAAGGAATCTATTGAAAAGTGATATGAGCAAAGTATTTCTTCAAGTCATCCATGATGCATTTATAAGGGATCAATTCCTCATCTTTTGTCTAATATACATCATTGACCTAGCTGATTATAAGTTGTAAATCACCAAAGATGTCTAATTGATCCACTCGCCATTCAACAACAATCTACATGGCATTAATGAGAGCTTCATACTCTATGATATTATTTGTACAAGGAAACAAAATCTTGTATGCCTTAGACAATGAGTACCTTTGCGGTGTGATTAACAAGAGTCTAGCATCTGATCCCTGTTGTGTGAATGAACCACTTAAGAACATCATCCAAGTTCAGTGTGTAAGTGTTATAATTGATTCATTAGGAAAATCAATGTTGAGTGGAAGATACTCCCCATTGTTGCTTTTGCTAATTGATTAGCAATTGCTTTTCCTTTGATAGCCTTTCATTCAACATATTGAATATCAAACTCGATTAGTATCATGACCCACTTAGCCAATCTTCTTGTTAGGGTTTCCTTGCTGAGTAAATACTTTAGTGGATCAATTTTAGCAACAAGTCACATAGTATGAGCAAGCATGTAGTGTCTCAACTTTTGAGAAGCAAAGACAACTACCAAGTAAGATTTCTCAATGATGCTAAAATTTATTTCATAAGAAATTAAAGTGCAACTCAAATAGTAGATAGCTCTTTCCTTGTTATCATTATCTTCTTGTGCGAGCAAGATACCCAAAGATGATTCTATTGCTAAAACATACAAGATAAGAGGCTTCCCATGAATAGGAGGCATCAAGATTGGTGGATTAGCAAGGTATTTCTTTATCTATGTTAAACTTTTCTCACAATCTTGACTCCTATTTTATTTCACATTTTTATGTAGCATCTTGGTAAAAACTTGTGACCTATCTACCAGCTATGAGATGAACCTATGGATGGATTGAATTCTTCCTTGTAATCCCCTTATTTGACTAATATTATGAGGTGGATGCATGTCCATGATTTCTTGAACTTTCTTTGGATCAACCTCAATTCCTTTTGCAAACATAATGTAATCAAGTAGCTCTCCAGATGTCACACTGAATACACACTTCTTGAGGTTAAGTCTAAGACTAAATTTTTCCATGTGGTCTAGGATAGGTCCCAAATCTTGAAGGTGAGTATTGCATTTTGTGCTCTTAACCAAGGTATCATCAACATAGTCTTCCATTTTTTTATGCATCATGTCATGAAAAATTATAGTAACTAGCCTCTAATATGTAGCACCAACATATTTCAAGTCAAATGGCATCACATTCCAACAAAAATTTTGCCATGCACAAGTGAAAGTAGTCTTTTCCTTATCTTTTGGTACAATTTTGATTTGATTATAACCAGAAAATCCATCCATGAGTGAGTACATTTCATATCTTGCCATCATATCCACTATCATATCAATATTGGGGAGTGGAAAATCATCCCTTGGACATTCTAAGTTTAGATCTCAAAAATCTATATAGAATCTAATAGATTTATCATGCTTGGAGACCAGAATAATGTTTGATATCCATTCAACATAATCAATACCCCAAATACAACCAACCTTCAAAAGTTTTTCCAGTTCAGCTTTGACGAGCAATGCAACATGAGGATGCATTTTTCTAAGTTTTTTTTTGATTGGTTTAACTCCTAGTGCAATGGACAAGTGATGCATTATGAGATTAGGATCTAATCCTAGCATGTCTAAGTATGTCCACACAGAGTTTTTCTTTTTCTCTCAGAAGAAGGTAATGAATTCCTCCTTTTCTTCTATAGATAGTGACTATGCAAGATGTATCATGTGAGGATATTCTTCTATTCCCAAATTGACTAGCTACATTGGTTCTATCAACACTAATGATCTTTCCTAGAAGTGACTAGGAAGTGCATCAAATATCTCATCCACAGGCACCTCAAAGAGGTTTTCACCCTTGGGTACATCTTTTATTTTTACTTTTTCAGGTTTCGACACTACTACAATGTGGTTTTCACCATCAAACCTTTTATTTATTTTCTTCTTGATGCTATGACTGAGATATTTGATGTTGACTTTAGTCATGTTGACACTTTGTTTACTAGTGGAAGAGATTACTAGTTCAATAGCGTTTAAGTAGTAGGCAAGAGCATAGTCATTTTGGAATGTAGGGACTTCACTAGATGCATTAGAATTCTAGTCTATGAGCTCAAGATAGGTGAATGAAAGAGAAGTGACAGGTTCAATAGCATTCATGGTATAATCATCAAATTCTTGGACAAGAAATTCAAGACCTAGATCAACTTCTTCCACAAGTTTGTTCGAATATCTCTGAGTTCTAACATCATTAGTCAAAGACTCATTGACACTAGTTGGATAAGACTCATCTGACCCAACCCTAGACACTTCACCTACTTTGAGGTTTTCATAGACATGAACTTGATCTATATCTTTGTTTGTAGTTGCTTTTGAGAGAGAGTCAAATTCATATTCCCAAGAATCTATGCTACATAGTGATAGATTGTAAAATTCCCCAATAGTGATAGGGAAAAACTCTCCATCATCATCTAGATTTTTACAAAGATACTCAATGTGTAAAGCATGACTAGACTCTTCTTATTCTTGTTTGGTATGATGTGAGTTAGTAGTATTATCAAAAGAAACACTATCACCATCCATGGTGCTAACACGTGGTACAAAATCATCAAGTTCAAAAAAGAATTTAGCAAGATCATCAAGAATGGGATAAGGATAAGGATCCTCATCATCAACATTGTCTTCATGGTCATTTGACTCAGCTTGTGACTCATTTTTAGATGAATTTTTAGGTTTTGGTACAAATTTTTTGATCCTTAAATGGAAATAATCTTCTTGAAGCCTAGACTAGATGTATCTTAGTTCCTCCTAGCTATCACTTTGACTAGATTAGTTAGACCATTTTTATTACATGTAATAGGACCAGTTCCTTTATAGACAAAGCATTTCATGAGTTTAAGATCTGGACCATACTTCTCTTGAGTATTTTCAAAAAGACTATTATGTGAGCTCAACTGGAGTTTCCTCTTTGTAGATCCATGCAACAATAGCTCTGTTTTCACTTTCATCCTTGAGAAGGACTATAGCTTTGAAAAATGTAGCATTATACTTGGTTTGAGGTGTTGACACAAAAGGTCTCTTTGCTTCAGATGGTCTCCCATAATGATAGAGAGATTTAGGAAGAGATGTCAAAGACAAAACAAGTTCTATTTGATATTCACCCATTCCAATTTCTTTCAATTTTAGTGACTACTCGATTTGCTTCAACTTGTTATCATGGTATTCTATAGACTCTCTATTAGTGAGTACAAAGTTTGCAGCAGATTTTAGCATGTTATAGGTATAGCTAGTACTTGCAAGTATAGTGACTTCAGAGCTATGAAATGGGAGCTTTATGCATTGATGATAAGTGGAAGGTACAACCTACATCTCATGTATCCATTGTCTTCCTAGTAGAATATTGTAAGATAAGGGAATGTCCAAGACTCAACAATTTACATCCCTTTCAACAGGACTGACTTGAAGAGATAACACAAGAAGACCCAAAGACTTGTGCTTGATTTCATCATATGCTTTGATAGTTATCTTATGACGAGGGTCAATGAACTCTTTAGAATATTCTAATTTTTTGAGCAAAGCAATAGAGACAATATTCAAACTAGTTCCATTATCGATAAGCACATGTCGAACACATTTCTAGTGTATCATGACCTCAATGTGTAGAGGTTGATTATGTGGGTGATTTAGTGAATTTTCATCCTCAGAGAAGGTCATATAGTAAGGTGAAGTCAGATGACCTACCATAGATTGGAACATCTTAAGATCAAGATCTTGAGGGACACTTGCCTCAGTGAGGGCTTCGTCAAGAATCTACCTATCAGTAGGTGGGATTTTAAGAAATTCAAAGATCATGATTTGAGCATTTTTTTTTTTTAATTGATCAAGTATATTGTAACTAGAAATTTTTGTTCCTTTGCTAGATGGACCAGAAAGAGGTTTGTCTTTGTGTTTTTCTATCTTAGGAGTAGAAGGCATAGGGCCTTTGAGCACTAACTTGGCATGAGAATGTGTATTAGTATTGGCACAAGTTTGTGATGACTCATTTTCAGATGTGTTAGAAGTATGACCCCTTAAGACAAATGGTATCTTAGGTTTAGCTTTGTCTTGTTTACCCTTGGTGGTGATAATGTCACAACACTCAACACTAACTAGTTCAACCATATGGACTATCTCATCATCATTGTTAGAGTATGTATAGTTGATCTTGTTGTTAGGTTTTGGTTTCAAGTTTTCTCCTTTTTCATAGTGAGGAAATGGCTCCTTAAAAGCCTTGTGATCCAAGTTCTTGTTATGTCCATCCACAATAATGTCACCATCATTGATTAGGTCTTGGATTTTGTGATGTAATTTGATATGGGTACTAGTTTTGTGACCTTTGTTTTGGTGGTATTCGAAAAATGAAGTTTCATTCCATCATGGTGGCAGTGGTTGCAGATCATAAGGACGAGAATTGTCCAATGGAGAAATGAGTTTGTTTTGTAATAAGGTCTTGTAAACCATGTCCAAAGGTTCACCAAGAGGTGAAAAATATTGTTTAGGGCATGTAGCCCATGAGTTCCTTGGTTTGTTCTTAGATGTCTTATTATCAGGAGGAGGTTTCTCAACATTCTTGGATGCTCTGATATTATCTATAAGATTGAATGCTTCCTTAGCAAGTTTTGAAGTAATGTTGTCAACAACTCCATCATGTACAACCTCTCAATTTTTGTTCACATATTTAGACTTGTCTTTATTAGAGGTTGACCCTTGTTTAGTGTCCTTTTGAAGGGTTATTTCACCCTTTTTGACCATGAATTCCTCTATTTGGATAGCTTGTGTGACCATGTCTTCAAAGGTGTGTGGACCTTGAAGTTGAACTCTATACCTAAAATTAGGTAAGAGGTTATCCATAAAGATGTTAATTTTCTCTATTTCTTGGATTTTGCGTGAGAATTTTGTGTAAATTTGTCTCTATCTTTGAAGGAATGTGAGGAAAAGTTCCCCAACTCTTTGTTTAAAGTTACACAAGTCTTGAATATTAACTAGGTGTTTTATGTTATGCATGTTAGAATTGCTTTAGAATAACTGAGAGGGGGAGGGGTGAATTAGTTATGCAAGGTCTAGATGTCCCTTTCAAACTTTTCACTGAGTATGATAAATCCATTCAATCATTCAAACTTTAACTTGTCTAATTAGCAAGTTACTCTAAATCAACATGCAAGTATAACACAAAGGAAATCAACACATGACACAATGATTTACGTGGAAACCCAATTTGGGAAAAACAAACAGTAAAATGCTACTTAATTCTCACCCTTCTAAAGTGATGCCCTATGAAAGGCCTACCCTATTAAAGACATACAACACACACTATTAAATGTGACCTCATTAGAACCACCTTGTCAGAAGTGGGCCTACTAAAAGGACTTTAGAACATCCATTTGGAATGCCACCCTATTAAAGGACTTAAAAATGGCTATTAGGCCAACCTAAGTCCATAGGATTTTTAGATCTAATACAATTGCTAGAGAGTATTAGAAAATCTTGACTTGACTACAACATACAACTTATCTTGTAGATTTCAAATCACTTCTCTGCTCATATCCTTGCCTAGCCTTCAATCTCTATAACTCTTAACTGCTTGCCTTTTCTTTCAGGCTTTGTCTTTTTGAGTCTTCATACTCAATGTACCAATGCAATCATCTATTAGTGGCCACTCATAGAAGTTGAGCCTCTGTTCTCTTCCTTCTCCTAGATGTCTCCTTCTTGACACCTTTTCAATCACTTCGCTGATTTTAGCACTTCTGTAGCAACAGTATCAACAACTCCTTGCTTCTTGGTCTATGAATTCTTAAATAGAAGTCTTGGAGTTCCTTTTCCTACTCAATTCTTTCATTTTTCAATTTCAATTTGCATGGATTAGATAGGATACATTATATCTAACCCATATTATGTTTCCTCTAGAAACTTCTTGAATAATCCTTTAGAATTCACCCAAAAATGCTTTACATAAGATTTTGTGCCCACAAATCATCATCCTTATCTTCCAACTTGTTCACAAAATTCAATGCAACCACTATGTCAGCTCAGATTTGGCAAATCTTCATCATTTGAAATAATGTAGCAGCTTGGCACTATTGAAATACTGGTGCTCGACACATACTATGTTACTCAACATCAACTATATTTTTCCTAATGCTCGGCACCTGAAGATCACTCAGCACTAACTAAATTTTTTTCTAATGCTCAGCACTTGATCTTTTACTTAGCACTTGAAGATCACTCGACACTAACTAAAAATGTCTATTACTTGGCTTCTATTAAGAATTTACTTAGCTTCAACTGACTTGCTCGGCACCTTTTGATGATCAAAGTTAAAGCTTTGTAGTCAACCTTGTTACAACTTCCTCTTCCAATGTATCTAAGTGTGACCAACCTCTATATCTTTAGGTATGTCATCAATACATTAGTTAACCATTGTCTTAACTGATCCTTGCACTTCATTACAATATCATAACTCAACCTTTCCTTTAGGTGCTCTTGTTACATCTTTTTGATCAAATCCTCTTCATTAATCAACTAAGTGATAGTGCATGAATCTTATAAGTTAATATCATCCCTACATATAGCAAGTTTGACATCAATGGAAAAACAATGATTTAAAACAACAATCTTTTACAATAATCTCCCTCTTTGATCTTCAATAACAACGACCTTTTCAATCAAATTTCCAACAATTTGACTCTTTGGCATTGATGGCAAACCAAACTGATCAACCATCAGACTAAACTATTCCACCAAAAACTTACTAGGTTAGAACAATAAGGAAAATGCCAAAAAGTAAGTTGTAACATCACATCTCCTACTACTATTCTAATTGATTCATTTCACTTCTCCCTCTTTGCTACTATATCCTTTATCTTTATCTTTCTTCCTCTGTATTATTCATCTTTTGCTATTCTAATCAACCTCTAAAATCTTGATCTACTTCTTTAATCCTTTATCTTTAATAGTTGTTGATTAGTTGTTCACTTCTCCCTCTTTGACAATAATGCCAAAGACATATTAGCATCTTTAATATGTAGATCTAGCTTTTATAGATTTAGTCAATCTCCCTTTGTCACCTTGCTTGTGACTGATTTGAATTTTTTAGCACTTCTATTATTTAGACATGGATCCCAAAGTAAACATCCTCCACATTAATGTGTAAACTCTTCAACATTCGGCTTATTTGATGCAGGGAATTCTTCCTTTTTCTTTAAGTAGCTTTAGCTAGGGGTATCACCCCTAACTTACCTCTAAGATACTCAAAAGCATCTTTAGGTAGTGCTTTTGTGAAGATATCAACAATCTACTCCTTTGAGCTAACATATTCCATCTTCACTTGTTTATCTTCCACTAGCTCTCTTACATAGTGATACTTAATTGCAATATGCTTGGTTTTAGCATGCATTATTGGATTCTTTGATATATTGATAGCACTTGTATTATCACAATAAAGTGTCATAGGCTCAATTACCTCTTCCTTCATACCTTGTAGTAAATGTTTGATCCACACAATATTAGTGCAGTTTATAGTAGCTGCCACATATTTAGCTTCAGCCATAGACTATGAGGTGTAGCTTTGTTTTTTGCTTCTCCATGTAATCAACCTCTTTCCTAAGAAAAGTGCTCCTCCACTGGTGATTTTTCTATCATCAATGTTACCTCCCCAATCTGCATCAGTATAAGCTCTCAATTCAATTTCTCATTCTTTTTGTAGTACAAACCAAAGTCATTAGTTCCTTTCAGGTATCTCACTATTCTCTTTACTGCCATTAAGTGGTTTTCTCTTGGATTGGTAGAAAATCTAGCCACTATTCCAATAACTAATGCAATGTTTGGTCTACTATGTACAACATATTACATCTTTCCAATGATTGACCTATATGATGCCTAATTTACTTTAGTAGACTCATCATTCTTGGATAGCTTATGTCCAGTTGTCATTGGTGTGCTGACTAGTTTTGAGTCTTCTAGCCCAAATGTTTTGAGTACTTCCTTGATGTATTTAGATTGGGTCACAAATATGCCATGCTTCAACTAATGTACTTTTAATCCAAAAAATAATTTGATTTCCCCAAACATTGACATCTCAAACTCATGCTTCATTTGATCAGCAAAATCTTTGCATAAAACATCTTTTCCTCCAAATATTATGTCATCAACAAAGATTTCTGAAATCAAAATGTCTTTACCTTCCTCAACTTTGATGTACAAGTTGTTGTTGTCATCTATTCTTTCAAATCCTATCTTCACAAGATATTTGTGCAGACTTTCATACCATGCTCTTGGCACTTGCTTCAGTCCATAAAGTACTTTGTGTAGTTTGCAAAACATGTTCTTGTTCTTCTCATCAACAAACCCCTCTGGTTGTTCTATGTAGACTTGCTCCTCTAGTATACCATTTAGAAAAGCTGACTTCATGTCCATTTGGTAGACTTTAAAACCGTTATATGCAGCATATGCAAGTAATGTACTTACTCCTTCCATTCTTGCAACATGAGCAAATGTCTCTCCATAATCCAGTCCTTCTTCTTGTGCATAGCCTTTGCAAACTAGTCTAGCTTTGTTTCTTGTTATTTCAACATTCTCATCAAGTTTGTTTCTAAACACCCACTTTGTACCAATCGCATTCTTATTAGCTAGTTTGGGGACTAGAGACCAAGTTTTGTTTTTCTCAATCTGATCTATCTCTTCTTTCATGGCCTTAGACTAGTCATCATCTTGTAGTGCATCTTTGACAGTTTTGGGTTCAACTTTGCTCAGTAGACATGATTCATTTCTAAGTCTATTCCTTGTCATTGGTCTAGCATCCTTATCACCAATGATTTGATCTGCAGTGTGATGTCTTCTTACATACTTAGCTAATCTATGTTCAATCCTTCTTTCCACATTTGATCCTTCAACTTTAGAGTCATTTCATGCTTCTTCATCAGATAATTCATCATTCCTTTCATGCATACTATTTTTAGAATTGGTTTGTTCATTCTCTACATTCTGCAACTTGGCTTCTAAATGTAACTCAACATTCATAGGCTAAGACTCAGCAAATACTGAAGTTTTTTGCTGGTTTCCAACTTGATTTGCAACATTGTCTTTAGTTGTCATTCCTTCATAGAAGTATATAAAGGATCTATAATCCTCTATTTTCTTTGACTCATCATCCTGAACTTCTGCATGCTCATCAAAATTTACATTTGCACTCTCCACAACTCTACTGGTGTTAGTATTCAAATGCTTATATGCCTTAGTTTTAGTGGAGTACCCAAGAAATATTCCTTCATCACTTTTTGCATCAAACTTGCCATTTCTAGCGTCTTTTAGAATATAGCATTTACAACCAAACACTTTGAAATGTTTAGCATTAGGTAAATAACCATACCATACTTCAAAGGGTGTTGAATTTGTACCTTTCTTGACTTAAACTCTATTCAGTGTGTAGACTGCAGTACTTACAACTTCCCTCCAATACTTAAGTGCAACATTTTTCTCCATTATCAAGGTTCTAGCAAAGTCAATCATTGACTAATTTATCCTTTTAGAAATACCATTCTATGTTGGAGTTCTTGGTGCTGACATTTGGCTTTTCATACCTCTCTCATTGCAAAATACTTCAAATTCTCTTGATGTGAACTCACCTCCTCTGTCTAACCTTAGGAATTTCAGGTTCTTTCTTGTTTCCTTCTCAACTCTAGCCAAATACGACTTGAACATTTGAAACACATTAGATTTTTGTTTTAAGAACATAGCAGTCATCATTCTGGAATAATCATCTACAAATAAAATTATGTATTTGTCTCCTAGGTAGCTTTGCACTTCCATTGGGCTACATAGGTCTGCATGAACTAACTCTAGTACTTCATTGGAAGTGCATATTTTCTCTTGAAACTAGACTTAGTCATTTTCCCTAGTTGACATTGTTTTCACATTGTCTTTTCAGGTTTCTTCAACTTGGGCAATCCTCTGACTTTCTTTTTCTTGATGATGCTAATCAAATTATCAAAGGTGACATGACATAGCCTTTTATACCATAACCACACATCATCAAGTCTAACAATAAGACATGTTTCTTCTTTCGTATCTAGGTAAAATAGATTACTCCTAGTTTGTTCACCTTTTCCTATCATATTTCCATCAATATCATAGATCTAGGCAGTTTTGTTTCAAAATTCCACTTTGTAACCTACATTTCCTAACTAAGATACACTCAACAAGTTGTAGTTCAATCCTTCAACACAGTATGCATTATCATATGAAATTTTCTCTGTAAGTTTGATAGAGCCTTTTCCTTTGATTTGACATGGGGCATCATTACCAAATCTAATGCTATTTCCATCATATTGAGTAAAGGCAATGAACTTACTTTTATCTCCTATCATGTGATGTGAGCATCCACTATCTATGATCCACTTGTCATTCTTGTTCACACAAGTAACCAATGTTGTTGCTTCATCTTCATCTTTGTTTGATTCATCCTTCATGGCTACATAGACTACTTCATCATCATTTTCATCATAATCTTCTTCAACAATGTAGCATCTCTTACCTGTCTCCTTGTAATCTTTGCTATCATCTTCTCTTTTGTTCCTGAACTTGCTTCCTTCTTTAAAGTTTTTCTTCTATGGGCATCTTGCAGCCATATGACCTACTTCATTACAATTAAAACATATGATAGGAAGCTTACCTTTGAATTTGTCTTTACCTCTATGAAATATCCTGGCCAATAGTGCTTATAACTGTTTCACATCTTCCTCATCTATGTTGCTATCATTGGATGCATGTTTTCCTTTCTTTCTTCTTTTTCTTAATGTGTCCTCCTCAGTATATTTTATTGTTGTTTTTGTCTTGAAAGAAGATTCAAGGTTCTTAGGTCTATAATTGTCAAAATTGGATAGCTCAAATGCAATCAATCTTCCAACTATTCATTCAAAAGTTAGTGTGTTTCCTTGTACACACCTCAACTCTTGAATGACTAAAACTCTTATAGCATAGATAGGGAGTAGAGTTCTCAAGTATTTTCTAATAGGATGTTTCTTCTTCTAGTTGACCACCTAGACTTCTTATTGCACTCACCACTTCTTTTATTCTTTCAGTATACTGAGCAACATTTTCACCTTCCTCCATCTTCATGTCATCAAACTTCCCTCTTAGGCTTTCTCTCTTTGCTCTCTAGACATTCTGATCTCCTCCATAGATTTTTGATAGCGTTTTCCACATCTTGAATGTAGTATCATAGTCTTTGACATCATCATATTTGGCATAGCTAAGTGTAGAGGCAATCTCCAACATTGCTTGATTGTGCATCTTCTTTTTGTTTAAGTCATCTACAATAAGAGGTCCTACTAGAGTTACATGTTCTATTCCAATTGAAGTTTGTGCATAGTCACCTATTGATCCAAGGTGCAATCTCATCAAACTTTTCCATGTAGTAAAGTTGTCTTTTTTAAGCTTGGGAACTTCCCTCTCGAACATCTTGATCTTCCTGCTTCTAGTACCTTGAAACTAAATCAGAAGAAGGCTCTAATACTAGTTGTTAGAATTGCTTTAGAATAATTGGGGGGGGCCGGGGGGGGGTGAATCAGTTATTCAAGGTCCAAATGTCCCTTTCAAAATTTTAACTAAGTGTGATAAATCCATTCAATCATTCAAACTTTAACTTGTCTAATTAGCAAGTTGCTGTAAATCAAGATGCAAGTATAACACATAGGAAATCAACACATGACATAATGATTTATGTGGAAACCCAATTTGGGAAAAACCACCTATAATATGCTACTTAATTCTCACCCTTTTTAAGTGATGCCCTATGAAAGGCCTAACTTGTTGAAGGCTTACAACACACATAGTTAAATGTGACCTAATTAGAGTATTTAACCAACCTGTTAGAAGTGGGCCTGGTAAAAGGACTTTAGAACATTCACTTGGAATGTCACCCTATTAAAGGATTTACAAATGGTTGTTAGGCCAACCTAAGTCCATAGGATTTTTAGATATAATACAATTGGTAGATAGTATTAGAGAATCTTGACCTGACTATAACATACAACTTATCTTGGAGATTTTAGATCACTTCTTTGGTCATATCCTTGTCTAGCCTTCTATCTCTACAACTCTTAACTGGTTGCCTTTTCTTTCAAGCTTTGTCTTTTTGAGTCTTCATACTCAATGTACCAGTGCAATCATCTCTTAATGACCATTCTTAGAAGCTGAGCCTCTATTCTCTTCCTTCTCCTAGATGTCTCCTTCTTGACACCCTCTCAATCACTTCACTAATTTTGACACTTCTGTAGCAACAATATCAATAGCTCCTTGCTTCTTGTTCTATGACTTCTTAAATAGAAGTCTTGGAGTTCCTTTTCCTGCTCGATTCTTTCATTTTTCAATTTCAACTTGCATGGATTAGGTAGGATACATTGTATCTAAACCATATTCTATTTCCTCTAGAAACTTCTTGAATAATCCTTTAGAATTCACCCAAAAATGGTTTACATAAGATTATGTGCCAACAACTCATCATCCTTATCTTCCAACTTGTTCACAAAATTCAATGCAACCACTATTTCAGCTCAAATTTGGTGAATCTTTATCATTTGAAATAATGTAGTAGCTTGACACTATTGAAATAATGGTGCTCGGCACATACTGTGTTACTTGACATCAACTATTTTTTTTCTGATGCTCGGCACTTGAAGATCACTCAACACTAACTAAAAATTTTCGTGATCCTTGGCACCTAATCTTTTACTTGGCACTAACTAAAAATGTCCGTTACTTGGCTTCTATTAAGAATTTTCTTAGCTTCAAGTGACTTGCTCAGAACCTTCTGATGATCAAAGTTAAAGCTTTGTAGTCAACCTTGTTACAAATTCTTCTTCAAATGTATCTAAGTGTGACCAACCTTTATATCTTGGAGTATGTCATCAATACATTATTTAACCATTGTCTTAATTGATCCTTGCACTTCATTATAATATCATAACTCAACCTTTCCTTTAGGTGCTCTTTTTACATCTTTTTTATCAAATCCTCTTCATCAATCAACTAAGTGATAGTGCATGAATCTTATAAGTGAATATCATCCCTACATATAGTAGGTTTGACATCAATGGAAAAACAATGATTGAAAGCAACAATCTTTTACAACAATCTCCCTCTTTGATCTTCAACAACAATGAGCTTTTCAATCAAATTTCCAACAATGAGAGTAATGTTGGATAGACAAGTTAGCAATTTCATCAAATGTTTTGGTACCAATAGGCAGATGTGAGAACCACTCCATAACTTGACCACCTAGACTTCTTGGGAATAGACACATTAGATATGCCTGATTATGCATAAATTCCATAGATAAGGCACCAAATTCCAACAAATGATCTTGAGGATTGGTGGTTCCAAAGTATTTGTTGTACTTAGGTAACTCAACTCCTCTTAGAAAAGGAGGCATGCCTATACTCTTGTCAAAAGGAAATGGTCAAAGAGTGTCTAAGGTGTACATTTTTGTAGGTTTGTCTTTATCACACATCATTAGGGCTAACTGTTGTTGCATGATTTTCAATTCCTTTTGCAATTTGGGAGTCTTGTTTCCTCTTCAAGTGTAATGATGGTTTCAACATCAAAATGATGAGGTATCTTGGCTCCCTCTTGAGCAAGTTTGAGAAAGTATTTCTCTCTCTCTTCATTAAGCAAGATTTCGATGACCTTTTGGAAGTTTTTCTCCTTACGACATCTTTTGATGTGTTTAGGGAGTATTTCCACCTCTTTCTCATGTTCATAAGTGAAGGGGTCTTTCTGTTTTTCATTCCTAGGTTGTTCTTGGTCTCTACTATGTTCACCATGTTTGGGTTCTTAGTCAGCCATTGTAGGAATGTGATAAGTTTCAATTTATTTCAGTTGAAAAGGTTGTCTAAATAAGATTTTAGTCGTATTTCTTAGAGACGTATGAACTTTTCTAGTTTTAGGATCCTCTTGATACAAGGGGTTCCTAGTTTATTGTAAGTTTATAGAGAATGTTCTCTGAACACAAGATGACCTGACAAGTGAGAGGGATCATGAAGATTCGTCACTAGATGAACTAGATATAGACCATGTGTGAACTAAAGAGCAACCTTTTCCATGATTAGTACCCCTAGCTCTACCTCATCTAAGTTTTTGGGGATAAAACACATTTCCACTTCTTGTTGCCATAGTCATAGACAAGGACAAAAAGTGAAAGATTTAAACAAGGACCACACTAGAACATAATCTCAAAAAGCAAGATAAGTGTGTTGTATACTAAGGTACAAGTTGTCTGAGTAATAGTTAGAACAACCAAAGGTCATGACTTATCATAACAAAAAGTATAACAAGCACAAAAGACCAAGGATAAAATAAACAAGAGACAAGACTAGTTTGTGTGTAGGTCACAAGTCATTAGCTAAGCAAGAAGCTTCTATTTGACATTGCTTACAAACAAGAAAGAGGTAAAATGTTGCAAATAACAAACTAGATTTAGGATGAAAATAGCTCTAATAAGAAAATTTGATAGTTTATAGGCAAGATTCTACGTAAAGATTCCTTAGGAGCCACACAAATAGATGTAGAGAGCAAGGCAAAGATTCAAAACAACAAATTTTAAAATATTTTCTCACATGAGGACTTGTGTAGAGCTATGAAAGAATGTGTTATACTAATAGAAATATAGGGTTTTGACAATAGGACTAATGCGCAAGATCTCACATGAAGATTTTCATAGAGGCACACAAAGATCTGGACAGAGCCGTGCGAATAAATGTAGGGAAAAATTTTCTTGCACAAAATTTTGAACAATTGGGAGCTAAAATAGAGGACCAGATTAACAAGATACTAAATTTTGAAGAGATTTTTGTGAGTTTCAAATAGTTCTGGATAGAATATTGTTTGTTTTGGCAAATTTTAGACAAGTAAAAAGAGCATTTTAAAGTTTTTGGACAATATTTTGATCATTTTGAACAAAATAGTTAGTTTTCAGATAAACATAGGAAGCAAGCAGTAGTCTCAAATAGCCTAACTAAGGACAAAGAAACTCGAAGGGGTGGGGGAATCTTGACCTTTAGTTTATTTTGACATATTTGGACAAGTTTGAGACTCAATAAAAAACATGCTTTTATCCCTAAAATAGAAAAATTGGTACAAAAGGCAAAACCTTTATCCCACAACTTATGTGTATGCATGCATCATGTCACCCCCTAGAGGGCACCTATATTTTTGTTGTATTCAAATGGCTCAATAAAATATATGCTGAGTGAGCACCCTTGTGGTAGGGGTTAAAAACATATACCACCTTCCAACACCTAGTAGCATGCCTATGGTGCATTCTACATGAGAGATTCTTCCCCCTCCTTGCAAAAAGATTATGCCTCCTTTCAGAGGTGAACCGGGTAGCAACTAACTAAGAATTTTTTACTTGGCTTCCATTCATACTAATCCCCAGTGGCTTCACAAGAGAATTTGAGGCCAGTAGCCCACACTAGCATTTGTAAGTGCACAAACTTGACTAGCAAGATTGGGGCTGGTGCTAACAAGTGCAGTTTAGAGAGCCTCTTCTTGATATGTGATATCAAAATGAAGAAGGGGAAATTAAAATGGCTTTGGAGTCTTTCTCTCAACAAAGCTTCTTTATTAGAGTGAGGTGGAATCTTCGATGAAAGGGGTATGCTCACTTGGGTCATTCTTGGAGGTTGGATTACTCTAGTAGGCCCTCTAAAGGATGATTTAGACTAGTGGTTCAGTTCTAAGGGTCCAAGTTTCTAATTCCCCTCAAGGGGAAACAACATACTCCTCTAACTCAGTTCCTTTCCCAAAAATGCAAGACATGTTAATCACTATGTCATGCCCTAAATTTAATAGGGCAAACACACAACAACAATTTTTTTTTTTTTTTACCATCGTCACTAGTCTTGATATACACTTTAAATCATTACTATCATTTTATAAATATTTTATTAGTTATATATATATATATATATATATAATATTTTATTAGTTATATATATATATATATATATATATATATATATTTATACATATATATATATATATGTGTATAAATATATATATTATATATGTATACATATATATATACATATATATATATATATATGTATGTATGTATATATATATATATGTATGTATATATATATATATATATATATGTATATACATATATATATGTATATACATATGTATGTATATATATGTATGTATATATATGTGTGTGTGTGTGTGTGTGTGTGTGTGTGTGTGTGTGTGTGTGTACACACACAAACACACACATATATATATACATATAACATAGTTTATACATATGTTTTCAATTAAATAATATCAATCCATAACATCCCCTTGTCATAATGGACAACCATAATTAATTAAGAAAAACTTTCCCCGACATTTTTTTATCCTACTTCTATGCCTACCTAACATTTGTCTTTTTCCCAACTACCCCATAACTCTCCCTAGGCCATGCGATTTTTTTTTTAGCATGTGCTTTTACATTAGCCCAAAAAATTACCAAATTCCCAAGAGAAAATCAACTTACAACCAAGTCATGATTGCTAACATACTTGCAAGGATGGAAATAATGTAAATTGATTACCTTGCTAAAACTTCAAGAACAAGGCGCCTAAGGATTGAAGTGTGGGCTTTCTGACACTTGTTAGTGTCATTTCCAAGTTGCAATAGGGAATATATGTTTTCAAGAATGTACCTGAGTGAGTATTTTTTTCTATTTATTAAAACTTCCACTTACCCTCATAGATGGCCACCTACCCCTTTCTTGCTGCCCACATTTTTTAAAATGGCATGGTAGTATAAGGAGAGAGGGAGGGTGGTTGATAAGATAGACCCCCCTTCACCACATTAAATGTGATCCCTTGTTTTTTTTAAAGAACATGATGATGGAGAGTTTCATTGGGACAACAATATATAAATTGTGTTTGACTTTAAAAATAAACATCATGTCTCCTTTGTAAATTGACTAGTAGGGGTAGGTAAGGATGTGACCCATCCCCTTTTGCATTGCAATATATATATATATATATATATATATATATATATATATATATATATATATATATATATATATATATATATATATATATATATATATATATATATATATATATATATATATATATATTTGAACCCTGCCACTCAATGAATGCTCTTGTGCCCTTTATGCAAGGGATATTATATAAAATATATATGTTAGTTTATTTATTATGTTACGTTAGTTTGGAATGTAAAAATATACTATATTTCTTATCTTACTTTATTTTTAATGTATATATTTTGGTATAGGTACATGTCATAGGCAAGATCTGGCATTAATAATGAGGAAGATTTTTTTGAAATGATTTCTTCCTATCTCATAAATTTCCAAGATATTAATATTTTACTTGAGATCTGTTATTTTAATGAACTATAATAAGATGAGACAATATTTGGCTTTGCTCATACATTTTCTAGCAAGATTTTCAAGCACCTATAGGCCTTATGTGAGCTTAACTTATTGGTCTACCTCTCTTCATGAATTCTCTATATTTGTTAAGATTGAATTGGTGGTAGTCTATCATTGCATTATGCATTAAATTTCTAATACAAATATGCAAACTTAACAATAATCAACTATCATATTTCTACTAAAATCTACTTGCAATCTACACTAACATGGAGCACAAATGAAATTCTTGAAACTATAATTTCATGTACATCAATTATTCAATATGCTTTATTGGAATCCAGTTCCATAATTCATCTATCTACAAACCCATTATTCTCAATTGCAAATATTAAAACTGTTTCGAATTCAATACTGAACATCAAGCAACTAAATTATTTTCATGAAATTTGAGGAGATAAAGATATCAATGATGATGTTCAGTCCATTCTTTTAAGGTATAACATGATAAAAATTCATTTCTTCAACACATTCCAAATTTAAGTAATGATAAGACAACATCAACACAATATCAAACAACAATAGGCTAGTGGAATCATCAATCAAGATACACAATGGAAATTCTCTCAAACAAGATACCACACAATCTCTTTATTTGGCATATATATGTGAACAATAGCAACACCTTACAATACAATGAATTCACATAATAAGAAGGAATTGTCCTCCATTTCAATACAAAACACTGGTATTCTTTTCTCCCATTTAAGAATGAAACTTCACAATTTTCCAAATGTCCAAGGTCCCAAGCAAGAACCTGCAACAAAAGAAAAATGTGGAATCATGGAGGCTCACCTCCCAACCTAGGCCTCAAGGAGGCCACCCCTACACTAAGGGAAACAAGGCTCAAAAGGGATACATTCAAAACAACATCAAAATAACAAGAACCAACATGAATACCATAGTTTAACAACACATTTAATAAACATTGGGTGAAGGTAGGCTCTTCAAGGAGGAGAATGCCATATCCTTGTGAAACAACAAATCTTGCAATTGTGATATTTCGAAATGCTTCCAAGAAGCATGCCACAACAAGGCTATCAATAACACATGCCTCAACAAGGCTATCAACACTTATTCCTCTTCACATATCCTCACTTATACTTCCCATAGAACAATATAAAGGCATATGGCTTCAATGGAGCCCATACTCCATAAAAAAACTATCCCCTCTCCAAGAGAAGGATTTCTCAACTTCAATGTTGAACCCAACTAACGCCTTCACCCCAAGGCTTCTCTTCACTTCCAAGGGTGAGTGAAGCCTTCACACCCAACACAACATTCAATCCTCAACCAAAATCCAAGGAAACAAAACCAAACAAAAATAGATTCAACATACTCACTCACACACAAACATTTAGATCCTACAAGAAACACTCTTACAATTTCCATCATCAACTTCCATGAAATGAAAGAAACATGGCATGAAGCACTAACCTCCTTCTAAGCTATGGATATGAAAATTGTGATGAAGATCTTTTCTCCCTTGGCTTTCAAGCTTCCTCTTCCAAAACCCTATCTGTTTCTACAATTAGAGAGTGGGTGAACAACCACTAATTTTGGAACAAGATCCCTAAAAAGACCTCCACTTCCATCCCCACCTACCCCTCTTACACCCTTGTACCTTTCTACCAATAGGAACTTAACCAAGTGGTGGGATGAGGGTAGAAGTCATGTGATACTCTAATTTTCGAATTGGCTTGAAAATGACTAGTTGAGAGGGTCTCTTATGTCCCCTGGGCCAACTTATGGTTATTTTTATACCCCCAACCTATACTACTACCATGTGGGTGACTTATTTTTAACAAAATAACACTTGCGAACCACTTTTAGACTCTCTAAGGTTCCTATCAAATTTAATTTGAATCCCATCAAGAAGGTGACTCATCCTGACACTCTCCAAGGTAGGTTAATTTAATTTCATAATGGAATGAAGTTTAGGTTAAGTGACTTCATGCCCAAAAATCCTATATGACATGTCATTTACACATGAACAACACAAGTTTCAAATGACACACACACACACACACATTAAATATTTTACACATCACAATGACATGTCGCTAATTAATCATGATCTTTAAACTTGTAACACCCATGCTCAATCACATTGCAAAATAAACACAATACAACAAGGTTTTGAATCTTCCAAAGATTCACCTTAGCTTTACCGTGTTCATATAGGTTTGAACCTTGTTTCCCTGAATAATCTCCATGATTCAACTTTCCTGCATACTCAACTTAATGTTAGTAGCCCAACGAAATAATATAGAAATGATAAGTGTAGAATAATCCAATATCACTTAAGTACATTAACATATTTAGTTAGCTTCCATCTAAACATTTCCATAAAATATTCAAAACATTGAAATATCAAGATATGTATAACAATAATCTTTCTAATCATAACAAAATTACCATTCTAAATACCATCACAATCCTTATCTATCATAGCAACGAAACACCGAAATCAAATCTATTAAATCATTAAAACATGTAAAATAGATCTTAGTATATATGTCACAAGTGAAAATCACTATTGTGCTGACTTGCTAACTAGTATCCTTTCAAACAGGTTAAAAATAATGACATTCTTAGAAATATCCCTTTATCACATTACGAGGGGTTTGTGTCTAAGCTTCTAGGGTTAATTCCTCAAACTTTTAGAATGTTTCCTTAATTATGTCATCATAATATAAAACCAATTTTTGAATGTAACCATATGTCTTGTAGTCCTCATTATCAAATTACATTTATCTTCATATCATAATCCTTCATCTTGAATTAATGTTTATCTACAAATCATAAATCATCATAATCAAATTAACATTTCGCATCGCATAAAGAATATAATAGTATTAGGTCATAAAATTGTATCCATATGCGCTAAATCATTTCATACACAATAACAGATTCTTATGTAACATGATTAGATTAACACTCTGAACAACTTCATAATCCATTCTCTATCATAGTGATGAAATATTAAATTCATGACTATTAAGTTACAAGGCATATGAGTTGGGTTCATTTGCAAATCTAAATCTATCCTTAGGTGCTAATTTTCACTTGAACATTACAATCATTCAAGTATTTATGCAATTCAATTTCCATTAAAGCAATTGAAATAATTTAGAATGTGAAATGAAACCATTAAATATATCAAATAGGTTCTAATAAGTGCAAATCATCAAAATGCTAATATTAAAATGGCATAACCCTTTAGTCTCGAAACTATCTCAAAACATCAAATTAAAAGCACCACAATGCAATTATGTCATCCATACTACAACAGATTGGGTGAGGCCTCACACAATAAGTTAGCTTAATCGATCCCACCTTGGCTTATTCCAAGACTTTGATCCCCTACAAGGACATCATCATCTCTTCATTAAAGGCTTTGTTTGGGAGAACCACTAACTTTCTTGTCTCCCTCAAATGCCATCTTTCAAAGGCATCTAGGTTTTTAATTTACCCTTGGTCATGACCTCCAAGTGGTAAAGAGCATACTCCCCTATTCCCCTATCTCTCACCCTACAAAGTTCATAAGCCCTATTTATACTATGTATGGAAAGCAATAAAAGAAGACACAATGTTTATATGGGTTTGAAATAAGCCGTTTTCATGCATATCTTTGACAAGCATCTTACATTCACATAGTCAGTATATGTTTGAAATGTTTAGATAACTTGTCTTTATCAAGCATCCTACAAACCATGGTTATGCTGTAGAAAAATAGAAATCCAAAAGATATGCTTCAGCACAAAACTATTAGTCAAACATCATTACAAACTGTAAGCTAGAAAATTGTGTTGTTGTAGAATTTTGTGCAAAATCTTGCATAGAATTGCACAAAGAAACAGAGAGTACCATGTGAGAAAACATGGGCTTATGCACTTTTTCACATGAGAAAGTGTAGAGGAAGATGTGAAATCTTTAGATCTTCGTGTGAAAATGAGTTTTATCACGCAAAATTCTAGAAAATTGTATGGACAAATGTGCTAGAATAAAAAAATGTAGAAAACAAAGAAAACGAGGCCAGAAAAAATTGATTTTTTTGAGCCCCACAGTGGGTGCCAAAGATGTGTACATGAAATACGGGTCTTAGTTCTCACACACACTTCAACATGGTCATTACATGTGAAACCATCCAAGAATGAACATTGAATTGCTCATCTAAAACAATTTGACAAATCAACCTATAGCCTTCTAACTAGAAGGATTATGCCCTTTGCTCTCAAAACAAGAAGTAGGCAACCAAATCTCTAGAATGAAGGATTTTAAGCTATATGAGATATGCAAGATTAATCTAGATGAGAATAAATTGTTAAGCTAAGAAATAAAGAAACATATTATGCTAAATGAATACATTTTAAGCTAATATGAGATTGCAATGTAAGAAATTAAGCTAAGAATGCAAGAGCAATATGAGTCGATATTTCAGCATATGTTTGATGCAAATTCCAATTTTCTCCTCCTTTATAATGAGGAATGGGGAGCTTCTTTTATAGAATCCAAGAGTTGATTGACGGTTGAGATTAATCAGAATGGATGATCAAGATTAAAGAAGAGAGCCAGTCATAAAGGAAACTTCCTCATGAAAAGGGAGTTAATTGGTTGCCTTTGAGTGATAAAAGGAGTTAATTGACTACCTTTTGAGTGATAAAAGGAGTTAACTAGTTGCATTTTAAGTGATAAAAGGAGTTAATTGATTTCCTTTTGAGTGATAAAAGGAGTTAGCTGATTCCTTTTTGAGTGATAAAAGGAGTTAACTGATTCCTTTTTGAGAATATTTAATTTAATAAAATAGAATATGACCTCATAAATGAATAAATTTAATTAATTGAATAATTAAATTAAATAATAAGAAAAGAGGAGATATCTTATTAAATTAAATGTATTTAATTCCTTTGTACATTAGCTTAAAGAGGTAATTTTAATTTAATTAAAGTAGAACACTTATAATTTAATTAAATTAAACTAATAGGTTTATGTAGCTAATTTAAGTCAATAATTAGGAATTAAATAAATAGTGTGATTAATGCAAATTAGGGTTCTTTGCATTTGATACCTAGGTCAACTAGCGATTATCAGAATTAGAATTGCCTAGTAAAATAGGACTTAGGAATAATTGAATAAACCAAAGTTGGTTAATATGGCAATGTGCCAATTTTGGGGTATTACATTTTCCCCTCTTTGAATGAATGTGTGAGCAGGACATTTGATTCAAAGAAATTGGACATATGAAGCATAGATCAAGAAGCAAGATTGGTTCCAAAATTGATGACATAGAAACCAATTGATAAGCTTTTAAAGGTTATCTCTAGAATGAAGGTTAACCTTAGGGGATCCAAATAGAACACCTAGATACCAAAGTTGATAAGCTTTTAAATATTATCTCTAGAATGGAGCTTAACCTTAAGGGATCCAAATAGAACACCTAGATGTCAAGATTGATAAGCTTTTGAAAGATTATCTCTAGAATGAAGCTCAATCTTAAGGGATCTAGATACAACAACTAGATGCCTAGATTGATAAAAGAGATAACAAGACCTATCATGATTCATAGAATCATCTCCAAAACAAGGTTTGATCCTTAGGAGTCAAGGTTTAGACTTTCTCGACTACTGTCCATCAAAATCTGACAAGAACTTTTATAAGATTGATTAGCTAATCAAAAAGATAAGATAGATGACAAATGATGCCAGATAGAGGGGACAAGATGCCTTGAGTGATGAGATTCCCTGAGTGATGAGGACATAATTTTTAGATTGAGTTGAAATTTAGATTCAATGATGTAATCATCAAAGATGTGTACTAGAAATGTGGGCCTTAGTTCCTCACACACAATTCAACACAATCATTATATGTGAAATCATCCTAGAATGAATATTGAATTTCTCATTTGAAACAATTCAAAAAATTGACCTATTGCCTTCTAACTAGAAGGATTATGCCCTTTCCTCTTAGAACAAGAAGCAGACAACTAGACCTCTAGAATAAAGGATTTTAAGCTATATGAGATATGCAAGATTAATCTAGATGAGAATTCATTGTTAAGCTAAGAAATAAAGTAACATATTATGCTAAATGAATGCATTTTAAGCTAATATGAGATTGAAATGTAAGAAATTAAGCTAAGAATGCAAGAGCAATATAAGTAGATATTTCAACATAAGTTTGATGCAAATTCCAATTTTCTCCTCCTTTGTAATGAGGAATGGAGAGCTTCTTTTATAGAATCCAAGAGATGATCGACAGTCGAGATTAATCAGAATGGATGATCAAGATTGAAGAAGAGAGCCAATCATAAAGAAAACTTCCTCATGAAAAGGGAGTTAACTAGTTTCCTTTGAGTGATAAAAGGAGTTAACTAACTACTTTTTGAGTGATAAAAGGAGTTAAGTAATTTCCTTTTGAGTGATAAAAGGAGTTAATTGATTTCCTTTTTGAGTGATAAAAGGAGTTAACTAATTCATTTTTGAGTGATAAAAGGAGTTAACTAATTCCTTTTTGAGTGATAAAAGGAGTTAACTGATTCCTTTTTGAGAATATTTCATTTAATAAAATAGAATATGACCTCATAAATGAATAACTTTAATTAACTGAATAATTAAATTCAATAATAAAAAAGAGGAGATATCTTATTAAATTAAATGTATTTAATTCCTTTGTACATTAGCTTAAAGAGGTAATTTTAATTTAATTAAAGTAGAACACTTATAATTAAATTAAATTAGATCAATAGGTTTATGTAGCTAATTTGAGTTGATACTTAGGAATTAAATAAATAGTGTGATTAATGCAAATTAGGGTTCTTTTCATTTGATACCTAGGTCAAGTAGCGATTATTAGAATTAGAATTGCCTAGTAAAATAGGACTTAGGAATAATTGAATAAACCAAAGTTGGTTAATATGGCAATGTGCCAATTTTGGGGTATTACATTACCTATTAGAAATGGTCATCTTTATAGAATAATAGGCTATGTAGGTGTCTATAGTGGCTAACCAAAGCCTTCCTAGAATACTAGGGTATCCTTCCAAGGTGACTTAGAGTGATAATATGACAAAATTTGCTAGATATTTTGAGGGATCCAAAATGATAATTACATCCTCAATCATATCATTAGGTTTGATAGTAGAGCTATCAACAAGCTGAAGTATGGTATGCATCTCTCTGATTCCAATTATCTTTAATTGAAATTTCACTTCTCTGGTCATTGCATTGATGGATACTTTTAGATCAATAAAGGCATTATGAACTAGCACTCCATTGATATGGACTGTGACAACTAGACTTCCAGGTCAAAATATTTAAGAACTATAGACTTATTCAAGCTGAGATTAGACAACTAATCCATGACATGAAGAGTTTACAAGTATTTCCTTTTTCTACCAAGTTTATTTATGTAGGATTCCTTGATGGTTTATATATATATTGGTATTTCCTTGAGAGAATATAAAAAAGGTATCTTCATAGTCATTTTCTTTAACTAATTGAGCAATTCTCCAACAATAAGATTCTCAATAGGAACAAGAGTATGAGAAAGTCTTTGTTGAAATGGTGGAGTCTTAGTTGTAGGAGCTCATTTTGAAGTGGGAAGAGTTTCCTCCTTAGCAAGTGTATCTTTAGTGACAACTTTAGTTATTATAGGCCCTTTTGGAGTAGGAATAGTGGTTACAAACCTTAGATGTATATCATTTATGGAGTAAGTTTGCTACTCATTATCATTAGAAGAATACACTTGCTTATGAACTTGTATGTTATTAGGATTTGATGTAGGTTGAGCATGCAATTGTGTTTTCTTAAGTAGATTAGAATTAGATATAGGAGGAGGAGGAGGCATTAATGGTTTTTGATAAGGTGGTTTTAGGGCACCAAATTGTTGGTTAGGCCACCACTATAGTGACTCTTTCCAGTTACCTTGTGGAGCTTTCTAGTTGTATTGTTACCATTGGTCAGGTGGAGGTTGTTTCCATGAATGATTATTCCATGGGGGATTAAGAAATTTATTTAGGTCAATAATGTGACTTCTTCTCTCCTTTGATAAAATTGTAAGATCATTCATGTATATGATGATACATTTATTTACTAAACCTTTTAAGGCGTCATCTATGACTTGTTAAAATGTGGCTCTCATGTTGATAAGGATAAAGGGCATCCTCCTATAAGTTAATTTTACCCACTAAGTGGTGAATATTTTCTTTAGTATACCCTCCTTGTATACCATCACTTGGTTATATCCAGAGTATGCATCTAGAAATGACTTCATCTTGGATTCATTCACAATATGTAACACTTTATCAAGTGAGGGTAGTGGGTAATTATCCTTTTGAGATGCTCAATTAAGATTTATGAAGTCAACATAAAGTCAAATTTCCCTTCTTTTATTTATTACCAAAATCAAATTAGCAATCCAAGTGGAGTGATAAACTATGAAAATGATCTTGGCATCCAACAATTTCTAGACCTCTTTCATAATGAATGGATCAATTAATGGGTTCACAACTCTTTTCCTTTGAAAAAAAGGTTTAGCATTAAGATTAAAAGGAATGTTGCACATAATGATGTTAGGATCATGTATATTTAACTATTTATAACTCCAAGAAATTGACATCCATGTACTCAATGCAAAGACATGACATTCTATCCCTCTCCTAGATTGTACATGTTTTCCCAATATTGATCATCTTGGGATCATCCTTGTTCCCCAAATTGTAAGAGACACATTTATCATTTTCCTTCCCTTCAAGGCTTCTATTATGGAACAAAAACTCAATATAGTAAAAGATACACTCTAACTTCACAATTCCTTTGGGGATGATGTTAGTTTTAAGATTTAAGATGTCATCCTGATCTTCTTCCTCTTCTTTTTTAGGGTTTTGTCTAGCTTGTCATCAATTATATGTCCTTTGAATAAACCACTATAAATGATGAAATTGATGGTGTCTTGATCATCTTGAAAGACTTGAAAGTTTTTAATGTTATCTAGGATAGATGCAGTGACCACAAGTTTTATAGAAAAACTTTTGAGTTTTGTCTTCTCAACTGGCTGCAACATGTTAGCCGAGATATAAAGTGTATCAACAACTATATTCCTCCTTCTTCAGATGGATTTGATGTTTAGGGCTTCAAAGCCATCCATCAAGTACCAAATTCACTTGCGATAGGCTATTAACCTCTTGTTTTTATAGGAATAGATAACCTTTACTTGTCAAACCACCAATTGAGAATCTCCCTCCACTATGAGAGCCTTGATATTCTTCTCTAGTATGAAAAGGAGTCCTTGTATTAGGGTCTCATACTTTTCCACATTATTGTTACATATGAACTGTAGGTGATAGGACATGTAAAAATATTTACCCTTGGGATTAATTAGCTCAATTTTGGCTTTGGCCCCATTTTTGCACTTGGAGCCATTAAGCCTGAGAGTCCAGATTGCTACTTCTTTCAAGAATTTTTTCTTGTTGTTTATTTTTTATGACCTTTTCTTTCACTTGGTCTTTAAAATACCTCTTATTGGAAACCCCATGCATCTTTCTTTAAGTTTTTCTACTACTAGTAGTCACCCATTATACATGGACAACTTGTTCTTGTTGTTTATCTTGAATTTATTCAATTAATTTGGCGATCTTGGAAGTTTGGGGTTTGGGATGTACAACTACCAAGACCCAACCTTAACCTTTCACAAAGCATCACCTTCTATAGACTATGACAATCTTGTCAAGAGAAGAGGCCAAGGCCCCACCATTCTAGGATGTATCACTCTATAAAGTGTCAAGATTTTCCTCATCCTCTTTTCTAGGGGCACCTTTAATAGCATTAGGATTTTTTGGAAGATCCTCAATATCTCTACCATTTATGATATTCCACTAAACACCATTTATTTATTTCTTATATATTATCGAGATGTTTCCTAACTTTACATTTTTGGATTGTGATAGTTGAGTCAAAACTTGATCCACAATATTTTGGCAACTCAAACACTCAAACTCAGAATGGCTTGTGTGATACAACCTATTAAATCTTTTAAGGATTAAGATATTGGGATCTGCATCTTCTCCAAGGTACTATAATTTGGAAACCACATTGTCAATAAATTGAGTACAAATTTTATCTTGCAGAGAATACTCTTACAATCTTGTGGTTCGGTTGGCAATAGATCTTTGTGTGGAAAATACATCAAGTGCCATCACACTATAGGATCCTAAGTTAGACTAAAGGAAAATAACTTTGTTAGTTTCATTGTATTCAATGATCATCTTCTTCAACTTAGGCTCGACATCGATCTTAATTTGGTTGTTTAACCCTTTTTATGGCACCCCTAGTTGGTTAAAATATATAAAAAAAATTCTCTTTGGCATCTAGTCCATTCCCTTCTCAACAACATGTCGTATGTTTTGGGGATGTTCACTTCATGAATATCAATTATGTGTTGGATCTTGGGATATGTGGTTAAGAGAATACATACATATTTCAACACTCCAATGACCTTTACTTCTATCTTATAAAGTTAGATCACCACTTAGTTAGTAGGTTGGGGAGTGACTCCTAGCCTTTGAGATATTGAGAGTGCCATGATGTTACATGAAGCACCTAAATCAATGAGGCAATTATGTAGATTTTTTCTAAATATTAAAATACTTAGCATAAAAGGAGGTACTTCTATCTTGTCTTTGAACATAGTGGGCATAGCTTTAGAAAAATTAACTTGAGGATTGATTGCCTTTTGAGTGGTGGCACCAGTAGGACCCTTAGTGCAATCAAGGGTCTTCAAAATTTCTTCCCTTTGCGTGGGAAATTTTTTTAGATTTTCATATGTTAAGATGTTTTACTTAGTCCTTTATAGTTCTTCTATTTCACTATACTTCTTTTTCAACCAAGTAGCATTCTTCAATAAGGTGGAAACAATTCCTTTCCTTAGAACAACTATATCTAAAAAGGCATGCATATAGGCATAGGATTTTTCCTTTCTCATAGATTAGGAGGAGCTGGTTGTAATCTTTGATGTATCCCATTAGTCAATAGTTCCTTCCTAATGTGCATATTGTGAGTGTTTCAATTGTAATTGCAAAAGGTGAACATTTTGGCCGACTCAGGTTCAACTTCTTGGTTGAATGAGAACGCAAATTATTTATAAGAAACATCTTCTATGTCAATGTGTAGTGGGGTATCATAGGATTCCAATAGAATTGTGTTGAAATTTAGGGGAGGCGTATTGTTTGATTCATGTGGATTTTAGCCTATCTCTTGACTTTCTCTTTAAAATGTATGGTTGTTGTTGTTGGGTGCATTCTCGTTCATGTCTACTTGATTGATTTCCAAGAATTGAACATTGTTGTTGGTATCATCTAGGTTACTTCCATTTTTTGGTTGATTATTCCATTGCCTATTTTTCCTAGGGAGCCTGTTGTTGTGGTCTATATTGAAATGATTTCCCACAATGTTACTCCCATATGAATTGAAATTCTTTGACTTATTTTGCCCATAATTATTATTGTTCATGGCTACATTATATTATTGGAAATTGTTTTTTTTTCCTTGTGATAATCTAAGATGGGTGAGGCATTTGATATTTGAGACATGGTCTTCCTCATCTATTCCAATTTGACTTCCACACTATTTTATGTCTTAGAGGATGGTGCAATTTTCTGATTAAAACATTGCTTCCTTTGGAGGCTCATATCTGAGATACATTATGGTAGGGGGAATAATAATATGTATTTATTTTATGGGTATCATATTCAATAGGAAAAATTGGTTAGGCATAATTGTTTCCCCTACTAGATAGGGTGGGACCATTATGGTAATGCTAGCTGGGACCATCACACTTCTTCCACTGTTAAAATTATCTTGTTTAGTGAAGGTGACTGCTTCTTCAAAGACCTTTTCTAAACTATCAATGTTTGTTGTACAAAGTATTCTTAAGAAAATAAATGTGAGTTGATCCATAGAATTCAAATAGACCTATATTGTATCTTCTAGTGACATGATGTAAGGGGATTCTAATGTTTAGTATGTCATATGAAAATGATGGTTAAACCAAGAGATGGTTTTTGTTGGGTCCCTCTTGATAGATAAAAACCAATGGTGCAAGATGGTCAAGTTGATGAATATCTTGAACTAATACAAGAATAATTTCCCAAAATATGCCTAGTTTTGGATGGATACTAGCAGTAAATTCATGTACCAGTTGAATGCAACTTCTCCCAAAGTGTATGGGAATAGACAGAAAACCATGTTAAATTTTCTTTCTATTACATATTTATTTTAAAAACTTTGATGCAATCTTCTATTGTTCATGTCTCATCATAGATTAACTTTGGACATAATTTCTCAATATTCTTAGGGATGTCATGGAGTCGATCTTGCAAGTTGATAGGTGAATCATGAGCATTTGTAAAGAAAGCCATGGGTGGGAGTGGTGATGGTTGACTCTCTTATTGTGAGAAGTTTTGTAGAATACTATAAATGAAGTAATAGGATACAAAGTGGAATGTGATGATGATATAATCTATGGCATGAATGGGAAAATTTTTAGTATCCCTTTGACACTGGCTTGCAACAATGTTTGAGTTCTAAGAATTTATGTTTTCTAGGTGAGGACCTCAATGCTCATTGAAAGGGAGATAATGAATCAAGAGTTTTTATTTTGTGGACCTTTGGAGCTATGCACCTATACACCAACACACCTAATACACCTAGCATACTTGCACACCTATGTGCCTTTTCAACTACAAAACTTGAGAGTTGTAAAAATTGCAGAATTGGCACTCCTTCTAGCGCCACTTATATTGAGTGGTCATTTTACATTGAATAAATGACATAAATCCTTACAAATCTCTCTCTTGAAAATATGACCAAATTAACAAAATCTAAGGTTCTAGATGGTTTTTTTTCAACTTGCTAAATAGATCAATTGATGATAAATGTGAATGTTCACAAGGAGGCCTTTACTGGTATCTATAAATCTTGTAGAACTTTTATGAAAAGTGACCAGAAACTAATATATATTTTTGTATTTTCTAATTTATTAATGAATTCAATATTTAACCATGAAACTATAGGAATTCATATTATAATCACATGTTCAAAAGAAAATAACTAAGAAAGGGTAAAAATAAATTAAAATAAGTTATTGAAAATAAAATTCCTAATGGACATAAGTCATACAAAAACTTGTCTACAAATTAAATCTTCAAAAGGATTTTGTAGAAAACTAATGAAAGTAGTAGAAATCCATTCTCAATTCCATTGATACAATCATCAAATGGAACTGATGGAAACCAAAAGATGTTTCACAATTTATCAAAACATGTAGCCACAAGAAGTGCACACACATGAGATAAATCACTATGCAAGAACTAAAAGGTGATTCTTTCACCACTTCATCACAATAGAGGAATTTGTTAAAAAATGACAAACACTAGAACTAAAATATTGCACAAGAATTAAAACAAAATAAAATCATTGGCTTCATTTCTATTCATGACCATTAATTCATAAAGGAAATGCACATTCTAGCAAGAAACACTACATACAGATTGAGAGCACCAATAACATACTTTGTTGTATCAAATATCAACCTTGATACATATTACATCTTTTTAGTTATAGGAAATCCCATCCTTAATGAAATTTTTGGAAATAGGGATTTTTCCTTGTAAAAAGCATGCTCAAATAACTAATTTTAAGAAAACTATACACAAACATACTCCTAAGTAGGTGCTAAGTAGGACTACACTCTTTATCATATTAATTATATGGTGCATAGACCTTACATGAATCAAAAAACTCATAAAGAAAAAGAAGATAAGAAGAGAAAAGACTTTAGATGATCTGAGAGTGTCTAGGACTTCTAAAAATTTGAACTCTAGCTCTAATGAGTATTCATATTAGTTAAATTGCCACCTAAACACATTTTTATTGTATGAAATGGTCAAAACATAGACCTGGAAGTTAACTGTCAGTGTCACCATAATTGATC
This sequence comes from Cupressus sempervirens, assembly GCA_028749045.1. NCBI lineage: Eukaryota > Viridiplantae > Streptophyta > Pinopsida > Cupressales > Cupressaceae > Cupressus > Cupressus sempervirens. The sequence continues at coordinate 359,757,545 of CM053784.1, forward strand.
CAAAACTATCGATGCACCATAGCACCTTTAAAAATTATGCACATGCACAACTTCACACCTAGCGCACATACACAACTTTAGAGGTGATAGGTCCAAAATTGGTAGAATTAGTCTAACTACCAAATTTTTAGTTTTCAACATCTAGGTCTTATGGCTCTTCAACCAAAATTATGTCTACATGTGCATCCTTGAACTTATGGGTGATGATAGTAATCTCTTGAGTATTCTACAAGTCTAAGAATTCATACTTAGTTCTTACTTCCCAATGGTACTCATTGACCTGTTCTCTTACATCTACAAAATCATCTAGCTTAGAGCATAAATCTTTTAGTCTCTCCTTACCAATCATCTATCTTATCTAGCTCCTCTATTATATATGTTAGAAATTTGTTTTGTGCTCCCCTTGAGATTTGTGACAAGGGCTTAACTACCTCATGTGTACTATAAGTTGTAATTTGTATTGGGCATTGATAGATTGGTCTTTGGTGCAACAAAAACTCCACTCTAACAAGCTATATCAAATCTTGGTCATAGGTTTGAATCTTCAAACCCTTGGGTAATGCTAAGGGGGAGATTGTTAGAAATTTGTTTTGCACTCCCCTTGAGATTTGTAACAAGGGATTAACCATCTCCTACATACTATAAGTTGAGTGGTTGTATCGAGCATTGACATATCAGTCTTTTGGTGCAATGGTAACCCCACTCTAAAAGTATACAAATCTAACAACATCCTATACCTTTGACCCTTGATGGGTTGTAATGCTTCCAACTCATTGGTCCAAGTGGACACTTCATCCATCAACCCAAAATCTTGGTCAACCATTGTAACTAATCTATCAACATTCTTTTGTATAGTATACTAGGTTCATGTTAACCTCTATTATCTATATTCCTTATTCTTCAAAACTGTAGTGCCATCTTTTCCACACATCCAAAAATAAATCAATGGGTTCTGGGATTAGAGCTCATTTCTCAAGTGCAACCACTAATGCAATCTCTAGGTAATTTGTGTTAATGGGACCGACCATTTCTCTCAAAAAATTCTTTAAAAAATTCATTTTTCCTCCTATTGATAGAAATTTGTTTTATCCAAAGCCAACATAGTAACAATTGTCACTAGACTAGAATATTCAACCAATATTACCTAAAAGAGAAGATAGAGGAACTCTTGGTTCCCAAGGTCATGTAGATCAGGTCTTGATCATCTAAGAAATAGGAAAAGTTGGATAAGGAGTGACTATATTTATGATAAGGAAAGAAAATAGTTCAGCAATTCCTCACATATTTTGGTTTTGGCAATGGATCACCTTGAACTAGGTTGGGAAAATGTCATAGAACAAAACTAAGGGGGTTAGAGAAAAAAAATAAAAGTAAATAAAAAGACTATAGGTTTAGATATTTAATCCAAATATAATATACTTTTCTCACCATTATTATTAACAATACATTCTTTGATGGTAGGATAACATAAATACATGCTCAATTGATCAATTTTACATAAATAAGTGATGCAAAAAAAATAGTACCAAAGTAAACAAGATCATTTAGATTAATCCAAGCCAAGGAAGATAATAGTAACAAAATAAAAATATCTCACTACTTTCAAAGATAAATGAATTCCATAGAAATCACTCCAAGATTCCTTTACTCTAATGAAAACTTATGAATACAACATGCATTAGATAAAATAATGCTTCAAGGAAGTCGAAATGAAACAAAAGGAAAGGTGGTAATACTTTCATTCATAACAATGGTGTTACAATGAAATTAAAGATAAAACCATTAATTTTACACACCTTAGAATAGTTTTCATTCTTCTTATTTATAGGCAACTATCTACAACCTTGGGTGGGAAACTAACATCTTACCCTAATTAATTCACCTACTGCCTTTATTTTTGAGATTTACAAAATCTACTGCCATTATCAAATTGAAACAATCATGAAAGAGGAAATTAAACTTGAAAATTCATCGAAGGAAGAAAAAAAAAGTAAGGAATGAGGAAGGGGATTTCCAAAAGAAATTTTGATCCATAAATGTTGATATTTGCATACTTTTTCCATCAAATCTCTATCATTTATTTTCTTGAGGCACCCACAAATTGATAAGAGCACTCCACTTCTTTAATGATATTAAATGCACTTGGTATGTAGGTAATATGTATTTGAAAAAAAGGAACTCTTTATCTACCATCATTAACTTCCCACCATGTCATAAATAGGTCTGTTAGCCAATAATGACGGCAAAAGGCTAGATTCGTAAGGAACCCAATACACCCACTTTTATATCCAAGAAATTGAGTTCCAAGACTCTAGGATACATTAAATTGAATGGCATCTACCATCTAATGAAAGGTCTCCCAAGTTATGAGGAGGAGAACATCCTAGCCACATATATGCACTTAGTAGAGTTGTGTTACCTTTGAAAGAAAGTGAAACTCCTTCAGAGAAAGTGTTGAAGCTGACTAAAAGGATCACGATCACTACATGCTAAAAATATTTCTTGTAGGGGGGTCCTTATTAAACATCCTTCCATGTCATGACACCAAAAGTGTTGGAGATAGAAGGATATGCCTCATCAATCTAGGAAGATGAACACTTTAGACCCATTGTCACAAATGGCTAATCATGAAAGCATCCTACCATTCACAAACTTTCTGCTTCTAGAGCTTCCCCTTTTGGGAAACCTCATCTCTTGTATTGGAAATTGGTCCTTCCATGGTTCAGATCTTAGGACTTTCCTAACCTAGAACCCTAAGGGAATTTTCTTCCCATCTCTTCTTGAAGTTACCCCCTTTATCAAGTGGTCTCCATCTTTTGGAATTTGAATTGGTTCTCATCTAACCGTAATGCCCAAATAATTTTTCTAATCCTCTAAAGATAGTACCCATTAGCACCTATGGAGACTAGACATTTGTTAATACTATGATCCACTATTCAAAAAAATAATTCCAACTCATCAAATTTAATATTTTAGGGATCTCAAATCTTTCCATGATTTATAAAAGGACAAATATGCCACATGGGAACGATAGAAATCTAAAATCCCCAACAAGTATACTAACTTTTGATAAAAGGTATAAGGGTGGTAATTGGGAACCATAACTCAAAAGTATGAAAACTATCTCTCACTAGTAGTGGGTAGTGAAAACCTTGAACCTTAAAATCTTGTAATTTCAAACCTCATTAATACAAAAACATAGATTTTTAAGTTTACCATTCCATACCACTTGCTCTCTACTAGAAACTCAAAACTTTGTCACCCAAACAAGACTTCTAATGACATGGCTAAAATGATGCAAAGCTATCATGTAATTACATGATTGATAAGACTAATTTCAACATTCACTTGTATGACACATGGGATTAATTAATTATAGGTACTCTTAATGTGAAAATTATTTAAATTCAAAATACCATCCTGAGGAAGACTTACTCCTTTAGGTAGATGAGAAATAGTGGAAAACCCACCATTCATAGTCACCCTAGAAAACCATAGAGTAGTTTGTACCATTCCAATAAACCATCATATCCTACTAAGACTAAAGTCACATGTGTGCATGTAAGAGTGACAACATACTCATACTCTCTCTTTTAGATCCATAAACCACCACCTAGACACTCATAAAGGTATGACTATGAGCCTCTAGTTGAGAAAAATACAACTCAACCTAGTGAGATCCTACTTCATGCAAAAATTATGACCAAAAGAGGATACTACAGAGTACCTAGATGGTGAAACCACTCATGGGCAGGGAAAGAACCTAGAGAAACCAAAGAAAGTAAAACTTGCAACATTATATATGTGAAACACAAAGAAAAGGGTTAGAGATGAACTTACCCTCTTGCAAGAGGGTGAGATTTGCACTATGAATTTTCAAAAACCCCCAGGGAGGTCCAAAAATCTAGACTACCTAGCTCTTCTTACTGAAGAACACAAACTAGTTTACCAAAACAAAGAGGGTGGAGGCAAAGTGTCTTTGCTTGATGATGAGAAACCACATGCAAGGTGGATTGAAAGAGGACCTGAGGAACCACAAAAAATGAGACACATCAAGTCATTTGAAAGGGAAAATGAAAAAAAAGAAGGACAAAAAGAAAGGAAAAGAAATGACCATGCAAAGACCCTAAGATGCGACTTGCACAAAAAAGAAAATGTGGACAGAGAGAAAACACCAACCTGGAGAACTAGACTGGAGGAGCGTTGCAATGCCAAGACCTTCCCTCACCCACATGTAAACCAAAACCAACTTACACTTTTTAATAAAACCCTTGTGAATTTATAAAATGGATACTCATAGGTGGAGTGACAACCCAAATGACAACCTTTACTTGTAGAGGGAAGTTATGATTATCAAACAAAGTGAAAATTAATCCCTTTAGGTGTATTAAATAACCCATCGGTCATGATACTAAAAGGGTACATTAATTTTACTTATCCTTCATTAATGAACTTCACCATGTATTCACCTTTGGGACCATAGAAAGCTTTCTTTTTCGCCAAAGACATACGAGAACATATTCTCACATAATCCAAATTTAGCCTTTGTGAAGACCGAGGACACCTTGTCCAAGGAAAAAATCCTTTCTTCCTTTTTTGATGTGTGAGGCTCCCATATCCTACAAAAGGATGTGGAAACCTAAACATCATATACTAAAACCAAGCAAACAAAACTTACTCCAAGTAGGGTAAGAGAAAAGAAAAAAAAGGGGACAAAAACATGTTCTCACAAAAAGTAGGGATGTGTATGCAAGGCATAAGAAATGATGACTTGACTAGTCAAATGTCTTGCATTTGAGAACTCTAGAACTTAGCTTTTGAAATTAATAGTACTCTATTACTATGAAGTTGATCCCTTAAAGCATGAACTCTAGATTTGAACATCCTACCTCACCTTAAATCATGAAATTTACCAGTGTCCAAAAATGAAATGTGTGCTTTAAAGGGGGTATATCAATTCAAATCCTAAAGAAAACTGAGAAACCATGCTCATTCATGATTCCCTTTTTATTTTAGCTTTTATCAAAAATCGTGCATATTTTGGGAATTAGGCATCTCTTTCCTTCCATATTTTCTCCATGATATTTTTGGGGCATAGGAGATGGTACTTCTTTAGATGGAAATTTTAATTTACTCGTTATGGGGGTAATTCTTTCACCATCACATCCTTATGCTTCTTGTTTTGGAAGAAAATAGATATCTAGTTCCCAATATATCACTTAACTTTAAATTCTTCATCTAGTTTGAGAAGGGAAGATCTATTTGTTCCATTGTTATAGTGATTATTCTCTTAACTTTTATTTCCAAATTAGTTTTCCATTTTATCTTTAAGGAAAGAGATAAAGTTATCCAAGTTTGATGAAGGTTGGTTGCATCATGAGTTCATACTTGCAGTTTTCATTCTAAAATATTTGAGAGAGTGGGAATTCACAAGATGAGCATGAGAATGATCAAATACTAGAGATAGATCCCACTAAGCTACACACCATCATGTAAAGAATACACACCTACTTGGAGGAGAAAGAAACAAAATCCCCTAAAAACATCAACAAAAAGAGCCAAAAGACAAAGACAAAAACTAGGAAACAAAAGGCCATAGCATATTTAAAAGCAATTATACTTATGTCACAACAAAAGGGGAAATGGGCATACTTATCCCTCCTCCTTATTCAAGATAATGCTCGTGTCAACCACATTAGAGTCGTACTTGAGTAGGAAATATCTTGTCTTTCCAATAAGATAGTGGCAATTGCTAGAACTTTTCCCCTATCCACACTCCTTAAAGTCTCTCTCTCACTCCCATATGTTCTATATTGGATGTGACTACTATGGTTCTAGGAATAAAGGAGGATTATTGTTCTAATAGAGGGGTGTGTTCTTCCATCACACCTACTGAGCCCTCTTGTAGATCCTCCTCTGAATGAGCCATTGGTGTCTCCTTCTTGACACTACTTTGGCTTGCCTTTTTGAGCACTAGAGGAGTCACCTGTATAGTCACTTATGTTAGTGGTGGTGGAGGAGGTTTTTTTGGTTTCCTAGGAGCTAGAGGAGGTATGCCTACTAGGCCCTATGGGAGAAGAGGTATATTATTTCAATCATCACCCAAATTCTCTTGGCATGGTGTGTCCCTTACCTCTCCTTACTTTAAATGTGTTCCCATAGGTATCTATACAAAGTTAGATTAATCAAACATGTCAAACTCACTCTACATTATTGATTCAATCCATCCCTCCTTTTCTTGATCTATAACATCATCAATCTAGATTAGATGGTCCTCACTACTTGGGGGTGTCTGTGTAGCACTTCTCCTCCTTTCCTCTTCTTCTACCTATGTTGAACATGTCCTCCTATTAAGAGGAAGATGTTCAATTTCATCCCCTTCTTGCTCTTCCTATTTTAACTCAGGGATAGTCTTGGGAATTTGAGATGAGGAAAATCTTCTCTTTTTTAAATTCCCCCTCTTATTCCCTATCACTAGTGTTTCTATTCAAATCTTCTTAGGAATCAAAGGAGATACTTGTGTTTATGCAAGGGCTCCCTCTCATTGGGCTTCTTCTACTTTAGTAGATTTCCTCTTTTTATTTCCCTTTAACTTGGTGTCCTTTTGGAAATAGTCCATGTCCCTATTGTGTCCATATATGGTCTCATACCTGATCAGGGACTTATCCTGATAGGTAGGGATAGTGACTTTAGTCCCTTTACTTAACTCTAGTCTTGGTGGCACTTGTAGAGTTGGAACATTGGGCACTGGTTCTAAATGAAAAGGCTTCTTGACCTAATCCTTTGTGATATGAATAATGTGCCTAGCCTAGTGTTGGATATCATCATTATCTTCCTTGGCAACCTCTACTTTCATCATCAAACAATCAAAGATCCTATCTCTATTATAGAGGGGGTCAAGGAAATCTAGGTTATGTTTATTCCATACCTTGAGTGGTATGTGTGAATTTAGTGCCTTTTTTACAATTGTTAGACTCATCCTATAATAGTTCTTTATTTAAGCCTTGTAGTTGTCTACACCATTTATCCAAATTTTCTCAATGGAAACATTGAGATGAACTGCTTCCCTATGACTTGTTGGATCATCCTAATGTTATCAAAATAGGGATGAGGTACAAAATAGTCATCCATAGGATATTGGCCTCATTCTATCTCATATGTAGTGATATCCTACATCTATTTCACCTCAAAGGGCACTATACTGATTGACCACACCCATATCTCTTGATCCATCTTTTAGATTTTACCATATGTAGAAGCTAATTGCTTGACAATCTCTAGAAGCACAAACCTATCTGATGGATAGCATGAGATCTTCTTAGGGTACACGAGAGTTCCCTCCACCCAAATATAGGTTAAAGTGTTGAATTGAATAAAAAACTTGATTTGCAACTTCCAAGGACATCCTTTTCACATAATCACCTTCAATAAATTGGATTATAGCAAAAACAAAGGCATCATTCACTAGTTAGTATTTTGGGCTTTTGTTTGGAAGTTTCTTTCACACCAAGTAGGGGTACACAATATGAAATGATGCATTGAGCTCCTATAGACTACCTCTCTTAATCAATCCTAGGTAGTTTGTTGGTCTGGTTGCTAGTAAGTAGACTACATATGAGGTCATATAGAACCGGGGATCCATCTTCACAGAAGTAAATTTACCATCCAAGGAATAACTGATTATGGTGCCCCAATCAATCTTTAGGGTCCTCCTTCTAATTTTTAGGATTAACCATATATATAAATAACAATTACATTCAAATATAACCAACATCAAAAAATAATAGATCACATCTCCCTATAGCAAGTCCACTATTATTATTATCCAATGATTACAACCCCTAATCCCTTACATCTCAATACTACCATAAGAAGCTACAATATCATCATACATTATGCAATCCATAACCCTAATCCATTTTATACAATCTTTTTTTACTTATAAAATTAGGGCTAGAATAAGTCATCCAATAGAAAAATAGTAGGCAATGCCTTTTTTATAATAATGAGTCATTTTTGGCTTTAGGGGTGTTTCCTTTGGAAACCTATAGCTCCCACTAGAATATCAAACCACCCTAGACTTTACTATTATTTTATTTTGTTTAGTCTAGAAGACCAACCAAAGCTAAAGAGGAGTTCAAATTGTCCCTTGTTATTACTTTGGTAAAAATATTTGCTGGATTATCATCTGTATGTATCTTCTCCAGCTTTAACTATCCATCATCCAAAACTGACCAAATAAAATGGTACCACAACTATATATGTTTTTTCTTTGAATGTAGAGAAGAATTCTTGGGAAGATTAATGACACTCTTGTTAGTTGTAAATAAATAATTATCCCTATGTGGGTGTGTTAGCCCTTATTTTTGTGCCCCATAGTTTAAAAATAGTTCTGCAATATGCTTGAATTTTTAATGGTCACATCCTTTTCTTAGGGTAGGAAATTTGAAATAAACCATAAGTGAAAGCATGAAATATCTAAAAAAACCTAGTATTACTTTAAAAATATCTTGGATAGGGTTTTTTCTAGTTAGTTTTAATTCTGCACATAATAGGGTTATTCTTTGAGATGAACTCTTTCTCAACTCATGGTTTGACCCTGATTAGGTCACTTTCTAAATATAAATTTGACCTTTTAACCCAAGTGACAAGTTATGTCTTGATAACCATTGTTCTCCCCTAGATATAGTACTCTCACTTTCTTGGAAACTGAAGATGCTATCTATTTAAGGAATGAAAGAATGCGAGCTTGTGACACTTGTCTTGTAGGGCTGAAAGAATCAATTGATCCTCAAATTTGATCTTATCTATCAAGTCTTGTTAAGATCAATGCTTCTTTCTTTATCACTAAATAAAATTGTGTGAGATTTAACTAAAATGAGAATGTGAGATTCTGACATGTGTACAATTTGGGCCCATTTTAGTTTTTCAAAATATGTCATCATCATATGCCAGCTATCATGCCATGATTGGTTCTCAAGGCATACTAAGTCTTCTCTCTTAGTTATTTCTTGATCATTGATTAGATTGAAGATCAAGGGCTGTCACATCCTTGCAAAATAAAAGTGATTGATATTTAAGAAGTGTGAGAATATGAGGGATTGCCATGTGTCCATGTGGGTCCCTAAAGGATGGAGTAATGTAAAATGTTCTCAACTGCTAATAAAAGAGAAGATCAACGATCCTCGTATTGTCATGAAATGAATAAGAAATCTTTTTAAAAGGTGCAATAATATGAGAAGCTACCATGTGTCCTAGTGGGTCCCCTTTACATTGAATACTTTGAAGAACGAGCACTTTTCTTAGCCATAGATTTAGATGAAGACCTATGGTGGTCATATTTTCACAAAAGGAACATGAAGGATTTTTAACTAAAGTGAGAATGTGAGAGAGTGACATGTGGAGTTGGCAGACTTATTTTGTATTGTGAGTTTCAAAAGGGATGATGTCATCAATTCAAAAGGTTATCTTAGCATTATGTGTAACAACATTAACATCTTTTCCTAGTTGTCAAATCAAAAGGTGATCTATGTTTCTCACTTTCATGCAAAATAAAGGTGTTCAAAGTTTAACTAAAGTGAGAATGTGAGGAATCTCCACATTTCCTTATGGGCCAGCTTCTTAACACACCAACATGCAAAAATCATAACCATCTAGTATCAAATGATCTACGATGCTCACATTGTCATGAAATCAAAGTGCAAGTTATTTAACCAAAGAGAGAATGCAATGAAGTGACCCATGTCTTAGTGGGTCCATTCTCTAAAAAGAATGTTAAGAAAGCATGGTTATGTACTGATCGTTTGATGCAAGATTTATCGAGGGTTGTTGTGATATCACAAAATTAAACTGCTCTCTATTTAATGAAAGTGATAGTATAAAACACATGTCTTACTAAACAAAATGGTGATGTAATATCAAGTTTGAATCATAGCTATCATATTTCACTTAGATCAATGACTAGTTTTTAAATTCTTTGCATTACATGCACAATTCAACTATTAAAGCATTAATGGTATTTCAAGGAAACCTCATGCAAATAAATTTTGCATAAAGTCTGTAATTCATTCCACAATCTAGTAATGCAAAGAAAAATTGAACCAAAGTGAATAGAGCCCAAATTTTTCCATCTTTCATAATGCAAATTATTGTGAACAATTTTTCTTTCTATAATCAGAAGATTTGTGAGTAAGTACCCTAATATTTTTGTGAAAAAGTTTCAATTTGAAATTTTTTGAATTGATAAGATGCTTCCACAAAGGGATTTTTCTAGAAAGATAGACTATCAACATAGGAATGTGCATGATGATTTCCTTAGACAATTTCCCATTTCTACAAATGAAACTATGAAAGGAAAGGAATTAGTCCCTAAGAAACCTAAACTAAAAATTGATGAGAGCTTCTATGACAAAGGATATTGATTGAGAGATGTAGAGACATTGATGGGGGGTTTGGAGCTATTCAACAAATGGTGTTTGCAAAGAAACAATGATATACCATTGAGAAATGTTTGGGAGTTCAACATTAGGATGTATAAATGAGGTCTACCTAGGATAGATTGGGATGTATGGGAGAAAGATAACTAAATATGTATGAATGAAGTCTCCCCAATCCTAAAAAGATTATGTAGGAAGAAATATCAAGGTGTATGATGCCTTTGACAACTACTCCATGGTCTCTGTATAGATCTTAAAATGGATATAATATTTTAGAAAATGTTGTAGAACATAATCAAAAGATAGATTTTTCACCTCAAAAGGTAAACTAATCTCCTCAAAATTTTGTGCAAATGTATCCAAACTCGTATCAATCTGTGAAGAATGACTATGTAGAGAAGGAAGAAGAGGGCTAGGAGGCTCCCTCACAACAACTAAAGAAGAGTCACCTTCATCAAAGAGAAGATGAATAATATCAATGCTATCATCTAGTTCCAAAATGAGGGATTTTATAAATAAAAATGATATGTCTAGTAAAAATCTATCCCAATGAATTGAATCCTGAAGATACAAATGATCCTATTGCAAAGAAACATTGGAAGCTTTTGATGAAGTAGCACAAATCTCTAAAGAAACAATAGAAGCACCAATGTCATCAATAAAATGATCATCAACAAAGAATGTGTTCACATAAGATGAGGCAACTAAAATCTTAGTATCACCCATGGAAGCCTAGTTATCTAAGGAATCATCACTTTCAGATGAAGAATCAATGTCTCCATACAATTGTTGGATGATGGTCCAAGCAATGAAAGGGAAATTAGTGTGATCTATATGATATAAAATATCCTTAGAAACAGTAAGACATATTAGTCCATAGATAATATCATTACTATTAAACCATGCAATTTTCTATTCATAGGCACTAGGCTCATAAATGTGTCTAAGGAGATAGGGTAATAGATCTTTCCCAAGGCAGTGATTTTCTATCCCCTTTTTCCAAGACAAATAATTCTCTAAGGTTATCTTGGCAATAAAAGGATGAAAATAAATAGTAGATGTCATTGATCTCCCTCTAAAATAGAACTTTATCTTAGTTTGTGATTAAAATAAAGCACACATTAACAATCCCCAATCTAATGAAAAAATTCCATTCTAAACAGGCTTTAGTCTAAAATACCTACAAATAACATGCATACTTCTTCTTCAAGCTCCCTATTCTCTGATAACATGTAAGATTTTGTAACCTAAAGCTAAAAAATAAATTACAAGTCTGCCAAAAGATTCAAGCCAAATTACATAACAAAAAAGCAGAGTAAGCAGAGCTCCTAAAACAAAAACTCTCGTTCTCATTGGTCAATTTTAATCTGCATTCATATTCATGATTTATAAAATCTTAACTACCATTTCATTTAAGAAATCACAGTGAATAACTACGAAATGAGACTAGGTTGATTTTTTATTCTTAATAGAGAGTTACACATGTGGGTAATAATCTGCCATTAAAGTTGAAGTTAAACAACTACCTATTCATAAATTATGGAAACAAATAGACTTAGCATAGAGTTGGAAACACAAATCATCAAATTTAATGTATATAGAACTAGTCACCAAAAACCCCCCTTAATTCTAAGTAAGGAAAAAAGAAAAATCTAAGGAAAACAAAGAGGAAAGAGGGAAAACCCAGTGGAAATTAAACCACCCCTCCCCCCCTCCCACCCCGACCTATATGCTTACAAACCATTAAAAATACTATATTGCAATTTCTTTGACCTTGAGAAGATCTCCAAGAAAGTGAAATGGAAGAGAAGATAGATCCCTCCATGGTGTGTGGTGAATTGTAGATGCTTGACACTATGTGCAGAAGGTGCTCCATGATCTTCAAACAACATTCTTCCCTTTAGGAAGAAACATAGCTGAATATTTATGAATGAAGTCTCCCCAATCTTCAAAGGAATATGTAGGAAGAAATCTCAAGATGTATTATGCCTCTGAAAACTTCTCCATAGTCTCTACATAGATCTTGAAATGGCTAAAATCTTTTAGAAACCATTGTAGATCATAATCAAAAGACACATTTTTCACCTCAAAAGGAAAATAGACCTCCTTAGAATGTTGTGCAAATGTATCCAAACTTGTATCAATCTGTGAAGAATGGCTATATAGAGAAGGAAGAAGAGGGCCAAGAGGCTCCCTCACAACAACTAAAGAAGAATCACCTTCATCAAAGAGAAGATGAATAAAATCAATGCTATCATCTAGATCTAAAATGAAGGATTCTAAAAATAAAAATGACGTCTGGTAGAAATCTATCCCAATGAAATAAATCTAAAAGACACAAATAATGCTATTGCAAATAAATATTGGAACCTTTCAATGAAACAACTCTAATCTCTGAAGGAACAACAGAAACGCCAAGGTCATCAATAAGCTAATCATCCACAAAGAACATGTTCACACAAGATGAGGCAATTGAAATCTTAGTATCACCTATAGAAGCCTAGTTATCTAAGGAATCATCACTTTTAGATGAAGAATCAATGTCTCTATACAATTTCTAGATGATTTTCCAAGAAATGAAAGGGCGCTCAGTGTGCTCTATATGATATAAAATATCCTCAAAAATAGTAAGACATATTAGTCCATAGACAATATCATTAATATTGAACCATGAAAATTTTTGTTCATAATCGTTGGGCTTAGAAATGTGTCTGAGGAGGTAGGGTAATAGATCTTGCTCAAGGTAGTGATTTTATATCCCCTTTTTCCAAGATAAATAATTCTTTGAGGTTAGCTTGACAATAGAAGGATGAAAGAAATACTAGACATTATTGATCTCCCTCCAAAATGGAATTTTATCTCAGTTCATGATTAAAAAAAGGCACACATTAACAATCCTCAATCTAATGAAAAAATTTCATTCTAAACAAGCTCTGGTGTGAAATATCTGCAAATAACATGGATACTTCTTCTTCTAGCTCCCTATTCTTTGATACCATGTAAGATTTTGTAACCTAAAGTTGAAAAATAAATTAAGAATATGCTAAAAGAATGAAGCCAGATTGCATAGAAAAAAGGTTGAGTAAATAGAGCTGCTAAAACAAAAATCTCTTTCTCATTGATCAATTTTAATCTACATTCATATGCATGATTTATACAATCTTAACTACCATTTCATTTAAGAAATCATAGTGAATAACTATGAAATGAGACTAGGTTGATCTATTATTCTCAATAGAGAGTTATGCATGTGGGTAATCATCCACTATTAAAGCTAAAGTTAAACAACTACCTATTCATAAATTATGGAAAGAAATAGACTTAGCATAGAGTTGGAAACATAAATAATGCAATCGTATGCAGATAGAATTAGTCACCAACAAACATTGCTAACACAATGGTTTTTGATGCTAACAAGAAGGAAAAGGAGACAAAATTTAATATAGAAGAAGTTAAGGAAGCCCACAAAGGGGTAAAATAAAAAAATGATCAGAAGGCCTTAGTAATATGGTATATTCATAAGAGATACAAATCAACACTCTAGGAAGCTTTAGATGCAAAGCATATAGGAAGCCTAGTAGTGTACAAAGTGGGTGATGTAGATAGTGAAATTTTTTCCCACATAACTAAAGATATGAATGATTTGGTGTGGAGGTGGCTATGAAAGACAAGAACAAGTTTGTGGTATTAAATGCTAGATTTGAGAAGGTATTAGAAGCTTATGATGAAAGGGGAAAGAAAATATATAAAATAGAAAATGTCATTTCAAGATTGCATAAGCAAAAAGGAAAGAGAAAGGTGGGGGAGAAATCTAGCCAGCTCATCATTACAACTTCTCTTGCTCCACCTCCTTCCACTGGGCCAATCATTAAAATCCATGACACACCTTAGCATCAAGAATTTTACACTGTAGATGAGCTAAGTGAGGAGAAGGCTAAACTCAAAGCAACATAGGTAGAGGTGCAAATTTAGTATAAAGATAGGATTAGAGATACAATTATGTTCCCAGTAAATGGAATAAATTGGCCTCTTTTCTATTTCGAGATGTCAAGGTTAGTAGATATATGGAAACAATTAGAAAGTAATGATACTACCTTGAGAGAAATCTTGAATAAATGGATCATTAGGGAGGATAATATCACTACTCTATATTTTATTTTTATTGATAAGATTGATGATTAGATTGAGAAAACATACGATCAAGAAAGTGACCTACTAGATTTTGATAAAAAAAGAGATATGTTACAAAGAAAGATGAGAATATGTTTCTCTAGATATCTATGTAGTAATTTTGATCATTTTCCTCATGTGATGAAGGGAATTTTAATTATCAAAGATAAAGAGGAATGGGGAAATGATTTAAAAGAAATAATGATTATCAGAATGAATAATGTTTTTAATAAGGAAAATTGTATCCGATTTGCAAGAAATGTTGAGGAAGTGGTCAATATCCAAATATTATTTGATTCCTTCCAACAAGATTTTCATGAAGAAATAAAGAAGTTGGGAAAAGATATTTTGAAGAGAGTAAACGAAATCCTCAATTTTAGTTAGCCAAATGACACTATTTTCAACAAGTTGATTACAAAATATTCTTCAGCCTCAAAACTATTATAGGTGGCATTTGAGGAAAAATTTATGGATAAATACATTTCTATTAAGGAGAGATAAGTGTCTGAAAAGGCCATTTAGGTAATAATGGTAGAACTATATGAGATGAGCACACAACAACTACAAGAGATTGAAGACAAGACATTAGAGGTGGTTGAGGAAAAAGAAAGCTAGTTACCCACTGTAGCCACTACTAAATTAGATCAAAGTAGAGTAGAAGAAGAAAAGGTGGCCCCGCAACCTAAGGAAAAGAAAGAAGATAAAGACCAATCATCAAGTGTTGTGGAGGAACAAGAAATAAAATAATAATAATAGGCCCCACCACAAAGCACTGAGTGAAGGAGCTACTCTATTGTTGAGCAAAATGCCATGAATTTTTTCTATTTTCTCATGCTATGAAGAAAGTGACATTTTGTCTTTTTGTGTAATATTTAATTTTTGTTTTAATAAAAACCATCCATTTCCCTCTAGGTCTACAACTTTCACAACACATGCTATATAAATGAGTTCCCAAGGTTAAAGGAAGGGTTTTTAATTTCTACTTTTGAACAGAGTTTTGTTCATTTTAAGTTTGTCCATGTATATTGTATACATTTTCTAGAAAGATAGAAAAGAAAGTTAAGAGTGGCTTGTCTAATTGAGTTGTCTTTTGATAGGAATTGTCATTGAATTGTATACATTTCAAAGAAGTTAATACAAAAATGTAGAAATTTGGTTGTTCATCCTAGATCTTGTCTCTTCTTTGGCTACTATTTAATTCTCTAAAGTTTAACAGAAAAGTTTGTTAAATTTTATTTGTAATTCATTCTGAATTATATTTTCAATTTAATTTTGCTAATAATCTAATGTGTTATGCAAAATTTTGATGTAAATTGGAAGAATTCTATGGTTTCATTGAAGATTCTGATAAGAATGATATTTGGAAATGGATATTGATATCCTTTTCACAAAGTGTTGAGATAGATCTAGAAGTAGATGTCAAATCCCTGTAAGATAATAGACCAATAAATAAGGCACTAACCATCTATTAAAATTTGATCCATTTTAGAATGTTTCTAATGGTATAAAATCTTATAAGTCAATAATTTTATTATTTTGTTGTTGAAGATTTGAAATGTTAGCCTATACTTGATTTAGGGAGTTTTAGGGTTTGATAAGATAGCCAATTATCATCTCTTTTGTAGTCCTAGAATTAGAAGAATTAAGGAAATCATCTATTATATTGAAATTATTTTGATATTTGAGTTTAAAGAAATAAAGATTGAATTCTTAGGTATACCTGCCTGAATTTTGCATAGTTCAAAGCGGAGAAGACATCAAATTCTTGTTAGTTGGCCCTTCTAACTTGTGTCTCAGAATATCCATTATGATTTCTAGCTAGCTCCTAGGTTTTCTAATCATTTAAAAGGTTGTTAAAATTCTATCAAATCAGAAGCTAATAGGGTTTCCCAATTCTTCCATGAAGAACTAAAGCCATATCATCTCCTTGGACACCTATGTACTATAAATGTACTCTTCCTCTATAGTGGATAAAGAATTCAACTTCGGTAACTGAGAAGTCCAACTCATTGCTGCCCCACCAATAATAAATACATAACCTATAGTACTCTACCTTGTATCAATATCGCCTATCAAATCTAAGTCAATGTAGAGCCCCCAAAATGCAAACATGTACTAGATGTTCCACCCAAATATCTTAGAATTCATTTAACTACATTCCAATACTCAATCTTTGAATGACTCTTATACCTTCTACAACTCCCATTGCATGTGCAATATTTGGCTTAGTACATACCATGACATACATTAAACTTCCTACAACTGAAGCATAAGGTACCTTGAACATTTTGTCCTCCTCTTCATCTTTCTTGGGACACATCTCCTTAGTAAATTTTAAATGACCAAGTAAAGGTGTGCTAACAACTTTAGCATTCTCCATAAAGAAACATTGCAATAGCTTCACAATATAAACAACCTGAGATAAAGTTAATTTTCTATTTTTCCTATCTCTACAAATTTTCATACCAAGGATTTTCTTTGTTGTCCCCAAATCCTTCGTATAAAATGAATTTACTAACTATTATTTTAAACCCTTAATGTGATCCATGTTAGACCCAAATACAAGCATATAATCAATATAAAAACATAAAATAATCTAGGTATCATCATCTAACCTCTTAATATAAACACAATGGTCAAAATGATACCAAGTATAACCATGCTCATTCATAAAATTGCACAATAAGTTCTCCTTACCTTTGACCCCAAATCCCTATGGCTATACCATATATATCTCTTCATTCAAATAACCATGAAGAAAGACTATGTTAACATCAAGTTGCTACAAATACAAAATTTTAGTAGCCACTATACTTTAAAAAATAAAAATAGAATTCATTTAAACAAAAGGAGAACAGATGTCATCAAAATCAATGCCCTATTTTTGCGAAAATCCTTTTACCACTATCCTATCTTTAAATATTTTCTTATCTCCATCCTCTTCTTTCAACCTATAAACCCATTTATTCTGTAAACTCCTTTTACCTATAGGAAACTTTCATAAATCCCAAGTTTAATTTTTAGCATGGATTTCATTTCATCAGTCATTATAGACTCCCACTAAATTTTAGTTTCCACCTTTATAGCTTCATCATAACACCTAGGTTCACCAGCATCAGTTATTAAAATAGAATACAAAAATGAAGAAAATCTTCTTGGAGGTCTACTTATCCTTGGTGACCACCTAACATTTACTGAGGTGTGCGGTATTTGTTGTTGCAAAGCATGAGGAATTATTAGAACATCATTTTTTGGAGTACCATCTAGTACTATATAATCATTTTCTTTCTTCTCATGACATTGCAACAGATCTATGTACAACACTTTCTTATTGAACAATGCATCACTTCTTCTTACAATTTCACAATTTTCAAAATCCCAAAGCCTATAACCAAGTTCATTAATGCCATATCCAAAAAAAAACACATTTCTTTGACTTAGCTTCCACCTTGGTTCTATTTTCAAAATCTATATGTGCAAATGCTTCACAATCAAAGATTTTTAGAAAAGAATAACTTACTTTCTTACTAGTCCATGCTTCCTTTGAAATACCACAACCCAAAGGAGTAGAGGGACCTCTATTAATCAAGTATAAAGTAGTATTTACAATCTCCACACACATGTTTATGGGAATCCCAACATGCAACTTCATTCCCTTGCATGTTCTATTATTGTCCTATTCATGCATTTAACCACTCATTTTCTTGTGGAGTCCTTGGAATAGATTTCTATCTATGAATACCATTAGTGGAGCAATGATCTTCAAATTCATAACTATAGTACTCACAAATATTATCAGATCTGAGACATTTTAATCTCTTACCAATCTCATCTTCAACCAAGCATTTCCATTTCTTAAAAGTTTGAAATATATCATATTTTGGTCTAAGGAAATAAACCCATACTTTTCTAGTTACATCATCAATGAATGTAACATAATAATGAGATTCACCAAGGAAAGATACTTGAGTTGGTCCCCATGCATATGTATGCACAAGCTCTAATTTCACATTTTTCTTTTCCTTCCCACTCTTCACAAAACTCACTCTCTTTTGTTTTCGATATACACAACTTTCACATAAACCCATATTGAAACATTTAAGACCTAGTATAACATTCTTTGAATGAAGTCATTTCATACATTTCTCACTCATGTGCCAAAGTTTTTTGTGCCATAGCATTGTATCAGAATCTACAACAACTGTTTGTTCTCCCTATTCAACTACAACAAATTTTCTTGAACATTTATTTATTTGTGAAATAATTAAAGTAGAAGGAACAATATGACCTATACAAAGATATATGGTGCCTACTTTCACACCTTTTGCTACTACAAGGGAACCTTTTAAAACTTTCCATTTTTTTTCATTAAAAGTAACTACTCAACCCTCATCACCTAGTTGCCCTGCTGAAATTAAATTCCTACTCAACCTTGGAACATGTCTTACCTCTTGTAGTAGCATTTGATTCCCATTTTGCAACTTAATTTTAATTTGTCCCTTTCCAATGATTTGATAGGTTTCATTATCCCCCAAAAAAAGAAGACCAAAATCCCCTTGGAAATAATCTAGGAAATAACCTCTATGGGGTGTAGTATGAAGTGAAGCTTAATAATCTAAAACCCAAGAATCATCAACAATTTTTAAAGAAAGAAGTGAAGCATCCTCTTCAGATTTGTTATTTACCACATTTGCTTCCTTTTTTCCATCTTATTTATCTCCTTAATTGTTGTTTCAAGTCCACCAATCTTTCTTCTTATGCCCTAGTTTCCCAAAGTACCAACAATCTCTTCATCCTTTGCATTGAGACCTCTTCCCCTTTGATTTTCCTCTTGATTTCTCATGAATTGTAGAATTACTTCCTCTCTTAGTCATTTTATCTCTTCCTTATGCATTCAAATCACTTTTTGATGTAGATATACCTAAGGTTTTCCTATGAGTTTCCTCACTCAGAATAACACCAATCACATCATCAAATTTTAGGGTATTAGATCCAGAAAAAGAATTACTCATAGCCATTAACAAGTTGTTCTAGCTTTCAGACAAAGAATACAAAATCAAAAGAGCCTTAATTTCTTCATCAAAATTAACATTCACAAAAGATAACTAAATAGTAACCATATTAAACTCATTTAAATGATATAAAATAGATCCACCTTCTTCCATCTTCATATTAAATAAACTCTTCATGAGAAATACCTTGTTTGAAGTGGATGGTTTTTCATACAACTTTGCTAGGGTTTGCATAAACTCTTCTATTGTCTTCACTTTCATAATGTTAAATGTCACTGACAGAGCTAGGCATAATAAAATACTTCCAAGTTCCTTTCTATAAAAAATTTCTCACTCCTCATCTGTCAAGGTTCCCTATTTCTTGGCTTTTCCTTCCAATAGCCACCATAAATCCTTTTGATAAAGATAGCCCCAATTTATATTTTCCATAACTAAATGTTGTTCCCATAAAAATTCTCAACCTTTAGCTTACTCTCATCTACCATTTCTCCCACTCAATTGTGAGATTCCCACTCAACTATGAGACCTTCCTATAGAAGATAGCTAAAAAACAAAAAATGACAGTGTAGATGATGATAGTCTGGCTTTGATACCACTTGTTAGAATTAACCATAGATAGAAATAAAATTAACATACAAATATAACCAATATCAAAAAATAATAGATCACACATAAGACAACACAAGACACAATGATTTAATGTAGTGCACCTAATCCCGAGTCTACATCCGCCAATATCAAGCCCAATATTATTATTATTTAGTGATTACAATTTGCATTCCCTTACAACTCAATACTACCACAAGAAGCTACAATATCATCATTCATCACAAAATCCCTATCCCTAAGCCAATTTATACAAGCTTTTAGTGCTTACAACATTAGGGCTAGAATAAGTCATCCAATAGAAAAATAGAAGTTGATGCCTGTACACAATATATTCATGTATTCATGAGACTTTAATGCAAAGTGTAGATAAAATGACAATGAACTAAACTAAACCTAAGAAAACATTGTCAAAATGTAAACTCTAAAAAATGTCCCATGTTTCCCAAATTACAACCGCTAAGAATGCTCTCAGACCAGCATCTTAATGACAGTTCTAGAATGCGAGCATACTTAAGATTTAAATCTACAAGTATGCACACAAGATCTATGACTAAATGTTGATTACAACTCTAGAATGTTATTAAATGAGTATGCAATAAGCTAAACATGTGCTAAAATGATACTAAATAACATGAAAAGAAAGCTAAAATGCTATTCAAAATGACAATGCTAAGATGATAACTCGGAATTTTCCTATAGTGCAAATGCCTAAAACTTGGGTCCTTTAGCTCTTGAATTTACCTCCTATTTATACAATTTCAGAAGGGGTTGACTAGTAGATGTAGGTGAAATTGAAAATATCTCATAAGTGACTAGGAGGAAAAGTCCAACTGACTTAGTTTTAAGGATAAATGTGGATTTTTCCAATTCTTTTAAATGTAAAAGTAGGATTTTCACTTTTGTGAGGATAGATGGATTTATTGATTTAATAAAGTTCCATTTATTTTCAAAAGCTTGTCTTTTTCTTTCTCCCTTTTGAATTATTTTTCTCCTCTTTTTGAAGTTGATTTAGGTCTTATTGATTTGACAAATGATTAATGACCTAATATGATTTTTATTTGAAAGTTTTTTGTGTTCTTCTAATTTCGTCCTTAATTTGTATCATTTGATCAAAACTATGTTGTTTATTTCTTTGCCAATTTTTGGGTGTCAAAAAATGCCCCTCTTTGAGCTGATATGCGAAGCATATTAGTTCAAAGACTATCTTGATTCTCTAATTTTAGGTCAAATTATGATGGTTGAATGTCTATTCAATGATATTTTGACATTTCTCAATTGTCATGATGTCTGATTGTCATTGATTTTGTTGATTGATGTTGTGATGTTTTTGCTTGGATGCCCTAGTTTTGTTTGATTTGATGTTTAAAATGTTGGATGGGATAGAACATTTTTTATTTTTTGAAAGATTTTGATGCTCCAGTTTGGATACCCCAATTTGGATGGCCCAGTTTGATATGGATATACTGCCCCCTGATAAATGAAATTGGAAAAATGAATGTGTAAAATATGAATACTCTAATTTTATTTTTGAAAATGTTATGAGAATAGTTGATAGTATAGTGGGGTAGAATCAATTAGATTATATTGGATAGATAGAAAAAGTGCCCCATCTTAGGATATAGAGTAGGGAATACTAAAATGTCTAGTTCTAGAAATAAAGCGGAACAAATAATAGGTTCAACAATGTGTTTCAACAAAGTGATGCATAAAATCAATTTGACAATGTTGGATAGATAGAAAAAAGTTCCCCCCTCAAGATATAGAGTAGGGAAAACTAATATGTCCATCTTAGGACATAGAGTAGGACAAAGAATAGGTTCAAGATAGAACCATTAGCTAAATAGCTAGATGTTGAGATGCGATTGATGTAGGATGATTACTTGTCATGAAAAGTTGATGTCATTTTTTGTTGATTGATTGTTTTAGATGGGACGAGTGCCCCTAATGAGTAAGGACCTTCAGATGAAATATTTACAAATGATGTAGGTAATGCAACATAGGGTCAATTTGTGTATCATTTATGATAATGACCTTTTGATGTTGATGTTTTTGACTTTTTGACCTTTTGATGTTGATGATTCAATCCTTTGGATGTATGAGATATTTGAGCATTTTGATGTTCAAACTTGTGCACTTGTTATATCATGGACTTTATATATCTGATGTGAGAAGTGAAATATGTTTAGGGGCAATGAAAATGATGAAATGAAAGGATAATGATAAATGAAATGAAATAAAATGATAAATGATGTGAATGAAAGGTGAAATCTAGTGAAATGAAATGTTAAATGAGATGATAGGTGAAAGAAATGTATGGAAGAAAATGATTGTGCTAGAGATGAAAAGACATGAAGGGATGGGACTTCAACATTTGAGATTCAAAAGCCACAAATGAAACTTTAGATCCAAGTAAGAATAGGTGAAATAGTGAATGCATAAAATATGATTAATTGTGTAAAGAATAGTGACCAAAATTGTTTAAGATTCATAGGTCACACAATGTAATAGATGACATAGTGTAAAGAAATATGAGGTAAAATAAGAGAAATTAGTGACCATAGTTGTTTGAGATTTGGAGGTCACCTAATGCAATAGGTGGAACAAATGAGGTGTGAAAATAAAGTGTGATGCAAGTTGGTAGTGTTTGTGATGAGGAAAAGTTGACAATAGTTGAGTGTTAAAAGCATAGGATGATGTTGATGTTGTTGTCTGATGTTTGATAGCCTTCCCCAAATTGTATAACTTTGTAAATGGTGTTATTCAAGCCTATTTGCATTACCCTGATTGTGTGCCAACTGTTTATTTTAAGGAACCCAAGATGAAAATGCAGACTAAATGAATGCAACTAACTGTCACTTTTTGAAAAGAGGTGCAAATTAATTGTCATCATAGAGCATATAATAACAAGTAACCAAGTACAACCACCACTAGCTTAGCTATGGTGATATGAATACTATATCACATTGAGAAGTACAACCAAACACAACCAATGTACATGAAAGATATGACAAATTTTACAATTGTAGTAAATGAAAACAATCACATGTCAGAGAAAGGACCTCATCAAAGATATCATACAAAATTGGTCGAAGTACACATGGTCATCCAAATGAGAGGAGGCACTTACAAGTGGACACCAATAATGTATAAAATCATAGGATCACTGGAGCAAATACTGAAAGACCAAAGGAAAAAAAATAGTATGGCTTCATCTCGATACCTCTTGTCAAGTACATCATTGAGGTACTAGAAGCTCATAACAGTAAGAAAACCATAATTTGCAAACTAGCAATGTTGATAGTTGTGTGCAATAGTGTCAAGTTTGTTCAATTCTTCCTGGAAGAAGCTATTGTACAAGTCTAATAACAAAGCATGGGATGTGTCAATGATGATTTAGTAGTGAGATTGTGTAATTGTGGTAGAAGATATGTGTCATTTTGTGATTATGGCAAGGGAATAGTAGAAGTGTACCTTGTACTAGTGCAACAAGATGTTGACAATAGATGCATGGCAAAGCAAGGAAAGTATGAGTTCAGGGGAGTGAGGTGTGATATGGGATGAGTGAGGACCATAAATAAGTGAATAATATGTAGGAAAAATTGATTTTATTGAGAAGGCCAAGTGTGGAATTGAAAGCATGTTAGGTTGACTAGATCAGTCACACCAAGAGGTTGATGGTAGCCAGGGTGGACGGCTGACACTAGGATAGAGAGAAAAATGCAGTTAGCAAACATTGGTAGAACTAGTGTATCAACCTAAGAAGAAAGTATTGGTTCAAGAGTGAGGTGAATCAATTTAGGTGAGAGTGGTATAGATGCAACCTAGAGATGAGGGAGTTAGCATAGAGGAAACATCATTAACTGTGTTAATGATTTTGTCAAGAAGTGCAATGTAGTAGGTATTATAGGTGGTGTTGGATGATGAGCCGATGATGTAGGAAGATAATAGTCCACTTGTGATGATGAAGAGCATGTCAAGAGTAGTAGTATAGGCAGAGGGAGTAGATTCACTGGAGGAGACTATAGGATAAGCTCGAGGAGTGATAACAGTGTGGGGGAGGTTATGAGTGTAGTAGATTAATTGATTAGCCTTGGGATGCTAGGACAAGGATCAATAAAAGGAGAAACTAGTAGTGTAAGTGGAGTGGGTGTAGTGGAACCACAACCAGAGCTGTAAGGTAGAATGTAAGTGATGATTGAGGTGGAGGATTGACAAAAAATACTAGCTATAGAGAGACTTCAAGTAGATAATGCTGAGAAAGAAGTGGAATTTTTGTTGGGATTGATGGAGAAAGCATGGGAAGATGGAGCACAAATAGAGTCGAGATGATTCTAAGGGGTGGTGAATATAGAGCAGACATGAATGCAATCATTAGAAGCAGAACTATATGTGAAGAAAGTACAAGCAGAAGGAAATGATGTGGGGATGCGTGTAGAGTGTTCGTAAGCACAAATATTGCATGAATCCTTGAAGATATCACAAATGGGTTTGGAGAGCACATAAAATGAGCTAGTGTTACTATAATCATAGTTTGAGTCATTTAGGGAGGCAATTGCAAAATCAAACACCCTATCATTGAAGTTGCAAGAGTGGTTAGCATTAAGCGAATCAAAGATGGGACAACTATAATAGTGGTTGGGTGAGATAAAGGTAGATGTGGAGCATTGGTGAATGGTGACTAACCAAATGTAGAAAGAGTAGGATGTGGCTCAATGAGTGATCACTCTGCCTAGGATAAACAAACTGGTGGAGAATATTTTTGTGGATATGCAATGGATGGTGAAGGTACACCAAGAAGTCACTTATTATATGGGACAATATCATCAGACATTCCCAAATGAGAACCAGTGAGAGATGCAACTTTTAAATAGGGAATTCACACAACTATTGAACACACAATTATGCGATGGTATATTCCTGATTCCCATGGATGTAGTGTGGGTACGAAGAGGATTAACACTAGGGGCTTCATCTTCTGGAGCAAGGTCTGAAGAAACACCCTTGATTGGACACCCTATCTTGCCACCCCACCAAGGGAGGCCAAAATAAATGTAATCTTGGCATTGCTATTGTAATAGGAAAAATTGTGTTTATTTGTGTGGTAAGAAAATGAGCGACTAAGGTTGATATTAATGTGTCGGATGAACATTGTCATGTTTATTTTTGGTATTTTTGGAATATGTAGATTTTTTGAAGATTTTAGGAGTATATATGGATTTTTTTGAAATTTTTGATAAATATTTGAATGTTTTTTTGATTTTGCATCTATGATGGGACATGTTAATGGAGAAAAAACTTGTGCATCATTGGTAGTCAAAAAGGAAAATTTTTCTCTAGGTATATGTCGAGACGGATGCTCATGGGACTAGTGAAAAGGTGTTTGGGACCATCGGAGACTTAGATGGCCAAAAAGGGCACTATAGGGGCCATGAAAAAGGCACTTTGGGCCAAAAAAAGGCATTTTGAAGGCCTAAAAAGGCGCTTGAGGGCTTTGAAAAAGGTGTTTGGGCCTAAAGAGGTGATTTGGGGGCCTGAAAAGGCTTTTGAGGGCCTTAAAAAAAGTATTTGGGTCTAAAGAGGCACTTTAGGGGCCTAAAAAGGTGCTTGAGGGCCTTGAAAAAGGTGTTTAGGCCTAAATATGTGCTTTGGGGGACTAAAAAGGGGCTTGAGGGCCTTGAAAAAAGCATTTGGGCCTAAAGAGGTGCTTTGGGGGCCTAAAGAGGTGCTTGAGGGCCTTGGAAAAGGTGTTTGGGCCTAAAGAGGTGCTTTGGGGGCTTGAAAAGGCACTTGAGGGGCCTAAAAATGTGCTTGAGGGTGCTTGAAAAGGCAAGGAGACCATTGCGATCTCTCATAATTATGCTTACTTATTCTATTCCCCCTATCAGGAGATGATGAAAGAGTCCAACAAATATTTGGCCTTTTCGAGATAGCATTGATATATTTGTGGAAGGGGTGTAGACCAATCATGGCTTCTACAACATAAATAAGACCTAAAATCCATAGGGAAGTGTTGCTCTTGAAAGGACTAAAGAAGAGGGAAATCAATGGGACCTCTTTAGCTATCCACATTATGCTAGATTTTCCAAAGCCTAGGAAGATGTTTTAGGACATAACTACGCTGCTTCTTAATAAATGGATGCTCTTTATTATTTTGCTAGAGGTAATAGAGCCATGAAACATGCCATAAAAGATTAAGATATTTTTTAATATAGTGGGCCTCACCATTGATTTCATATAAAACTAGGAAAGGTACACAAACCTATCTTGAAGGAGCAACAATTATAGACAAACACCTGTTCGACATGAAATCAATGGATAATTAGTTTGAAAAATATAATAATAATTTATGCATAATTAAATAGCCTATTTGAGTTGTGGTGGCTATGTTTGACATGAATGTTGGGTTGTTGTTAACTGCTTGGGATTAAATGGCTATTTTTGGCAATTATCACCCTTTGTTGAATGAGTTTGCTAATTTTGGACAATTTTTGATAATTTTTAAATTATTATTTTTTATATTTTTTTGGAAATTTTTGAATTTTTTAAAATTTTTTTTACAAAATTTGAATTTTTTTGATAATTTTTGATCATTTTTAACTAGTGGGAGTGAAACAAGGATGTGAGTGAGATTTGTTGGACTATGGAGATAACTAGGACTATGTGAAGCTGCCTAAAGAGTCGAGGGGACCAATCATGGCTTTTGCAGCATAAATAAGACCTGAAATCCATAGGGAAGTGTTGCTCTTGAAAGGACTAAAGAAGAGGGAAATCGACGAGAACTCTTCAGCTATTCATGTTGTGCCAGATTTCCCAAAGCCTAGGAAGATGTTTTAGGACATAACTATGTTTCTTCTTAATAAATGGATGCTCTTTATTGTTTTTCCAAAGGTAATAGAGCCATAAAACGTGCCATAAAAGATTAAAATATTTTTTAATATAGTGGGCCTCACCATTGATTTCATATAAAACTGGGCGAGGTATGCAAACCTGTCCCAAAGGAGTAGCAATTATAGATGAACACTCGTTCAAGATGAAATCAATGGATCATCGGATTGAGAAATACAACAATAATTTATGCATAATTAAATAGCCTATTTGAGTTGTGGTGGTTGTGTTTGCTAAGAATTTTGGGTTGTTGTTAATTGCTTGGGATTAACTGGCTATTTTTGGCAATTATCACCCTTTGTTGAATGATTTTGTTAATTTTGGATAATTTTTAAATTTTTTTATAATAATTTTTGGCACTTTTTGATAATTTTTGATAATTTTTGACAATTTTTGAATTTTTTTGATAATTTTTAATAGTTTTTTAACTAGTGGAAGTGAAACAAGGATGTGAGTGAGATTTGTTGGACTATGGAGATAACTAGGACTGTGTGGAGCTACCTAAAGAGTCAAGGAGACCAAAGTGGGCCAAAAGGGCTAAGTGTGGGCTTGGAGAGCTATATTGGAGATGATGGAGGCAAAAAGGATCTTTGGGATATCAAATGGATTGACTAAAAGCTAAAATGGATATTGGGAATTATTGGTCATGATGGATAGGTGAGATGTCCATTGATTTTCCTACAATTCATGTTTGTGGTATCTCAATACATAATCTAACTCCATGTTTCTCCTAATTTGTTGTTCTTCACTTTGGTGTTGGTATACTAACTATCTCTATTATCATGAAGTGTGTCTGATGCCAAAAAAAACCAAACTATAACCCACAAGTGTCTCTCAATTTGGCATATGTGAAATTAACTCAACTGTGTTAGGTAAGCTACAAACAAGAAAAATTTGTCTTTGAGGAAGTTTCTTGAGGCCTTTCTTGATTGTCTTTCAGCATTGAAGGACTTGTGTTGTTTAGGGAAGTCCAAAGGTGCTATCTCTTGCTCCTTTTGTACCATTTTTTTTTGGATGTTTTATGGGGTTTTTGATTTTTTTGGTATTTTTGGTGATGAGGAGTTTCCTCAAAGCTCTAGACATGAAATCTTTTGAGATGAATATTTTTGATGGGCTCTACCAGGTCTTCACCATCATAGTCTGAAAGCCTATAAGTATTAATCCTAAAAGATTCTATAATAATATAAGGAGCAATCCAATCGGCCTCCCATTTTTATTTCTTTTCTTTTGTAGCTTGATTCTTTGGGTTTTCTTGGAGGACTAGGTCACCAACCTAAAAAACACGATGTTTGACCCTTTTGTTGTAATGTCTTGATAATTGATTTTGATATACTTTTAGGTACTCATGCATTGTTCATTGATGTTCTTCTAATAGTTCTACCCATTCTAGATGTGCAACTCTGTAGTCTTTATCCAATAGGACATCCCAAAGAGTAACTCTCAAGGATGGGATCTGAACCTCTAGAGGGAGAATGGCTTCACAACCATAAACCAAGGAGAAAGGTGTAGAGCTTGTAGGCATCCTAACACATGTCATATAATCCCATAAGGTAGGATTTAGCTATAAATGTCAATCTCTATTGATATCATTGATGTTTTGCTTAAGAATGTTGATGGTTTTTTTATTGGTGTCCTTTGCTTGGCTATTGCCTTGGGGGTAATAAATGGATGAGGAGTGGTGGATGATGTGGAACTTTTCACATAACTTGTCAATAATTTGATTCTTAAAATACAAGGCATTATCTATGAGGATGGCATGAGGTATGTTGAACTAAAAAATGATATGGTTTAGAATGAAGGAGGAGATTTGTTTGCTAGTAGAGTTTGCAAGTGGTGCTGCTTCAACCCACTTGGTGAAGTATTCTATTTTAGTGATAATCCATTTGTGTCCACCAAAGGAAGATGGTTGTATGGCTCTAATCAAATCAAAACCCCATTGATAAAAAGGCCATGGTGTAGCTAATGGGTTCAGTTCTTACATTGGCACATGAATGAGGTTACTGTGGATCTAACATTTTTTTCAAGTCTTAACAAAGTTGACAAAATCCTTTTCCATGGTTGGCCAAAAATACCCCATCCTAAGAATCTTTTTTGCTAGTGTAAACCCACTAGAGTGTGACCCACAAATGCTTGCATGGACTTCTTGTAGAGCAACTCTAGAGTCATCCTTTTCAAGACATCTAAAAAAAGTACCATCAAGACCGTTCCTATACAACATATTAGCTACCAAAGTGTAGTGCAAGGTCTATCGAATGAAATTATATCTTTGGTTATGTGAGAGGTTAGAAGGGATGGTGTTATCATAGAGGTAAGTGATGATGGGGTTATACCAGAGGGAATTGGGGATGTCTAAATGGAAAATAATAGCAGAATCAAGTTGAGTGAATGTGGGTTGAACCACCTCTTCTACTAAGAACTCATACTACTCATGTTGCTAAGGTAACTGAAGTTAGGAGGCCAAGGTGGCCATGGCATCTACTGCCCTATTTCTATCTTTGGGAATTTGTTCAAAAGTGATGTGAACAAAACATGCCTTAAGTGTGACAACCATGTGTCTATAAGGCAATAACTTTTCATCCTTGGTCTAATATGTGTCAATGAGTTGATTGATGATTAACTGGGAATCCCCATAAATTTCTAGCACTATCAATTTCCATTCTAAAGCTAGTTTGAGGCCTAATACCAAGGCTTTATACTTTTTCATGTTGTTTGTGCAAGGAAAAAGTAACTTATATGACTTGGGGGTGGTAACACTCAGAGGTGTAATGAACAAAATACTCATGCCTAACCCATGATGTGTATAAGAACCATCAAAATAGAACTTCCAAGTGACTAGCTCTATTTGAAGAATGTGCATATCTAGAAAATCAGTTAAGATAGGATTCAAACTCTCTATGGGGGCATCTTTCAATTGGTTGGCAATGACTTGTCCTTTTATGGCCTTCCTATCAACATACTCAATATCAAACTCACTTAGGATCATGACCCACTTGGTCGATCTAACTATTAATGTTGTCTTGTTGAGAAGGCACTTTAGGGGATAAATCTTGGAAATGAGTTTGATGTTATGCATCAAGAGATAATGGTGCCGCTTTTGGGAAGCAAAAACTACAGCTAAACAAGCCTTTTCAATAAAGGTATAATTGGGCTCATAGTTGACTAGGGTGTGACTGATATAGTAGATGGCCCTTTATTTTCCCTGATCATTTTCCTATGCCAAGAAGGCTCCTATTGATTTATTGGTCAAATAAATGTAGAGTAACAAAGGCTTTTGTGGAATGGGAGGTACCAACAAGGGTGGATTCATCAAGTAATTCTTGAGCAAATCAAAGGTCATTTGACACTGATTATTCCATTTGAATTCTATATCTTTGTAGAGAAGATTGGTGAAAGGCACACATTTTTCTACTAACTGGGAAATGAACTACCAAACTGATTGGAGTCTTCCTTGAAGTGAATACAATTGGCTCAAGTTCTTTGGAGGTTGAATGTTGACTATAGCTTGGACCTTTTTGGGGTCAACCTCAATACCTTTTTCTGAGACAATGTATCCTAAGAGTTTGCCATATTTCACACCAAAAGCACTTTTTTTGGGATTTATCCTAACTTTGAAAGCTTCTAGGTGTGTAAATATCTTTTCCAAGATAGGGAGATGGTCTTCTATGGTGTGAAATTTTTAGGAGATCATCAACATAGTCTTCCATGAAGATGTGCAACATGTCATGAAAGATAGCAGTCATGGCTCACTGATAAGTGGCAGTAACATTTTTGAGGCTGAAGGGCATGGCATTCCAAAAAAATATGCCCAATGCACAAGTAAAAGTTATTTTCTCTTGGTCGTCTAGTGCGATCCTATTTTGATTGTATCTTGAAAATCCATCCATGAGTGAAACAATGGAATGGCCCACAGTCAAATCTACAATGGTGTCAATGTTGGGAAGGGAAAAAAACATCTTTAGGACATTCTTTTTTTACATCCCAAAACTCAATGTAGATGCATATGCTACAATATTTCTTTGATATAG
This sequence comes from Cupressus sempervirens, assembly GCA_028749045.1. Taxonomy (NCBI): domain Eukaryota; kingdom Viridiplantae; phylum Streptophyta; class Pinopsida; order Cupressales; family Cupressaceae; genus Cupressus; species Cupressus sempervirens. Next base: position 359,788,682 of record CM053784.1, read on the forward strand.
GCACAATTTTTGATATCCACTATGCATACACTAGGAGCTGGATGAAGTTGGTATTGATTAATTTCTCTAATTCTGCTTTGACTAGTAGAGCTATGTGGGGATGCATTTTCTTGAGCTTCTACTTAATCGACTTGACCTCTGGAGAAATGTTGAGGTGATGGAGGATTAAAGTTAGGTCTAATCCTGGCGTGTCTACATAAGACCATGCAAAGTTGATTTGTCTCTCTTTGAAGAAGTGAATGAATGTGCTTCTTTTTGTTGTGCTTAAAGACTATGCCAAATAGATGATCCTTGATTCCTACTCTGTACCAATGTTGATTTTTTTGGTTGGTTCAATTAAGATGGATGATCTTTCCTCAAAGTGCTCAAGTAAGGTATCAATCATCTCATCCATGGGTGCCACAGATGGGTTTTCACCTTTGGATGCATCAGTTCTATTTTTTTTTCTTTTTTTTCTCAAGGTTAGCTACAACCTAGTAGTGGTTGTTAAGTCTATGAAATGCTTGGCCTATTCTAGTATGATTGAGATGATTGATATTAGATCAAGCTATGTGTGTTTCTTCTATTTTTGTGGACAAGATGGTTCAACCATGTTAAGGTAAATGTAGACATCATGCTCAGTGTCAAAAGTGGGAATATGGTGGGGATTAGTTGTATCACAGTTGATGAGCTCAGGATGGACTAAGGAGAGTGGTTCATCATATGGATAGGGTTGGACAAGGTTTAAAGTCATGACCTTATTAGATGGTTCATATGTTGTATTAGTTAGGTCTATAACATTTACTTCCTCTAAAGTGTCAAGAAAAGTAGAGCTAGCAAGTGGCTCATAGTAGTCATGAATAGACTCTTTAGATAATGATTCAAATTCCCATTTAGTGGAATTGTCACTATCTTCATTATTAGAGGTATTCATGAATGGCTCTTTTGTAGGATGTAGATCTGGGATGGATAAATTGACATTCCTATTATTATTTGTTATTTGGTTGGTGACATCTCTTCCTTTGGGTATCCATACCAGGGTAGAAGAGGAAAAATCACTATTCTTGGGATGAGATTCAAGGGTGATATGTACCTTGTCTTGTTCACTGTACCCCACCCCTATTTTGGATTTTTTGGACCTAAACTATGCTAGAAGAGGTTTGATGATTCCTTTCCCTTTCCCTAAGGGATCATCTCCCATATATCCCATCCTTTTCATTAAATCAAAACCTTTTCCATGTAGATGAGGGGAGATGTCAATAATTTATTTACTGATTTCTTCTACTGAGCTTGGGGGTACTCCACTTGCCTTGAAAAAATGTGTGTGGTAAGGTCTAGTGGTGGATGATGGTTTGCAATGAGATCTTGGAGAAAGTGGGGGATCAAATAAGGAGACCAAGTACTCACCTACCCCTCTACATTATAGTTTACAGTTCTTATCAAACTCTTTCATTAATCTATCCATTTCATTATAATGTGACTATTTGGGATCTTTGGATGATGAAGGTGAAGGAATAGAAGAACTTGAACAACCCACTTTCTCTTTACCCTTAGTCAATGTAGATGAGTCGTCATTATTTTGGCTGGTAGAATATGAAGTGTTTGTTGACGTGGATTGACTAATGTCATCTACCAAGGTGTTGATTTCTTCCCTATTATGAGGAATAAGGGAGTTACAAAATTGTGCAAAGTTTTGGTCCCTAGATATGGTTACCTCTTGACCCATGTACAAAAAATTGAGACATTGATGGTAAGTGGAGGGAATTACTTGCATGTCATGAATCCATGGTCTTCCTAATAGGATGTTATAAGTTAATTTCAAATCTAAGACTTGACAAACAGTTTCTTTCATAACTAGTCCTACCCTGATCGACAAAATAACCATGCCTTTGGAGGATCTCTCCTTGTCATCATAAGCTTTAATGGTGATTTTCCTTTTTGGGTCAATGACATCTTTTTTATATCCTAAGGATTTTACCAAATTTAGTGTATAAAGGTTTAGTCCTACTCCACCATCAACCAAGGCTCTTTTAACTTGGTTTCTATGTATGAACACTTCAAAGTGCAACAATGAGTTTTAGGGATGGAGGGCTAACATGTCATCTTCAATGGAAAAAGATACATAGTGGGGGGCAACAAGATTTTTGACCATGTTTTGAAATCTACTCACATCTAGGTCATTTGGCACTAGGGCTTTGGTGAGGATTTCTTTATGCTCCGGGGAAATTTGCAACAACTCAAAATGGAGATATGAGTGGGGGTCTTAAGTAACTAGTTGACCAAGTTGTATTTAGGAAAAGAGGAACTCATAGTTGCATGATTTGAATTTTTCATGGGTCCTGGTAAAGTGATTTTAGAGGCCTACCCCAAGGTAATAGAATTTGATGATTGTTTCTTGTTTTTATCCTTAATTATGATGACATTCATGGCATCATCAAATCTAGAGATCATGTTTATGGTATTATCATAGTGATGTGCATAATTAACCTTATCATGAGGATGTGCCTTCTAATTATTTCTAGAGGATTCACCATTTTCATGACTCATGAAAGGGTTCTTGAAGGTCGTGTGGTCTTCATTTTTGTTGAGATTGTTCACCTCAATAATTCCATCATTGATTAATTGTTGTATGGCTCCCTTAAGGGTGAAATAGTTGTTTGTTAAGTGCCCCTTGTTCTAGTGGTAGGCATAAATATGTTTATCACTCCACCACTTAGGCTTGACTTGAGGTTCATAGGTTTTGGCCTTGAGGAGTACAATGAGATCATTAGCCAAGAGGGTTTGTAAGGCACTCTCATAAGACACCCCGATAGGTGTATACTCTTTGGAAATGTTAGAAGACAATATCTTCTTAGAGGAGGAGCTTGATTGTAAGAAACTTGTTTATTAGATGTCAAAGGAGTTGTTGTATTGCATCGATAAAATGGATGGGCATTATCTTGTCTAGGTGTGGTTGGATTGGTGTTATTTATAATAGGATACTACTAATTTGGATGAGGTTGGGTTTGTGGTTTGACATGGTTAGCTTCAACCACCCCATCATTAACAATTTTGTTGTTGTTGTTTCTCCACCATGAATTTTGTTTATTCGTAGTCCAATCAGAGGAATTGTGAGTCTGTGTGGAATTTTTTGGAAAACCTTTACCATCTTTTGTTAATTTAATGATGTCATTATTGATCAAGGTCTCTTCTACCTTAGCGGCATTCTCTAAGGTAGTTTTAAAAGTCTTTAGGCCCTTGGAGTTGGAGCCAATAGTTCATTGGTTTTGAGAGACTATTGATGAAGATGTTTGTCTTCTCTTTATTTGGAATGTCTCTATGATATTTGGAAAATGTGTGTCTCCACCTTTATAGGAAGACTGTAAACAATTCTCTGAGAAGTTGTTTTGTGTTACACAAATCAATCATTGTAACTCCCCTTTCAATATTATAAGAATACTAAGTGATAAAAATAGAAGCCAATTGATCAAAGGTCTTAATGTTAGAGGTTAGCTTGGAGAACCACTACATGAATTGCCCTCTAGGGCTCCTAGGAAATAGGCACATTAGGTATGCTGTGTCATGGAAAAATTCCATACTTAGGGTATAGAATTGTCTAAGGTGATCTTGTGGATATGATGTACCAAAATATTTATCATATTTTGGTATTTGCACATTTTGAGGAAAAGGTTTGAAGGTAATGATTTTATCAAATAGAAGAGGACACACCTTTTCAAGGCTAAATTCTATAGGTTGTATTTTTCCTCACTTCATCCTTTCCATTTCCAATTGTAGGTCTTGTAATTTTTGTGTGAAAATGTCTAAGGGTGACTCTTCTTCATCTCATTTTATATTGGTCACATCAAAGTTAGATGAAAGTTTCATAACTTTTGCTAATACTAGTATGTAGCATTCTTTATGTTTCTCAAGTGTCTTGTCCATGATATCGACAAGTTTAGGACTTCGCTAAAAATCTTCAATTTTAGTTTTGATGCTTTTTTCATCCCACATGTTAGATGGACCCATTTTGGTGAAGGGTTCTAAAATTTGGTTGAACAAGGGTGACTTGTGGGTAACTGTGCTTGGTAAACAATCCATTGGTGTGATAGGTTCAATAAGATCTAGAGGTTTTGTGCATTTGATGGTTTTGCTGGTGATTCTGGCACTCACCCATATAGGTGATCATTTTGGTTTCATGATCACATTGGTTTTACATAGAGGTATGAGATGTGAATAGGATTCCTCTAACTCTTATGTATTTTTTCAATATGAGGGTTTCCATTGATTGTGATTCATTTGGAGTAACAAGCTAGGTTGGACAAGGTGTTTGGCAATGTTGATTAGGTAAGTTCACTTTCATGAAGTCAGGTAGGGAATGGATGTGTGTCTTTAGACATTTCTAGCTTGATATGCAAAGTGGAGAAATAATGACATTTGTAGCTTTTCTTGTTTCAAAAGTGGTTTTGGTCAATTTCAAGATCTCTCAGTCTTGGAAAATATCAATGAGGGAAAAGGGTTCCCAAATCCATTATTTATTCACATGTCTCGTATATGCAGATAGCCTCTATTTTGGGTTTCTTCTTAGATGTGCTACATGATTCCTTAGATTCACTATTTATTTGATTATATGCAATATTTAAATGCTCAAATGCACTATTTTTCTAGTCATATGTGTTGTTTCAAGGTTCAAATGTGCTGCTAAGTAGACCAAATGCCCTATTTAAATGTTTAGATGCACTATTTTATAGTCATATGCACCATAATAGAGATCAAATGTGTCTCAAAATGGGTCAAATGTGTTGTTTTAAGTAGTAAATGTGTTATTTCAAGGTCTTTCAATAGCTTTCTTATTTTGAACTTTGTTTCTCATATTAGTTTATAGTTATGTCTTTTGGGAGGACTATGATCCGAACTAGAATTTGTTATTAAGTTGTAAAGCATATCCAAGTAAAATAATAGAAAAAACCACATTAAAATATAAAACTGCACACACCTAGAAAATGGAAAAAAGGGCTCCCTAGCAAGGTTGTCTAGAGCTAGTGACTAGTGGGTTTTAGTGTTTGAATTTATCTCTCTTGTGATAGAGAGCTTCCCACCAATGCTAAGGAGGTTTGGTGCAATCCCTTATAGGACTACTAGAGGAAGGCTATGTTTTGAATAAAGACATCTTTCATTCAATTGGGAATGCAATATTAGAAGGCATTCCCTCTCATTGGCCCTGCTAAGGCAACTCAGGAGGTAGCCTTTCTATTGCTAAGTAAACCTACCTAGTAGAAAGTAGGAAAACAAAAATCAAAATAGGTTTGAGAATTTGATCACTCTATAAGAGTGAGAACATATCCCTACTCTCCTAACCTCCCAAGCATAATAGACACAATTTTTCAATTACAAGCCCTTTAACTATAGAAGACACGAAGCTCCTAGTTAAGCTATGTGTGGGTTCTTTCCTCATTCAATTATAACTGACCTTCAAAGAAGATCAGGCATTCTGATCAACTTAAAAGAGTTGAGAGAATAGGCCTACTCTCATTTAGGTCAATGAGATTAAATATTTCTATTAAACTAGGTTATGAGCTTAGAAATTTTGCACTTTGAATTAAAAAAGGCTAAGGTCCACTTACCTGATTTGGTGCTAGCAAAGGCTAGGCACATTTATGAGGGTCTTCATTCCTATCTTGTGTTACTAGCAACCTAAGAGTTCTTATCAACTTAAATGAGGTTTGTAAACAATCAAAAACTAGATCTAAATCTTAGATGTGAAGGTTAGTAGCTCAGATCAGATGTATGATAGAAACTAGTATATGCATCATAGAAAGTTGTAAATGTACTATAAGAATGAGCAAATGTTCTATAAGAATAATCAAATGCACTATAAGAATGCACAAATGTGTTATAAGAATAATCAAATGTACTATAGAAAGCTTCAAAAGTGTTATATAATGCTTCAAATACATTAAAAGATTGTTCAAAAGTGTTAAAATAGAGCTTAGAAGTGTTGCAACATCAAAAAATTGTAGATCTAGCCTTTGCACATTTGGGAAAGTCCTTAAGAGTTCATTGTCACTATTATGAAGCTCCTAAAATGTTGTAGAACCTGCAACCAATCAGATCTGCACAAGAAACCAACAAAAAATGTAGATCTATGATAAAAATGGAAGATTATATAGAAAGATTGAAGAATAGAGAGGCTTTGAGTTCAAGCCCCATGGTGGGTGCCAAATTGTACACGATATATTTGTATATTCATGAGACTTTAATGTAGAGTGTAGATAAAATGACAACAAACTAATCTAAACTCAAGAAATCATTGTCAAAATGTAAACTCTATGAACGTCCCATGTTTCCCTAACTACAACTGCTATGAATGCTCTCAGATCAGCATCTCAGTGATAGTTCTAGAATGGGAGTATACTTAAGATACAGATCTACAAGTATTCTCACAAGATCTATGACTAAATGTTGATTATATGGTGGAACGACTCTAAAATTCTATTAAATGATCATGCAATTAGCTAAACATGTGCTAAAATGATACTAAATAAGATGAAAAGAAAGCTAAAATGCTATTCAAAATGACATAACCTTGCTATAATGACAATGCTAAGATAATAACTCAGAATGTGCCTATAGTGTAGATGCCTAAAACTTAGGTCCCTTAGCTTGTGAATTTCCCTCCTATTTATAGAATTTCGGAAGGGGTTGGGGTAAGAATCGAGATTTTAGCTTTGATTGGTGGATGGAGGTGAAATTGAAAATATCTCATAAGTGACCAGGAGGAGGAGTACAATAGACTTATTTTTGAGGATAAATGAGGATTTTTCCAATTCTTTTAAATGTAAAAGGGGGATTTTCACTTTTGTGAGGATATATGGATTTAATGATTTAATAAAAGTTCCATTTATTTTCAAAAGTTTGTCTTTTTCTTTCTCCCTTTTTGAATTTTATTTTATCATTTTGAATTATTTTTCTCCTCTTTTTGAAGTTGATTTTGGTCTTATTGATTTGATAGATGATTAATGACATAATGTGATTTTTATTTGAAATTCTATTATGTTCTTCTGATTTCCTCCTTAATTTGTGTTGTTTAGGTCTTTGCCAATTTTTGGGTGTAGATAAAATGATGACAAACTAAATTAAACCCAAGAAATCATCGTCAAAATGTAAACTCTAGGAATGTCCCATGTTTCCATAACTACAACCACTAAGAATGCTCTCAGACCAACATCTCAATGATAGTTCTAGAATGGAAGTATATTTAAGATGCAAATGTATAAGTATGCACACAAGATCTATGACTAAATGTTGATTATATGGTGGAATGACTATAGAATGCTATTAATTGAGTATGCAATGAGTTAAACATGTGCTAAAATGATACTAAATAACATGAAAAGAAAGCTAAAATGCTATTCAAAATGACATAAACTTGCTACAATGACAACACTAAGATGATAACTCAGAATGTTCCTATAGTATAGATGCCTTAAACTTGGGTCCCTTAGCTCTTGAATTTCCCTCCTATTTATAGGATTTCAGAAGGGGTTGGGGTAAGAATCAGGATTTTACCTTTGACTAGTGGATGGAGGTGAAATTGAAAATATCTCATAAGTGACCAAGAGGAAGAGTCCAATAGACTTAGTTTTGAGGATAGATGAGGATTTTTCCAATTATTTTATATGTAAAAGGGGGATTTTCACTTTTGTGAGGATACATGGATTTATTAATTTAATAAAAGTTCCATTTATTTTCAAAAGTTTGTCTTTTTTTCTCCCTTTTTGAATTTCATTTTATGATTTTGAATTGTTTTTCTCATTCTTTTGAAGTTGATTTAGGTTTTATTGATTTGTTAGATTATTAATGACCTAATGTGATTTTGATTTGAAAGTTTGTTGTGTTCTTTTGATTTCCTCCTTAATTTGCATCATTTGATTGAAATTGTGTTGTTTAGGTCTTTGCCAATTTTTGGGTGTCTACAATGCCTTTTTACAATAGTGAGTCATTTTTGGTTTCCTAGGACCTCGCATGGGGTGCTACCCCTTGAACCCATCTTGGGGGTGCTACCCCCAAACCCTCATAGTAACAATATTGGGGGAAATCATGCTGAATAAATCCCTGAGTCTAATTAGGCTCCACATCACAACACTGATGGTCTCTATAAAGTGGACCATCCAAGTCTCTAAGTGATTAGCTATAGGAAGTCCCATTTATTGGATCAATAGGAAAATATTTTATCCTATGTCATCAACAAGGTATCCCTTGGTCATATCCACCTTTCCTGCTTGCCTATTAGGAGGAGGCCTAGGAATAAGGTATTTCTCTTGTACTAGGTATTTCACTTCTTGCTCATGTTCTCTGTACCACCTATCTATTGTATCATATGTGATCTTTTGATATTGATCAATGATAGGTATGTGGGAGACCTTATCAATATTAGATAGCCTTATATCCAATTGAGTTTCCCCACTTACTTCCTTCACCAACTTGTCTTCAAGAATGTAGTGCTTTGTTAATGTCAAGATCAACTTAGAAGATTGTACTAACATAGGATGAGATACTGTATTCACCAAACCACTTAGGATAAGGGAGGAGATTATCTCTGATCTCTCATGTCATTTATTTTTAGATCATGAGGAACACATTCCAATTGATATGCCCTAGCTCAATGTCTTAGATCTGTGAATGTTTGTCAACAATTAGAGACTTCTTGGATACCCCTTTAAATTTGAACTATACTAACTTTTGGGTGATCTTCACTATTGCAAATGATGAGGATACCATTTCAACCTACATAAAAGTAAAAATTAGTATTTTTTAGGTGGGAAGGAAAATGATATTGACAACTGGACCAAAATGATGAGAAACTAACAAAAAGGGAAAAAAATTGACAAAAAACTAATTGCAGACTAGTGCAACAAATGGACCTATATAGGTGTGTTGTTGCACTATATAGATTACAAGGGAACTAGATTTTTTCATTGCACATATGCAAAAGTTTTACACTTGTGTAGGTGTGTAATGTGGGCAATTACATAGAGCATTTGGTTGATGCAAGGTTCATCAAGTCTATGTGAGACATTTTATGCAACTAGTGCACCCTTAGGGTTGCACATGGTGTGTACATGCACTAGAAACTTTACCTTAGTGTATTGGTGATTCCAATGTTGATATTTCATATTTTTGGTAGCTTCAGGGGTGTGAAGGTGTTCTAATTTGGAGCTCTGGGGTCACAATGATTGTCAATAGGGGGGAATCTTATTTTAAGTACCATCCTTCAGACAAACACACCTAACACACCCTATTAGGGTGCATAGGTGTACTACTATGAATGCACACTAAAAGAAGGGTGGCCAAGGGCAATACTCTTAGCACACCCCATTAGTGTGCACATGCGCACATCTATTTACTTAATGAAAAAAGTTGATTTTCTAGTTACCTAGTATTGAATGATCTTGACTAACCTAACTCCTAAACTTGAGCAACATGAGGCCCATTCTCCAAGGTGCCTATTAGGATGCCATATTCTATAGAGTGGATTTATTAGTCCTAAAATAAAAGAGGGGGGGTTCTCTTTTTAGTAAGATCAACCTTCCCTAGCCCCCCTTCCCCCCCCAAAGAAAACATGATTGAGTGCTTCATCTAGTGGTGCCTCCCTTTCCCCCTTCTAAAGTTTTCTCTTAATTTTGGTATTTGTCTCTACCTCACATCTTTTGGGAAATTTGAAAGAATACAACAAAAATATTTTTTAGAGATAGGTCCTCTTATCCTAAGGATGTCTTCTTAAAGATTGAAAATATTGTCCTACAAAATCTAAATTATTTTGCTGGTGGATTCTATAACCTAAATATAGTGATTAAGTCTATGCATAATACTAATCATGTTGATTACATGAGAAGGAAAATTGGGTGGCTCTTTCCACTATTGGACTAGTGCAAAGCTAACTTTGATGGGGCAACTAAGGGAAACCCTGGGCTAACTAGGTGTGGGGGAGTGTTGAGAGATCACTTTGGGCAATGCCTTGTTGTGATGGCATTTCCCTTGGGAAAGAAGATGAATTTCTATGTGGAGGCAACGACTCTTCAAACTACAAGAATTACTAAGTGTTAATCTCATTGCAAAATATATTTTCAATTAGTGTCAAAACACTTGGTCATAATGGAAAGTTAGTAGTAAACAAGTTACCAGTCTTTAGTGTTAATTGAGCTCATAAAGGAACTAAGCTATCAATGTTAACCTTGCAAGAAGTAAGTAGTGTCAACTAGGTTGCAGTGTCAACCAAGTTGACATTTCCCATCGAGCTGTAGTGTCAACTAAGTTGACAATCCTACTAAGCTCTAGTGAGAACCAAGTCAATAGGGTATTTTTGTTCCAAGATGATAATCAAGCTGACAAAGCAGTGAGAACCAAGTCAAAAATGTCTACCAAGTGATTAGTATGAATAGAGGATCCAATAAAAACCAAGTGCCAAAGTTATCCAAGGTGATAGTATTGCCTGAGTGTCTTCAACATTGCTCGAGTAAGTCATTGGACTCAAGTTACAATATTGAGCCAACTTGGTAATTTTTTTCGGAACTATTTATGTTGTAGCTAACCTATCAAGGAATGATTTGGATGGATATAAGGATGAGGTATTTTTTTTAATCCAAATATATCAATCATTGTACCATGAGTTGTAGAACATTAGCGAACATGGAAGAGAAGAATATCTAGAAGGCTACAAGTAGCATAAGGAAAGGAAGAGAACCATCTATCATAGTCAAGTGATCAATTTACTTCAAAGGATCTTCATCAAAAATTAGAGTTTCATTCAATCCACTTATTCATCCTAACAGGTGCATTAGTCTCAAATCCTTTAATAGGGTGGACCAAACAGTCCTTTTTAGAAACTCCTAACAGAGTACATACTTAATTCTATTGTATAAATCCTTTCAAAAGGTGGACCTAATAGTTCTTATTACTCTTAACTGAGTAAGATCACCAGAAGTGATCAATTATAAGCCTTAACCAGAAAACTTTATTACTGAAGTAGTGAAGTATTGTGGGTGTCATCCCCACCCCAGTTTTACCTTCTACTTGGAGGGTTTCTATGTTACCAAATATTGTGTTATGGTGTTGTTACTTTACCACTTTATTTTTCTTGCATGCAAGTATAGAAAACTTAACAAAGTGGTTTAAGTAGAAGAATTTAAAGTGGCTCCTGATTCACCCCCACCCCCCACCTAGCTTGCATTACATTTCCAATAGTAAGGACATGGGTACATCTAATATTTTGATGGAGGGTGACTTAAATAATATCATTAACTATTTTAAGGGGATATCAAAATCCTCTTGGACTATTAATAATATAATCCAAGAGACTAAATTTATCCTTAATACATTGGAGAATTTTGTCAAGTTGGTGGCCTATGACTTCTTGGAGATGAAGTGGAGTGTCATGGTGGATAACATTATTTTTTAGGTTGAGTTAGGTGTGGGTTCCCACATAAATAAATTCTTATGGAGGCTAGTTGGAAGAGGAATGGTAGAACCATAGCCCCTTGTAAAATGGTCGTTAGAGGATTTAACCAAAGTTTGTCTACTTATGGCTCACTAGGGATGGTAGAAGTTGGTGTGTTGGTTATGTTCTCAAGCTTAATTTTGTTCTCTTTGGGCTACCATGCAACTAAGGAAACACAAAGTGATTGTACAATGATTGAATGAACCCTTGGATGCCTTAGGTCATCCTATGATTCAACACTAGATCCCTACTAAATCAAGACCAAGGATAAACTCTTCTAGGGGTTTGAGTTCAATGATGGTGTAGAGTGTGATCCTTGGAGTGGACACATCTCTCTTTGTGGATCATGTATATGACTATGATGGAGTTACTACTCATGGTATGGGGTTCACATCAGTGGTTAGACCTTTCATCCCAAATTTACCTTGGGAGGATGTAGCCAAAGGGTTCTAGTAGGATGGTCTAATGGTTTATTTTCTTCTACTATGTATATGTCTTGGGGTAGTCTTTTGTTTTATGTTGACCATTTTTTGGTGTTGTGGTCTTAGTGTTATATGTGATGGCTAGGGTTCTTGGGGGTTTCAACTGGTGCTTCTTTTGGCATGGGTTTGGTTGGTTATTGCCTTTTTCTTCCTCCATGAGGTTAGCATGTTTTTTCATGGAGTGGGGGTTGTTGTATGGTATGTCTAGGATTGGCCAAACTTTTGGTATGGAATAAAATGCATTGTACCCCTTTATATTTTAATATTAATATATATCCTCATTATTGATAAAAAAAAATACAATGGGGGTTTTTTAGTCTCTTGTGTTTACTATGAGTCCAACTAGGTCATTGACTCTATTGCCAACATAGTGGTGAGAATCAATCAGAGGATGTGTTTGCAAGGTGATATGGCTCTTCCTATGAAATTCATGTCAAGTATTAACTATGATATGGTAAATGGAAAAGAGGAATTTATTTCCAATGATTTCCATGATACCTCGAGGTGATAGTTTATTTATTACAAGGTATTTGATGGATCACAAAGATGGGTGGTGTAATGATTTCCCCTTTTTCCCACATGTTTTGTGGGTGATCCTCTCTTATTTTTACATTCAAAACTAGTTTAATTTGGACAAGTGCTTCCTCTACTATTTGGTTGGTTTTCTAGTTTGTGAATTACATGTTAAGAGTATGGGTGGACAACAATATTTAGGGAGCCAAAGAACTATGAGAAATGGAGGAGAAGAACTAGGGTGGGGGAGATCTTGCATAATGGTGGTCTCTCTCCTTTCATGGAAAGCCTACATGGTGGTAACCCTAATATTACTAAGATTTTCCTCAAGAGGTGTAATGAAGGAACCCTGAATATTTCTAGGAAAATGACACACTTATAGAAGAGCTCATATCCTAGCTCATTAGAATTCCTATTGTTAGGAAGAAGTTTTACAAAGATAAGAAGATCTTTGATGGTGTTGTTAAGGAGTTTCCTAAGGATGAGGAGGAACTCAATGCTCTGATTAAGGAGGGTAAGGCATATTATTCTCCTAGTTCTATAAAAAATCTTTGGAGGTTTGTTCTAAGAGCTATTTTTTATTATGTCACTCTAGACAAGAGACTTTCTCATGTCTACACCCATTACTTTGTTTTGTTGAACCATTTAAGACATGCTATCAAAATCTCCATTCCCTTTTATGTGTACACTTCTATGAATTACCTCATTAATGAGATTAGAGAAAGGATGGTTACAAAAAATCCTCTACATGATGGGCTCATGCTTCTTATTTATGGATATATTAGGGTTCATTCTATGTGAAAATATATTGAGGAAAAGATAGAGTTTGAGGGAGATTATCAAGATTCGAATTCCCAAAAAGATTTTTTAGAGACAGAGGATGATGAAGGCATGCATTCAAAGGACTCTAAGGCTACTAACACCAAAGAATAAGGAAAGGGACCCTCTTCCAAGCATCCCTTGAAGATGGTCAAGGAAGAGGGTAAAAAATGTAGAATCACAAAAGTGGTTATTTCTGTTGATGAGGAGTACAATGCAGAGGAGGGATATCAAGACCGAATAGATAATAATAGGACATGCACATTAAGAAAAAGGGTTCCCCTTCTCCTACCACGACTAAAAAAAAATAGAAAAAGGTTGTGTTAAAGACTCCCAGTAAGGAGGGTAAGAATGACTCAAAATAAATTCCCTAGAGCCTTCCCATGAGACTATTATGGATAATCCCTCCCACACCCCTATTCGGGTCCCCCCCACCATCGTGAAGAAAATTGTTTGGAAAAATACTAATATGAGTTTGGTGAAGGTTGGAATTTTTAGAGAGAAGATGAACATAGTCATTAGAGGCAAGGATATTGGTGATGTTGATCTTAGACAACTTATTGACCCTTGCATGCTAGTTCTGAGTGACTCTAAAAAAGATCTACATATAGATATTCTTCATACTGCTAAGAACAACCAACTAGATGATTTTAGGTCCATCAAGTGGTTATTCAATGAGGTCAATGGGCTTAATGGGAGGATGAACACCCTTGAGACTAGGGTTAATAATGTGAAGTAGAATGATGGCATTGAAGGTCCTAGTGTGTATACAAGGTATTTGATAAATATTACAACCATTTATAGGCTGGAGGAAAAAATCTTAGACTTGGATGGTGGGATTTCAAGCATTGATAACACTCTCAAACACATAATTGATCAAATATTTAAGATCTTGGAAACCTCTAATGAGAATATCAAAATTCTCATCAACAAGAAGGAGGGCTCCTTTAAGGATAAGGCCATTATCAAGGTCTTGGATCACAAGGAGGAGCATGCTAATAACCATGCTAGTCCAGGTAAGAGAACCAAATCCAACACCAATAAGATGACTTCTATTGCTATTGTGGATATCAATCAAGTCAAGAAGGCTACTAAGAGGATGGATAAGCTCGGGCTGGAGGCAGTTAAGCTTCTAAAGAATTTGGGCTAATTGGCTTGTATTTTTTGGTGCTTGTGTTTTTCTGAGTTTTGGTTTATCGGGTCTTATCCTTTAGTGTTGTCTTTTCTAGGCTAGCATTTTGTTTTCTAGCTAGTCTTGTTCGGTTATGTCTTGTTTCTCCTTATGGGTTGTAATGTTCTAAATCTTTAGTCATCTTTTGTACAGAATTTAAAGGCCCCTTCAAAACCTATTTTCTCTTAATAAAAAAACAATAAATCTAAGCTAATTAAAATAACCTATAATATTAATCATTATAAGAAAAAAAACTAGAGAAAAAACATTTCAAAATTAAAAAGTTCATCCATATACATTATTTTCAAAAATAAATTGTTATGTAAAGCAAGGCACATGCATGATGCTTAGTAATGATTGTCATTAGTGGTTTCAACAACTCATACAATTAAGGACTTTGCTATCATTTGTTTATTTTAATTTTATTTGAAAGAAAGTCCTCTTAATTTTGTTTAAGATTATGTAAAAATTAGCTTTTTAAAATAAGCTAAATTGATGCAATATAGTTAAAAAATGGATACAACTCAATTTAATTTAATCAATCATATCATCAATAAATAATTTTGACAATTTATCGACTTAAAAAATGTGCATGTCAACTATACAAAATATAAAAGCATTACACATAAGAAATATACTTAAATTTAATTTGTGGAAATTGGTCCAAAATATAATAATCACTAATTAAAATTAACAAATGAAAATAATACTTACCCTACCAACAAATTTAACACCCAAACAATTAATTGGCCCAAAACAAAATATAACTAATAAAATTAAATCAAACAAACTATGTAATGTAAAATGAATAAATAAATTAAAAAGGAAATAGAAAAGTTTAGGAATGGAAACGAACTTGTGCTTCATCAAACTTTATTCCCTTCACTTACATCTGTCACGTCTGTATTGTTTTCTTATTCTTTTCCACCATTAACAGACTATAGTCTTTGTTTTTTTATTTTTAAATTTACTATATTCTTGACCATTTATTATTCTTATTCATTGCCACCATTAATCGAGTTGTCTATAACCTTGACTTGGCTTCTACTTTTCAACATTAGTTTTATTCGCCTTTAAAATTATGGATGCTATGAAAAAGCTCAAATAGATGGACATTAGTAAAATGTTTTTGAAATTAAAAGCGACCAAAAGCAAGGGGGTCGGCTCTTAACAGTCAAAAGGCTGGTAACCAGCACATTACCAACTAGTAATGAAAATAGACAAAAAGAACAGGAGAACCAGCAGTCAGAGACAAGAACCTAAAACTAGAGAGCTAAAACCAAAAAAGGAACCCTAGCTACTAACCAAAGTCCAACAAGGCACCCAGGCCAAATAAAAACTTAATTATAGCTGATAACTAGTAAAACTATAACTGCCATAATAGTATATAAAGTCTTTGGACCCATGGACCCCATAACTAAACAAAAATAAAAAAAGAGACTTAGATTTCTTTTTTCCCTTTTCCTCTTGCATGAAGAAGAATTTGGGCCCAGTCATCAGCAAGGAACTTAAAGAGTAATTTATTGTCCTCCATCTCCAAGCCAGCTTCCTCCTTCTCCTGTGCCAGCAATTGGAGGGTAGTTGCAGTAGCATGAGTAACTTGAAGTCCAAACTTGGAGAAGGTGAAAAACCCCTCCTCCAAAGCTTTGACTCTTTCCTCCAAGTTTATGTAATGCTCCTCCACTATCACTGTCTCCTCTTTATGCTCCTCAACCTTCTTAGCAGCAACCTCCTTCATTTTCTATCCCTTTGGTTTATCCTACAGCACCTGTGGGTTAGAAGAAATCTTCAAATTTTCCTTAACAGGGGAAGAAATGGTAATTGGGGAATTATCCTTTTTGCTTGTCTCATCACAAAAAGTAAAGGGTTTAAGTGAGAAGCTAGGTAAAAAATGGGTTGTCTCAGTATTCCTTTCTTTGTCGTCCGACACTTGAGTTTGAGTGTTATCCATCAAAATGTTCCCAGAATTGAAACTTTTTTCCCCCTCCTCATTACCATCATCCTTTTTAGAGTTGGAAATGCTTTCCTCCTCCCTTCTGTCACTGTTATTGTCTGAGCTATCTTCTTCAATTTCCTCAACAGGGTATCTAATTGACTTTTTCTTACCCCTAGCCTGGGACTGAGCTAGCCTACTAGACCTTCTTCTTGCTTTTCCCCCAATATCTTCACTAGAATCCTCTCCAACAACCTCTACCACCTAATCAACTTTTAATTTCTTGTTTCTTTTTTTTTTCTATGGCTATGTCAAGTTTTTTTCTTTTTCTTAGTATCCTTACTAGGAGATGGCCTAGGAGTATGGATTTTTGTCCCTGTATTGGAGCTCGGGGGGGAAATCCTACTATGTTGGGGGTTTTCTACAACAACCTCTCTATGGGGACATAAAGCTAAGTGGAACTGATACAAGCAAAAAATTAACCCCTAATGAATAATGGTGAAGTTTAGGCCTTTACTTTTTTTTTTCCCTTAATGTCCTTAATCATATCCTCAAGCCAATGTAGAAGAAAAAATGGAATGGAAATGAAATCCCTATTTCTAAAATGATTCAACAAGGGAAAATGATAGTAATAACACACTCCAAACCTGCCTTCTAGGATGAGATACTTCATCAGGACCAGACACACATCATCCCAGGGCTCAGGTAGCTTATCCCTTTTAAACCCTCCTCTGTAGCGAATTGGCTCCTCATTCTTTGCAAAGAATTTTTTCATGCTATTCTCATCCGAGACTTTGGTGACTTTCTTCCACTTTTTTCCCTTTATTGTGAGTCTTATTTCCATGGCAATAACCTCCTCCATGACTTGAAAAGTAATGCCATTGATTGTGACCTTCCTATCATCCCAATTATTCACAAATTGTAATGCACAATTTTCATCATGCCTAGCCATGGACAACATATATGGAAAAAAACCCCCTTCCTTCAGGAGATACCAGGTCGCCATCATGTCCTTGAAGTTCTCAAGTCTCGTTGGTTCCAACTGATTCAAATCACCTCCCATATCAATTTCACCACTATCCTGCATCTCTTGCTCAAAAATACACATCAGAACTTTATCACTTTCCAATTTTTTGTGGCTGCTCTCTTGCTTTAATCCTTTGGGAGAATAGGGATCAAAATTATAGACCTGAGTATGATGAGCACCAGAATCTGATAACATCTTATTATGAGATTCATGGGTATTAAAAAACCTAATTTTCTCTCCCTGTCAAATTTTGACAACCCAATCCATAATATTTATCGTACTTCCATTTGGGAAGCAATTCAAAGCTTGCCCTGAGTTATCATAATTGTGAAAAGACAATTTACTTAATTCGTAATTACTCCACTTATCATTTGTACGGCCATGTTTGTCTCTTATTTCTAAAACACTAAAGTTAAATTTAGTGAAAAAGTTCTCCATCTCGCCAAAATTGGTCTTACTTTTAAATTTAGTGATCATCATTTTGAATTCTGCCGCCTTTTTCCTTGAATATCAACATCCTTAGATTTTTTTTTGATATCAACTAAATTTTTTGAGCACATGATTGCCCTAACATTAAACCCTATGGTAGCTACAACATCTACCACTTGATTAGCCTCTTGGTAGATATGCTATAGGTGGACCATTCTCATTTCCTACAATATATTTTTAATATCCAGAATGATATTTCTAATCTTCCATCCCAATTTTGCCTTCCCCTTTACCCAATTGATCACCAGTTTGGAGTCCCCTTCTATAGTTAACTCTAAAATGTTTCTTTCCCTAGAGAGTTGTAGACCCCATAATAATGCCATAGCTTCTGCCACATTATTGCTACCAATCCCCACCTGGCCTGCATAAACCAATAGAACATCACCATTCCTGTCTCTCAGTACACCACCAGCCGCTCCCTGTCCTCCTTTCATAGCTCTGTCAAAATTCAATTCATACTGTGTGATGGTGGGTGGTCTCCATATCGTTTTTTTTCTCCTCCTCCTAGCAGAGCTATCAAAAAGGAAGAAGTCCTCTTGACAACCCCAATTCTCAGCCACAATGCCTTCAATTCTTCTAGGTTCCTCCTTTGGCATCTTGTATTTAGCTACTCTTATATTTTCCTTCAAAATTTTTTTCATCACTCCAGAAACTAGTTCAACCGTCCTATTTTCTCCCTTGAATATCCTATTATTCCTTTTTTTCCATATGTGCTAGCATACATATGGTGGGATAAACTTCCATAAGAGGATTAGTCTTGGATGATGGAATGGGCAATCCAAATTGTTCACAAAATATCCCAAGTTATCTTTTATGACCCATACCACCCCCAATCTTTCCCAAACCTTAGTCCAGATGTCAACCACAAACTGAAATTCAATGAAAAGGTGGTAAATACTTTCTTCCTTTTGTTCACAAAGGAAACAATGGTTTGTTATGTAGAATCCCCTTTTTTTCAAATTATCGATTGTTAGGATTTTTCCATGTTGAACTGTCCACCAAAAGAAATTAATCTTAGGTATAAGGTTACTAATCCATACCTTTCTCCATGTAGTTGGGCATAGTTCCTTACTAAATATTAGCATATAAGTAGATTTTACAATGAAGTTCCCAGTCGGAGTTAAATCCCAAAGCTAATACATCTTCTTGTGGTAGCATTGGGATCCTTTGTTCCTTTATTAGTTCTTCCAATTCCTCTATAAGAATACCTATCTCCCGTGGATACTCCTCCTTCAACAGCTTCTTCCATCTCCTCCCCTGATCAATGTAGTCTCCCACTCTAACCCCTATGTCCTCCTTAAGGAGTTCCTTTAAACCACTATATTTACTTAAAGCCAACAGTTTCCCCTCCATTCACCTATCTTCCCAAAACCTTATATTGAAGCCATTGGCCATAATCCACCTCAATCTTTCTCTTAGCAGTCCTCTATTTCTAATAATGTTTTGCCAGATCTTTGAACCACTTGGGAGGTCATTATTATACAGGTTCCGCCGAAAGGAGGTATTAGACAAAAATTTAGCTTTCATAATATTTCCCCACCCCGTGTTTCCTTCTACTAGTCTCCATCCAATTTTTGTAAGGAGAGCTTTATTAAGGTCTTTCATACTTCTAATCCCAAGCCCCCCCTTAGCTTTTGGTTTACACACCTCCTCCCAGTTGACCAGATTCAATTTATTTTTCTCTTCAGTCCTTGACCACAGGAAATTCCTTTGAATTCTCTCAATTTTCTCAGCCATATTAAGATTAATCTTAAATATGGATAAGAAATAAATAGGGATTCCTTGAAGGGTAGCAACAATCAGTTGAAGTTTTCCAGCATTGCGTAATATCTTCCCTTTCCACCCTACAAGCTTCTTTTGAATTCTCTCCACTATCAAATTCCAAAATTCATTAGACACCTCCTTGGTAGTGAGGGGGAGGCCTAAATAAGTGTCTAGGAGGCAAGTGGATTGGCAATCCAAGATTTTCCTAATCCTTCTTTGAAGTGAAGGATCATTGTTAAAGAAATAAATCTTGCTTTTATGGTAGTTCACCCGTTGCCCTGAGCTTTCTTCATAATTATGTAAAATCATTTTCCAAGCTTTAGCCTCCATGATTAAAGATTCTCTAGATAGGAAGGTGTCATCCAAAAACTACTGAATAACCTCAGCTTCAGCATTAGTGGCTGGTTTCACACCTTTAATGCAACCCGAATCAGCTAATTTACAGAATGACCTTCCCAAGCCTTTAGCAACCATGATAAATAGGTAAGGTGAGAGGGGGTTGCCCTATATTAAGCCTTTTCTTGCCATTATTTTACCCCATGGGGACCCATTTAGTAGGACAAAGTACTGCACTGAGCTCACCAATAACATGATCAGGTTTATAATCCTATTGTTAAATCTAATTCTATCTAGTACATCCTAAAGGAAGTCCCACTTGACCTTATCATAAGCTTTGGAAATGTCTAACTTGAATGCCATTCCAGGTTTCCTTCTCTTTTCCATTGAATGGATAACCTCATGGGTTGAAATAGCTACATCAAGGATCTACCTTCCTGGCACAAACCCCTTTTGAGGACTACCAATAATTTTTTCCAAGAAAGGCTTTAATTTGTTCAATAAAACCTTGGCAAAGACCTTGTAAATAGTATTATATAGACTTATAGGTCTAAAATCATTCAAATTCAGAGGATTGGAATTTTTAGGAACTAGTGCAATAAAGGTCTTATTTATGCTCCGTAGTATTTTGCCAATTCTGAAAAAATCCCTAGTCACCCAAATAACTTCTAATTTGATCACCTCTTAGAAATGCGGAAAGAAAGTAGGTGGGAAGCCATCAAGGCCCAAGGCCTTAAAAGCTTTCATTGAGAACATTGCCTTTTTCACTTCCTCTTCCAAGATATTACCAAGGATCCAATCATTTTCATCTTCTCTTATACTCCTTGGGATTGAATTAATCAGACTTCTTCTGATCACCTGGTTCCCAACAAAGTTATCTTCCTTAAGTGCCTTACTGAAGCAATCAACCACAAGTTTCCCCATTTCCTCCTACTCTTTCAATACCCTTCCTCCTTATTCACTTAGTTTTGAGATAGTGTTTCTTCTTTTGTGGTTAGAAGCAGATCTGTGAAAGAAGGTGGTATTTTTATCCCCTTCCTCCAGCCATTGGATTCTAGATCTTTGTTTCCAGAAAATTTCCTCCTTTTGCAGGATCTCTTTCCACCTCCTTTTAAGTTTTTCCTCTTCTTAAATATTCTCCTTCGAGTTATTCCCTTCTACAATAGCCCCTTGGAGTTTTTTTAGCTTTTCCTCTACTTCTCCTTTATGTTTAAATAGATCCCCAAATGAACTTTTAGCCCAAGCTCTGACATTTCTTCGAATATTATCTAGTTTTTGGGTAAGTCTATACAATGCAATACCCTCTATTCTTATATTCCATCACTCCTAAATCTTATCTTTGAATTTCAGATGTGATTCCCACATTATTTCATATCTGAAAGGTTTCTTTCCCCCTTTATAGCCATCCTCCCAATGGAATAAAATGGGTGAGTGGTCAGACACTATTCTGTTGAGATTTTCCAATTAGGAGTTGCCCATGCTATTCCAATTCCCTGACAGTAATAATCTGTTCAGCCTATCCTGAATGAGATCATTGCCTTTCCTATTATTAGTCCAGGTGTATAGGTTACCCCTCAACTCCACATCCATGAAGTCTAGCTTCCTCGTAAATTCACTTAGATCTTGCAAGCTCTCCTAACATTCTTTGTTGCCTCCCCTCTTCTCTGAATGGTAAAGAGGGGTATTGAAATCACCCATACACATCCATTTCTCCTCCAACATAGTTTTAGATATCCTTATCAAATTTTCATAAATTTCCTTCCTCCCTAATCTTCTATTAGGTGCATAGATATTAATCAGTTTCTAGCTGTGACTATTCAATTGGAAATGAGTAATTATAAATTTTTTTCCTTCCAGATCTCATAGCCCTTCAACAAGTTTAGATTCCACATGTTAGAAATTCCCCCCAAAACTCCATCTGAATCCCTATGTATATACCCCACCCCTGGCCAAATATAGCTAGCAATTTTATTAAAATTTGAGCTAGACATTTTTGTCTCTTGAATTAACACACAGTCTATTTTTTCCTAAGATATTAATTGCTTGAGAGAATACTACTTCTAGGGATTATTCAATCCCCTTATATTCCATGAAAGGAGTTTCATTTCTTACCTTTTGTTATTGTCTCTAGTGTAAGCTATTTACCACTGGCTACATCTCTAGCAGTTTGCTTTGTCCTGGTAACTCTACTTGATCATCTTCATGTTGTTCCTGAAACTCCAATATCTGGTTTTCTCCCTCCCCTTTTCTTCTTCTTTTGCACTTCCCATTCCCCATTATCCTCTTGAGGCAAAGAGGGGCTTATCTCCTTATCCATGTTACCAATGCTTGCCATTACTCTCACCGCTATCTCAGCCTGTGAGGCCTTTACTATCCTTAGAGAGGAGCAAACTAACTCCCTTATATCACCTTCCTTATGCTTATGGTCCCCCCCCTTGTTGTTGAGGAGCCCATGAAAGTGAGGGTTATCCCTTTCCCCTTAGAAGGGGTTTCAAGCTTGCTCCCCTCAAACTAGATTGTTGTCAATTCTTGTATAGTGTTGGTTCCTTCTATTTCTCCATCTTCCAAACACTCTTCTTTTGTCGAAGACCTCATGAAAGGTGAGCCCAGAAGATCCTCCAAATCTCTTTTGAAAGGGTTTTCCTCCTGAGCCTTCTCATCTTCCTTAGTCTCCTTACCCCTAGGACTCATATCCTACATGGAGGTCATAATGGGCAAGGTCATAGGAGGTTTTGTTATTTTCTTCTCAGTCTGTATAGAAGGTTCCCCAATGTTCTCCATAACTATCCCTGGGGAGCACTCCTTCTATTTATCTTTTTGCATTTTAGCTTTGAAATCCACAATAAGGTGACCGAATTACCCACATCTTTGGAAAAACAAGCCAACATTCTCATATTCTA
Organism: Cupressus sempervirens; assembly: GCA_028749045.1. Taxonomy (NCBI): domain Eukaryota; kingdom Viridiplantae; phylum Streptophyta; class Pinopsida; order Cupressales; family Cupressaceae; genus Cupressus; species Cupressus sempervirens. The sequence continues at coordinate 359,811,568 of CM053784.1, forward strand.
TGGGCTAAACTCTCTCACCCCATTTGGTTTTTAAAGTGACCACAGTAGGTAGTGTTCTATTCAATGCTACATTCACATAGAATCTAGCATAGACAAGTCTCAATTTTTGCATTATTACTTTATGAGTAGTAACAAAATGACCAACAGAGTTCCCCAACCATCTTAATATCCTTTCATCCCAAAATTCTAGAGGGAGGCCAGGTAATCTTACCCAAACTAGGGCAAGTTTTTTTATCTCCAAACCAGCATCAAAGCTCGGATGCCATCTAGTTAGGGCTAGACATTGCTTCCCAAAATACCAAGTCCCAGATAGAACCGCCATGAGATCTTCTTCCATGGTGAATCTGAAACAAAAAAGACCACTTGGCATGGTAGAAACACTTACAGTTCCTTTGACCTTCCACTTATGGTCCACCCATTTCCTTATTGTCTCGATAGAAGGGTAGAAAGCAACAAATCTACCAACAACACAAAGTTTGAGGCCAGAAGTCACATTATCCATCATGCCATCAAGGAGTGCAATCACAGGACCATCTTGTCCAGGTGTTACCATCGGATTCTTCGTGATGGGGCTAGACATCTTGGAACCCACAAGCACATTCTTCCATCTCGACAGAGAACCCACATCCAACTATTGGGCATCTCCATGCTGACAACTGACAGAACTTCCTCCCACCTACTTAAGGATGTCCACACTCAACCGTCCATCCTCCAAAGCTGGCTTGACATACCTCGATCCATCAAACACCATGGACCCACTGCCAAACAACATCTCTACTCACCAGAAGCACCAGTTGCAGGTCTGGGCAAGAAGGTGGATCCAGAGGTTTAGGGCCCTCCATCATTCAAAATTCAAAAAGAAAATGGGCGGCAAGATTAAAATGTTATTGAACTAATTTTTTGGAAAAAAATTAGAAAGTAGCATAAGGACATGACATTAATTAAAAAGTGTTATTGAACTAACTTTTGGAAAAAAATTAGAAAGTAGCATAAGGACATGACATTAATTAAAAAGTGTTATTGAACTAACTTTTGGAAAAAAATTAGAAAGTAGCATAAGGACATGACATTAATTACAAAGCATTATTGAACTAACTTTTGGAAACAAATTAGAAAGTAGCATGACATGACACTCGTCGAATGTTATTGAACTAACTTTTGGAAAAAATAGTTAGAAAGTAGCATAAGGACATGACATTAACAAATTATTTATTATGCTTTCTAAACATCTATAAAAAATCATCGACTTAAAAAGTAGCTCAAAGACATGGCATTAATAAAAAAGTGTTTATTATGCTTTGTAAAACATCTATGAGGAAATCTTCCATCACTTTCATGTATCCTTGTGTCTATTTACAAATCAATTTTCAAGAACTTGAGTGGAAAATAGTTGTGGAGAATTGGAGATGATTTTATAAAACTAGTTATTTATTACTAATATTGTATGAAGAGTATAAATTGACGTTTTAAAAAATGGATAGGCTTACATCATGTTAATATGTGTCAAGCGTTTTATAGATAATTATATTTTGAAGTTAGTTTAGGATTGAATTTCTTTTTAGTAAATATTCATCTATATTAGTTAATACAATAAAATGTTAAAGACTATTTTAGTTTAAATAAATAGATTAAATAGTAACATTACACATTCTTTTGACATTGACAAAAGATGGTTAATACTTAAATTTTAGATGTAACAATAGATTAGTCTATTATATATTGTACTTAATAGTCTAAATATGTATTTTTTGTTGAAGTCTAAAACTGTAGGACTTTACAAGATGATGAGTTATTTTTTTTGAATTCGTTACATGGCTACATATTTAATCCTTCTATGTACAACTTTGACAATTTTTACAAATTTGACTTGTGTGCCTATAGCC